>OY821521.1:6978864-7668951 GCA_963682025.1 Cordilura impudica
AAATAACGCAAGTCATAGAAATTCGAAATCAAATTTAAAGCACAGAGTTTTAACAAAGTTCCTCTTTGGAGCTAAAATATATAAAGCAATAAACGGACTTTCCTTAGCCTTATGCCTGGTTTTCATTATGTCATTTTCAATGGCAATTGTTGTCAATTATTGTCAGTTGTATGAAAACGTGTTTTAACGTCTTGTCATTTACAACCCCTGGCAACATTTGACATCTGAAATGAAATTGACAGCATGTTGGCAATTTGTTTGTGTTTGACAGCCGGATTTTTTGTTCGTTTATAAGATGTAATGAATACGTAATGAATAGAAAATTACGAGATGTCAGTTGAGGCAATTGTTTGTTGTCAGCTTATATGACATAGTGAAAACCAGGCATTAGAATTCACTACATTTTTTGTTTTAACTTTACATCTTACTAATCTAAGAAATATTGGATGCCTGGCTTTAACTCGTCTCGAAAAATGGCAACTTCTGAGGTAATAAGTCATTAAAAACTCACAATGGTGGGTGGTGCTGAATCTTAGATATGTTATAGAACGAGACAAGGTAAGTGTACTCCTCTGTACCAAAAAAAAAATAAAAAGTTTTTAAAAAAAGCAAGTCGGTAAGTGCGCTAAATTCAGCTGTGTCAGATCTTTGATACCCTCCATCCGCGTTCTAAACACAATATTATAACTAAAAGGAAAAAAGGGCTAAATTTCCCATTATAATGGCTAGATTTTTTACAGTGATCTTTAAAATTAATAAGATAATTAACAACATATTAGCCATGTTTCCGTTCTTTTTGTAAATTTAAAATAAAATTAAAATTTTATTTGTTTCAAGAGAGTAAGAGTATAAGCATCTTCAGTATTCTCCTAATCCCAACGATACACCATTCATTCTCATGTAAAAAAAAAAAAACAACAATAAAACAGACATGGGTATGCATCGCTGACACATATCTACTCATATGTATGCACTTGTTTCTGTTACGTATAAACATTTTTCACTATTTTCAGTTTTTCATATGAAATTTTACGGGAGCATCTTGGACCTAGTGCATACAAATTTAATACCAGCCTACAAGAAATAATGACAAACAATATTATTTAAATTTAACCCAGGTTTATTTTGTGAATGATCTAGATTTCAGCAGAAAGACAGACGGACAGACGGACAGACAGACGGACGGACGGACAGACAGACAGACAGACGGACGGACGGACAGACGGACATGGCTAAGTCGAACAGAATTGTTATAAGGATAAAAAAAAATCATATGAGTTCGAACACAGGGGAGATGTGTAAACATCTAATAATTAAAGATTTTTTTATGCCACTTTTTTAAAATCAAACAGAAAGCGTCACCTATGTATCACTTATAGCAATCAACTGCGCGGGCTCTGCTAATATCAAAATATTTATTATTATTTTTCATTTCAACCGGTTAATTTTTATTTTTCGTTTTTTATTTTTCGTTTTTCATTTTCAATTTTTTATTTTTCATTTTTAATTTTTCATTTTCCATTTTTCGTTTTTATTTTTCATTTTAATTTTTCTTTCTTATTTTTCATTTCTCATTTCTTATTTTTCGTTTTTAATTTTTTTTTATTTTTCATATCTAATTTTTCATTTTTTATTTTTAATTTTTCATTTTTATTTTTCATTTTTAATTTTTCATTTTTTATTCTTCATTTTTTATTTTACATTTTTTAGTTTCCATTTTTAATTTTTTAGTAGAGGACCCCTGCTGCTCCGCAGCATTATATTATATTATATTAATTTTGATAATATAATACCAAAATTTGCCAAGAGAAGTTAACGTACAGTAAAAGTAAAGTTGATTGTCCACGCATAACTTTCCTCAAACCCAACGAATTTGCCAAGAGAAGTTAACGTACAGTAATGCCAAAATATACCAAGATAAGTTAACGTACAGTAAAAGTAAAGTTGATTCTCTACGCATAACTTTCCTCAAACCCAACGAATTAAGTGGTTAATAGCTCAAAAGAAGGAACTTGATCCACTGAGTGTTCTTAGACCTATGTCAACAGCCTACGTTAATTAGAACTCTAGTTATAGAGGTTTGAGAGAAGAAAAATATTGAAAAAAATCTTGAATGCAAAGTTTATTCATAAATTCTTTTAATATATAAGATTTTTAATTTTTTATTTTTCATTTCTTGTTTTTCATTTTTTATTTCTCATTTTTAATTTTTTAATTTTAATTTCCTATTTTTAATTATTTATTTTTAATTTTTTATTTTTCATTTTTTATTTTCATTTTTTATATTTCATTTTTCATTTTTTATTTTCATTTTTGATTTTTTCTTTTTTATTTTTCATTTTTCATTTTAAATTTTTTATTTTTCATTTTTTATTTTCCATTTTTCATTTCTTTTTTTCCTTTTTTATTTGTTATTTTTCATTTTTCATTATTTATTTTTCATTTTTTATTTTCAATTTTTTATTTTCATTTTTTACATTTCGTTTTTCATTTTTCATTTTTAGTTTTTCATTTTTTATTTTCTATTTTTTATTTTTCATTTTTCATTTTTGATTTTTCATTTTCAATTTATAATTTTTAATTTTTCATTTTCAGTCAAGTTATTGCATATCATAATTTTTTCACCAACACAGTCATAAGTCACACCGATTTTGTCTTACGTCTTACATGTTACGCTGGTTTTTTGATTGTGTTGTGAAATAGAAATTTACGTCCCTGCGCGTATAGATGTTTACACATCAAAAGTATATAAATTCCAGAGTCGCAAATAAATTGTTCGATGCGTTGCAAACGGAATGACAAACTGATGTATACAGTGGCGAGAATTGTGCAACAACATAAATTTGAATGCCCTATACAAATATGTGGTCAGGCTATAATGACTTTGTGCTGATATTTGTAAGTACAAAAATATTTGACTAAGACCCATTATTTATTATACCGACCGACTCAGAATCACTTTGCGAGTCAATTTAGCGCAGTCCGTCTGTCCGTCCGTTTGTATCCAGGTAAATTTTTTAATCAAACTACAGGTGGCAAATATAAATATATTTTGATGAAATTTGGTACATTAGCTACTATTGGTGATAGGATAAAGACTACTGAAATTTGTGAAAATCGGTTTGTGTGCAAAACTAGCCACCATACAAATGACACCTATGAAATCGACTTAAATTGCCTTATGATCCAAATTATCATATAGATCTCGGTCAAATTGGGTTTGTTTATGTTTATTACATCCATTTATCAGTAGTCCAATCATAAACACTATAGAACAATTCTTAGTCATAGCCCCCATATAAGCTGATTCCCGATCTTCACTTAAATCTATCAAAAAACAAAAAAAATGCACAGATTTATCTCTTATTTGCTTTTTGTACGTTTTTACGAAACAAAAGTGATCTTATCAAATACAGTGAAGATGGGTCCATTTTACGGCCTAGTACGCATTTAAATACAGCATCCGATAGAACTTTTTCATATCCGTGGGCAAAAAAATTAATAACGCTTATGCTTATTTTCTATATCTAATTAGGAATGGTATAAGTCACCGTATTGTAGGTCCAGAACGACTATAATTTTCTTAATTATTTAATGATATCAAAGATTTTCAAACTTTTTTCGTTTTACAGTATTAATATGTACTAGTATAGCCCAGCACTCGAAACTCGAGTGCAAATTCTAGGAAATATTTTTTCATTTAATTTTTGTCTTAAAATGTTTGTTTAATCTATATATGTATATAAAAAAAAATTATGAATATTTAAATGAGCCTAAATGTATTTTAATCAATTTTAGCAATTCACAATTCAACATAGAGCGTCTGATATATTATTTAAATCATTCGCATTAACAGGGTGTAACGAATCTATAATATTGATAGGCTGGGCGATTTCTTCTGACCGATGTTTTATTCTACCGTTTTATCCCGATTTTGACCAAACGTATTTTATTTGAAAGGTATTTCTTTTTAGCCGTTTTGCAGATTTACAGATATTAAATTTGTGCCTTTATTTTGAGTAAATTGCATTTAAAGTTTGCTACTAACACATACATAAAATTATACAATGCTATATGTGTGTTTATTAAATTTGTTAATGTGTTTGTAATAAAAATGAGTTTGTTTTTTTTGTGTTGATTTGTGAATTGGCTATAATTGATTATCATACTTTTAGGGTCTTTATTTAATGAAAAAATAAAATTTCCTAGAATTTGCACACGAATTTCGAGGGCTGGAATCTGCTAGTTATTATAAATATTTTATTTTATTTAATTAAATATATTTTTAAGACAGATTTAACATAAATTTTATCATTCTCAGCTTCTCCTCCATATGAACTATAACTATGCCAATTTTCACACTCCTCCGAGCCGGCATATTGCTAAAAAAAGGGAGCTAAAAATTTACCTTGACGTATTAATATATCGATTGTATTTTCTATTTAAAAAATAAGAAAAGGTATTGAAATTCGCTTTCAAACAAAATAATAAGGAATGATATCGAAAAAAATCGTAGCACACGTTTTTCTTCTTTTGGCAATCATTGTTGGAATTTATTTTTATATGAACTTATCTTTGATAATAATGCCAATTATTATGCTTAATGACAACTCTGTTCATTTGTTGAAAGTTTGATTAAAATGAATGATTAAATACGTGCTAAAATTATTAAATCTTCAACTTGGTACTACAAAGAATCAAAGGTATGGCATAAAACTATTTCCAATATTATTAGAAAGTATCAGGAGAATCTAACCTCTGATAGCAAAACTGTTTCGGAAAGAATTTACGGTCCACATGATATCTTTAAGGTCAAGAAACTGGGAAGTATATTGAAGAGAGCACTCAACACATCCGGTAGAAACACAAACCGGTTAGCTTAGTGCCCGCTCATAGGTTCGAAAAGATACAAAGTCCAAAATGTTTCAAACAGGAACTCTGTTAAAAATTTTGAGCACGGAATTGAAATTACGTTTCATAAAAAATACGCCTGCTGCATAATGGACAATGAAACGTATGTACTTGCAGATTTTCGCAGTTTCAGGTCAAAATTTGCATGTAGCTAATGCTCATCGAATTTCCTGGTGCGGCAAGCAATATGCAGTTGCGGCAAAAGAAGTAAATCATTTTTTACAACGTGTTCTCTAAATAATGAAATTTATATTAAGGAGTGTTTGCAAAAGGGACTACTTCCTTTCATAAGCCAGCGCAATGTGCAAACATATAATTGGCCCAATTTGGCATCCAGTCACTACAATAAGAAAACTTTTAAGTGATACAAAAACATTAACGTGATTTTTGTATCAAGGGAGGTAAATTCTCCAAACAGTCCGGAGCTGAGGTCTGTGGAGAGATATTAGGCTCTTGTCAAAAGGAATTGAAGAACACAAAAGACGTGCTAGTGACTAGCTAGTCCAAAAAAGTGACAGAATTCACTATAAAATCACAAATGGAAGGGATTCCGGAAATGGTCCATAAGCTAATAAGTAGTTGTTAGAACTACAGAATTTATCTTTTTTTTGAAAGATTTAATATAATTTATAATATTAATAGGCAAGGCGATTTCTTGTGACTGATGTTGGTGTGTCAGTTTTAATCCTATTTTGACCAAGCGTTATTTGAAATGTATTTCGTTTTAGCTGTCCATTACATTACATTTTTACATTTTCTTGGAGTTATTTTCATTAAAGTTGCTACTAACATATACATAAAACAAATAAGAAAATTATAGTCGATCTAGACCGACTAACCGATACCCTATACCATGGTTATAGACCCTATCCCTTCGGTCTAACTTATTCGATATAGAAAATAAGCATACACAAAATTTGAGTGGCATTATTATTCATTTTTTTGGCTGCAGATATGAAAAAGTTCTTATCGGATGCTATATTTATAAGGGGAAAAATGGTCCGGTCCTGACCATATTTGGTAAAGTCACTTATATTTTGAAAAAATATATACAAACCAAATTTGTGAACAATCTGTGCAATATTTTTGATTTTTAATAGATTTAAGTGAAGATCGGGAAGCAGCTCTATATGGGTCCTATGACTAAGAATTGTCCTATAGGGATTATTTTTGGACTACTGATTAAAGGATATAATAAATATATACAAACCCAATTTGACTGAGATCTTAAGGCAATTTATGTCGATTTCATAGGGGTCATTTGTATGGGGACTAGGCCTGAACATGGACCGAATTTCACCAATTTCAACAGCGTTCATCCTATGGCTGATAAAAGCTTATATACCAAATTTCATCAAAATATATTCGTATTTGCGAAATGTAGTTTGATTACAAGTTTACAGGGACACATAGACAGAGGGACGGACTTCGCTAAATCGACTCAGAAAGTGATTCTGTGTCGATCGGTATAATAAAAGATGGGTCTAGGTCAAATATTTTTGGAAGTTACAAACTATATGGTAACTATAATATTAATGGCCTAGGCGATTTCTTGTGACCGATGTTTTGTTCTACCGTTTTATCCCGATTTTGACCAAAGATATATGATTTGAAAGATATTTCTTTTTAGCCGTTTTGCAGATTGACAAATTTATAAAATTTTTTCCTTTATTTTGAATAAATTGCATTTAAAGTTGCTACTAACACATACATAAAACAAGTAAGAAAATTATAGTCGGTCTAGACCGACTATACGATACCCTATACCATGCGTTTAGAAACCCTATCTCTTAGGCCCAACTAACTGGACATAGAAAATAAGCAAAAACCAAATATGAGTGGGATTTTTATTAATTTTTTGGCTGCAGATATGAAAAAGTTCATAACGGATGCTATATCTATATGCGCACTAGGTCCAAAAATGGACCGATCCTGATCATGTTTGGTAAAGTCTCTTGTATTTTGCAAAAATATATACAAACAAAATCTGAGAAGAATCAATGTAATATTTTTGTTTTTTAATAGATTTAAGTGAAGATCGGGAATCAGCTCTATATGGGGCCAAAGGGATCATTTTTGGACTACTCATTAATGGACGTAATGAACGCATGCAAAATCCAATTTGAGTAAGATCTATATGACAATTTGGATCTTATGGCAATTTATGTCGATTTCATAGGGGTAATTTGTATGGGGCTAGGTCTGAACATGGACCGATTCTCACCAATTTCAATACCGTTCATCCCATGGCCGATAAGAGCCTATATACTAAATTTCATCAAAATATATTCATATTTGCGACCTGCAGTTTGATTACAAAGTTTACATGGACACACAGACGGACGGACGGACGGACGGACATTGTTAAATCAACTCAGAGAGTGATTCTGATTCAATTGGTATAATTAAAGATGGGTCTAGGTCAAATATTTTTGGTTGTTACAAACAGCAGCACAAAGTCATTATACCCAAGCCACATAGTGGTATAGGGTATAATTATACAATGCTATGTGTGTGTTTATCAAATTTGTTAATGTGTTTGTAATAAAAATGAGTTTGTTTTTGTGTGGATTTATGAATTGGCTATAATTGATTAGCATACTTTTAGGGTTTTTATGTAATTAAAAAATAAAATTTCGTAGAATTTTCACTCGAATTTCGAGGGCTGGAATCTGCTAGTAGTGTATAATTATACAATGCTATGTGTGTGTTTAGTAAACTTGTTAATGTATTTGCAAGCAAATGAGTTTGTTTGCTTCATTCCCAATAATAATTGTGTTGAATTGAAAAATAATTTTGGACATTAACCAATAACGACAGTAATCGATATTTAAAAAGTGTTGAATTGTGAATTGGCTAAAATTGATTAGCATACCTTTTGGGTCTTATAAAATAATATATTAAATGAAAAAAAAAAATTTCACAGAATTTGCACTCGAATCTCGTGGGCTGGGTTCTGCACTAGGTTCAGTGGCTTCCTTATTATTACATTTTATGTATGTTAAGATTTTTTGATCTCACTCTGTATACTCTGTAGAAAAAACTAAAAATAAAATTTTTTTAAATTTTTATTATAAAAAAAATATTAAAAAAAAGTTTAAAATAATATTATTAATATTATTATTATTTTTTTTATTTTTACATAGTATTGAAAATTTAGTTTTCGCTTTTAATTTTTTATATTTTTGCACAAAGTATACAATGTAGTTGTATTAGAAATTATATGTTGTTTGAAAGGTATTAAAATCCTGTAATTTTGTTTTTTTTAAGTAGAAAAAATAATACATATTTTAACTGCAATAAGAAAATGTTTGAAAATTGTTACAATTCCTAAAATTTATAAAAATTTAGTGGGCTTGTCCCTCAAATGTGATCGTTTAAATGAGAAACTAACAAAAAAGGAATTTTAGGAACAATACAGAATTATTTTTTTTAATTTTGTTTAGTTTCTTAAAAAATGTATTAAAAGCAACTTTTGTGCGAATTCTGTATTTCTCTCGGATGCCTTCATGTGTTGTACAAAAACTGCTTTGGCTGTTGTTAAAAATTAAATAATAAATAAATAGATCATTTTTTCCATAATTTTTTTGTATAGGAGTGTGTGGTAAATTTTGGAAAATATTTTTTTTTGCACACATTGGTTAAGTACTCATAAAAATAATATGATTGATACCGATATTGCCTGTATTTTATACACACAGTTACCACTATCAAGCATAAGAAATCTCTTTGGGAAAAACATCGGTTAAAACATGAAATAGCCGCTACACCGAAAAAAGCTGAAATAGGTCTACACTCAAAATAGAATTACGATTAACGTAAAATTCATATGTACTTTCCTACAAATCTTTTAAATAACCATGGTCGCGATTTTCCAAGTTGCATCGCGTTCTTGGGATACCACCCATGAAACCATCCTTTTCAGTGAGTTCATAATGATTTTTTTACTTTTAAAGGCACCATGTTTCAGAACCCTAAAAAAACAGAGGTCCAATTTAAAATATGCCGTTTTCCAGAAAGAAAACAGAACATTTCCATCTACCCAAATTCAATAATGAACTTTTCTTATATTTCTTAGAACGATTTAATTCTAAAAAAGGAAAAACTTTTCTAAATATAAATTTTAAATAGAAATCAGAAGGGGAAAACACAAAGAAACTTAAAAAATAAAACAAAATAAATAAATTAAAATTAAAATTAAATTAAAACAAAATAAATAAATTAAAATGTTAGCGGCATTCATTACTTATTTTTGTTAGACGACAACAGACTCCTTATATACTCTCTGACTCTCGTTATTGCTCTCAGCAGTAGAGAAAATAAGCCAGCAAGCAAGCAAGAGAGTGAGCAATAGAAGTCTTTAGTTTATTTTTTTTTTAATACACTTTGTCAAGCTGTCAAACTGTAAACAATTTTATTAGATTTTTGTAAAAAAGTATTTTTTATGGCACCTGTCACCTTTCTGGGGCACACCACCGCCGCCGCCGCCGCCACTACTGCCACCGCTAGCTACACTAGCGGAACCACCAGCAGCAGCACCTACGGAAGAAGCTCGGGCATCTCTAGCAGGATCATATTGCTCAGCACTTTTGGAACGTAATGATAAAAGTTTATCTTCTTTTGGCGAACGAGCGAAGAGACCACCCGAGGTAGGATTACGATTCTTACCACCCGAATCATATACGCCCGCATACTTGTCGAGTTGAGGTATATAAGTACCCGCTGATCCATCAGCTGGGGCAGTGGCAGGTGTTTTTGGCTGTAGTTTGTAAACTGGTTCACCGGAATCGAAAAAAGCATCAAAATTTCGTTGTCTTAGATTTTCGGTATTAAATATGGGATTTTCTACTCGTAATTCTAAATCCTCACGCAGTCTTTGAGATTCCTTTTGATCGCTCGACGAAGAACGACCCAATTTTCCTAAGGGAATATGTAGTCTAGGTCTTAACATGCGAGATTTACTCGATGTGGATTTATGGGATGTAGAAGGTTCGGGAGGGAATTCCATAGGCGACATGGGACGACCCCAGCCCGGACCTAAAGTCGGTTGTGTTGGATCAGGCGAACCAGGATCGATCAATATACTAGGGCTACGTTCTCTACTAGGATGCGCTAATGACCCAGTTGGATAGTCTGGAAATGGAAGATATCGACTAGAAGCACCCATTTCAAAGGCAGGATCCTCATTATAACCCAACAGTGTTGGGTCTTGTATAGCAGTTGAACGTTGTAAATTAGGTCTTGCTGTTGCTGACGATGAAGATCCCTGAGGCTGTTGTTGTTGTGAGGAGCGCATATTTAAATCATTATACAAAGGTGCTCTGAATTGAGGGGGTGTTGGAGGCTTACTAGTGACTAGGGATTGCTGATCAGCGATTCTACGTTGCTGCAGAGGAGTACTGCGGACAGGAGTAGATCGTTTCAACGAAGTTCGAGAGTCACGTCGACTAGGAGTTGGAGGAGGTGTTGGAAAAGATGGTGTTAATGGAATTGGTGTGGTTGAGGGTGTTGGTCTCTCGCTTATCGTTGGCAACAATGAAGACGGTTCGTACGTAGAGTGAGGAAAATGTCTGCTGAGAATTTGATTTGGCTGGTAAAGTGAATTATCCTCAAATTCGTTTAAATTCAATGACAATTGTTGTTTCTGTTGTTGGGCACAACCTGGTGAGATGTTGCTACTAGATGCTATGGCTATGGGCTTTGGTAATGTTGTGTATGCTGTGGGGGGTGGCAAACTTCGGGCAGGTATTACAATAGGCACTTGAGGTTCACGCAGACAATCGAGTGTTGGTCGTGGACTTATACGAGGTATAGCAGCACCGTATGTCATCAAGATGAGTTCATCAGCTGGAAATATTACAAACATTCCTGGCCGCCCCCATGAGACATGGCGAGACTCTATTAAATTCTAACATATAAATCAAAAAAACCCCCCTTTCAAAAGGTCTTTTTCTCTCTCGTTACTTTGAAGATGAAATATTATCAACTATGGTAATCTTTTCTATCGCTATTTCGCTCTCCTGGGAGAATGTCTTTTTAGGTCCGTTATTTTTGTATAAATAAAATGAATACTACTACGCTAACATTATAATAATTTATAGAAAAACAAAAACAAAATTTTAACTAACTAAAAATAATGTTGGAAAGAAGAATTGTTTTCTAGGAGTAAATAAAGTTAATTAACTAAAATCAAAACCTAACGAACGTACTTTTAGCGGTCTATTCAATATTATAAATATCACAAGTTTGTTTCTATATTCACAAAAAAAATATAGAATGAAACCTCTTCTCTCTCTCTCTCTCTCTCTGTCTCTTTAGTTTGATTATCCGTTCTCTATGCCGGATTCAGCTATTCTTAAATGTGACGTCATTTAAAACGTTGCATTTTGTTGACGGTTTGATAATCTAAAATGAAAAGAAAAAAATACAAACGAAATTAATGTCACTGTATGAATTATATACATATTATTATGGCTTTCATGCGGTAATTAATTCTAAAAATATTTTTAATACAACCAATCATTTGTATTTCATTTTAATTTATGGATTTTTAAATGCCACAAACTCTGTTTTCCACTTCTTATCTTCGTTTGTAGTTATGACAACAACAAGTTTTATGTTCAGTTTGTGGAAATTTGCCAAAAAAAAAAAGAATAATAATAATAAAATTTATTATTAAAATCATAACAAATGGTTTAAGGTCATTTTGGTAATTGATACATTGATTTACCATGAACATTTATACATTTCAATTTGTCTGCGATATTTTTTGCAGTTTTACAAAACTCGTTAATTATTGTATTGTTTGGAAATGTAAAATTGTGGTCGAGCAGTTGTAAATGGTGGTTATCTAAGGCCAAACATAACCACCACCCCACAGAATATGGGGGACTGGTGGTACAGTATCACATTTAGCCAATTTAAAATGAAAAAAAGATTATATAATTGTCATAAGTTTTTATTACCTCTCAGTAGATATTCTACCAGAACCGCAAAAGAATAGGGAAGCAATTAGGTACTAATGAAAATATGTGTTCTCATAGGTGAGCCTAATGTTAACGTTATATGATCGAAATATGTCAAATATCGGGCAAAACAAAATTAGATAATTGGATATTTGATAATTATGCTTATTGACTCCGATCCCAACTTTTAAGTTTTTGTGTAGCTAATATACTTATCATCACCCAAAATAAAACAAACAACATCAAGCGTTATAATAAGTCGAAACTATTGACCGCGCAGCAAAACCAAGCAAAAGAAAAATATTTTCGAATGCTAGTGGCCACTGGCTCCTACGACAATTGAAGAAAAGGGCTCCTCTAAACTTGCTGTTGAAGCCGAAATTCATTTAGGGAAAAAATCTAATCCCGAAACCGGAAAAAAACACAATTACAATTTCCGAATAGCTAGAATAAAACCTTTTATAAGAGGGCGGTCTCAGAAAAATCCGACCTGATAAAGAAAACACAGCAAATTTCTCAATTTCTCAAACGTGATTTCCTTTTAGGTCGATACACTTTTCCCAACGATATTCAATAGCTTCGATAGTGAGAATTATCCAGGTCCATAAAGTAGCTGCCATTCTTGGCAAATCTTTTACCACTGAGCTATTTCTTCGAGTTTTGTAGTAGAGAAATAATCCAAGGCGGCTATACCTGGCGTACAAGATGCGTCATGAAACAATTCAAACTTTAATTCATGGAGTTTTTCCTCGCTATAGTGGACGTAGGAACTGGTGCACTGTCTTGATGAAACAGCACTTCCTTGTTTGCAACTGTGGCCTTTTCTCCTTTATTTCATTACATGAATGATTTGATTTTTTTTTCCTTTTGAAGATCAAACGCGCATACCAAAAGACAGACGCCATAACCTCACCTAGAGATGAAACTGTCTTCGCCTTGTTTGAAGACGATTTTCCCTTTTCAGTCCATCACTTTCACTGTTCCTGTCTCTAAGGTGCGAATCAGTGAACCCATGGCTTATCTATGGTTATCAACCAAAGCAAAAACTCGGCTTTGTTGCGGTGAAACATCGCTAAACACTCTATTGAAACATCTCCACGGACAGCTTTCTCATCTTCAAATTTTCGATCGATATGCGATGTATAGCATTTTTTGAAATGGAGACAGACCTTTAGCCGATGATCATCCAATACAATTTTGTGGATATTCTTAGCCGTTTCTGGGCTATCTTATTGATCTACCAATACGGTGTTCGACTTGGCAGCTGGTACGGCCTCGCTTAAACTCTGCAACCAATATTTTATGGTCGTAAACGAAGCAACCGACTCCCCAAGAATTTAAGTTAGCTCGGCTTTAATTTTGGTTAGATTGAGACCTTTCAAATAAAAGTATTGAATTGGCCACTATTATGTGACGCCTTGAAACTTAAATCATATGTTTTATAAGGTTGCCACTTTTCACCAAAGATATTTATTTCAAACCACTACCGCCGTCTACACTTCAGGTCGGGTTGTTCTGGAATCGCCCACGTAAATCAGGTAAATACGCTTAAACGTCTACATTACGCAATGTAGATAGAGCATAAAAACAAAAATTTTTAATGTTTACAATGTTTTCCGGACGGACGGACCCTCATATGTATGAAGAAAACAGGAACTCTGAGAACGAAATATAAAATCAACAGTAAGAGATGATTTTGGATCAGTTATGGTATGAAAACTTCATGATTTTATTATGGACCACAAAGCTTTGAGAAATTGGGAAATTGAGAAATAGTGTACACTTACACTGTGGAACAAATTCAGGTTAGCAAAAGTTAGGTCGATTCTAAGAGTGAGGGGTGAAAATAGAGGCTAAATTTGAAGACCCGTATCGCGGCGTTTGTTTATGTTAGTTCGAATTTTTTTTTTTAATCGACCTTCGAACTTTGCAGTCAAATGCCTCAGCATATTGTTTATATGGTCTTTTGGCTATAACTCGTCGACTAATTGATATTTTTTCACTCTGTAAAAGCCAAATTATTGCTAGAGACCTGTGCAACAATTAAAATTTTTTAAAAAATTTATTTAGAAAATGAAAATGGGTCGTCAAGATTTTGACCAAGTTCTGACAGACCGAGAATTAAATGCATGGCTCGCATTGAAAGCAGTCATTAAAGGACTTTTGGATAAAGAACGCAAAGACAACTACAGGCAATCTGTTGCAAACATTTTGGCAGCTTTCGATCAAATTGGGGTTAATATGTCGTAGAAAATTCATCTGTTGCATCAGCATCTTGATCAACTCGCTTAACAGCTTCCATTTGAAATAAGGTAACTACAGAGTGTGCATATTTTGAATTCCTAGATTTTTCTAATATCTTTGTCAGAGTGCACAATTTAAACATGTTAACGATTGAAAACTATTTTCGTTTCAGGTACAGAGGAAAGAAATCTCCAGATGCAATACTCGCTGAAATTTGTTGGTGGTATAAAAACACCTTTGAAGAAGAGGAAGACGAGGAAAAAGAGGAAGAAGCGGAAGACAAAGATGAAATTCCAGAATATCTGTTGAACGAAATTATCGACCATTCTGATGATGATGACGATGACCAAGATATTAGAGAGAGCAGTGATGTTGATCCACAGCCGCCTGCTAAACGGCAACTGGCCAAATCATTAATTTAATTTATTTAATTTTTTTACTTAAAACTTTTATTAACTAATGCCGTTTTCTTCTCTGAAAAAAAACGTCGCACTTTATTTGCACTTTTTTGGAAAAGTGTATTTTTTTATATGTTCTAAATTAAGGGCAACCTTATCTTATACATCAATCGAAAGGTCTTAAAGAGCTGTGTTCATAAAATGGAAAAAATTTTATTTATTATACTCTTTCCAGTCATAGGGTGAAAATATTAAAGAAAGGGGATCAATGGGGAAATATTCTCATACTGTGACCTGAAAGAAGTCAAAGCCTGCAATTTTTTTGCAAGGGCATGATTTTGAGACCTTTCGAGTGATTTTTAAGGTAAGGTTGCTCTTATTTCAGAATATATTAAAAAATTCACTTTTCGAAAAAAGTGCAAATAAAGTGCGACATTTTTTGTCAGAAAAGAAAACGGCATAACATTTCAAAAATATATATTTTTTTTTTCCATATTTTTATAATTTCTTTTTCAATGTTTCTTCAAAACCAACACTGAACAAAATTGATACATAAAAAATGAGAAGTAAATTAATATTAAGCTGGAAAACGCAAGTTTTGTATTATGATTGTTTTCTTTCCAAATGAAATTTATTGAAGAAACTGAGAAGCATATTATAGATCAAACAGAAAGCAAAAAAGGCTTAATTTTGTGGAAAATATTTTCCAAAAGCAAGAAAAAAAAATAATTTTTCCAACATTTTTCTTCACCACAAAAATTTTCTAAATTAATTTTTTAAAAAATTTTAATTGTTGCACAGGTCTCTAGCAATAATTTGGCTTTTACAGATTAAAAAAATATCAATTAGACGAAGAGTTATAGCCAAAAAACCATATAAACAATATGTTGAAAATCGGCATTTGACTGCAAAGTTCGAAGGTCGATTAAAAACAAATTCGAACTAACAGAAACAAACGCCACGATACGGGTCTTCTAATTTAGCCTCTAATTTCACCCCTCACTCTCAGAATCGACCTAACTTTTGCTAACCTGAATTTGTTCCACAGTGTTATCACTTCTACGAAGACAATGACCCAAAGCACAAGGCTTATATAATGTTAATGAGCTAGTTACGCTATAATTAACCACGTCCGCTCGAAACCCCACCATATTCACCACATCTTATTCGCATAGAGCATGTGTAGAGTTATTTAGGGGAAAAATTATAAATCGTCAAATTAATAACAAAAATTATATAATTATTATAAGTTAGCTCTCAAGGCGGAATAGGAATTATATCACCTGAATAGCTACTGCCGAAAACTGGTTGAATCGATCCCAAATAGATTGAAGGCTGTAATATAGCAAAAAAGCCTTCCAACTAAATACTAAACTGTAACAATTAAATTTCTCCCGTTATTACTTTAACCTGGGAGCCAATCGCCACATTCGATATCGAGTAAAATCAATCGAAATTTCATATTTTGATTTATAATTAAAAGAAGACGGACAAACGTCAGACCTCGCTTCACTTTTACTCTTAATTAGGTGCCTTAATTAGTTAACTGTGACAGAGCAAAATTAATCTAAGTGTTTCATTATGGAAAATAAAAAAATAATTTTGGTCGAAAAATTTCGATAAGGAATGCGACGATTAACGTTGTCATAGCAGAGGTTGTTGAATTAGCTGAACTAATTTTATATCATAATCTTTGCACCAATACACTCATACTTCACACCGTTATTGTCTTACTTCTTACTTCTTATGCTGTTTTTGTGATTGTATTGTGAAATAGATTTTTACCCTGAGCATATAGATGTTTACACATCAAAAGTGGTCGAGGTCAAATCTGTGGTTTTCTAGAATAACCGCGTACGACATAAAATCAAAATGTTCAGGGGAGCCAAAAAAACGTTATATTTGAAATTATGGGCTCGATATAAAGTTTTTAGAGCTTTTCATTTAACAGCCCTGTAGATATGAGCAATAAATACTTTATATAAAATTTCGAGTCAAAAATCTTCAGAGGAATAGATCCTAGAGAAGGACGAAAAAACAATATGTAAATAATACTTAAAGTGTGTGCAGATAAAACAACTTATTTCAAAAACGTCGTTTTCTTTGAAAAAGAAAACTACCGATGCAACCACCCATGTAGACATAAGTTGTTGTTGCTTGAAAAATTAATTTTTTTGTTAGTCAACAAAAAGTTAACGGGACTTAGGATGAGAATATAACAACGTATCAAGAATAATAGTGATAAAAAATAACAGAAATAAACACACAAGTTTTTATAAGTGGTTATAAACTGAAAAATACTCCAAAATTATTTTGCATTTTTTTCATTAATAACAACGTATGTGGTTATGTGTCGTTTTCTGAGAAAATAATTTGTCAGCGATCAAACGTAGGTTGACATACGTCGTTAGTGCTGCAAATTAATTTAATAAACATTTAAGTTACGTCGTTATTTAAAGAAAAAACTCAGAAATGGTCAATATTTTTTTTTTTTTTAAATTTAACACATGTAAAGAGCGTTAAAAATTAATATAATTGGCATCGTTAACTCAAAACTGACAAAAATTGACATACGCGGTTATTCCAGAAAACCACTGATATATGCTTATTAGTTACAAACATCACCTCAAACGCTCAGCTAAAAGATATAAAAACAGTTTTTTTTTTTATTTATGGAAACTCAACTGTAGGCGGAACAAGCCTCTTTTTTAAAACGTTTAATTTTTTTGTCACAAAGCTTATAATTTTAGAAAGCAACTGCATTTTTTAAGTAAACGACAAGAAAAACTGTAGTTCACATAAATAAAAAAAAACAATATCTATAAATTCAATTTGTTTTGTGTCTTCCTAAATTGACCAAATGTGACAATGTAAACTAAAAACCAACGGCAAATAATTAATTTTTTTTTAAAGCGAAATTAAACATTAATTATTTTTTTGTGGTTAACAGCCATATCGACTAACTGTAATTGGCTTGTTAATTTTTATAACAAAATATAAATGAAATAATCGGTTGCATAAAACCTCCTATATATTCCGTACTCGTAATGAAAAATTCTTGCCTACAATTATGTTATTCCACGTATTTTGTGTCATCAAAATGTGTAAACTGAAACTAAGCAGCTTTAATATTATTGTAAACCTTAATAATATT
This sequence comes from Cordilura impudica, assembly GCA_963682025.1. Classification (NCBI taxonomy): domain Eukaryota; kingdom Metazoa; phylum Arthropoda; class Insecta; order Diptera; family Scathophagidae; genus Cordilura; species Cordilura impudica. The sequence continues at coordinate 6,996,537 of OY821521.1, forward strand.
TAATGCAACAGTAAAATGAATGAAATTATATACATAAGTACATATTAAATATACACAATATGCACAAAATCCCCAATCGAATAATAAAAACCAACATTAACTACCAGCACTTTAGTTGAGTAATTTGCAGGCAATAACACGCAGACCTAAATGTACATAAAGCGGCTGTACCAACTAAACAAAGTCTTGACTTATTGAATCTTCAAATAATTCTAGTGTATTAATTCTCCAATTAAATAACAAAGAAAAAAATTAGTTAATATAATTTTTAATTGTTATTAGCATAATCCGTTCGCTTTGCTTTTGTATATATAAATCCCGACATCGAACACAAATCTACTCTTAATAATAACTTTTATGGATATTTTTGAAAAAATCTGAAAACAACAAAATACACCGAAAGCAAACCAAACCCACAAAATAATGCAACAATAATCATATTATAGTCATAGCAGACTTGAGGCAGAGGATGTTTATACAATTGTTGCATATTCATAAAATGTTGCCACTTAAAGCTGCCACACATTTATTATTATTTGTACAATTATTGTTCCGATAAAATATATAGCAAGAACCGCGAAAAAAAAATAGTAAAGTTATAAAATATGTATGTATATTAGGGTTCCTCACAAATAAAAATAATAAACCTTGATGATTCTATGAAAATCTAAATTCGAGCGACAACCATTAACGAGCACAAGCTTTTTTTTTTGTTTTTTTTTAGTGGTCCATCTTTCGTTAAATTGGACCTGTCCAAGCATGTGCCGCTTATTTGAGATTTTCAGCAAAAATATTTAAATTTTTGCGGGTTTTTTTTTGGAAATTTTTCAGTTTGAAATGACGGCGTATGTCCCCATTTTCCGGTATTCATATTTTCAGAAGTAAGAATTGGAAGTTTAAAACATGGCCGTTATGGGTATTAAACTTTTCATTTTATCAAGGACATTACTAACTTACAAAAAAACAAATATGAAAATTATGCGTTTAGAGACACTATCTCTTAAACCCAACAAAATAGATACAGAAATAACCAAATTTGAGTGGCATTGCTATTAAAATTGCTCCCTTGTGATATGAAAACGTTCATATCGGATGCTATATTTATGTGAGGACTAGGTTGCCACATGGACCGATCCTGACCATATTTGGTTGGGTCACTTATTTTTTTTTTTTTTTTTTAATATATACAAACCTAATTTAAGATAAATCTGTGTTATATTTTTTTTTTTGTAGATTTAAGTTAAGATCGGGAATCAGCTTCATACGGGGGCTATGACTAAGTATTGTCCTATAGGGTTTTTTTTTTTACTGCTCTTTAATGGATGTAATAAACAAACTCAAACCCAAATTGACCGAGATTTAGATGATAATTTGGATATTTTGGCAATATACGTCGATCTCATAGCGGTCATTTTTATGGGGACTAGGTCTGAACATGAGCCGGTTTTCACCAATTTATTCTATGGCCAATAAGAGCTTCACGTTGGTGTATTTGTTTGTAACGAATGATCTCCGGAACCATAAGAGCTGTCGAGCTAAGATTCGCACCATAGGTTCGGTTCGAACCCTTCCGAGTTCTTTTTTTAGTTTTAACCCTCTAGCTGGCGTTGGGGTCAAGTTAAAAACAAAATTCTTATTTTCAATGCGATTTCACTGCAATTCAGAATGTATGTATTTTTCGTCATAAGAAATTTTTGTATGTATAAATGGACCCGATAGGTGGCGCTGGGGTAAAGCTATTTCGAATATTCTTAGTTACAGTGTGATTTTACTGAAACTAAAAATATACATATTTGTATGTTAGATGATGCCAAAAATTTTTTGTTGGACCCGGTAGATGGCGCTGGCGTCCGAAAAATAATGAGTTGTCAAAATAATTTAAATTTTATAAGTTACAAAATTCACAAACGTTCTAACCAAAAAGTAAGGAAAAATTGCATTGGCTATTGCTTCGTCCGGAATAACCGCAACATTATTGCATGGTGGTCGTAGAGCTCATTCAGCACTCAAATCACCGTTAAACGTACAAACGAATGGGAATGCCTTATGTAATATCAAAAAACAAACCGGTATGGCAAAAGTTCTGCAAAAATGCAGTATTATTATTTGAGATGAATGTACCACGGCACAAAAACATTCCTTAGAAGCATTACATAGAACTTTAAAAGATTTGAAAGGCAATGAAAGACTTTTTGGTGGGGCTCTCACTTTATTATCTGACTGACGAAATAAATAACTGCTGAATATCATCAACATTATGGAGTAGCGTTCAAACTATATAATTAACAACTAACATGAGAGTATGATTACAAAATGATCCAACGGCTGACCAATTTTCAAAACAATTCTTGATCTTGATAATGGTAAAAGCAATATTAACCCAACCAGTCAAACTATTAACATATCCACAAGATTTTTGTCAATTTATATCGTCACGCGATGAATTAATTGAAAATGTATTCCCCGACATTCAAAATCAATTTCGTAACCATGATTAGTTAAGTGAAAGAGCTATTTTAGCCGCAAAAATGTCGATGTCGATAACATGTTGTTATTCAGGACATGATTGATTCCGAAACGTTTTCTTTCAAATCTATGGATAGTGTTGTTGAAGAAAATGAAGTAGTCAATTCTCCAACAGAATTGTTGAGTCGCTTGATGTGCCCGGTCGACCGCCACATTTATTAAAATTTATAGTTGGTTCTCCAATAATTTTGCTACCTAACCTCAACGCTGCGAGACTATGTAATGGAACCAGGTTAATTGTTGTGATAATAATGTCCAATATTATTGAGGCCACAATTCTCAAAGGAAAATTTAAAGGAGAACATGTTTTGCTGCCAAGAATTTCTATGATTCCCACCGACACACCGATAATATTCAAAAGATTGCAATTTCCGATCAGATTCGGCTTTGCCATGACCATTAATAAATCTCAAGGGCAATCATTGCAAAATGTGGTTTGGATCTCGAAAACCGTTGTTTTTCCACGAGCAACTATATGTGGCATGCTCCCGTGTCGGAAAGCCAGCAAATTTTTTCGTTACTGCCAGAATAATGAAACTAAAAATATTGTTCATTCTTTTTAGAATTACAATAATAGAAATATATTTGTCATTCTTTTATGTATGTTACAATAAATATTTATTTCAATATTCATAAATAAAACATGGTTTTTCTTTAACAGTTTGCAATTAATATTAACAAATGCACAAACGTTTTTTTATATACGTATATACAGATTCTAACTAAAATGAAAAATTCACTGAGGGCAAAACAACGTTTTGGCGGGTCCAGCTAGTATACTCTATTTCATTAAAATATATTAACATTTGCGGCCTATAGTTTAATTACAAACTTTAAATGGACACACAGACCGACGGACGGACAGACGGAAATTGCTAAATCGAGCCAGAAAATTATTCTGAGTCGATCCGTATAATAAAAGATGTAATATTTTTGATATTTACTAACATAAACAGAAAGTCAATATACCCTGACCACATAGTGGTACAGGGTATAAAATTTGAGACATGTTGGCTTACAAAATAATAATTTACAACAACATATTAACTATATATCATATATTCAAAAAAAAAAAATATTCTGTATAAGAATAATTAAAAATTCTTCAAATTTCGACATGTTCCTAAATTTGTCAAAATATAATGATGTAGATTGACAATTCTGTATGCAAAATTTAGACAATATTGGCATATTTTAAAGAGTCCAAAACATTCCACATTATAGGAATTTGTTATAGTAAGAGCCTGACTATCCGTCATCCGATTAACCAAAACAGTTAATTTAAATTTAAAATTTGTAGAAACTTTATTTGCTTTTTTTCTTTTACAAGAGAAATTACCTTTTATATTGTTGCGGGGATTCACAGAAAATATACTTTGTTTTACTTTTTTTCTGTTCTATGAATTACTCTATTTGAACTGAATATGTGAAGTCGTATTATAAGGTTAGATTAGCGAAATACTGAATATATTAGGGTATACGGCTCATTTTATTTTCAGTATACACAGCTTTATGATTCACTAATAAATATATGTCATGCTTCACCATTTTCGATTTATTATGAATATAAAAAAAAAAATAATATTTCAATTTGGCGCCAAAAAAGAAGTTTTTTTCATCATTTCATTTTGAATAACTCCAAAAATGTTGAGTTTATAAAACAAGTAAGAAAATTATAGTCGGTCTAGACCGACTATACGATACCCTATACCATGCGTTTAGAAACCCTATCTCTTAGGCCCAACTAACTGGACATAGAAAATAAGCAAAAACCAAAATTGATTGGGATTTTTATTAATTTTTTTGGCTGCAGATATGAAAAAGTTCATTTCGGATGCTATATCTATAAAGGGACTAGGTCCAAAAATGGACCGATCCTGATCATGTTTGGTAAAGTCTTTTGTATTTTGCAAAAATATGTACAAACAAAATTTGAGAAGAATCAGTGCAATATTTTTGTTTTTTAATAGATTTAAGTGAAGACCGGGAAGCAGCTCTATATGGGGTCAAAGGGATCATTTTTGGACTACTCATTAGTGGATGTAATGAACGCATACAAACCCAATTTGAGTAAGATCTATATGACAATTTGGATCTTATGGCAATTTATGTCGAGTTCATATGGGTATTTTGTATGGGGGCTAGGTCTGAACATGGACCGATTCTCACTAGCGTTCATCTCATGGCCGATAAAAGCTTATATACCAAATTCCATCAAAATATATTCATATTTGCGACCTGCAGTTTGATTACAAGCTTTACATGGACACACAGACGGACGGACGGACGGACGGACGGACGGCTGTTACAAACAGCAGCACAAAGTCATTATACCCAAACCACATAGTGGTATAGGGTATAAAAATTGTATTAGCATAACATAAATAAATATCCCAAATTTTAGAAAAAAAGCTAAAAAATTTCGGCTGTGCCGAATCTTTGATACCGTCCACACCTGCGTCTTAAACTCAATACTACAACCAAAGTTGGGTTCGGCTACCACTTTAAAACTGTTGCCGATACTGAAAGTTTAAATTTTAATACCAATTAAATTTTGGGTTAATTGTCTCTGCTTTATATCAGATTCTATTATAATTTCTTCTTACAAAAAACAATGATCATGGGTTCAACAGAAAGGATTGATTACTATCTGAAAAATTTCAGAGTATAAAACCTATAAGTTCCATAAGTACTTTATAGAACACAAAAGAACAACATTATTTAACGCAGCCGACGTTATAATACCCAAAGTTTGATGCCTACAATAATTTTCTTAAGATTTAGAGATCATACGATAATTCAAAAAAAAAAAAAATTGCAGCTGAATCTTTCCTACAAATGTTTTGAAAAGGGTAGTTTTGAAAAAATGGAAAATTTTTAAAAAAGGGTACTTTAAAAAAAAGTGTATTTTTTGAAAAAAAGGGCACTTTTTTGAAAACAGAATACTTTAAAATAAGGGTAATGTCTCTAAAAAAAAATGGTAATTTTTTAAAGGAGGGTAGTTTAAAAAAAATTTATTTTTTATAAAAGGGGTAATTTTCAAAAAATTTAACTTATTAAAAAATTTAACTTTTTTTTCAAAGAAAAAGATACCATTTAAAAAAAAGGGTGCTGTAGCAAGTGTATTTTCATAAAAAAAGATCATTTCTTAAAAAAGGATAATTAAAAAAAAATTATTTTTTTAAAGTCACTTATACAAAAGGGTACTTAAAAAAAATAATTTTTTTATGTAACATGTAAATGTAACATTTTTAAAAAGGGAACTTTAAAAAAAAGGGTATCATTTTAAAAAAAGGTCCTCTAAAAGGCGTATTTTTTAAAAAAAAAAAGGGTACTTTTTTGAAAACGGAGTCTTGCTTTGTTTACATGATTAATTATTTTGAGTGTTTTAATAAACGACAGTTCAATTTAATTGATTTTATTTGATTTTATAATTTAGAACCAAGAATTTTTAAGTCATGTCAGGATTTAGAAAGGTTGATGGAGTCAATATGACTGACGAGGAAGTTTGTGAATTACTGTGCAATAGTGTGGATATTACTTACGATAGTACGAACAGCAGTGATTCGGATGAGGATGAGATGCAAGTTACAAATTCATGTAAAGAGAAACCAGAGCTACAAGGAGCTACTAGAATGCTATTGATTCAGAATGACAATATAGAAACTGATAGTGAGGATGAAATTGATATTGAAGGATCTACACATGATTCTTTCATACAAATGGTAAATGATGATAATTATCATTATGTTCTGGTCCGATATGAACCGTTAGATTTAACACCTTCTACTTCTAATGCAAAGACTTATATGACTTACGGACCGACAAATATTCGGAGTACTATTTCTTCCGAGTTTAGTGGAGTTTATATAAATCCCAAGTCATCGGAATTTGAAAAAGTTTTATGGAAAAAGGCAAATCTTCAATTTGATGCTAACCAAGTTCAGTTTGGAGGCGATAGTGACCTTACAGACGATATAAGAGCTTTACAAACGCCTTTTAAAGTTTGGTGTCATTTATTTCCAAAATCATTGGGGGAAGAAATTGTATTAGAAACGTTAAAATATGCTGGTGTAAATCAATCTTTTACTTTTACAGTGTCAGATCTACGAAAATTTATAGGCATTCTCGTTTACATGACGTATTACAAACTTCCAAATTCAAGAGACTATTGGTCTTCAAACAGTCACCGAAGTGTTCGTATAATACGAGCCCAAATGCCTATGAATCGCTTTGAAAAAATTCGGAAGCTCCTACATTTTAATGACAAAAGCAAAATACCTGGTCGAAATGATCCCAATCGTGACAGGCTTTATCTAATTCGGCCAGTTATCGATACCCTAAACATAACTTTTTCTACCGTACCGAAACTAAACAGATTAAGTGTAGATGAGCAAATGTGCTCTACAAAAATCGGAAGTTATATGAAACAATATTTACCGAACAAACCTAAAAAATGAGGCTTTAAATTGTTTGTACTGTGCGATACAATGGGATACGCCTATAAATTTGAACTCTATAGCGGAGCAACCGAAAAGTTGGCACAGGGTGAGCCAGATCTTCAATCCTCAGCAAACATTGTCTTTGATAATTTTTAAACAACAGTACCACTTATAGTATTTTTGCGCACACAGGGAATTCTGGCTGTTGGTACTATCAGACGTAATAGAATAAAGAATTGTAAGTTACCTGAAGAAAAAACAATGATGAAATTCGAAAGAGGTGCAAGTCAGGAATTTGTTGCCAACATACATGGTATTGAAGTGACCACATTATCATGGAAAGACAATAGAATTGTCAATCTTATTGCAAACTATGTCGGTATTAAGCCCCCATTAGATATATATAATACTGAGAATAAACCTTTAACAATTAAACGCTTTGACAAAAAGCAAAAATCTATCAAAAGTATTCCATGTCCACAAATTATTAAAGATTATAACTGTCACATGGGCGGAGTAGACTTGATGGATAGCTCAATAGGCCGGCATAAAATATCAATGAAAAGCCGCAAGTGGACAATCAGAATATTTTACCACCTTCTTGATATGACATGTGTAAATGCTTGGATTCTTTATAGAAGAATCAACAAGGATAAACCAGAATCTGAAATACGATTGGTGGACTTCAAATTGGAAGTGGCTGATGCATTGTTTTCATATAACACAAAAATTGTTCCAGTAAGAGGACGTCCAAACTTAGAAAAACAAATAGAAGAAAAAAGACGAAAGCCGAATAAATACCCAGCGCCACCGAAGGACACCCGGCTAGATGGAGCCAGCCACTGGATTTCAATGGATAAAAAGGGGAGATGTAAGATGCCTAAATGCTCAGGTCAAACCAAAATATTTTGTATGAAATGCAAGGTAAATTTGTGTGTGACAGCTGAAAAAAATTGCTTTTATGATTACCATAACTTTTAATTTTTTTTTTTATCTAATTTTGCTGATTTTTTTGTTTTTATTATATGAATTTTATAAACATATTTTATTGCAAATTGAATTTACTATGTTAATTTAAATTTACTATTATTTTTATAAATAAAAAAGCTTTTTAATACATTTAATAATTAAAAATCCCGTATTTTACTTTGAAAAGATACAACCGCTTTTAAAAAAAAAAAATCATACCAAAAAATTTAAAAAAAAAACGTGGTACACAGTTACTATTTTTTTATAATTTCACATAGCATATATCTTGTTCACCAAAATTGCCGTTGTTGCGCATTTAAGGGTTAAAACAAGGTTACTTTCATTAAAAAAAAAAGGGTAATTTTTTAAAGAAGGAAAATTTTTAAAAAAGTCTATTTTCTAAAGGGCATTTCTTAAAAAAAAGGACTTTAAAAAAATTATTTTTTATAAAACGGGTAATTTTAATTTTTTAAAAAAATGATACCATTTTAGAAAAGGGTTCTTTAAAAAGTGTATGTTTTAAGGGTACTTTTTGAAAATAGAATACTTTAAAAAAAATACTTTTTTTTAAAAAAAGGTAATTTAGAAAAAAATGGCACTTAAAAAAAATGTATTTTCTTAAAGGCATTTCTTAAAAAAAAAAAATATTTTTTATATAAAACGGGAATTTAAAAAAAATGGAATATTTAAAAAAAAGGCTACTTAAAAAATGGATATTTAAAAAAGGGTACTTTTTTGGAAATAGAGTACTTTAAAACTAGGGTACTTTCCTCAAAAACGGTAAAACAGAAACAAAGTGTATTTTTTTAAATTTAAAAAAAAAAATTGTTTTTTTTATAAAGCGGGTAATTTTCAAAAAATTTACTTTTTTTAAAAAAGGGTACCATTTTAAAAAAGGGTCCTATAAGTTTAAGTTTATTTTTTTTAAGGGGTACTTTTTTGACAATTATCCGTTTTATAAAAAAATAGCTTTTTTAAAAGTAACCTTTTTAAAATAAGTGCCCTTTAAAATACTTTAAAACAAGGCTAATTTTAAAAAGTGTAATTTTTAAAGAAGGCTCCTTTTTAAAAAGAAGTGTATTTTTAAAGGGCACCTCTTTAAAAAAAGGATACTTTAAAAAAAGTATTTTTTTTAAACGGGTAATTTTTTCAAATAATTTTTTCATTTATAAAAATGGTCCTCTAAAAAGTGCATTTTTGAAAAAAAAAAAACGGTACTTTTTTGAAAATACTTTAAAAAAGGTACTTTCTTAAAAAAGGGGCGATTTTATAAAAAAGGGACTTTAAAAAAGGTGTATTTTTTTAAGAGCACTTTAAAAAAAGGGGTACTTAAATAAAGATTTTTTTAACAAGGGAACTTTATAAAATAAAGGGCACTTTTTAAAATAAAGTGCAATTTTTGAAAAAAAGGTCCTTCAAAAAAAACTTTATTTAAAAAAAGGACTTTTTTAAAAAAGGATAATTTTTTTAAAAAAATAGTAATTTAAAAAAAGGGTATTTAAAAAAAAAAAAAAGGGTACTCTAAAAAGAGGCACTTTTTTAAAAAGCGTACGTACTGTTTTTAAAAAATAAGTACTTCTTTTAAAGGGCCCTTTTTTAAATAAATTAAGTAAATTTAAAAATTTAAAAAAGGGTACTTTTTGAAAAAGGGTACTCTTAAAAAAGGCTACTTTTTAAAAACCTTTATAAAAAAGGGGGCCAGAGTTTGGCATCTTCTGACAAGAATTAAGTTAAAAAATTGTTAATAAGTAGTAGTTGTAAAATAAACTTTTTAAAAAGAGCCTCTTTCAAAGCCCTCTGTAAGTAATGAAAACATAATTCTTTGACAATTAGTTTTCAATTTTTGGTTATCTGTTAATATATTAAATGACCGATGGATTTTTCTTAAATAAGTTTAACCCTGGCAACGAAATTGGATAGGGTAAATTTTTTTACTTCACATTTTTTGCAACTTTTATTTAAAAAGCAGAATAATAATGAGATCTGATACTGATACTGATACTGATGCTCTAGTATTAGTATGAACAACATGTCTGAATATAATTTATGTTAAACACGTTCTACGACCAGTTAATAGCAGTGTGAGTAGAAACGTGGTCACACATATTTCTTTTAAACAAGAGTTAAGAGAGCAAATGTTGCATTATGCATTTCAAACTGTTAAATAAACATTCCGAAAACCAAAAACCCTAAACAAAAACATGATTGAAAAATCCATTTAAAGCAAAAGAGGGTGAAAACAAAAAATCACACTACCTTCTTACTAAATACAAATACAGAAAATTGAAGTTGGTAAAGGAAACTACCAGAAAATGTGTTTTTTTTTATATAAAAAAGAATGTTAGCATTCAGTTGGCTACGTGCCAAATACTATTTTACAATATTGCAAAAAAAAACAACATCAAATCAAAATGAACACAAATTTACAATGACGAATAATTGAAAAATGTTAGCTATACTTAGTTGCAATACACTTCGTTCTTTACTTTTTTTTATATTTCTAGAGCTGACACACTGCTCACTATGATCATACCTCATATATTTGTATTTTATGTGAATGTTTATTTTGAAAACTTTATGGAATATTAAAAGTATAACTATATGAATATTTTACCCTCTCTTATCCTCTTCAGAGAACTCTTGTATATTTTTACAATTGGTCGCCTATCTGTCTGTGTGTTTCTTATTCGTTCAGTCAGTTTAAGTATCCAAAACATTCGTGGGTTGTTCTGTATATCTGTGTGACTTTGTTTGTCTGCTTGATTTCATGTTTAACATATGTATGATTCTTCTAATATGGTTTGTTTTACGCTGTCACTTTTAATAAAACAATATCGTAATTGAAATGTTATGGTAGTTTAGACAACGTCTCATCTCCACCACCCACCATCAACATCAAGCACTCAAATCCATTTAAAGATACAAGTAATCGCAAGCCAACGTACAGTGCTGGATTTAGTTAAATGCTTCCTGCTGCGCTATAAACATTGATGTATGAAATGCTCTTTGCGTGTGTGTTCTAAGAATAAACTTTTTTTATTTTTAAATAATTCAGTGTTTATTTTTGTATACACCCTGCACACTCAACCGATTTTACCAAAAACTTTTATTGTGTTACTCTTATAGAGGAATACGAATTCTTATGGTCCAAAATATACTGGGGATTATCGCAAATCGATTTTATTAAAAAAAAAAAAAAAAATACACATGTTTTTTCTGGTGCTTTATTTTCCCAAAACTGGCTAAATCACTTCCAAAGAGGTCCACCTATTAAAAAAAAATTATTCCAGGAAAAGTTGTAGTTTAAGGTGAACTTTTAAGGCCTAAAAATTAAAAATTTCATATTTTCCAAGTACAAACCTCAAGATATGGCCATTTTATATCTATGGATTTAAATTCGTTAGAGAGGCCTTAGAAATACCAATCCGACTCTCGCTGCTGTAAGAGAAATATTAAAAAATTTGATAAAAAAATTACTTCTTTTTCTAACATTTCACTTAGATTTGACCGCGAGGCATGTGAATTTGTCAACAATTGAAGTGGACTACAACCGAAAGGTATTTCGAAGACCTATCTAACGGAGTTAATTTCACTCTTTTTTATACATCAACACTCAGGAGATGTCTTCTATTAGTGCTGTACACTGTTTTGATATCAGGAAAATATGTTATGGGTTAGGGGAAAGAGGGAGTTGTATTTTTGGATATTTAACTTAAATTTATCTATATTGTAAGTGACCAGAAGACCTCAGCAGGAAGTTCCATGTACGGGTTGTGCCGCTTATAAATGAATTTTCGCGGTAATGCTTTGCACGATCCATTGAACAATAGCCTGTAAAGATATGAGATGTACTAGATGAGTGGTTGGTGCGAAGAAAATTATGGGCTCTAGGGATGAGTTCACTTATCTCAGTAGAAGACTCCCCATTGTAATATATCTAACATAGTGTAACAAAACCTACATTCCACGATGCTTCAAAGTGTCAAGTGCCCCTGATAATCATCAATGCCATCCTTTGCACATGGTCCAGAAGCTTCAAAATAAAGTGTGAATCCCCTACCCATATATGGGAGTTGAATTACTTTTTGGTCGGATATCATTTTTTTTTTTTTAAATAGATTTTTTTTTTTAAGCCTAGTTCAGCGAAGCCAAGTGGCTTGTCTGCAGATTCTAATTTTGGCTTGTTTTTTTTTTTTTTTTTTTGTAGCGACAGACCGAAGCCTCTCTGGGAATCGAACCCACGACCCCCGCATGATAGGCGAGCACGCTACCTAATCACCTACCGGGGCGCTTGATGCTTCATCATCATATAGCTTGGGATGAGCTTCAGCTTGTTCGATAATTATTTTCCATTCCTCTCTATGTACAGCTTTCTGTTGCCAGTTTAGAATACCCATTATTCTTAAATCGTCTGCAACACAGTCCTTCCATCTTGTTCGCGGGCGTCCTCTTCATCTAGTGTTTTTAATATCATACGACTTTTGCGGTCTGCTATAGTCCATGCGCGCAACATGACCTGCCCAGCCCAGACGTTGAGCCTTTATGAATTTGATTATGTCCTCTCCTTCGCAAAGCTCGAGAAGTTGGTCATTATTCCTTTGAACATATTCGCCGTTTTTATCTCGCACTGGGCCAAATATTTTGCGGAGGATTTTACTCTCGAAGATTCTTAGACGCTGTTGTTCATTTGCTGTCATGGACCACGTTTCACATCCATAAGTGGCGGTAGGTCTGACAATAGTTTTGTATATGTTAAGTTTGCATGTCTTCGATGTCAGCTTAGATGAAAACATTTTCTTTTGACATTTTCTATTGCCGGCCGATCATCGATCACTTATAGAGCCTTGCATACTACTGACGTTTTTAAGAAGAACGCCTAGGTTGATAAAATTAGTTACACCTTCAAAGTGGTATATCATGTACAGCTCGTATATGGGCTAAAGTAATCCTTATACCAATTAAGGATACCTAGGCACTTGAAAGCTTCTTTCAACAATTGAAAAATGTATTTAGTCCAATGGACATCTAACTGAATTTCCCTGACCAGAACATCAAGAGCGTCTGATTGTTCAATATCTACACCACTCATAGACACGGACGACTCCATGGCCCGTTTATGAATCAATAAGCAACATTGGATTTTACGAACACTAAAATCATTTCTGTTCACTCGACCTCACTTAGAGATTGTCAAATGGTCGTGATTGAGTGTTATTCTTCATTATTGTCTCATGCCCCCAATCTCCCTAAAGCTTAGCCTTTGCTCGAAGGGGTATGAATGAAACTGAAAATAGTGGAAATTAGAAATATAAAGGCATAAATATTTAAAAAAAGATCGAAGATAACGATTGTTTGTTTTGGACAGAGCTGTATTTTCTGATATTAACACAAAGTAAATGCTGAATGTTTGGAAAACTGATTCTTAACCACACTGCTCGTATGCCTGACTTTAGGTGAGTGTCTGACGCCTCACCGCCGCCCTTAATAGAATTTCAGATAGAAACAGTCTATTGAACCATAACATAACAATTATCATATGTTCGATAAAATCACTAATGAAGGCTGAAATGCCAGAAACTAGTCTGATTAAAAGAACAGTGTAGTTATGAATTTTTGATATACATGCTTTCTTGTTCTCCGCCACGCACAATTGAAAATACTGCAGTCGTCTGCAAAGGAATACATAGAATTAGAAGTTTGATATAGAAGGTCATTAAGAAATACTAGCAGATTGCAGCGCTCGAAATTCGAGTGCAATTTCTAGACAGCTTTATTTTTCTACTTAGCCAATTCACAAACCAATACTTTTAGGTTTTATTATTATTGTGAATGAAGATAAAAAACTCATTAACAAACACATTAACAAATTAAATAAATAAATCACACATAGCATATATATAATTGTATGTATGTGTTAGTAGCAACTTTATATGCAATTTACTGAAAATAAAGGAAAAGATTTAAAATTTTATAAATCTGGTGAACAGATAAAAAGAAATACCTTTCAAATAATATACGTTTGGTCAAAATCGGGATAAAACGGTAGAACAAAACATCGGTCACAAGAAATCGCCAAGCCTATTAATATTATAGATAAGGTTTTCCTGAAGGAGAAAGAACAGAGCCTTGTGGTACACCTGCTCTTAACTGAAATTCCTTGGATAAGACCCCATCTAAAATAACACGTATAGTGCGGTCTCTGAGAAAACTCGGCATAAATCAAGAGAAATCACTACCAACACCAAAAGCAATCAGATTTGACAAGAGTGTGCTGTGCCGAATCGGTGAATGAACTGACTCGAACGTTCCGAAAAAAACGCCATCAGGTTACCCGTACAACGACTTCTCAAGACAATTCGCCATGCTCTCCCTTACCTTTGGAAGTGTAGATTGGCAGGACATTGACAATCTTCAAATACAAAGGAAGGAAGGAATCTTCAAATACAATGGCCGCGATAGCGACGAGGAACACTTTTTCAGTACCAGTGTTGATATGTCAGCGGTGACTTGTTTATATTGAGTTTTCAAGGACCCTCTTTACAGCAGGAGCATGTGATACTCTTTCAAGTGGTCGATTTCTTTCCGGCAAGAAAAAACTGCTTGCGAATTTTTGAGCCAAAAGGTTAGCTTTACCAACCGGTTCAGTGAATATTATGTCAGCTTTTATAAAAGTTGGAAAGAAAGAACTAGCATTGTCCTTTGCTCTTTTAGTGCCGGTTTACACATGAGAGTTTTCTTGCTGAAAGTTTTGAGTTTATAGGTGAGACGGGAGAGAAGAATAATAGGGGGTACTTACTTTCATGTACTCTGAAATTCTCTTTTGTTTCTTACTTCGCAATTATCAAAGTGAAGTTGTTTACGTTTTCTTTCATTTTTATGTTTTGTTTGTGTTAAGAAAAATAATAAATTGAAATAAAGTTAATTTTAATGAAATAAAATGATTAAATAAACATGTACAAATCTTGAATTTCAATACAATAATTTTAGTGTGTAGACACGGATTAAAGTTTAAAAGAGAATTGCACACAGTTTCAGAAAGAAAAATTTCATGTGTAAACCGGGACTTAACGAATGACCAAAAGTTCTTACTGCCCCGAGCAGCAGAAATAATTACAGTTCTAAGACGCTGATCGTACAGAAGCTTTTCACGCCTAAGCACTGTCATATTCAGTTCTCGCCTGTGTGCGTACAAGATCAGTAATGATAATTTTAATCATACGCCAATTAGCGCATGATTCCTCTTTAAATCTGATAGTATTACCGAGTTACCATGAGGTGTATTATTTTTTTTTTCATACCTGCCATCGTGCGAAGTAAGAAAAAGTATTTGAAATTGCCCTTCAATACACCGAATATATGTTGGTTCATTCACTAGGTGCAATATCCGCGACCCCCTTATGACTTTTAAGCAGTCTCAAAAAATTCTCAAAAATATCGGCGACCGTTACAATTCATATTCCGTTTTAAACATAAAGCTTTTTGTGAAACGTCCAACTCCACACCACTCTGCGGGTGTGTGTAAATAAGTTTTTCATAACTTTTGTAACTTATTGAAGTAAATGCAGGGGACTGCCTGTATATATGTATATAGATATTCTTGATTGTGATAACAAGACGAGGGAATGTGAAAATATCGGTGCTTCTATATGTTTTTGTTATTGGGTTTTAAATGATGTTGCTTGTCGTTCGGAACAGCTTGGTTATTCGACCAAAATTAGATATAAGATTGAAGATATCTGTACCTTTTACTTACAAAAAATAAAAATAAAATCATTAAAAACAGTACATATTGGTACAATTTTAAATCATTTATTCTTATAACACATCGAGCCAAGCTAATTAAAGCTAATTAAAAGTGCAAAAGTCATTAAGTTACAATGCAACAATATAAAATTTAGTATTATTCCAGTATATATTAGAGGATCGAAATGGAAAAATTAACTTTCGATATTAAAAACCTTTTTCATAAACAATACAGAAACAAATACAATAGTTGTTGGTGATATGAATGTAAGTATTTGTTCCATACAGCAGCATATAGATGATATACATAAATCAAAATTTTTGCATGGTCTAGAAAAAAAAGTCTGAAATTATAAATTCTAAAGGCAAACAGTTGATTGAGTTTTTTATTGATTGTGGTTTGGTAGAATTGAATGGATGCAATATCACAAGAAGCTTTAGAGTATGTTAAACAGTTTCAAAATAAATCAAAGACCTAATATGGAAGGCTTATGTGAATATGCAGAATAAACGAATTTGTTGAAAAAATAAAATTCAAGAAAAACCTAAATACGGACCTATGGTTCCAAATCGTTCAAGGAAATTTTTTAAACTTTTATTAAAAAGTACCTTTTATTAAAAGGTACTTTTTAATAAAAGGTACTTTTTAATAAAAGGTACTTTTTAAAAAAAGGTACTTTTTAATAAAAGGTACTTTTTAATAAAACGTACTTTTTAATAAAAGGTACTTTTTAATAAAAGGTATTTTTTAATAAAAGGTACTATTTAATAAAAGGTACTTTTTAAAAAAAGGTACTTTTTAATAAAAAGTACTTTTTAATAAAAGGTACTTTTTAATAAAAGGTACTTTTAAAAAAAGGTACTTTTAAAAAAAGGTACTTTTTAATAAAAGGTACTTTTTAATAAAAGGTACTTTTTAATAAAAGGTACTTTTTAATAAAAGGTACTTTTTAATAAAAGGTACTTTTTTAACAAAAGGTAGTTCTTTAATAAAAGATTTTTTTTTAAACAAAATGTACTTTTTTAATAAGAGGTCCTTTTTAATAAGAAGTCCTTTTCAATTAAAGGTACCTTTTTAATAAAACGTACTTTTTTTAATAAAATGTGCTTTTTAATAAAAGGTACTTTTTTAATAAATGGTTCTTTTTTAATGAAAGGTACTTTTTAATTAAAGGTACTTTTTTAATAATAGCTACTTTTTTTTAATAAAAAAGGTTATTTTTAATAAAATAAACTTTTTTAATGAAATATTCTTCTTTAATAAAATGTACTTTTTTAATAAAAGGTACATTAAAAAAAAAAAGGTACTTTTTTAATAAAATGTACTTTTTAATAAAAGGTACTTTTTTAATAAAAGGTGCTTTTTTAATAAAGGTAGTTTTTTTTAATAAAAGCTACTTTTTTAATAAAAGCCACTTTTTTAATAAAAGTTAAATTTTTAATAAAATGTCCTTTTTTAATAAAAGGTACTCTTTTAATAAATGGTTCTTTTTTAATAAAAGGTACTTTGGTAATAAAAGGTATTTTTTTTTAATAAAATAACTTTTTTATAAAAGGTATTTTTTTAATAAAAGATACTTTTTTAATACTAGCTACATTTTGGATAAAAAGGTTATTACTAATAAAATGAACTTTTTTAGTAAAATATACTTTTTTAATTAAATGTACTTTTTTAATAAAAGGTACATTTTAAATAAGGGGTACTTTTTTTACTAAAATGTACTTTTTAATAAAAGGTACTTTTTAATAAAAGGTTCTTTTTTAATAAACGGTATTTTTTTAATAAAAGCTACTTTTTTAATAAAAGCTATTTATTTTAATAAATGTTTTTTTTTTTTAATAAAAAGACCTTTTTTAATAAAGTGTACTTTTTGATAAAACGGCCTTTTTAATAAAAGGTATCTTTTTTAATAGAATGTACTTTTTAATAAAAGTTTCTTTTTAATAAAAGGTACTTTTTTAAAAAAAGGTTCTTTTTTAATAAAAGGTATTTTCTTAACAAAAGCTCCTTTTTAATAAAAGCTCCTTTTTAATAAAACATACTGTTTTATTGAAAGGCACTTTTTTTGAAAACGGTACTTTTATATTAGAAGGTACATTTTTAATAAAAAGGTACTTTTAATAAAAGGAAACTTTTTATTGAAAATTACTTTTTTAATAAAAGGTAATTTTATAATAAAAAGTCCTTTTTTAATAAGAGGTACTTTTTTATAAAAGATACTTTTTTAATAAAAGGTACTTTTTTAATAAAAGGCATTTTTTTAAAATCTACATTTTATTAATAATGGGAACTTTTTTAATAAAAGGTCCGATTTAATATAAGGGACTTTTTTTTAATAAAAAGCACCTTTGTAATAAAATTCAGTTTTTTAATAAAGCTTCTTTTTTTTAAGAAAAGGTTTTTTTTTTACTTAAAGGTCCTTTTCAATAAAAGGTACTTTTTTTTATAAAATGTACTTTTTAATAAAAGGTACTTTTTAATAAAAGGCACCTTTTTAATAAAATGCACTTTTTTAATAAAGCTGCTTTTTTAAGAAAAGGTACTTTTTTACTTAATGGTCCTTTTCAATAAAAGGTACTTTTTTAATAAAAGGTACTTTTCAATAAAAGGCACTTTTTTTTATAAAATTTACTTTTTAATAAAAGGCACTTTTTTTATAAAATTTACTTTTTTATAAAATATAATAAAAGGTATCTCTTAATAAAAGGTATCTTTTAAGAAAATGAGCTTTTTAAGAAGAGTTTCTTTAAAAATCTTACTTTCTAAAGAAAATATTGTATTTTAATTAAATGGTGCGTGGTAAAGAAGAAGAAAGCATATATTTCAAAAATTCATTCATAACTGCACTGTATTCTTAATCGGACCGGTTTCTGGCATTTCAGCCTTCATCGGCGATTTATTAAACATTGTGATAATTGTTATGTTTTAATTGAATAGATTGTTTCTATATGAAATGTTTCTACTTAGGGCGGCCGTGAGGTTTGAACCATGAACCTTCACATACACTCGTACTTGCACTTTTTGGTCAGCGCTTTAACACACTCACCTAAAGTCAGGCCTACGAGCAGTGTGGTTAGAATCAAGAGATTCAAAAGATACAACTCTGTCCAAACAAATAATCGTAATTTTTGAATTTTGAATATTTTTGCATTTATACTTCTAATTTCCACTATTCTGATTTTCGTAAGAGTTGGCATATGTGATGTCGGTTTGTACATACTAAATATTGCACTTTTTACATATATTTGAGATGAAGCTTTAAAGCGGAAATTTTGGTTTGTTAGATTTGTAGTCATTTTTCAGACATATTGCAATTAATACTGTAATTAATATGCAAATTTTAATTTTGTTTGAATGGTGCGTGGTAAAGATAATATTGTTTTTGATTATTTCGAATAGGATGGGACTTAAAATGTGGTAAATAAGGCACCATATGCCCCAAAATATGGAGACACCTCTAAAGAAATGCAAAAAATTTAATATGTTTGTTGTAGTAATTTAGTATAAAGTTTTTAAAATTGTTTATATTTTCATCTACCTTCTTTGCATTTGTTACAAATAGAGCAGATATTAATGTAAACGTAAATCCCAGGTTGAGGGTAACAAAAATTCGGCGTAACCGAATGCAATGCTCTGACTTGTTGTTTTTGCGCTTTTGCTTTAAAAAGTTTATTGTCATGTTAAAAATTCCAAAAATTTGTATCTTAAAAAATTTATAAAAATTCCCTCACTTTATTTTTATTTTTGCGCTTCATTACTTTAGCGTATAAATAAATTTGCTACTATTTCGACATCGCGGAGGGTAAAAAAAAAACGTCACAGCAAACTTTTAAATTCTTGTCAAGTAAAAGAAAAACAAAAGAAATATAAAAGAATCACGCTTAAAGAGATAAAGTTAGTATTCAGTTGGAAAAGTCAGTAAAATTGAAAATTAAATCACAGAACAAATTAATGGATGCTTAAAGTCTTTAAAAGTCTATATGTTGGATTTTTTAAGAGACTTTTTTATAGGCCAAATCAAAGACAAACTTCCTTCTACTTTTCCAACAAGAAAAAAAATACAAATACTTAGCAGTAAGTTCACATTTTAAGATCTCGAGGAGTGTTTTAAATTTAAAATAATTATCCTTTACAATTTACGCAATATTTTAAATCATTTCTATTTTTTTTTCAAGTGTTTTCTGAAGTCCCCCGGAAGAAGAATGTAATATGTAAATAAGCTGAAAGTTCCAGATAACATGTGTTACCTAAAGGCAACAACAAAAATCTATTTAAATGCAGAAGCTTGTATGCATTAAGAGACTTAAATCCTTGTATATCCTGTTTATTTTATGCAGTGACAATTTACAAAGAGCACAGTTACTGATATAGTTTTCACAGAAGCTGTTTTTTCTTTTTATAGTTTTTGAATACATTTTAAAAGTAAGAACTTTAATTTACATTAATTTTATTTCTATGAGCTTCTGTATTTTTCTTCAAAAAAACAAAACAAAACCCCACCATAAATAATTTATTTAGCTTTAAAAGTATACAGAAATTTTTATTACAATTTCTAGTTTAAAGTTTAAATTTCCTTCGGTTGTCCATTAAACTATTGTCTACATTGCCTGACCCACAACTTCTTGCGTTTTTGTTTTTATGTTATCATAGTGTTGTTTCGTTGCTACAGAGTTGTTTCAACATGCCATTGTATACAATTCACTTTATTATTCATTTTCATATTCATACCTTTAAAGGTGCTCCATGAATATTGTTAATATGTATATGTAGTTACACAAAATGTAAAAGGTTATAAAAAAAACTATGTGAGTCCGATCACAGGGGAGATGGACAAACATCTAGTAATTAAAGATTTTTTCAAGTTGGAAGTACTTATGCTTTCAGTATATTTTTTTTCAATTTAGAGTTGTTATACATTTCGCCTAGTTTAATTAGCTGTTATACTTCTATATTGTTCAGAGTTCAGAAAAAAACACACACTGAATAAAAAACTCGTACATATATGTAAAGAAACACAGCTCAGACCAACAAACATATATTTTTATTTTCATATCAATTATGTGTTTTTTTAAATTTTATACTTTGCCGAACACAATCATGAATGTGTTTCGTTTTAATACTTGATTGTGGACACGAACATGTTTCTATCACGCATTGTTTTATTCGAACACACATAAACCGCACAGTTTCGAGTGAAGCCATATTTTAAGTTCGTGTTCTGTTCGTGTTCTCAAAAAAAAAAAAAACAGAACATAAACAGTACACAATTTCGAGTGTAGCTTTATTTTCAGTTCGTGTTCCTGAACGCGTACAGCTAAAAATTAAAACATTATCCACTCGCGGTCGAAAAAATCCGATACACCCCGATAAAAACGACGACAATTGATTGAACGAAATTCATTTAAAAAATTTAAAATAATTCATAAGCAGGTATAAAAAAATAGAAAAATAAAAAGATAAATATAAAAATAAAAAAAATAATAAAAATAAAAAACTAATAAAAAAAAAACGAAAATAATTCATAAACAAAATATAAAAAATTTCTCTGTGTGCTTAACATTAAACTGTTGTTATTCACTGAACTAGAACCTGTTTATTATTCATGTCCTGTTTTTCCGCAGTACGCGTGCCAGAACACGAACTTAAAATAAAGCTACATTCGAACATGTGTATTGTTCATGTTCTGTTTTTTTTTTTTTTTTTTTTTTGACAACACGATGTTAAAATAAAGCTACACTTGAAACTGTGTGCTTTATGTCTGTTCAAATAAAACAATACGTGATAGAAACATATTCGTGTTCACAATCAAGTATTAAAACGAAACGCATTCATGATTGTGTTCGGCAAAGTACAATATTTAGAAACACACATAACTGACATGATATTGTTATATTTGTAATAGTGTTATACTTGTAGGTTGTTGAACTAACTGTTATATTCCGATATTGTTATATTAGTAATAGCATTATACTTGTGGGGTTGTTGAATTAAGAATATGTATGTTATACGTTTATATTGTGGAATTTTTACCGTTGTTACACTTGAGGGATCTGGAATTAGCTGCAATAATTTTATATCATAATCTTTGCACCAATACACTCATACCTCACAACGGTTCTGGGTTACTAGCCTGCAGGAAGCCTGGGGTCAAGTATCCCCAAATCACCACTTTTGTCTACTATTTTGTTGATATTGTCAACTAAGCGTCTACACTATTTACTTTACTTTATCTGTACCAAAAAAATTTCCATAATGAACTTGGAAGTTCTGTTTCTTCTTGATTTCTATAGTTTTGTTTGAAAAACACGTGGATGGATGAAAAACTAAAGTTTTAAAACAAGATATAGAATAATTGAATATAAATGTAAATAAAAATATATTTTATAATTAATCAAATAAAAAATCATAATAAGTAAACGAAGTTATAAAAGAAAAGTGAAAGAACAATCAAATTTGTTCAAGAATATCTGGTTCCAATGTCTACATATGGTCCCATGAGAACTACCTAGTCACTAGAAAATCTCTGGTTCCAATATCTACATATGGTCCCATGAGAACTACCTACTCACTACCTAATCAATTGTACCAATGTCACTAGTGATTTGCAATGACACGCGCATGTTAAATGTCTATAGAAAATTACATTGTCTGGTGTATAGTTGGTCAGTAGTACTGGTGACAAAGTCAATAGTGAATCAGTAATGTTTCACTTTTGATATTTCCTGCAGGGTATGTTTTTGTGATTGTATTGTGAAACAGATTTTTACTCTCCTCAGTTTACAGATGTTTACACATCAAAAAGTTTGGCCTAACAACGCTAAACCCTTTGTAGGTTTTTCTATACTGGCTTAACACTTTCACTCTGACTTAGATTTTCTCAAACCATGAAAATATTGCACAGTGTTAGAGATAATTGAAAATAGAAAAGAAAACGAAGCCATATCAAGATGTGTCTCGATACTAAATCCGTCGAAATATATTCAAAAAATGTTATTCAAATGTTAAAAATTATTTTGTGAAATCTTTTTCGCAAACACACTTTATGAGTTGCATACATTAGTATGTATTGTTGAAAATTTGTTTTTCTGCAAATATTGTCACGAGTGCCCTTATTGTTTTATTTTCCATTTTATTTACCAATTCGTAGAGTTACTGTTTAAAAACACTAGGGCAGCGGCTTATTTCTACAACAGCTGAAGGACACTTATGTATATTTTTTTTCGCAGAATAAATTAAAACATATTTATATGGGACACAACAAACGAACACGGATTAACTTATGAATATATATACAATTCCAATGATTTTTTTTTTAATTAAAAATTTTTGGATTTTCCCATTGTGTAGATTATATGTACAAAATCGCCGCTGTAATAAGCTTTAGTTATTTATTGTCATTTCAATTTCAGAATGTTTTCTCCATCAAATGTCATTGCGCCATAAACTTTAGTAAAAATAAGTATAAAACAAGTAAGAAAATTACCTATACCTTACGTTTAGATACCCTTTCTCTTACGTCCAAGTAATTGGATATAGAGAATAAGCATAAACCAAATTTGTCTGGCATTTTTTTAATTTATTTATTTTTTTTTTTTTGTAAGTCACTTATTTTTTGCAAAACCAAATACAAACCACATTTGAGAAAATTCTGTGCAATATTCTTTTTTCTAGACAGATTTAACTTAAGATCGGGATAGGATCTATGACTAAAAATGGGTGTTATAAAGATTACGCTACATGCAAACATGCACAAACCAAATTTTGAAGGGATCTATATGATAATTTAAATCTTATTTGCATGGACACACAAAGATGGATGGTCGGTCGGATGGACGGACATATCTAAATCGAATCAGAATCACTTTCATCAACATCAATAGCGTCATTCTATGGCCGACTGAAGAGAACCAAGCCACATGATCTAGTGACTAATATTGTATAAATTTTAGTTAGTTATGGAAATGAATTACTTGTTAGCTTAAGCTAGGCGTAATCTAATGACGCGTACATTTTTTCCTATTAATTTAAAAAAAAAATCCTATGGCCAATAGATTTCATGAAAATATATTCATATTTGCGACCTGTAATTTGAGTACAAGGTTTAAATGGACACGCAGACGGACGGACGGACAGCCAGACGGATGGAAGGACGGACGGACATCGCTAAATCGACTCAAAAAGTGAATCTGAGTCGATCGGTTTAATAAATGATGGATCTAGGCCAAATATTTTTATTAGCTACAAACATCAGTACAAACTCATTATGCCCTGCCCACATAGTTGTATAGGGTATAATAACACTGTGAAAACAAATTCAGGTTAGCAAAAGTTAGGTCGATTCTGAGAGTGAGAGGTGAAAATAGAGGCTAAATTAGAAGACCCGTATCGCGGCGTTTGTTTATGTTAGATCGAATTTTTTTTTTAATCGACCTTCGAACTTTGCAGTCAAATGCCGATTTTCAGCATATTGCTTATACGGTTTTGTGGCTATAACTCGTCGACTAATTGATATTTTTTCAATCTGTAAAAGCCAAATTATTGCCAGAGACCTGCGCCACAATCAAAAGTTAAAAAAAAATTGATTTAGAAAATTTTTGTGGTGCTTATGAAGCAAAATAGAAAAATTTATTTTTTTTCATGCTTTTTGAAAATATTTTCCACAAAACTAAGTCTTTTTTGCTTTCTGTTTGATCTATAATATGCTTCTCAGTTTCTTCAATAAATTTCATTTGAAAAGAAAACAATCATAATACAAAACTTGCGTTTTCCAGCTTAATATCAATTTATTTCTCATTTTTAATGTACCAATTTTGTTCAGTGTTGGTTTTGAAGAAACATTGAAAAAGAAATTATAAAAATATGGAAAAAAAATATATTTTTGAAATGTAAGTTATGAAAAGCTTTAAGTAAAAAAATTAAATAAATTAGATTAATGATTTGGCCAGTTGCCGTTTAGCAGGCGGCTGTGGATCAACATCACTGCTCTCTCTAATATCTTGGTCATCGTCATCATCATCAGAAAGGTCGACAATTTCGTCCAACAGATATTCTGGAATTTCATCTTTGTCTTCTCATTCTTCCTCTTTTTCCACGTCTTCCTCTTCTCCAAAGGTGTTTTTATACCACCAACAAATTTCAGCGAGTATTACATCTGGAGATTTTTTTCCTCTGTACCTGAAACGAAAATAGTTTTCAATCGTTAACATGTTTAAATTGTGCACTCTGACAAAGATATTAGAAAAATCTAGGAATTCAAAATATGCACACTCTATAGTTACCTTATTTCAAATGGAAGCGCAGTTTGGTGATAACGTTCGCCTTGCTTATCAGATTCAGTTGGCAACTGTTGAGCGAGTTGATCAAGATGCTGATGCAAAAGATGAATTTTGTACGACATATTAACCCCAGTTTCATCGAAAGCTGCCAACATGTTTGCAACAGATTGCCTGTAGTTGTCTTTGCGTTCTTTACCCAAAACTCCTTTAATGACTGCTTTCAATGCGAGCCATGCATTTAATTTTCGGTCTGTCAGAACTTGGTCAAAATCTTGACGACTCATTAGTTTCTGTATGTCCTGAATTTTGGCGTTACTTAGTCTTGGTAAAATGTCTTTTAAGCGATTGAATACTGCTGGTCTTTTTGTGATACATTTCAAAAAATTTTTTGCAATGCCAAGTTTAATGTGGAGCAACGGCAACAAAATTTTCATTTCAGGAACAAGACTTTCATGTAGCCTATTGTCTTTAGGCCATTTCCGTCCAATGCGACTATTCCAGTTATACTGTTTGTACTGGTTTCTTTCTTTAATGCCTTCTCCGTATCGTGAATCCCAATCGCACAAAAAACACGGATATTTTGGACGGCCAGATGCTGTTAAGCCTGTAATCAATGAAACTATTTTGAGGTCGCAGCAAATGCGCCACTGGCGTTCGTTACATTTGACTACTTCCAGAATGTGTTTCAAATTATCGAAATTTTCACTAGTGTCAGTGCTATACGCAATCGGAACAGAAGGCATTCTATTTGTCTTGTGCAAAAGCACTACTCTTAAGCTGATTAGTGAACTATCGATGAATTAACGCCAATCATCTTTTTTATGGGTTAACCCTATCGTCTCCATTAACTTTTCAATATCGTTGCAATAAGCGAAATTTTTTGCATCATTCACATTGAAGAATTTTTCTAACTCTTTTTGGCGTTTTCGACATGCTGTTATTTTGGTACCTTTCGCCAGCAAATTATTTCCTTTCAAAAATGAAGCCGGTAGTTCTGATTTTTTCTGAGTCAAACACAAATTTGCAACAATTCCATCCAATTGGTTTTGTGTGACTAGGATTGGGTCCCTTGATGTTTCATAGGATGTACCTTCACCAGGGTCGTATTCTGAGAAGAAATCCATGGATGTAGCAGCGGCAGTTGTAGTACTGATATCTGTTTGAAGATCAATACTTCGGTATGTTGGTACTGGAACGAACTCTGAGTGCGGTAATGGTAATTGGACACTTGGCACTGCTACATAAGTTTTATTCTTTGCTTTCCTTGTATTCAAAGTTTTGTGGTAGTTGATACATTCATAGCAATTTTCTTCTTGAAGCGGGCTATTGTCTAACCACATCATTGGTATACCAAAAGGCATAGCCTTCTTCTTTTCACTTTTCCATTGCATAAGAGCTGAATAGCAATTAAAGCAAACTTTTTTAGGGGCATAGTTTACGTCAGTGATAAACTCTTGCGAGAAATATGGTTTATAGGCTTCCAAAAACAAAAATCACTCGCATTGCCACATTTTTCATCGCTTGCTATGAAACGTCCACAAAACATTACAAAAATGGTCCATTTTACATTTTGGTGCCGACATTTTTAATACAATGTATATTATACCATGTTTTTTTTTGTTATTTTTATGAAACCGATGCTGCACTTAACTTAAATCACTCGCAAAATGAAATAAGTTCCAAAAAAATTAATAACGAATTTTATCACGACCAAGGGAAAATTAAAAGCCATCAGCTTCGGCTGAGTTTCGAGTCTTAACTGAATCTTCATTTTTGAAATTAGTTCGCTTGTACGAAATAAAAAAAATCGCTACCTGTGCGGTGGTTGAAAACAAAAAAGTTGTTTTACTAATTCCTAATTCTTGGAACTTCCCTTCTTAATTACTTCTACCTAAATCGCTATTTATTTAATGGTTTTGGGATTTTTAACGCAAATTATCGACTAAAAACCATTTTCTTTTCAAATGAAATTTATTGAAGAAACTGAGAAGCATATTATAGATCAAACAGAAAGCAAAAAAAGACTTAGTTTTGTGGAAAATATTTTCAAAAAGCATGAAAAAAAAAATAATTTTTCCAACATTTTGCTTCATAAGCACCACAAAATTTTTCTAAATCAATTTTTTTTTTTAAATTTTAATTGTTGCACAGATCTCTAGCAATAATTTGGCTTTTACAGATTGAAAAAATATCAATTAGTGGACGAGTTATAGCCAAACTACCATATAAACAATATGCTGAAAATCGGCATTTGACTGCAAACAAACATTTGACTGCAAACAAACACCGCGATAGGGGTCTTCTAATTTAGCCTCTATTTTCACCCCTCACTCTCAGAATCGACCTAACTTTTGCTAACCTGAATTTGTTCCACAGTGTAATCTAACCCATAAAAACAAAGCTTTTATTAAAACTCTTTCTTTCCTTAAGCAAATGAGTTTTGAATCTCTCCGAGACTGTGCATGACTTTGCGTGACTATCTTAAAATTAATCTTTGGCCACAAAAAGTCTATGGACCCAGATTTAGATTGATTGGATGAGGGGAAATGGGATTTAAATCACTCCGTGACTGTGCGTGACTATGAGCTACTGTGCGTGACTATCTAAAAATTAATCTTTGGCTACAAAAAGTTTATGGACAAAGTTTAGGATCGATCGGATGAGGGGAAGTAAGGTTTTAATCGCTAAATTGACTCAGAAAGTGATTCTGTGTCGATCGGTATAATAAAAGACGGGTCTAGGTCAAATATTTTTGGTAGTTACAAACAGCAGCACAAAGTCATTATACCCAAACCACATAGTGGTATGGTTCTTTCTCGAAACTCTTTTTGGATACCTAATTTTGTCTCAGCAGCAATTTCACTGTCTTCATCTGATCAGTTTTTTTTTGCCATCTTTTATAAGCTAAGTGAAGAAGGCATTAAGAAAACCGAATCCAGCTATGAAGTATAGGCATACTGTCAACTTAATTGACCACAACAAGTCTGTGGACCAAGTTTCAGATCGATTGGATGGGGGGAAATGGGGTTTAAATCACTCCGTAACTGTGCGTGATTAAGCGTGACTGTGTGTGAATATGTTAAAATTAATCTTTGGCCACAACAAGTCTATGGGCAAAGTTTCAGATCGATCGGATGAGGAGAAATGGGGTTGACCCATGGCAGACAGACAGACAGACAGACAGAGAGTATGAGTTAAAAGAAAGAGTTTAAAAAAGCCTTCTAATATCACTTAACTTGCCCTGCGGCCACCAGTAAAATGTCTGTTGTGTACCCCATATGTAAGAAAGTCAATATATTTCTATATTAACAACATTTTCGTATGACATTCTGTTACATGTTTCCATTACAACAATTCTGTTTATTTCATAAATATTAAATGCCAGCTAAAATATCCGGCATTGTCCGGGTTTATTTTATGTTTTTAAAAACGTTAAAAGATAACCTATATTATTAAGTAATTCTTCAGCGAAATGAATTTTAAAAAAATTTTGAGTTGTTATAATCTTTATATATATCGGGAATAGTGGGCGTAAAAATGGGAATGGTCTATCGAAAAGTGCTCTGCGGGTTATTACACGCGAAACAATAAATTGTGTAACAAACAAACAGAAAATTTATTTTATATACACATTTTGATATAGTATATTTCTAACTTCTAACTACCAAACAAGTTAATGATAACATGACTGACATGGATACGGACTAAGTAAATATTTATAATAAATAATAGCATAATTATAAAAAGGAATCGCAGCTAATGTAGCAGCAGAACTCTAATTCATTTTGCTTTAACATTTTTAAATGTGGTTAATATTTAATGATTTTATTTAAAAATTCACAACAAAATATGGACACAAATTGGCTGGAAAATTTACTAAATAAGACCAAAACAATTATATAAGTATGATACAATATTGTGTTACATAATTTGGAATAATAAATAATAAATGATGTTATATGTACGTCTGATAATAATTTAATTAATTTAAAATGAATAAAAATATCGAGAAATGAAAAAAAAAATTTTTTTGATTTTTTCTGATTAAAAACTTATTTTTAAATAAATTTTAATATTAAAGATAATTAATTATAATAATAATAATAAAAACATATAGGAAAACTATATTATTTTTCCAGATATTTCAAAGTGTGAAATTTATTTTTAAAATTTTAAAAGATCTTTTAATATGTGAGTAATTTGAAATCAAAATATATAATTTTCCAGAAGTGTTTGACTTTTTAGAAATACTATAAACCGAAAGACCTCCATTCGAAGATGAAAACATTAATAAAATATTTTGCATTACGGACTTTTATTTGGACACTTTACGAATTATACTTGCTTTTGCAAAAATTTACTTGAATTTTTTCGTTTAGAACTCAAAAAATGGTGTATGACATTAATAAGTTTATATAACAGAGTGGAACAAAATGATGATAATGGACCTGGGGGTAGATGATTCTTATACCGAATGATTGTATTAGGTTATTATAGTAAAATCCTCAAAGCAATCTACTCCTGTGTGGGTGCAGTTAAAAATTTTTAATTTTTTTCGCAAACACTATATTGAATATGACCCAAAAAGCAGTGTAACAAATCTTTTGAACTAAATTCTGAGTTCGGATGGCCCCAACAGAATTTTAAAAGGAATTTTTTCATAGAACACTTTAACTCGATATCTGCATCTTCCATGGGTCATTTAATACCCTTCTTCAATACTTAATAAAAAAAAAGTATCCTGAAACATGCCTTAAATGAGTTAAAACGTTCTGTGCAAATTTTACTAGGAGATTTCGCAGACGAGAACGTCATCCGGTCATGTTAAATCACTGAAAAGATGAATTATTATTGATCGTGTGCAGCCCGGTCCGTTAACAATGTTAGGTAATTTAATATTAATATTTTAATGTTTTTTATTTAATATTTTAACCTTTTATCTCCGTATTTTTCCTGGTAATTTTTATCCATTTTTTACTTGGCAAAAGTTGCAAATAAGGAATTTCAAGGATTATTATGTTCCGGGTTTTAAGGTTTTTAATTTACAGATTTATTTGTTTGTAGCTTTCTTAGCAAATTACGATTGCTTTCAATAACGATTTAATTATTAATTTATTTTATTCATCCCCAGGAAAAACAAAACAAACATTACCAAATAATGGGGTTTAGAATGAGATGTAACTGGTTGAAGTTTGCCTGATAAGCTCATTATTTTAACACGGGGATGTCATTGGAGGTAGCTAGTTGCCTAGGAACTCATTATTTTCACTTTGAAAGTAATGCAGTATGCAAGGAGCTGGCATGAAATATAAGTGGCTATATAACACATTATTAGCAACGCCTTATTTTCACTTTAGAAGTAATGCAGTGGGCAATGGTTGGTCATTATTGGTAATGCAAAAATCAATGAGCTGCTATTACAAAATTTTTCCTGGGTCACTATCATCAATATCTGAATCACAAACAATTTCCAACTGGCATACTTCGTCTTCTTCATTCGAATTAAGAAATATCGCATAATGAAAAATCGCCCAAAAATAAAATGAAAACTGGCGCAAAAAAAAACTGTTCCATACGAAATTCCCTCAAATGAAAAATTTGGAAATGACCCAACTTTTTGGACTATTTTTTATATTTTGCTCTATTTTCGCTTTTAAAACTGGGTCCTTTTTCATTTTGAAAAAATGACAAATTGGAAATGAAATATGACCCACAATTTTAGGGCCATTTTTCATTGTACAACTGCATGACAAAATGGGCAGTGAAAAGAAATAAATCCTTTCGCCAAACTGGTTGCTTTCGCCGCAAACGAAAAATTTTAACAAAAAATCCACTGTCCATATTATCATTCACTTGCAAACGACATTCTTCAATTATTTTTCTCACTGTACACAAAGTATTTATATGAACTAGAAGATTTCAGCCCTCGAAATTCGAGTGCAAATTCTAGGAAATTTAATTTTTTCTTTAAATAAAGACCCTAAAGTTATGCTAAAATCAACACAAAAAACAAACTCATTTTTATTACAAACACATTAACAAATTTAATAAACACACACAAAGCATTGTGTAATTTTATGTATGTGTTAGTAGCAACTTTAAATGCAATTTACTCAAAATAAAGGAAAAAATTAAAAAATCTGTAAATCTGCAAAACGGCTAAAAAGAAATACCTATCAAATAATATACGTTTGGCCAAAATCGGGATAAAACGGTAGAACAAAACATCGATCACAAGAAATCGCCTAGCCTATTAATATTATAGATTAGTAGAGTCGAAGAGATATAGACGTATGAGTGATATTTTTAATATAACATCAAACAAACATACGTCATATATTACACAGTACAACATTTTTCAGCTCATTGATTTGGGACTCAATGAGCATTGCAACTGCAAGTAGCCCGAAAAATAAGAACATAAGAACTTCTGCATCATTAGTTTTGTCAAGTTGGCTGCTATTATAATTTAATGGCCATACGAATTTTTTGCTCAAGGTGGATTTTTATTACTTTTTGTATATTTTAACACGATTTTAACACGGTTATAACTCGGTAACCGTACGGAATATCTCTTTTGTGTCTGAAACAAAGTTGTAGATATTGAACAGGAGAAAAAAAAAAGTGGAACAAACCTACCCAAAAAAAGTGCATTCAGTGCCTTAAAATCGCGAAAATGCCCATTTTCCCCCCATTTTTACCCTTTGTGCTAAAAACCTGGAATATCTCTGTTGTGTCTGAAACAAAGTTGTAGATATTGAATAAGAGAAAAAAAAGCGGAACAAACCTACCCGAAAAAAGTGCTTCCAGTGCCTTAAAATCGCGAAAATGCCCATTTTCCCCCCATTTTTTCCCCGTTTTCAAATTTTTTGGTAAATAACTGGATTACAAATATGCTGTTTTTTTCCCTCTATAAACTTTATTTTGCATGAAAATAAAAATTACGATTCATATTACAGCATTCTTATGTCTGGTTTTCATTACGTCATTTTCAATGGCAATTGTTGTCAATTATTGTCAGTTGTATGAAAACGGGGTTTAATGTCTTGTCATTTACAACCCCTGTCAACATTTGACATCTAAAATGGAAATGCCAGCATGTTGGCAATTTGTTTGTGTTTGACAGCCGGATTGTTTGTTCGTTTATAAGATGTAATGAAAATGTAATGAATAGAAAATAACGAGATGTCAGTTGAGGCAATTGTTTGTTGTCAGTTTATACGACATAGTGAAAACCAGGCGTTACACAGAAAATATGAGAACATTTTCAATTATTGTCAATATCCATCCTCGTTGAAGTTGACGCTTGTGGTTCTAATGATCTTGTTTTATTCGTGGGTTGCTAATATTCATGGTCTGAGTCTGCATCATCATCCATCCAAGTTAGACATAATATTCAAGGGCATGTTTTCTTCAGTGTGTCATCTTCATCTTCGGTGCTTTCATCTTCAAACTGCATAATTTTAGAACTCCACCAACTAACCTCCACAAGCAATACTTAAAATTTTTTGCCTTTGAATCGATTTTCCATTGCACTATGGCCAGAAATGCATTTTTTTTTTTGCATAAAGTCTAATAAAGATGCTACAGAGCTGTAAATTGGTATATATACTAATAATGATATTCTTAAGAAATATTAAAATTTTCAGATCGATACGACCACGCCCACTCTTACCGTCCGTATAAAGCTAAGTTGCAGATAGATGTTCTAATTATCTAAATAACATTTCTTATTTAACGTCTGGAATATAAGCATGCGTTATATTTCCCCATGATATGTATAAAAAATAATAACAATTTACTCACATAAATATTTTTCAGACTTAGAACTAAGAATTTATTTAATCATCTTCAACATCTAACTCAACCGCAAATTCATATAAATTTTCGTTATCAGAATCATAATCTAATTCGATGTCCTGCTCATCAGAATCATTATCGGTAACTTAATTTGCTTGGTCAGTATCAAAAGTCGGGAGCTCAAGTAGCGCAATGACTTCCTTTGGCAATATATTTTTTTTTTTGACATGGCTAATCTTCTGTTAATAAAAATACTGGAAAGTAAAGGGTCCAAAGAATCCATTGACCTATTGAACAAATCCGCCATAGTATTAACTCGATTAATTTTTCGTGAATGAGATCTCCTATCTTCTTTATGAATCTTATTGCGCCCTTCTGAAGCATTTTCGCCGAGGCATCCGACAGGAACAGGAAATACAGCTATAATTTGGGAACCATGAACCAAAATCTTATGAAGTGTTGGCGACATCGGATACCATGGACACTTAGACATATATAATGTCATAGTTTTCTCGCAGAACTGGTGGAATTTAATGGCATTAATTCTATATTCACAGGAAATTGCTATTAAAATTGTACGAAAATGTTCAAGAACACCTAAATCAAATTCCAAAATGGATGCAAATAACATCTTATTTGAAAATGCTCTCCTTGCAGTATTACCATCATTAGTGCTTCCACTGCCGTTTTGTTTTGGCATATCCACAAGTAGTCCCATTTCTTTCCTTAATTTTTTCTGTATTGATTGTTTGCGAATCTTCATCACCTCCTGTTCATTTTTGTCCCTTATCTGCCATTTATTTAATCCAATTCTGTAAGAAATATTTAATACGAACTTCAGTATGCGTATCCAAGCATGAAGTGGACTGACACCGAAATTCAGGGTACCAGACTTTGGCTTAAATATTTCCGAATTAATGTCTCTAGTTTTCAAAAAATGTTTTGCAGTAGCGCCACAGATTGGACACAATTGACACGAGTTAGTTCCCGTTAAAATATTCAAAAGGGTTATATTCAGATTATAAGAAATCGTAATATTTCTTCCATTTAAAATAGAATATATATATGGCGTCAGTTCTTGTATTTGTATGTCCAGATTGTTTTTTTTCTGAAATAATATGTTGTTTGCTTTCCTTAGCAAATTCCATTTTAAGGGGTCTACAAAATCGTACAGACTGAGGTGTACGATTCATCCACAAAACCTTTCACAATTTGTCTATTATTTTTAGTTGGATAACTGTTGTTACAAATAGTGATTGATCCATTGATGAAGGTTCATTCCCTTGAAATCGCTGTTTGTATATGGCCAGTCCAGTTGATCCGTCAAATCCATAACTTAGAACTAGAATGACATCAGTTATTTCTGGATATTGTGCAAATACTTTCTCTTGCAAAAGTTGTATTCGACTGGCAGTGTGATTTAGCAAATTTTGCAAAGAAACTTGCGCAGCGGTTTCTGTTACAATTATTCCAGCTGGTCTACATTTTAATTTAGCTTGCACTACTTTGTCATATCTTGGGTATATATTACTAGAATGCAATTTATTAATTTCTCTCATATTAATATATTGTCTTTTACTTAATGAATTTTCCAGAAAAATTAAAGAGCTTCATTTGGTGTAAGAGAGATCGGTTCATTCAAAAATAATTTTTTTTTTTTTATTTCAGCTGGTCTATTTGAAGTAAGCCGAGATTCCTTTAAAATAAATGCTGTATCTTTTTCATTGCATTTTTTTGCTGATACCGTGGCAGCATGTACAAGCAGACTTGTGTCATTTTCGTGGGTTTCTGCTAGTTCGGATGCCAACTTTCTCTTAAGCCGTGGTCCCGCATCTTTATATGCCAGGCGTGGACGTCCTATTAGTTGATTTCGTTCTGTTTCTGCGTTTTTGTTATCAAGTTTGACCATCATAGTCGATGAGAGCCATTTGGCATGTTAATTTTAAAAGTTGATATAGTTCTATTATATTTTGGTAATTTTTTCTTGATATAAAGTTCAAAACTCCTAATTTTTTAGCAATACTAATACCATTAGTGCCAAGTTGTGCAAATATCCAGTTTGAAACAGCGTTGTTATCCAGCCAAACCTGTAGCAAGGTTGAACGGCTAAAAGCTAAATTCACTGGGAAATCCAAAATATTTGGAGAATGGGCAAAATTGGGCAGAAAACGTTAATAACATATTAAAATAGGTGGACTCTAATTTACTCGTAAATGAATACATTTTGGCACAAGTTGGCAGAAATTTAGTTTTCGATCTACGAGGCATTGTCAAGTTGGTTAGGTTTTCTCTATTATAACACGTAACACGTATAATTCACATAATTATCACATGACAAACACTAACATTAAATTACATATAATTAACATTCTACACACTTGAACTTCATTATCCATATTTTTTAAAATTTTTTTGTTCACTTGTATCAATTTCCTAGTAGCACGAAGTTTAGAAAAAGTTTCCTCTATTTTTGATAAAAAAAAAACAGCAGTTAATTAAACATTGCAGTTTGCAGCCATAATAAAATAACAGGGTTGCCATCATATTACTTTTTAAGTTTGAAATAAGTATACTAAGACTATGTACTTTAAGAATATCTAGCAAAAATTAGAAAATACATTCATGAAAATTTTTACTTTATGCCAAAAATATGGCAAATCCGGCCACAGTGCATTGGCATGGTCACCTGGTGGAACCTCTCTCCTTGTTCGTCCGATTCCTGAGGTAATTGTACCAAAAAGTTGTCAATGGGGAAAAAATGGGGGGAAAATGGGCATTTTTGCGATTTTTAAAGCACTAGATTTACTTTTTTCTGGTAGGTTTTTTCCGCTTTTTTTTCTCCTATTCATTATGTACAACTTTGTGTCAGACACAAAAGAGATATTCCGTACGGTGGTTACCGAGTTATAACCGTGTTAAAATATACAAAAAGTGATAAAAATCCACCTTGAGCAAAAAAACTCGTAGCTACAATTTTGATGAATGACAATGACCCCAGTGTAACCTGTTAAATTAGCATTTCTTATTGGATTAGGTCTTATTTTCTCAAGATGTTCTTTTTACAATAATACTCAATAGAAGGCCATAAATAATCTTTAAATCTATGGGAGGAACATAGATAGGACCATTCCAATTAATAAAAGTAGTTTGCCTGAAGATTGTAAGTAACTAGTATTTATATTTAGGAGCAAGTCGTGTGACCTTCATTTTTTGAAATCAAAAATTAACACCTTTAAAATTATCTTTTAAAGCTTCATTATCCCAACTTATATACTGAAACATTCTTATTGAAACCATTTGATTCTTCTAGTCATTATACCCAATAATACAAAAAATACCATTTTTATTTAACTGATATCTCTTTACTTTTAAGTGTGCCGCAACAACATATATAATTAACATATTATTGTACAAGATGTGTTCGGCTTTTGTTCACAAAAAAAAAAATTTTAACATGATACACTTTTATTTTGTTTTCTATTCGCCATTTGGATATCTCTATAATTTCAAGAAAATTTGTGATTTTTTTTTTTTATATTAATATATTTTATTCTACTTATATAATGTTAACTGAATATGTATACTAGGGCGGGTTGAATTGTATGGATGAAAAAAAAATTAAAAATCGTGTAGCAAAAAAGTAATCTACATTAAATTCTAAGAAAATTCTCTGAAGAAACCATGGGTCTAAAATCAAACCCTAATCCGCACCTCTCGACTTGAAAATTTTTTTCCTCTTCTTTCGCTAAAATTATTTTCTTTTTTTGAAATATATTATGTTTTATTATATTATATTATAGTTTATGCAATACAGGTTTTGTTTTGAGACTAATCAAAATATTCAATTATCAAAAAAGCAGTTGAACCCCAATTTGCATCTCCTCTGAATTGCGTTCTATATAAAATATGGTTAGAACACGTTTCACCTAAACTGCCTTTTGCATAAAACAAAGAATAATTAAAAAAAATATATTTTTTTTTTTAATAAAATAGGCAAAACAAACCTTTTAAAAGAGAAAAAAACATGACCTCTAATCCAGTTTATCTCATCAAATTGTTCTCTTGTATATTGGCGTTTTTTTCGTTTAACTGCGTAAGATACCGTTACCTCAGCTTTGCTCAAAACAAAGTGCACATCGACAACAACACTTATGTAACATGTTTTGTCCATTGTTTTGTGCACTCTCAAACAGCTGATAAGAATCATAGTAGGCAGTGACTTTGGCTCGGTATAAATATTTTCACATGCACTTCATATCAGTTTTCTGGCGTGTTCAACTTAAATTGTTCTAATTAATTTTTGTGCCTTAACTTATAATTTTGATTCATCAGTGATTTACAAAGATTTGAAAATTTAATTATGGATTTATTAGAAATGTTCATCAATTTTAATGACTCGGAAAATTTTCCCGGCCCAAGTTTTCGGCCCATTCAGAATTTTAGTGCTTTTGGCGTTCCAAGCGAATTTAGTGAATTGAATTTGCCAAATGACCGGGATGTTTTGAAATACTATTTTTATTTAAGTGAGCATGAAAATAATAAGAAAATAACACTTTCATATCAAAGGTTTTCTCCACAAGTTGCTAAAAAAAAATCATTGAAATTTGGTCAAAAATTAGTCTTGAAATTATCAACGAAAAAAGTGTAGTGAAGAAACTAAACGGTTTGCTTAATAAGTACCATAGAGCAATAAAAAACAAATCAAGACCTCATATATTTTCAAACTTCTTGAAAACCTTAAAAAATTTGTTTTATATTGGTAGATGCCAATGCGTGAAAACGACACAATGCTACTGTGGATTGATTCCTGATCATCTAAAAAGAGTTCTTATTGACCAACATACCGCTAGAAAACATACGATTCCCGAGTGCGTGCTAAGCATTGCTGATCAATAATCTACGGAGCCAACACTTAGCTTAGATCCTTCATATAGACCTTCTAATATGAATGTCGAATCAGATTTTGAAATTGCAAAACCACATACAACAGAGGAAACTTTGGTGCAAAAAATTCCTTATACTAAGAAATACGATACCTTAAATTTCGCTATGATGTGCGATAGATTCGGTATTTCTGATAGAGCTGCTTCGTGTTTGGCTACGACTTTTTTTAGTGACATTGGTTTTAAAGATGAAAACGGTGAACCAATTATAATGGATAAATCTAAAGTAGCCCGTGAAAGAATTAAAAGCAGAGAGTACGTGTGAGGACGAAACAGCAACGAACCAAATTTGGTTGCAATTTCTTTTGATGGCAGAAAAAATAAGTCACTAACAATGGAGAAAATAAGTGGAAGATACCATCCAAGAATGGAAAAAGAATCTCATATAGTAGTTCTTAAGGAGCCGGGAAGCCAATTGTTAGGTTACATAAAAGTTGACGCGGAAAACGCTAATACAAAACAAAAAAAAATTATGTGAATTCTTCGAAGGAAAAAAATTATCTGTCACCAACTTGATTGGAATTTGTTCCGATGGAGAGCCTACTAATACTGGAGTTGAAAATGGGATAATACGTAGGTTTGAAATTTTATTGGATAAACCATTACACTGGTTCGTTTGTTTGCTCCAATTCAATGAGCTTCCATTTCGGCATTTATTCAATGTTTTGGAAATGTCAACTACAAGTAGACCACGTACTTCTAGTGGAACATTAACAAAATTAATTGAAACCTGCGAACAATTTCCGGTAAGTAATAAGTTATTTTGACTGATCGCAAATTTTAAAATTTTTTAATAAATAAACAACTCGTAGGTTGTACGTGATTTCGAATCGATTCCATTGGGAAATATGCATCCAGCAATAAAAACCGAAGATAAAAAACTTCTATCTACAGACGTTAGTATGTATCGAATAGCCAATGCTGTATCGAACGGGTTTTATCCTGAAACTTTAGCCAATATGAAACCGGGACAAATAGTACACTCTCGTTGGTTAACGAAAGCCAGCAGAATTTTGCGTCTATACGTTGGAACAAGTTTACCGTCAACTAACTTAAAAATTCTAGCAACCTACATAGTGAAAGTTTATGCACCAATGAACTTCAATGTTAAATACTATTATTCAGTTGTATATGGTAGTTCAATTTTATATAAATTTATACGGTCAACTCAATTTTTAACACAAAATCTTCAGGAAATTGTAAACAATGTAATTCAAAATAATCCATTTTTTGCACACCCTGAGAATATTTTGTTAACAATGCTTTTTGATGATAGGAAAGCTGTGCGCGAAAGAGCCCTAAAAAAATTCTGTACTATCGACAGCAGCTGCATGATCCAACTAAGCTTAGAGTTTATAAGAAACATTCAATTAATTTCAATTCTACAGATTATGTTGATTTGGTGGATTTAGATGATGACAACATATTATCCGAGCCTCTATTCACTGCAAGCATACACACAGAAAACAGATTCATTGTGGGGACCGAATTTATTACCAACCGAATTGCGGTAATGCTAATAACCGATTTTCGGGTTCACGATGATAACAACTCTATTGCCTTAACAGTAAATATTTTATCATAGTAGAAAATCTACAGATGATATCAAATTTCTGTTGATAAAATCGAATATACAGTTGTTCCACTTTAGCCCAATTCGGTTGGAAAATATTTTTTCTGTGTGTACCATACGAACACTTGTTTGAATACATAGCATTTGATGAGCCACTATTGCCTGACCCACAAATTCCATCGCACATTCAGGGAACTGAACGATGTGTGCAGTTGTTAACCAATGTTTCCCGACGTGTCACAGAAAAGAATAGAGATGATGTTCTGGCAGTAACTATAGAAAGTCGTGCCAAAGTACCTAGAATGGAGAGTAAAAAAGACTTTAAAAAATTAACGTGTAACCAATAACTCAAGTTTTCTTAGTATTCTATAATTGCTTCTTTGTATGTATTAAAGACCATAATTGTTTTAATTACACAGAAATTGTTTATTGTACAAATAATTACTGAAAAATTGCTGAAATATTGTTTGAGTGAAAACACTTTTTTAGTTTGTTTTTTTTTTTCCATTATAAAATAAGACTTGTTTATCGAAACAAAAGAAGGTTATTTTATAAATACTGAAAACAATTTTTTGAGCACAATTTTTTTTATTTTGCATTTCCAATCTTTTTTATTAATTTATGAAAGAAAATTTTTTTATCTATGTTACTTATAAAAATAGTAAATATAAAATTATATACAAACTTTTTTACTTGGGTTAATATTTTTTTTAATGAAAAATAATTTTGAGTGTAGAAAAAATATAAAGTGCCAAAGAACTACCTTACTAAACAATTTTATTCAGAAAATCCAATTTCTTTTTTGAAAAAGCTATTTTTTCTAACATGTATTTTTTTGGCAAAGGCGGCCATATAAATTTTCAAGTGAAGAGGCGCGGATTAGGATTTTATTTTAGATACATGGTTTGCAGTTTACGTTTTTGCTACACGATTTAAAAAAAATGAACCCGCCCTAATATATACACTGCAGTTCAGTTGTAAATTTTCTTTAAATTTCTTTCCCATTTATATTTAATTTTAATTCTATCAGAAAATAAGAATTGCAGTTAAATACAGAGTTGTTGTAAATTTCTGAATACACTGATTGATCACTCAATTTGAAAGATATCCAATTGATATAAGATAGTTTTCAAATATACTTTGACTTACATCATTTTTAAAAGAATTCCAATTTGTATTTTTAAAAGTAATATCAGCCATATCACAAAACATGAAAAGCATATGCTATAAAAAGAAAAACTAAGTACTTTTTAAGGAACTACATTTATGTGTGTGTGAGTATCGGTGTATATGTGTTTGGGTAGAAAATAACTAAAAGAAAATCTCTCTTGTCAAGTATGCCAGAAAGGCTGGCTTTTTGATTGCATTGAAATTTCTATACCCTATTTTAAGGCAAAATTCCTAGTTAAGTTTAAAACAAACTTCTGTCAAATCGAAAACTTTAATGATTTTAAAAGAATACGTTTCTTAATCTTTTTTGGAAAATAAAAAAAGAATACTCAAAAGGGACTTTTCTTAGTTCTTGTTGATGATGCCGTTACAAACATTATGTTAAACTTAATATTTACTCTGCAACGGCCCTCTGACAGAGTCTACGAAAACATCACAACAAAAATGCAAACAAAAAGTAGTAAAACTTTTTTTCTTTTTTTTTTGTTATTTGACAAATTCTCGAAAGGCACGAATGTTGTTGCGAGTATTTTGTGAGCAAAGTACAAACAAACAAGCAAAAGTTGCCAAAAAAAAAAAGACAAAAAAAAACAACTCAACAAAATAATAATAAATATAGAAAAAGCACATAAATGAAAGCATAAAGCAGACAAATAATTTGTTGTTTTCGACTCGTGTTAGCTGCAACCCATACGATTATAGTCAAGTACATTGTCAAGGCATAAAAACACGAAAACAAGGAAGGAACTAACTCTGTGGCAAGTGCAACACTATCCATCTACCAGAACATGTGCTAAACATGCAATGACAATATTGCTACAGAGCAATATACGAGTAGTACCAGATAAAAAAAAACCAAACATTTCATTCATTCATTGTCATTAAAAATGTATGTATTTATATGTTCGTTTCGTGTTTTCGTTTATGTTTTTGCTTGAGTTGACCGTTGTCATAGAGATATTGTTTTCTTGACTTTCAACGCTGCACCTACAACATCCCAATTTCATATAATATGCTTAAGGGAGCTTCTCTAGATGTGATGTTAAGTATTATGTATGCAGTAGTATTTCTTAACATTAAAATACGTGATATTTTTTAATAGTACATGACTTGGGGGTTATTCTAACAATTAATTTTTTTTTTTGTTGAATGACTTAGTTGTTTTTCTTTTTTATACCGTCCACACCACTGTGCAAAGGGTTTAGTTTGTCATTCCATTTGTAACACATCGAAAAAGAATATATATGCGACCCGATAAAGTATATATATTCTTCATCCTTATAACAAGTCGAGTCGATATAGCGATGTCTGTTCGTCTGTCTGTTGAAATCAACCTCATTCTCAAAATAAACCATTTACTTTTGTAAACTGAGGACAATATTATTTTTCATTATTACGAGCAGGTTGACATTGAAAATGGGCTAAATTGGGCTTCATTGTGGCAAGATATAACATAAAATATGGAGACACTTCTAAAAAACAAATGCTAATAACTCAGTGTGATTATTCTAATAATTTGGTAGTTAGTTTATCAAATTGTTTACTTTTTCAAATAGTTTGTTTGCATTTTTCATAAATAGCGCAATAAGTCCAGATAATAAAGTAAATCACAGGTGAAGGGTATCAAGGTTTCGACATGACTGAATTTAACATGCTTACTTGTTTTCTTATTTTTTGCATCGTTGCCGCCTTTTCTATAACCAACGATAAGAACAACGAAATATTTGTTCTTTAAGTAAACCAAAAAAAAAGAAGAAAACAAACCAGCATACTTTGTATTACTTCCGTTTGATCTTGAATCGTACCACGAACTACATTCTGTGCACAATTAAATATTAAAAACATTCTCTAGATAGTGCTGCTGATACTAATAAAATGCCAAGCGAATTGCTGTTAGTTTACTCATACCATTCTTTCATTATTCTTGATTAAATTTGTTAACTTTAACAAAATAAATGACATTGGTTAATAGCCAAAAATGACCAGAGATGAGATAAGTGGGATTCAGAATCTGTGGTCGGATTTTTATACCCTACACCACTATGTGGTCGGGCTTTTATTTCGATGGGAATTCGTGATTTAGCAACACAAATTCATCTCGTTGTATTGCACTCGCGAAAATTCCTCCAATGCCTGTATTAGTGCTACAAATGTTATCGAGTTGTTATAAAAAGGTATGATTAACCTCAATATTCTACGAACCAATATAATCGAATTTTTGTGTTAGACTAGGCACATGAACAGTACCAAGATATATTGAATGATCTGACCAGATCTAGGATGCCTTCAAGAAGCTTATCCCTGACTCTTTTGTCAGTTAGAATGTCACGAAGGAAGCCAAGGATAACTATCTAATTGTTTTTTATCATATGAGATATGTTTTATTTACTTTAATGTAAAATGTACAAATTATTCAAAAATAAATATTGAAAATAAATAATTATAAGTTTTGATTCTTACATTTCATATGTATTAGTAAAAGTCCCGTTTGATGGTTGTAACAACAAATAATTAAAATTAATTTCACTAATTAATTCAATTGTATCAACTAAACATGATAATTCGTACAATCGTATTTATATATACTAGCAGACACCAGCACTCGAAATTCGAGTGCAAATTCTAGGAAATTTTTTTTTCATTAAATAAAGACCCTAAAGGTATGCTAATCAATTACAGCTAATTCAAAAATCAACTCAAAACACAAACTCATTTTTATTACAAACACATCAACAAATTTAATAAACACACACATAGCATTGTATAATTTAATGTATGTGTTAGTAGCAACTTTAAATGAAATTTACTCAAAATAAAGGAAAAAAAATTTAAAAATCTGTAAATCTGCAACACGGCTAAAAAGAAATACCTTTCAAATAATATACATTTGATCAAAATCGGGATAAAACGGTAGAACAAAACATCGTTCACAATAA
This sequence comes from Cordilura impudica, assembly GCA_963682025.1. NCBI lineage: Eukaryota > Metazoa > Arthropoda > Insecta > Diptera > Scathophagidae > Cordilura > Cordilura impudica. Next base: position 7,039,915 of record OY821521.1, read on the forward strand.
ACCGCTTGGCCTATTAATATTATAGATTATCATTGTACGGTAATATGTGTCATATTATTCAGTAATCACAAGAGAATATTGTGATAGTACATGGGACTGCGAAAATTCGGTTGACAACAAATTCGGTTCCAACAAAGAATTTGATTTCTGTGTACAGAGTTTGGATTTTTTTTTTTTTAATGGAAATTATATTAAAGCTTACAAAGAATGAAATTTTTATAAGTAGTTCTAATCACCACTTATGAACTTGGGATTTTATAGTGGTTTCTGTCACTTTGTTGAAAATCTTGCACACATTGGGACACCTTTTTTGTGTCCGTACTAACACAATGTAAAATCGGGCCAAAAAAAATTTGGACACATTTTTTGACTTAAGAATGGAAGGATTTTTTTTTTTATTTTTGTAAATACTCCTTAATATTTATAGAACCCTTTGTAACAAATGACTTGATTATTTGGCTTAACGACATATTGCTTGCCTTACCACCATACAAATTTCGACTGCTTTTGGGTCCTAAACTTATTTCCTCGAGCATTAGAAAGATAAAAATTTTCATCCGCTGCAAAAAATCTGCCAGTACAAATGTTTCGCAGTCCATTATACAACAGGAGAATTTAATTATGAAGCATAATTACAATTCCCGTGCCCTCTAAATTTTTCGCAGCGTGCCTGTCTGGAACTTTTTGGATTTTGTATATTTTTATACAAAGCGCTGAGCACTGCGCAAACGGGGCTGTTGGTAGCTGCTTTCAATATGCTTTCTATTTTCTTGGCCTTAATAACATCATGTGTACCTTTCTTTCTTCCCGAATCATGTTTCCTATCAAGGGTGAAATTCTCTAATAACATTGGAGACAGTTTTAATGGCAGACCTTTGATTCTTTGATTCTTTTCGTCACTGATTTTTATTAAATAACAACAATTAAGCCTAATAATTGAAATACTAGCAGATTCCAGCCCTCGAAATTCGAGTGCAAATTCTAGGAAAGTATGCTAATCAATTACAGCCAATTCAGAAATCAACACAAGAAGCCAAGGATAACTATCTAATTGTTTTTATCATATGAGATATGTTTTATTTATTTTAATGTAAAATGTATACATTTTTTAAAATAAATACTGAAAATAAATGACTATAAGTTTTGATTTTTCATATGTATTAGAAAAAGTCCCGACTAATGGTTGTAAAAACCAATAATTGAAATTAATTTAACTAATTAATTCAATTGTATCAACTAAACATGATAATTCGTACAATCATATTTATATATGTATACTAGCAGATTCCAGCCCTTGAAATTCGAGTGCAAATTCTAGGAAATTGTTTTGTTTCATTAAATAAAGACCCTAAAAGTATGCTAATCAATTATAGCCAATTCAGAAATCAACTTAAAAAACAAACTCATTTTTATTACAAACACATTAACAAATTTAATAAACACACACATAGCATTGTATAATTTTATGTATGTGTTAGTAGCACCTTTAAATGTAATTTACTCAAAATAAAGAAAAAAATTTAAAAATCTGTAAATCTGCAAATCGGCTAAAAAGAAATACCTTTCAAATAATAAACGTTTGGCCATAATCGGGATAAAACGGTAGAATAAAACATCGGTCACAAAAAATCACCTAGCCTAATAATATTATAGATTTTTCAAAGAAAACTTGACCAGTTAAGTTAAGAGGAGAAACGTGTGTTAAGATTTTTTCGATCTCACTTGTTACTTACAAATTAGTTAGATATATAAAAGTAACACTTATAAAAAAATATTTGAACTCGTTTATAAATAATACTCAAATAACTGTCATGTGCGAGCTGACAAAACAGCATAAAAATAAAAGTACTTAACCAACGTTCTTAACATTTTCTCCATCTTTTATTAACATTCTCCAACACCAAAAAAAATTGAGTTTACCCCAGACCCATTTACCAAACGACAATATATTTTTGTTTTTATTTCATTCTTTAATCGTGTTTTGAAAACATACTCATAAAATACGTCCTAAGCACGTTTTACAATCAACTAGCTTATCGAAAGAGAAAAAAGACTTAAAAGTCTATAAAAATAAATAACAGAAACAATAAAAATAATGTAGACACAAAACGCACAGGTTAACAACAAAAATGTAAACTAAACATAAAGTCCAGATAATCCATTTTCATAACTTGTTGATTCAAGAAGCTATTTTTTGAAAAAGAAATAAAACACAATAAAAGAAGCTAATAATATTATATACGGCTACATATAAAAGAAAAGAACAAAACTGAAAAAATACAGCTGCTCAAAGTATGAAATACACAAAAGAAAAGAAAAAAAAAACAATATTTGGGAAAAGTTATTGAAAATCTTATTGATTTATTAGTTTCTAAGAAAAGTAATAAACTAAGAAAACTAATAAATCAATAAGAATAATTTTAAAAAATTCGTTTAAAATATCAAATATTTTAAAAAAGCATAATTTCTATGTATGTACCTGCCTGTATAGATTTCAATTTAAATAGAATTATAAAATGAGCAACCACATTTTTTTTTATTATTATTTTGGAAATTATTTTAGAGAATTTTTTCTCAAATAATGTTTATTTAAATAATTTGACTATAACTGAAAATAAACAACGCTAACCAAAAAATGACATAAGAACTAAAAAGATTTTTCTTTAAGCGTGTTTCTTCAACTGAAACAATTCAGACGATAACATCTTGGAGGAGAAGAGCAAAAATATACATATAAAACGTCAAGGAACCGTATCGAACAAGGCCTATTATATTTAGTATCGAACCAGCCAACGTATCGTTTAGTAACGCCTGCATTGCTACGAACGTACGCTAAAATCTCACTCAGCTCAGCTGTCTAACAACAAGTTAAATGAACTCTAATTAACAACTAAAAACAAATGCACAGCGACAATACCCCACAAGAGATGTCATTATACGAACGAACAGCAGCATTGGCCAACGAATAGTGGCATTTATGTTTGAATTGACGTCACATTAAGTTGTGGGAATGAAATAATATTTTAAAAAGAATTTCAAAATAATAATTGTTATCATTTAAATACCCTACAATTCGCGAACGATAACTTAAACATATATTAATATATACTCCTACAGTTTCGCTTATCACTGTCTCGTGACGTATACGTATGATTAATTATCACTCATATACATATATACAATACAATCGAAAACTAACCGATGCACAGAGGGGCGAAATCCAACACAAATAGCAATTAATTCAAAAAATTAACTATAACTTTTACAACGTCTTTGGTACCGGGTTAAAGCGTCGTCGCTTAAATATAGTCTTAGCTAAATTTAAATGAGACTTTTGCCAGGCATTCAAGAAGGTAAAGAAATTTGACTGTTCTCTGAATTAAGCAATAAAAGATACATTTCTAAGGTTCCCTGAGGTTATCCAAGATATTGTGCTGATCTGCGCGGCGTTGCCACCGACCCAAGTGTCCTCAGAATCATCAGATCCATTGGCAGAGCATCAATGAAGACAGATATTATTGAAGTTATCCTATTTCTTAAGACAAATGCAGGGTAATTTCTCGCACTATGCCCTCTCTGTGGTCAGGGTATAATGACTTTGTGCTGACGTTTGTAGCTACCAAACACATTTGACCTAGACCCACCCTATATTATACCGATCGACTCAGAAGGCGATTTATGTTTGTCCGTCCGTCCGGCCGCCTGTCTGTGTGTCCATGTAAACGTTGTAATCAAACAGGTCGCAAATATGAATATATTTTGATGATATTTAGCACATAAGCTTCTACCGTCCATAAGATGAACTCTACTGAAATTGGTTAAAATTGGTTCATGTTCAGTCCTAGTCCCCATACGAATGACCCACATGACATCGACTTAAATGGTCATAATATCCAAATTATCATATAAATTTCGATCAAATTGGGTTTGTGTACATTAATTACATCCTTTTATCAGTAGTCCAAAAATAAACGCTATAGCACAATTCTTAGTAATAGTAAGCCCTGTTTTTCCTTCAGCTTTTTGAAGGAATTGTTGCGAAATTAATTTTTGCAACCACTGTTATTTTGATTTGAGTTTAATTTATTAAATTCTATTTTATTAAATATGGCGGACTATTCTCAGATATATGAAGTCGCACGAAAAAATTTCAAGACCGGTGTTTTTCAAATTCAGTAAAAGAATGATTTTATTATAAATTCAAAATGGATCCTTAAAGCTAACATTTCAAATTTCCGAAGCGTTTTGGCATATTAAAACTCATTATAGCCGAAAAATTAAATAAAAATACTAATACTTAAAGGAGTTAATTCATAAAATTCTAAAATATTAAAAATAATATAAACTACAAAAATACAAAATTATGAAAAATATAAAAATGAAAAAATAACAATAAAATAATAAAATACAAAAATATCCATGAAATGACCAAACAAGCCCCCGTATGAATCTAATTCCCGATCTTCACTTAAATCTTTCAAAAAAACAAAAATATTGCACTGATTTTTCTCAAATTTGGTTTGTATACATTTTGCAAAAAATAAGTGACATTACCAAATATGGTCAGAATCGGTTAATTTTTCGACCTAGTCTCCATATATATATGTATAGCATCCGATATGAACTTTTTCTTATCTGCACCCAAAAAAATTAATAAAAATTAAAACAATGACACTCAAATTTGGTTAATGCTTATTTTCTATATCCAATTAGTTGGACGTAAGAGATAGGGTCTCTAAACGTATGTTATAGGGTATCGTATAGTCACTCTAGACCGACAATAATTTTCTTATTTGCTTTTTATTTTAGATTTGCCATTTGAAGTTTTGTTATTTTAAGTTACCGATCTTATATTATTTTTTTTTTTATTATTAAAATAAATAATAAAAATAAATAAGATTTCCAAAAGTTAATGTTTTATAATGGAGCCGTCAGATATTTCAGCATATAATAAAAATTTTTGTTAGATGTTTTAAAAATACCGAAAAAAAACGAATTTCTCTAAAAATGGGATATTTTTGATAATTATATTAAGTTTCAAGAACTTCCCGGGTGCAATCCGGAAAACTCGCTTATATGCACTTAAAATATGAGATGTCAGTTAAAAAATTACAAAACATCTTTTCGAGATTTTTTGCTAATCAAAATTTTTGTGGAGAACACCAGTTACTATAAAATCTATGACAAAAAAAAATCATGTGAGTCCGATCACCGGGGAGATGTGTGAACATCCAGTAATCAAAGACTTTTTATGGCACTTTTCTAAAATCAAACAGAAAGCGACATCTATATATCACTTATAGCAAACAACTGCAGGGGCTCTGCTAATATAAAAATATTTATTATTATTTATTATTTCAGCAGGTTAATTTTTAATTTTTCATTTTTAATTTTTTATTCTTAATTTTTCGTTCTTTATTTTTCATTTTTTTTTTTTCATTTTTAATTTTTTATTTTTCATTTTTCATATTCCATTTTTCATTTTTAATTTTTCATTTTTCGTTTTTCAGTTGTCATTTTTAATTTTTTATTTTTATTTTTCATTTCCATTTCTTATTTTTCATTTTTATTTTTCATTTTTCAATTATAATTTTCTCTTTTTTCCTTTTTCTTTTCAATTTCTTATTTTTCATTTTTTCGATTTTCATTTTTCGTTTTTCATTTTTTATTTTTCATTTTAAAATTTTTTTCATTTTTCATTTTTTATTTTCCATTCTTAATTTTTCATTTTTACTTTTCATTTTCAATATTTTATTTTTCATTTCTAATTTTTTATTTTTTAATTTTCATTTTTTATTTCTCATTTTTTCATTTTTCATATTTAATTTTTCAGTTCTCATTTTTAATTTTTTATTTTTTATTTTTAATTTTTAATTTTTAATTCTTCATTTTTTCATTTCTTATTTTTCATTTTTCATTATGCATTTTTTCTTTTTCATTTTTAAAATTTTAATTTTTTATTTTTCATTTTTAATCTTTTATTTTTAATTTTTCATTTTATATTTTTCATTTAAAGTTTGTTTTTATTTTTAATTTTTATTTTTCATTTCTAATTTTTTGTTTTTCATTTTTAAGTTTTTATTTTTCACTTTTTATTTTTCATTTAAAATTTGTTTTTAATTTTCATTTGTTACTTTTCATTTTTAATTCTTCATTTTTCATTTTTCATTTTTCACTTTTTATTTTTCATTTGTTACTTTCCATTCTTTATTTTTCATTATTCATATTTTATTTTTTATTTTTCATTTTTCATTTTTTATTTTTCATTTTTTATTTTTCAATTTTTCATTTCTTATTTTTCATTTGTTATTTTTCATTTTTTATTTTCCATTTTTTGTTTTTCATTTTAAATTTTTCATTTTTTATTTTTCATTTTCCATTTTTCATTTTTATACCCTATACCACTATGTGGTTTGGGTATAATGACTTTGTGCTGCTGTTTGTAACAACCAAAAATATTTGACCTAGACCCATGTTTAATTATACCGATCGAATCAGAATCACTTTTTGAGTTGAGTGTCCGTCCGTCTGTCCGTCCGTCCGTCCGTCTGTGTGTCCATGTAAACCTTGTAATCAAACTCCAGGTCGCAAATATGAATATATTGTGATGAAATTTGGTATATAAGCTTTTATCGGCCATAGGATGAACGCTATTGAAATTGGTGAGAATCGGTCCATGTTCAGACCTAGCCCCATACAAATTACCCTTATGAAATCGACATAAATTGTCATAAGATCCATTCATTACATCCACTAATGAGTAGTCTAAAAATGATACCTTTGGCCCCATATAGAGCTGCTTCCCGATCTTCACTTAAATCTAATAAAAAACAAAAATATTCCACTGATTCTTCTCAAATTTTGTTGTATATATTTTTGCTAAATACAAGAGACTTTACCAAACATGATCAGGATCGGTCCATTTTTGGACCTAGTCCCCATATAGATATAGCATCCGGTATGAACTTTTTCATATCTGCAGCCAAAAAAGTTAATAAAAATCCCACTCAAATTTGGATTTTGCTTATTTTCTATGTCCAGTTAGTTGGGCCTAAGAGATAGGGTTTCTAAACGCATGGTATAGGGTATCGTATAGTCGGTGTAGACCGACTATAATTTTCTTACTTGTTTACTTATCATATTTTATTTTTCGTTTTTTATTTTTCATTTTGTATTTTATATTTTCCATTTTTAATTACTCATTTTTTATTCTTCATTTTTAATTTTTTATATTTTAATTTTCAGTTTTCGTTTTTTATTTTTCATTTTTCATTTTTAGCTTTCATTTTTTATTTTTTTTTTTTTCATTTTTTATTTTTCATTTTTTTCTTTTTTATTTCCATTTTTCATTTTTTTTTTTTCATTTTTCATTTCTTATTTTTTATTTGTTATTTTTCTTTTTTATTTTCCATTTTTTATGACTCATTTTTTAATTTTCATTTACCATTTTTTATTATTAATTTTATATTTTTAATTTTTTTTTTTTTATTTTATTTTTTTTTTTCAGTTTTCGTTTTTTATTTTTCATTTTGAGTTTTTCATTTTAACTTTTCATTTTCCATTTTTTATTTTTCATTCGTCAGTTCTTATTTTTCATTTTTTATTTTTCATTTTTAATTTTTTATTTATCATTTTTTATATTTCATTTTCAATTTTTTGTTTTTCATTTTTAATTTTTAATTTTTTATTTTTCATTATTCATTTTTCACTTTTCATTTTTCATTTTTTACTTTTCATTTTCCATTTTTTATGGTTCATTTTTCATTTTTTATTTTTCATTTTTAATTTTTTATTTTGCATTTTCCATTTTTTGTTTTTCATTTCGTATTTCTTATTTTTCATTATTAATTTTTCATTTTTAACTTTTCATTTTTTATTTTTCGTTTTTTGTTTTTAATTTTTCATATCTCATTTTTTATTTTTCGTTTTTCATTTTTAATTTTCCATTTTTTATTTTTCGTTTTTTATTTTTTATTTTTAATTTTTCATTTTTCATTTTTACTTTTCAATTTCCATTTTTTATTTTTCATTTTTTATTTTTAATTTTTAATTTTTTATTTTGCATTTTCCATTTTTTGTTTTTCTTTTTATTTCTTATTTTTCATTATTCATTTTTCATTTTTAACATTTCATTTTTTATTTTTCACTTTTTATTTTTAATTTTTCATATTTCATTTTTTATTTTTCGTTTTTCATTTTCAGTTTTCCATTTTTTATATTTTATTTTTAATTTTTCGTTTTTTATTTTTAATTTTTCATTTTTTATTTTTCATTTATTTTTAATTTTTTATATTTCACTTTTTATTTTGCATTTGTAACAAATGCATTTTGCATTTTTATTCATTTTTATTTTTAATTTTTTATTTTTCATTTTTTATTTTTCATATCTTATTTTTCGTTTGTTATTTCTCATTTTTTATTTTCCATTTTTTGTTTTTCATTTGTTAGTTTTCATTTTTTATTTTTCATTTTCCATTTTTAATTTTTCATTTATTACTTATCATTTTTATTTTTTATTTTTTTCCATTTTTTATTACTCATTTTTTATTTTTCACTTACCATTGTTTTTTATTAATTTTATATATTTAATTTTTTATTTTTATTTTGAATTTTTCTTCTTTTATTTTTCATTTTTTACATTTTAATTTCAGTTTTCGTTTTTTATTTTTATTTTGAATTTTTCTTCTTTTATTTTTCATTTTTTACATTTTAATTTCAGTTTTCGTTTTTTATTTTTAATTTTTCATTTTTAGTTTTCATTTTTCATTTTTCCTTTTTTATATTTTAATTTTCAGTTTTCGTTTTTTATTTTTAATTTTTCATTTTTAGCTTTCATTTTTTATTTTTTTTTTCATTTTTTATTTTTAATTTTTTTCTTTTTTATATTTTTTTTTTTTTTTCATTTTTGATTTCTAATTTTTTATTTGTTATTTTTCATTTTTTATTTTCCTTTTTTTATTTCCCATTTTTTAATTTTCATTTACCATTTTTTATTATTAATTTTATATATTTCATTTTTTTTTTTTTAATTTTTTATTTTTTTTTTTCAGTTTTCGTTTTTTATTTTTCATTTTGAGTTTTTCATTTTAACTTTTCATTTTCCATTTTTTATTTTTCATTTGTCAGTTCTTATTTTTCATTTTTTATTTTTCATTTTTAATTTTTTATTTTTCATTTTTTATATTTCATTTTCAATTTTTTGTTTTTCATTTTTAATTTTTTATTTTTTATTTTTCATTATTCATTTTTCATTTTTCATTTTTCATTTTTTACTTTTCATTTTCCATTTTTTATGGTTCATTTTTCATTTTTTATTTTTCATTTTTAATTTTTTATTTTGCATTTTCCATTTTTTGTTTTTCATTTCTTATTTCTTATTTTTCATTATTCATTTCTCATTTTTAACTTTTCATTTTTTATTTTTCATTTTTTGTTTTTAATTTTTCATATCTCATTTTTTATTTTTCGTTTTTTATTTTTAATTTTCCATTTTTTATTTTTCGTTTTTCTTTTCTTTTTTCTTTTTTATTTTTTATTTTTTATTTTTCATTTTTCATTTTTACTTTTCATTTTCGATTTTTTATTTTTAATTTATTATTTTTCATTTTTTATTTTTCATTTTTAATTTTTTATTTTGCATTTTCCATTTTTTGTTTTTCATTTTTATTTCTTATTTTTCATTATTCATTTTTCATTTTTAACATTTAACTTTTTATTTTTCACTTTTTATTTTCAATTTTTCATATTTCATTTTTTATTTTTCGTTTTTCATTTTCAGTTTTCCATTTTTTATATTTTGTTTTTAATTTTTCGTTTTTTATTTTTAATTTTTAATTTTTTATTTTTCATTTTTTATTTTTAATTTTTTATATTTCATTTTTTATATTTCACTTTTTATTTTGCATTTGTAACAAATGCTTTTTCATTTTTATTCATTTTTATTTTTCATTTTTTATTTTTCTTTTTTTATTTTCCATATCTTATTTTTCGTTTGTTATTTTTCATTTTTTATTTTCCATTTTTTGTTTTTCATTTGTTAGTTTTCATTTTTTATTTTTCATTTTCCATTTTTAATTTTTCATTTATTTATTTTTTATTTTTTTTCCATTTTTTATTACTCATTTTTTATTTTTCACTTACCATTTTTTTTTTATTAATTTTATATATTTAATTTTTTATTTTTATTTTGAATTTTTCTTCTTTTATTTTTCATTTTTCATTTTTTATATTTTAATTTTCAGTTTTCGTTTTTTATTTTTAATTTTTCATTTTTAGTTTTCATTTTTATTTTTCATTTTTCATTTCTTATTTTTCATTTTTTCTTTTTTATTTCTCATTTTTTTTGTATTTTCTTATTTTTCGTTTGTTATTTTTCATTTCTTATTTTTAATTTGTTATTTTTCATTTTTTATTTTTCATTTTCCATTTTTTACTTTTCATTTTATATTTTTCATTTTTTATTTTTCATTTTTATTTTTCATTTTTCATTTTTCATTTTATATTTTTCATTTACCATTTTTCATTTTTCATTTTCCACTTTTAATTTTTAATTTTTTATATTTCATGTTTTATTTTTCGTTTTTCATTTTTAATTTTCCATTTTTTACATTTTATTTTTCATTTTCCATTTTTTATTTTTCATTTTTAATTTTTTATTTTTAATTTTTTATGTTTCATTTTTTATTTTTCAACAGCGACAAGAAGGCTTTATCATAATTTTTTCACCAATACAATCATAAGTCACACCGATTTTGTCTTACGACTTACATCTTAAGCTATTTCTGTGATTGTATTGTGAAATAGATTTTTACCGCCCCGCGCGTATAGATGTTTACTGATCAAAAACAACAAAAAACGAACAAAAAAAAAAAATCATGTGAGTCCGATCACATGGGAGATGTCTAAACATCTGGTAATAGATAAAATGCAGAAAACATCGACAAAAACGTTATTACTATCATAATTTTTTCACCAAACAATCATGTCACACCGATTTGTCTTAATGCTTACATGTTACGCGTAAGATCTTACGCTCACATTTTACGCTGTTTTTGTGATTGTATTGTGAATTAGAAATTTAACCCCCTGCCCGTATAGATGTTTACACATCAAAAATAATTCTGACTTATTCACAATGAATAGCGTTTTTCACATCTGTTCATGTTATAATGATCCTACGAGTTTGTGTTTCACTCACGAGCAAGAAATTACCTCTTAATTAGTTAATGTTTATTTAATTAAAGCTTAATTCATAAATAAAATAAAACAAAGCTTAGTCTGTATACATATATGCTTGCCATTGCCTATAGGTTAACTAACTGAAGAATCTGAAGAAGCTCGAAATAAAGACTTCAAAACTTATAGATATTTTCCAAATTATAGTCGGGAAAATAGAATAGAAGATATATTTAATAGATTTCTTTTAAGTTCTGATCCATTTATTACAAGCATGAACCATAGTTGTAAGAAGAAGATAGACCAAATACCACAGTCTGCATTGGAGTTACTTATTCTTCTCCACAGTGAAAATGACAAAGTGTACGATGAAGAGGGTTTCCTCCCACAATTGATAATTGTTATTTATATGCTGCTATTATATGTAGGACAATATATGTAAATGATACAGACCGCGAAAGCGACAAGGAAAAACACAAAACAAGTGGTTTCAATGGTATCAATGGCGATGATGATGAAGAAGATTATTATAATAATAAGATTTTGTAGTAAATGTTGATTATGAAGTGAATCATAATTTTGAAGTTAATGATGATTTAAATGAGAAATTATGATTATCCAAAAAAATATTTTTTTCTGAAATGGTTATCTATTATTTATTTTTGTTTTTATATTAATATTGAATAAAATAAATAATAATATTTTCTGTTTTTTTTTTTTTAATTAAATTTGTGGAATTGTGGAATTTAGAGAAAAAATCGAATTTCGATTTAAAATTTTTCAAACACAAATACATATTAAGTATTTGTTCCCTTAATTAATTTTTAAAACAGCGCTTTTATAAAAGCATATTAATTAAGCTGTAATTTACAATTTAGGTTACAAATTTAACGTATTAGATTCGAAAGGTACTGCGAAAATTGTGAAATAAGAAAATTGTTTACTGTTGGTTTTTATGCATAGAATTTTTATTGCCCTCTATTAATCACCACTCTGCATATCGTTCATCTCACTGTGTGATTGATATTTTGGCCGCTTTTTGCAATGCCTCATCGGATTAAGGACTAACAATTTATTAGGTTTTCAGATCGAAAAACGTAAGAGTTTGGCGGGGAAAATAAAATTACTTAAGTTTATCTCGAAAACTGTGCCAAACCACATCCTTAGCCGTATGAATAAGGCGGAAATTAGTTTTAGGGTTTCCAGATCGAACAACGTAAAATTTTGGCGGCGCACATAAGATCGCTAAAATTTCGAACAAAATTGTTACTATTTTCAGGGTTGCCAGATCGAAAACCAATTGCTTATATCTCGAAATCTTAGCATAGTAGAGCAAAATGGTTGAAATTTCAGCTCCTTCTTTAAAGGAAGCCATCTGAATTCAGTCCTATCTATTTTTAGAATGGCCAGATCGAAGTACGAGAAGGTTTTTGTATTTTGTAAATAATTTTATATTCACAATTAACAATATTAAAAGAAATATTTAAATATTTGAAGTTGTAATAAATATTTCGTAAATATTAAATAAAAGCGGATTACAATTAAATACAGACCGACGGGCAAATGCACATACATAGTAAGACCGACGCAGATAGTGAATCTGGGTCAATCGATATAAAAAAAATTAGCTCTAGGTCCAATATTTTTAGTTAAAAAATATCAGATTAAGATTTTAAATTTCTTCCTCAAGTGTTGTTTGTTCCTCGCAAAAACATGAAAAACATGAAATATTGATTTATTGAATTTATTTTTTTATTGTTGGAAGATATTAAACAATTAGTTGTATCAATTGAATTTTTATTTTTAGGGCGTATATATTTTGTTTGGATAGGGCACCATAAGATTCGATAGTTGCCTTATTGTTGTTCATATTCACAATTTATTTTTAGCATCATAATTATTACCTTGTTATTTATAAAAACTGCTTGACAAAAATACACCAACAATTAATTAATCCTTTGTAGTAAAAGTTGAGTAGAAAATAGTATTTTGTATTATTATTAATATTTGTATTTGCATTGAGCATGTTTTATATATGTAGTGTAGGAAATTTATAGGAAGTCAGGTTTTAGGTAGACATTTAAAAAAATATACGATTTTCTTTAGCAAAATACACAACATTTTTTTCTTTTCTCATCAAAATTTACATAATTTCTTTAGATTTCAACTTTTTGCTGAGATTTGTTAAAGCACTTTTTTATGGTTGTGATTTTATTTTCCTTTTTTTATTTTTTAATTATTTTAAATTCACGCACATATTTTTTGTTTTTTTTTTTTAATTATTTCTTTTTTTTTTTGTTCTACTTAATTTAAATTCGTTAAAATTTCAATTCAATTGCCTGCGTTTATTTAAAATTTTTCTTTGAAATAATTCAACGTCCACATTTAATTACACAAAATAAAATTTCGAATAACGCGCCTTGTTTGATGTGTTGGACCAACAAATTTTAACTAAAAACCCAAAAACCAAAAAAATTTTCTCACCACAAAAAACAATCTTCCGCTTTATATTATTTGATTTTATTTTTTTATTTGCATTTTTTCACCGATTTTATTTCGGTTTCGCTTAAACGTTTTCTATCTATTTTTATGTGTGATTTTTCCTTTTCTTTTTTTGTTTCTTTTTGTTTAAGAAATTATTTTCAAAATTTTTTTTAAACCATTTTGTTTTTTACACCTCATTTTTCTCTTCAACTCAATCGTATTATGTGTGTGCAATTTGTTTTGTTGTTCTAGGGGCACTCTTGCTTTTTGTCGTTTGGTAGCTTGACTGGTTGATTGCTCGGATGGATGGATGACTAACTGACTGGCTGGCTGGCTGACTGACTAGCAGTTTGCTGCGTAGCTGATTGTCACTGTGTCACCTAACCTTGCTCAATTTTGTATTTAATATTTTATGACGTCGCCCCGAAGTTTTTTTTAGTTTGTTTAGATTTTTATATTTGTTTGTGATGTATTTTTTTTTTTTTTTTTTGTTTAATTAATTTTTTTTACAAGATAGAGAATATTGACATTTAAATTGCTTTTTGATCTTATTTTTGGGTATTTCTTTTCTACATGACGTATTTTTCATGTCACTTTTCGGGTTGTTTGTCTCACGGGGGAGACTGTCCCAATTAATTGATTGCGTATGTTTCTACCAACTGGAGGTGATAATAATGTCAGTTGTTTGTTTGGATGTTCAAGTTTATTTAGCATAAATTTTATTTGATAGAAAGTATTTTTTTTAACTGCAAACATAAGAGCAGAAAATATGAAACATATACATGAATTATTTTGAAATCATTTGGCAAATATCAAAGTCATTAAATAACTAACAACAAAACCCTTTTATTATCTCATTGTCATCATTAAAAGAGTAGTGCACAATAAAACAATTTTCAATTTCCTTTCTTCGGTTTTTTTTTTTGTTTTTCAAAAATTCATTGCCATGTAACTTACTCATGCAATATGCTTGCTTCACCGCCTGGTTACACTCAAAGGTATTATGGTAGTAAACAATTCCAATTTTTAACAATTTACGAAAAATGTTTAATTTTTTTTAGTTATTGACCAACACTAAGCGGATGCCACCTACAGAAGCAGTGCAGTGTGGGAAGGAAAAGATGGAGTAGTGTTTGTGGATATTTGACTAAATACCATACTGTCAATAATGAGCATCAATGCTCTCCTTTGACGTAGCTCAAAATAGAATTTGAAGCTCCGGCCCATTTTCAGTCGAATGTAAGTGACAGCATTTGATATATTAGGAGTGGATTTAAACCTTATCTTCAGATTTAGACTAATCCTAGAAGTAGTTGAGTGCAATGAAGAAATTGACTCTAGAAAATTTGGAGAGGAAACTGCTATGCAAACTGCAAAAATATATATACAGTTCACAAAATCCTTTATCAAGCAGAAGATGTCATTAAATATCATTTGGTGCCACTTGGAGATCCATCAAAGGACGGCTCAGGAAAAAAGGACCACGGATTACAGATTTTATAGAGATCTATTTAATATATTATTGGCAACGTCAGATGCGTTCATCTCCAGTATTCCAAATTAATGGAAAGTGGAACACCGGGATTTAGATGAAGAAGTCAGAAAAAAAAATATGGAATATTTGCTATCAATATTTGAATCAAAGGATTAAAATTATAATTGCATGAATAATCCATAATAATAATAGGCTAGGCGATTGATTGTGACCGATGTTTTGTTCTACCGCTTTATCCCGATTTTGACCAAATGTATATTATTAGAAATGTATTTCTTGTTAGCCGTTTTGGAGGTTTACAGTTTTTTGAATTTTTTCTTTATTTTGAGTAAATTGCATTTAAAGTTGCTGCACACTTAAAATTATACATATACTATGTGTTTTTTATTAAATTTGTTAATGTGTTTGTTAATAAGTTTGTTATCTTCATTCACAATAATAATAAACTATAAAAGTGGACTCTCACAACATATAAGAGAATCCAATCATACAGCTGATCTAAACGAAGTTATAATATAAGACAAGGACAAAAATTGCAACACAAGATATACAATAGAAAGCCTGAGAATACAGAAAAAAATAGACAAGACAATAAACAACAAGGAAGACATAGACAACATAAACTTCATATATTCGTTTGCACTGTGATACTAGAGTTAAATTCTGTGATATAAATGTTATATTTTTCAATAGTTTACTTATTTGTTTATTTATATATACTGTGGTTTAAAATCAATCAATTTGTGATGTCAAAATACACCAATAATTTTTTATTAATGTTATAAGTTAAAAATTCATGTAAAGGAAAATTATTTTTAATGTTTTATTTCTTTATATTGATTGTTTTTTCTTCTTTGTGTTAGATTCAAAATAAAATGCCCCTGAAGATGTTGACAAAAACTCAACGAAACGTCGGGAAATAATGAAATAAAGAATTTTTATTTTACATTTAATAAAATTGACCCAAAAATCCCTACGTACACTCTATAATACGTAAAAGTGTTGGTTTGTGAATTGGCTAAGTTGAAAAGTAAAGGTGCCTCGAAATTGCACTCGATTTTCGAGCGCTGGAATCTGCTAGTAATTATAAATACGAAAAACGTAGTATTAGTAAAAAACAATAATAAACAGAAACTCCCATTGTTACAAATTCTTTTAGAATCTATTGAAGTTTTTTTTAATGTACGAAATATATATGAAATGTTTTAATAAATAAGAAAGATTCAAAATTCATATCAAAATCAGAGTCATTGCGCTAATGTTCAGCAGATTTATTTTACTAAAATTAAAAAATTTGGCAGCGAAAAATTATATATTTTTATGTAGTAATAGAAAGACTTTTAGATAATATTACTAACGTTTTTTTTTTTTTTAGTGTAAATATTCTTTGAGTGTAAACAAATTTGGAAATTCGACAGCAAAAATTTTTTAAATTTTCAGTAGTAATAGCAAAATTTCCAGTTGATTTTACTTTTTTTTTTTGAGTGTAAAAATTTTTTTTGGTGTAAAAACACAAAAAAAAATCACATTAATACAAAAAATTTTTGTAATTATTATTAAAATCCAAATATGACATATTTTAATAAATAAAAAAAATAAAAAAACATATTTCACGCTAAAAGTTAAAAAAATTAAAAGTTCAACTTTGACCAAGAATTCCTTAAAAAGTACTCAATCAATTTTAATGAAACTAAAACTCAAGTTCAACTAAATATCTCTCCATTAGAATTAAATAATTTTTATGGCTCTTTTTTAAAACAAATACTTATAGCAATCAACTACAGGGGCTCTGGTAATATAAAAATATTGATTATTTCAACCGGTTAATTTTTAATTTTTCGTTTTTCACTTTTAATTTTTTCATTTTTCGTTTTTCGTTTTTCATTTTTCATTTTTCTTTTTTCATTTTTCATTTTTCAATTTTCATTTTTTGTTTTTCGTTTTTCGTTTTTCATTTTATATTTTTCATTTTTTATTTTTCATTTTTAACTTTTTATTTTTCATTATTTTTATTTTTCATTTTTAATTTTAATTTTTCATTTTTCATTTTTTATTTTTCATTATTTATTTTTCATTTTTTAATTTTAATTTTAATTTTCATTTTCAATTTTTCATTTCTCATTTTTCTTTTTTTCGTTTTTCATTTTTCATTTTTTATTTTTAATTTTTAAGTTTAAATTTTTATTTTTCATTTTTTATTTTTCATTTTTCATTTTTTATTTTTAATTTTTAATTTTTTATTTTTAATTTTTAATTTTTAATTTTTAATTTTTAATTTTTTATTTTTAATTTTTCATTTTTAATTTTAAATTTTTAATTTGTCATTTTGAGTTTTTCATTTTTCAATTTTCATTTTTAATTTTTAATTTTGTATTTTTCATTTTTTATTTATTTTAAATTTTTAATTTTTTATTTATCATTTTTCATTTCTTAGTTTTCATTGTTTATTTTTTATTTTTTATGTTTCATTTTTTATTTTTCATTTTTCATTTTTAATTTTGAATTTTTTATTTTTCATTTTTAATTTTTTATTTTTATTTTTTTATTTTTATTTTTAATTTTTTATTTTTCAATTTTTATTTTTCATTTTTAATTTTTTATTTTTCCTTTTTCATTTTTCATTATTCATTTATATTTTTCATTTTTTATTTTTCGTTTATTATTTTTTTATTTTCGTTTTTCATTTTTCATTTTTCATTTTGCTTTTTTCATTTTTCATTTTTCATTTTTATTTTACATTTTTCATTTTTTATTTTTCATTTTTCGTTTTTCGTTTTTTATTTTTCGTTTTTCGTTTTTCATTTTATATTTTTCATTTTTTATTTTTCATTTTTAACTTTTTATTTTTCATTATTTTTATTTTTCATTTTTAATTTTTAATTTTTCATTTTTCATTTTTTATTTTTCATTATTTATTTTTCATTTTTTAATTTTAATTTAATTTTCCATTTTTCATTTCTCATTTTTCTTTTTTTTCGTTTTTCATTTCTCATTTTTTATTTTTAATTTTTAAGTTAAAATTTTTATTTTTCATTTTTTATTTTTCATTTTTTATTTTTCATTTTTCATTTTTTATTTTTAATTTTTCATTTTTTATTTTTAATTTTTAATTTTTAATTTTTTATTTTTTATTTTTTATTTTTTATTTTTAATTTTTCATTTTTAATTTTAAATTTTTTATTTGTCATTTTGAGTTTTTCATTTTTCAGTTTTCATTTTACATTTTTAATTTTCTATTTTTCATTTTTTATTTATTTTTAATTTTTCATTTTTTATTTATCATTTTTCATTTTTTAGTTTTCATTGTTTATTTTTTATTTTTCATTTTTCGTTTTTCATTTTTCATTTTTCATTTTTAATTTAAAATTTTTTATTTTTCATTTTTAATTTTTTATTTTTATTTTTAATTTTTTATTTTGCATTTTTTATTTTTCATTTTTAATTTTTTATTTTTCCTTTTAATTTTTCATTTATATTTTTCATTTTTTATTTTTCGTTTATTATTTTTTATTTTCATTTTTCTTTCTTCATTTTTAATTTTTTATTTTTCTTATTTCGTTTTTCGTTTTTTGCTTTTCTTTCTTTTTTATTTTTCATTTTTATTTTTAATTTTTTATTTTTCATTTTTTATTTTTCATTTTTCTTTTTTGCATTTTTCATTTTTAATTTTTCATTTTTCGTTCTTCATTTTTATTTTTAATTTTTAAGTTTAAATTTTTATTTTTCATATTTTATTTTTCATTTTTCATTTTTTATTTTTCATTTTTCATTTTTTATTTTTAATTTTTGATTTTTTATTTTTTAATTTTTCATTTTTAATTTTTCATTTTTAGTTTTTCAGTTTTCATTTTTCATTTTTAATTTTGTATTTTTCATTTTTTATTATTTATTTTTTTTTCATTTTTTATTTTTATTTTTCATTTTTTAGTTTTCATTTTTCATTTTTTATTTTTAATTTTTCATTTTTATTTTTAATTTTTAATTTTTAATTTTTCATTTATATTTTTCATTTTTTATTTTTCGTTTTTTATTTTTTATTTTTCATTTTTCATTTTTAATTTTTAATTTTTAATTTTTAATTTTTAATTTTTAATTTTTAATTTTTAATTTTTAATTTTTAATTTTTAATTTTTAATTTTTAATTTTTAATTTTTAATTTTTAATTTTTAATTTTTAATTTTTAATTTTTAATTTTTAATTTTTAATTTTTAATTTTTAATTTTTAATTTTTAATTTTTAATTTTTAATTTTTAATTTTTAATTTTTAATTTTTAATTTTTAATTTTTAATTTTTAATTTTTAATTTTTAATTTTTAATTTTTAATTTTTAATTTTTAATTTTTAATTTTTAATTTTTAATTTTTAATTTTTAATTTTTAATTTTTAATTTTTAATTTTTAATTTTTAATTTTTAATTTTTAATTTTTAATTTTTAATTTTTAATTTTTAATTTTTAATTTTTAATTTTTAATTTTTAATTTTTAATTTTTAATTTTTAATTTTTAATTTTTAATTTTTAATTTTTAATTTTTAATTTTTAATTTTTAATTTTTAATTTTTAATTTTTAATTTTTAATTTTTAATTTTTAATTTTTAATTTTTAATTTTTAATTTTTAATTTTTAATTTTTAATTTTTAATTTTTAATTTTTAATTTTTAATTTTTAATTTTTAATTTTTAATTTTTAATTTTTAATTTTTAATTTTTAATTTTTAATTTTTAATTTCTAATTTTTAATTTTTAATTTTTAATTTTTAATTTTTAATTTTTAATTTTTAATTTTTAATTTTTAATTTTTAATTTTTAATTTTTAATTTTTAATTTTTAATTTTTAATTTTTAATTTTTAATTTTTAATTTTTAATTTTTAATTTTTAATTTTTAATTTTTAATTTTTAATTTTTAATTTTTAATTTTTAATTTTTAATTTTTAATTTTTAATTTTTAATTTTTAATTTTTAATTTTAAATTTTAAATTTTAAATTTTTAATTTTTAATTTTTAATTTTTAATTTTTAATTTTTAATTTTTAATTTTTAATTTTTAATTTTTAATTTTTAATTTTTAATTTTTAATTTTTAACTTTTAATTTTTAATTTTTAATTTTTAATTTTTAATTATTAATTTTTAATTTTTAATTTTTTAGTTTTAATTTTTCAAACAGGTAATTACACACCATAATTTCTTCATTTTTGTCTTACGGCTTACATGTTACGCTGTTTTTGTGATTTTATTGTAAAATAGAAATTTACCCCCTGCGCGTATAGATGTTTACACATCAAAATTACTAAAATATTTTGACCGGTTCAAAAGTTAGAGAATTTTGGCCAATGAGAAACGATTTTCAGCCACTGTGCACGTAGGGCTGATCGAGGATCATTTTGAATCATACGTTAATTTTTTATTAAGCTTTTGTAGCTTATAAATATCTTCGTAGTAAACTTTTTTCATAAAAAAAAGGATTTTTTTATATGGTTTTCTTTAAAAAGTCTAATTTTTTGTCCTCACCCGCTACTAACTCTTTTTTCATTCAGCGCAAGAATTATCCACATCCAAGATCCTGAATTTTGAAAAGTGGAAATTCTGTAAAGCTTTTCTTTTTTTGTGAGTGTATGTATGTATACCTTTTGATGTTGATGCAAAAAATTATTATCTTTGTTTTTAGTTCTTATATTGCTTTTGTACTGTAATCTCAATTAATGTTACTCATACGTCTTGAGCGAAAAAGTTTGTCTGTCTGCAGAATGTGTATGGGTAAGTAAGTGTGTGCTGTACGAATACGGCCAAGACATTCATTAGTAAAAATACGTTTTTATTGGGTATGGTTGGGAGGTTCTTCTTTTCATTATCAATGTTGTATGAGTCTGCATATAGAAAAACCAAAAAGAACAAATTGCCTTCATGGTTTGTTGATTTACAAGATTTTTTTTTATTTATAATGTTCTGCAAATCGAAATATAAGCATGAGTCAATATTTGTTACATTTTAATGAACATGTAGTGTAAACATTCAAACATACTCGTACATGTGCAAAGACATATTTTATCAATGTCAATGTCACAATAATAAAAATGTAAATGCAATTTTAATGAAAAATAAATCATTCAATAAAATTAAATAAATATATGTTAATAATAGCAAAGAGAAAGAGACTGTTAATTAACGAAGATTTCTATTAAAAAAAAAAAAAAAAATAAACAATTAAGGTCGTTCTAGGCCGAATATCCCACCCCATGAGTTGCCCAAAATATTTTATTTGAAATGACAATCATATTGTATGAGGTCATTAATGGGTACAGAAAGCGGTCATACGAGGGAGGTCCCAGAACATTACGACCTAGCGTAAAGACAGCGGCAGTAGTTTGTAAAAAATTTTCTCATTGAAAAGCGGCAACTTTTAAGAACAAATGTTTTAAGATTCAAGGCACCAAGTAATTTAGTATTTTTTTTAGCCTTCAAAAGTAAACGACCCCAGCGAATTTTTAAATATGGAAAAAATTGCTTACATTTATTTAATTCAATATTTTTTTAAGGGTCTCAGTCCAACCAATATTGGGTAGCAGAGTTTAAACAAGCCCGTACGAGCTGGCAAGATGAACTCCGTCGACCAATTACGGTGGCCACTCCAGAAGCGGTTAAGAAAATCTACAAAATGGTGCTGGGTGGCCATAGGCTGAAGGTGCGTTAGCTAGCTAAAATGAAAGGCATTTCAAAAATTTTTATACATGGCAAATTCACCGAAAATTTGGAGATCAGAAAACTGTCCGCAAGATGAGTGCCGCGCTTGATCACAATAGAACAAAAACAGCGTCGTGAAGATGTTTCAATAGAGCCTGTTTCACCGCAATGAAGCCGAGTTTTTACGTCGATCCATAGCCATGGGTAAAACGTGGGTCCATCAATTCACAAAGGAACTGTCAAAACAGTGAGTTAAAATGGGAGACTCGTGACCAAAGAAGAAGATAGTTCCATCTACAAGCAAGATTATGACGGCTGTTTTCCGGGATGTGCGTGGAATAATTTTTATTGATTATCTTCAAAAAGGGAACACAGTCAATAGCAAGTGATCAAATTAAGGAAAACGGTCGCAATTGGCGAAAAAGAAACTGTGGCTTCATCCAGCACTGCAACATTTCACACGTCCACTATTGTGATGACAAAAATTGAATTAAAGTTCGAAATGCTGCATCATACACCTTATCTACCACATTTAGCTCCCTCGGGATAGTTTCTATTTCAAAACTAAGAAAAATGGCTCGGTGATAAAAGCTTTGCGGTTGATTGCTATTGCAAGGAGCTAGACGGTTCACACTATAAATTTTGTATTGCTGGAAAAGTATATCGAGGAGATTATGTTGAAAAATAAAGAGCATTTTTCCCAAATTTGTTGTGTTTTCTTTGCCATGGCGGGTTGTTCCGAGACGGCTCACATGCATAGAAATTAAATGAGTTTGTCACTTGTTTATAATTTGAAGAACAGATGGAAAGTGGCACTATAATGACTTTATTTTGTACAGAGAAAGAAAGAGAATCCAATAGAAATCAAATGGGATCCGGATATGGTGAAAACTTGGATTATCTACGAAGAATTTTAATTTCAACTAGTGCTGATAAACAAACCAATAATGCTAAATTGACTAAGGCAATGTCAAGTGCACACACAGAAACAAATAAGAAAATTATAGTCGGTCTAGACCAGCTATGCGATGCCCTAGACCATGCCTTTAGAGACTCTATCTCTTAGGTCCAACTAATTACATATAGAAAATAATAATAAACCAAATTTGAGTGGAAAAATTTGAAATCTGAAAAAGTTCATATGGGATGCTATATTTATATGGCGACTAGGTCGAAAAAATGGACCCTTCCTGGTCATATTTAATAAAGTCACTTTTAGTTGCAAAAACATATACAAACAACATTTGAGAAGAATCTGTGCAATATTTTTGTTTTTTTTTTATAGATTTACGTGAGGATCGGGAAGCAGCTTCATATGGTGCTATGACTAAGAATTGTCCTATAGGGTTTATTTATGGACTACTGACAAATGAATGTAACAAACATACAGAAACCCAATTTGACCTGATCTTTGATAGTTTGGATATTTTGGCAATTTAAGTCGATCTCGCAGGTGTCATTTGTATGTTTGTATGTGGAATAGGTCTGAGCATGATCCGATTTGCACCAATTTCTAAAACTCTGAAAAAGTAAAAAAAAATGAAAAATATGTTGTATTTATATTGTTCTTGTTGTTATTCTAAATTTTGTATTTTTGTCATAGCTGTACTTGTTGTTTTTGTGGTCGTTGTGGTAAAAATATAAAAATTCACCAATATCAAAAGCAAATAACGCTAAATTACCTAGTTATTATTTTAAATAAATAACAATGTAAATTTTCCAAAAAAAAAAAAAATTTTTTTTTTAATTTTTCTTATGTATTAATTTTTTATTTATAGAAAACCACAACAATAACTTTTGATGTTGTATATTTTTGTGTGTAATATTTACTTACACGTACATATATTAAATAAATAAATATATATAACTATAATCAATATCAATATTATGCAATTTTTATAACATCGCAAAATGTTATAAATTGAAACATGCCACTGTTGCAAATATTAAAATATGTACTTTAAATAATATACATATATTCTATATATGTACATATATCCATAGTAACCGCATATTAGAAATAAATCGGTATATTATTTTATTTACATTATTTATCAATGTTTTCATAGCATTCTAATTAATATATAAAAGATAAATGCTTCCATAGCATTATAACATATATAAAAAGTCAATGTTTTCTAACAATCAGCTCAAAATAGTTTTCTCCTTATAGCCCATTTACATCTAAGCAAAATCTAGTATATACGCGACTTCGAGCACAACCTAGCTCATTTTTACTAGATTTCCCATACAAAACAAAATCTAACTTGTAACTAGATTTTAGCAAAATCTCACAAAATCTTGTCAAACTTAGGCATTACTAAATGATACTACTGTGTATTTTTATTATTGTAGTAGAAAATTACAACGCAGTGACTGAAAAATTGACATTTAACAACAAAAATAAAAGCAAACAAGTTGAATAAAAAGGAAACAAAATATTGATTATTAATAATAATGACGAGTCAATAATAAAAAAAAATTAGTTAGTAATTGAAAGGTTATAATTTTTTATACTTATATGCCCATTGCCATCTGCTATATAATAATTATGCAAAATGCATTTGTTTTTGATGTTCAAGCAATACATTTAAAAAATGCTGATGTTTTTTCGCAAAATTTCTATTTCAGCTTGTACTTTTTTATTCGTGATACATAATATAATAATAACATCCATATTTCAATTTTCCTATTGTTTTCAATATTTTTGGTATTTCTAGTTCATATGATTTATTTTAATCAGCTGTTTATTGTTGTGGAAACAAAATCTCACAAAATGTCAAAAAAGTTAGATGTAAACGGTATAGATTTTGAAATAGATTTCAACTAAAATCTACTAGATTTTCCTTAGATGTAAATGCACTATTATGCATTTTAACTATATAAAATCCTGCAATATTTTGTTTTGGGGTAAAAACAATTATTTGGTATTAACAAAGTTCCACTTCAGTTCGCTCATTAGTGTGACTATGCCACAGTAGATGGTACCACAATTATATTTTTTTTAAATATGATTTCCCTATGTTGTTCTTGTTATAGTATCATTAATCATTTTCTTACTTTGTATGTTATATAGTTATTATTGTTGTTGTTTTTGGGTGCGAATGTATGGCACGTGTCATATTAGTGACGATCGGTATTGCCACGCTTTTATTTCAATGTTGTTCTGAAATAAATCCAAAAAATCGCCAATATCAGTGAAACATAATAACGAATTACCTATTTATTAATAAAAAAAAATCATGTGTGTCAGATGTGTAAACATCTAGTAATTAAAGATATTTTTATGGCACTTTTTTAAAATCAAACAAAAAGCGTCATCTATGTATCACTTATAGCAATCAACTGCAGAGGCTCTGCTAATATAAAAAAATTTATTATTATTTATTATTTCAACCGCTTCATTTTTAATTTTTCATTTTTTTTTTTTAAATTTTTAATTTTTTATTTTTAATTTTTTCTTTTTAATTTTTTCATTTTTCATTTTTCGTTTTTCATTTTTCGTTTTTCATTTTTAATTTTTTATTTTTCATTTTTCATTTTTCACTTTTCATTTTTCATCTTTTATTTTTCATTTTCCATTTTTCGTTTTTTATTTTTAATTTATCATTTTTCATTTTTCATTTTTCATTTTTCATTTTTCATTTTTCAATTTTAATTTTTTATTTTTCATTTATTATTTTTTATTTTTTATTTATTATTAATTATTTTTATTTGTCATTTTTTACTTTTCAGTTTTAATTTTTTTTTTTTTTTTAATTTTTTATTTTTCATTTTTCATTTTTTATTTATTATTTATTATTTTTAATTTTTCATTTTCAAACAGGTTATTACATATCATAATTTTTTCACCAATACAATCATAAATCACACCGATTTTGTCTTACGGCTCATATTTTACGCTGTTTTTGTAACTGTATTGTGAAATAGAAATTTACCCCCCTGCGCGTATAGATGTTTACTCATCAAAAAATTATAATGTTCCATTGTGTGTACTGAGCATTACTAATTTCATAAAAAAGTTTTAATATTTTAAGGTTTAATGTTTTAAATCTTCATATTTGCAAACTAAAAATTTTTGTTAAACCTTTTCCTAAAGTAATTATCATTCGACATCAAATTTTCGCATAGTAATTAATTCTTTCTATGGAAGACACCGTCATTGTTTTTTATAACAAAAAATTATAATAGAAACTGGCCAACAAGAAAAGCAATTGACTTTAAATTTAATTGGTATTTGAATTTCAAATTTCGGTATCGGCAACAGTTTAAAAGTGGTAGCCTGACCCAACATTGTAATATTGTAATATTAAGTTTAAGACGCAGGTGGAGGGTATCAGGCACAGCCGAATTTAACACTCTTACTTGGTTGTTTTCATTCAACCAGTTAGTTAATTACATAATGATAAACTGATTTTAAAAAGAAAGGGAGTATAATAAAAACTTGATTTTTATGGGTTAGTTTTTTATAAATAACTTTTAAAAGAAATTTCAAAACGCTTCAACTTTTCAAGAAAATATTTAAAACATCGTGCCAAAATGATACCAAATCAAGTTCTAAATAATTTTGAAACTACTTTGGAGTCTTAATTGTCATCTTTTCCAAACTTAAATGACGGACACATTTTAACCCAATAGAAATTGTTAAGATTTCCGAATTTTATTTGTTGATCTCTATTTGTATTAAAATTATAATAAAGTTTTTTTAGGTTTTTAGCATTTAATATGTAAAAGATTTATTTCTTGTTTTGTTTCTTGTTAACTCTGAAGTAAAAATTTTGTTAATATTTAAATTTTGATACTAACAGCCGTATTCATAAAAAAATCTTAAATCAGGATTGAAATACAAATTAGTGAAAACACATTTTAGGCCTAAAAAAGGTTTGTTAAAAAATCGCGTTCATAATCAGTCTGTTAAGTAATAAACGTTTTAACGTTTTATTAAAAATCTATGATGACAATACTATAGTTTTTATTTGTCATTTCAGTAGTAATGATGCAAAACCATGGTTATTAATTCATACGGTATTCGTATCTAAAACTTTTTTTTGCCGTTTTAGAGGAAAAAATATATGTCTTTTATAGAAAAAAAAAATTAGTAATAAACTTGTCTACTATATAAATAAAGAAAAACAGTCCAAAGAAATGATTAGTAGAAATGCAATTTATGTGGTGATTTTATTGCCGATTAGAAAAGTATTCAAATTACCAGTTTTATTTAATTTGTTTTGATTGTTTATACACCATAAGTTATTTTTCATCTATTATCATTCAAACTAAAAATATACCTTTTAATATAGTTGACTTAATTAAGCTATTTTAATAATCTATAATATTAATAGGCTAGGCGATTTCTTGTGACTGATGTTTTGTTCTACCGTTTTATTCCGATTTAGACCAAACGTATATTATTTGAAAGGTATTTCTTTTTAGCCGATTTGCAGATTTACAGATTTTTAATTTTTTTCCTTTATTTTGAGTAAAAGGTGCTACTAACACATACATAAAATTATACAATGCTATTTGTTTGTTTATTAAATTTTGTCAATGCGTTTGTAATAAAAATGAGTTTGTTTTTTGTGTTGATTTGTGAATTGGCTATAATTGATTAGCATACCTTTAGGGTCTTTATTTAATGAAATAATAAATTTTCCTAGAGCTTGCGCTCGAATTTCGATGGCTGGAATCTGCTAGTATGTACTATAAATATTTTGATTGATATGGATAACAAAGAGGTTTCTAAGGTTGCTCTTTTTTTGTAAATTTTCTTTTGACGATCATTTGAGATTTGGGCAATAGTTGTGTAGTTGTATTGTATTGTAAGCAAAGTATAATTAACACATAAAATTTTGTCAATAAAAATAATGTTTACCAATTCTAATTAAACTAAATTATGTCGATGGAATGACAATTTTTCGATACAATGTTCAAAATGAAAACAAACACAAAGCAAAAAGCACAAATATCATTTTAAACAAGTAAAAATGTTAAATTCGGCTGTGCCGAATCTTTGATACCCTCCACCTCGGTTTGAGTCTTGATAATAAATGTAAATGAAAAAGTAAACAATTTGTTAAACTTAATACCAAATTATTTCAGCTAATTGGAGATGGCTGTATAGTTTCTTTTAACTGGCCAAATATTTTTTCATTGCGGCCATATACGTCGGATGGAGTAACAAAGTAATAACCAAAAAAAAAACTCTCTCAATTTTTTTATTAAAATATTGCCATATTTGGAAAACATAGAGAATAAATTTATAATAATAAATATTCAAATTAGGGATGCCAAACGCAACAAACCAAATGTCCCAAACATTTTAAATAAAATAATTTAATGTTCTCTTTATTTTCTGAAAACTTCAAATTTTCATCCAAAAAAAATTGTGAAAATTTATATATAAAAAATAACATTCTCATCAACTTGCGTTTATTTATGTAACAGTTTTTATGTTCGCAATTCTTAAATATCATTTGAGGTTTTCTAAAATTCATTGAATTTAAATTAATTTTTTCTGTAGTGCGAATTCAAGGATCCGACAGAATTTCAACGATCCGACTATCGCAAAATATATCGACAGCTATTGTTGTTTGCACTAAGGATTAAGTGATTCACTAAGTACATACATCTTAACGACAGTCGACAAATCTATTTTTCTATTTATTTAAATTGTAAACGAGTGGCATCTCTGTCAAAATAAGCGAAAAACACAAAGAAGAATAGAAAAAAGCAAATTACTTCGTGTTTGACAGGATGATTTTATGTTTATGTTTAATATCTTTATTTTTTTACTAATATTTCTGTGTATTTATTTGAAAATGAGATAATGAATTCAATATGCTATTTAATTTTTTTATTTGTATAAAAAAGTTTTTTAATTAAAGCAAATTATGTTCACTATTTTATGATTTTTATTTATGTATGGCGACATTTCAACCTAAAAATTTAAGTTTTTATTGATTGAATAAACAACACAAAAATGGTTGTCGTTTAGATAACAACAGCTGACTTAAACAATAGCGAATATCGTTTAAAAATTTTACTGATAATTTTGCAATTTTCTTTTTTTAACGATTCGACTATCGTTAAAAGAAGTTACTGAATCGCGATACTGAAAAGCTATTAATTTCTCCTGAATGTCAATATTTTTTTAAATGTAAAAATTTTTTAAATGTAAACACAGGTATTTGGTGTTTTTTTTTTATAATTTCAATTTGTGTTTAACGAATAAAATTTATATATTAAAGATGCAATTGATGTCTTCTAAATTTAAAATTATAATTTCCAACGTTTTGATATGATTTTCTGAAATTCAATTAATTGGTATTTATAATTGGAAATTTTTAATTCTAGTTTTTAGAATTGATATTTTCTAAAATTTGAATCGAAAATTTAAAAAGTGCAATTTTGTATTTATGTGAACAATAATGCTTTAGTAATTATAAACAATTTTTAAAAATTAGATGTAATCGCAATCAGATATTTTGTAGGTAAAGCAGAATAATAATTCTATATAACTATGTAGAACTGTTTTGAAAGCAAAAAACTCATTGATGAACTCGGTAACTCTATTTTGTGAAGACAACAAAAAGTTAATATGCCAAACTTATGTTCATATTTGTAAAAGAATAATGAACAATGTTAAGGTGTATACTCTTAACATTGTTTTTTATGATATCTAGTCGAAAATATTGGCATTCATGTTAAAATAGAAATAACTATTGCAAAGCTAATTAGAATAAAAATTGTGGCGCCATCTACTATGGCATAGTCACGCTGAGCAAATGAAGTGACACTCTGTTAATGCAAAAGAAATGTATTTTCCACACAACAAAATATTGCAGAATTTTATGTAAATAAAATAATATACCGACTTATTTCTAACATGCAGTTATTATGGATATTTGTATATAGAATATATGTATAATATTTGTATTATTTCAAAGGTGTATGTATGTATATGTAAATATTACACACAAAAAATACAACATCAAACGTTATTTGTGTGTTTTTCTCTTTAATTAATACATAAAATTTTTTTTTTGCTAAATTTACATTGTTTTTTTTTTTTATTAACAACTAGGCATTTTAGCATTATTTGCTTTAGATGTTGGTGAATCTTTACTCCCTTTATATTAACTCGTAGTGTCTGCTTGTCGAAAACATTTTGGATCGATTTTAACCAATTTCCCGTGAGCCATTCGATCTGAAATTTTGCAGGAAGGCTCGTGGTAATAACAGAAATGATCTAACAAATTTTTAGAGTGATGCCAAAACAATGGAAACTTTTAAATTTTTCTACCAGAGTTAATAAAAAAATGTACGAAGGGTTAGTTTTTATTATATTATTACCACAAAAACAAGTCCAGCCATGACAACAACACAACATTTAGAATAACAACAAGAACAATATAGAAACATCATATTTTTCATTTTTTTTTTTACTTTTTCAGAGATTTCCCTGGACCTGTTCCACCGATTTTAATGATTTTTGAAATAGAAATCTTCCCATGAATTTGGCGAATTATTCTCACTAAAAATGATCACTGTATTCAGGGCGTGATCGTGACAAGAACAACATAGAAATTTATATTTTTTCAAGACTTTTTTTAGTTCTTCATTCAAATCTCGGGCTCTAATCGACCGATTTGGACGATTTTAAATAGCAAACTTTTCAGGATGCTAGTGAATCATTTTTTATATCAACGAGCACCCTAGCTGCGCGATTGATGCCGTCATCGTGATTTCCACAGACGGACAGACGGACATCGCTATATCAACTCCGGTTGTTATAAGGATCACAAATATATATATTTTATGGGGTCCAAAATTTTTTTTCTAATTATTACAAACGGAATGACAAACTTATACATACCCACTGCACACTGGAGTGGAGGATATAAAAAGGTTTAAAATTGGGTCAAACCAATTTTAAAATTCTTTTTTACACAAGGTTTAAAAAAGGTATTTTAATTCATTTATGAATACAATTTTATCGATTTTTGCTTAAAATGAATTTCAAATGCTGTTTGAAATTTTTATGAATACGTGAATGAAATGAAATGTGTTAATATATTTAAATAAAAAATAAAAATTAAAAATTAAATTTTGATTATATTTTTCCTGATTTGTAACTTTTTAAAAATTTTGTGTACAAAAAATGTTGGTCGTGGCAACGATGATCATTACTATCTCCTTTCGTGAGAAGTAATTATAGTTTTATTTTTATTTTATATAAAACAAAAAAATAATACTACAACAAATTTATTATTTGTAAAATACATATTCATAATCTAAATTTTATATACAAAAATTTTAGTATTTTCTTATTTTATTCATGTTAAGTACTGAACAGAATATTTTAAGATTAACTATCTCTGTTAAAATTTATATTTATTTTGATATTTATCTTTACAAACCAGAACAAAGAGTGGTTTATGCAAACGTTTAAATTCATTTAATATTTTTTCCGTCGGATTTCACAAACTGTATAACGTTTCATTTTATAAAATTAAACCATAACTTACCGTTGTCCTTTATAAAATAACCCTTTTATTTCTAAAAATAAACTTAATTATTTTAAATTACTAAATTATATACACAAGTTCTTGAAAAATCTAATTTTCTCATCATTTCATATTTAAAATAGTTTTTTTTTCTTGTTTTTGTTTTTTGCTTTTGTACTACAAACTTTTGCTGTCAACATAAATTGTGGTTTAACTTTAAAAGTCTGCAGTTTAATTACAAAGTTTACATCGAACGACAGACAGACACACAAAGTCAACAAACGATTGTTAGAACTAAGGAGTCATCATTCATTGCGAATTCCAGTGACTGAGTTTCTTTGAGTAAGAACAACAACCATATGCTGTGGTTAAAGGTGGCTGTCAAAACAAAAATCGTACAACAATCATGGCAACAATTCATACACACATCAAGGTGGTTTTAAGTGGCGGACAAAGCCACATGAAGGGTTGTTGTTTTAGAGTTGAACTTTTTAAAGTGGCTTTAAATAAAACAAAAACAAAACATGATAAAATTAACATGATTGTTGACGGAATAAACTGAAATTTGCTATTAGAATAGATAGAATGAAAGTTGAGTTAAAAGAATTATTTTTTAATGGCAAAACACTTAGACGACAAAGTTAATTAATCTTAAATGCCATATACAAAAAGTTCCTTTGCCTACGATATCCCACAGACATCTACAATGAAGTCATGTTCCATTTCCTAAAAACAATTTTAAGTTAAATTTTCAAAAGGAATTCAAATTTGTTTCATTGAAAAAAAAAATGTTTGATTACGAGTAGATAATTGACAAAAGGTTGGTTTTTTTTATAATGACTTCAATACATTTTGAACGAGTATACAGGAGTGAGATTGAAAATATCTTAATATACATAAAATGTAATAATAAGTTAATTATTGGACCTAGAGTTTTGTTTTTTATATTAAATTAAATTAAAATTATAGTTCTAATCACTACTTAAGAACATAAGGAATTCCTACCATTAGGGAGTTTATTGTGGTTTCTGTCACTTTTTTTAACCAGGTAGACCAGTCCGTTTAAAATTTGGGACACTTTTTTTATACTCTTCAACTCTCTTTTCACAAAAGCCCAAAACTCATTACTGGCCTAAGCGCCGGACAGTTTGTAGGATTTGCGTCTCATGATACAAAACCTCAGTTATTGTTCTTACACCACTTAAAAGCTTTCTTATCGTAGTAACAAGATGTCAAATCGGGCCAAAAATATGCGCACATAAAAGGAAGTAAATTTCTTTGCACACACTCCTTAATATAAATTTAGGTAATTATAGAGCCCGTTGCAACAAATGACTTGCTTCTCTTGTTGTAACTGCCATACCAGATACTTTTTTGTAGATTTTGACTGCTTTTGGGTCCTCAACTGATCTTCAACATTTCGAACATATAAATTTTTAAACATGATTTCAATTTCCGTGCACTGTTTTTGGCCTCTAAATTTTTTACATAATTCCTGTCTGGAACGTTTTGGACTTTGTATGTTGTTAAACCTGCATTGGCTTTACTTTTTGGTTCAAAAAAGTCCAACTACTTAGCTAAGCGGTCTGCTTTTCTACCAGTTACGTTGGGAGTTCTTTTCAATGTGCCTCCAATTTTCTTGGCCCTACAAACATCATGTGGCCCTACAAACATCATCTCCCTTTCCAAACCTGATTTTCTACCAATGCATAGTGGGTTGAATGATACTCAAAATGAGGACTAATTCAGGAAAGCCGTATTTGAAAAAAAAAATTTTACAATTCTATAATATTAATAGGCTAGGCGATTACTTATGACCGATGTTTTGTTCTACCGTTTTACCCCGATTTTGACCAATCGTATATTATTTGAAAGGTATTTCCTTTTAGCTGTTCACCAGATTTACAGATTTTAAATTTTTTCTTTTATTTTGATAAATTTCATTTAAAGTTGCTACTAACACATACAAAAAATTATACACATGCTATGTGTGTTTTGTTAAATTTGTTAATGTATTTGTTAATGAGTTTGTTATCTTCATTCACAATAATAATAAACCAAAAAAGTGTTGGTTTGTGAATTGGTTAAATAAAGCTGCCTATAAACTCGAATTTCGAGCGCTGGAATCTGTTAGTTATTATTAATTTATTAAAAACTACCATTTAGGGAAAAAAAATATTTTTTAATTTGTTTAAACCTGTAAAGCGCTTTTTTGTCTTTTGGAAAAAAAAATACCATGGTTCACCTTGGATTGTAAAGAGATAAATTAATGAATCAAATTGTAACTATAGTGCCATTTAATGCCCTGTTAAAAAATAATATATAAAAAAATAAATAGGTTTTTTCATTATAATAAATTTAATATTAGGTATTTGATTTTTAAACTCCTTCTTTTAACCCATACTTTCTGTCTGTCTGTCTGTCTGTCTGCCATGGGGCAACCCCATTCCCCATCATCCGATTGATCTGAAACTTGGCCCGTAGACTTGTTGTGGTCAAAGATTAATTTTAAATAGTCAAAACACAGTCATGCACACTCACAGAGTGCTTTAAAACCCATTTCCCTTATCCGATCGATCTGAAACTTGGTCGATAGACTTGCCGTGAAAAAATATTAACTCT
This sequence comes from Cordilura impudica, assembly GCA_963682025.1. NCBI lineage: Eukaryota > Metazoa > Arthropoda > Insecta > Diptera > Scathophagidae > Cordilura > Cordilura impudica. The sequence goes on from OY821521.1 coordinate 7,073,873, forward strand.
GACATTGTCAAACACAGTCACGCAAACACAGTCACGGAGTGATTTAAACCCCATTTCCCCTCATCCAATCAAGCAGAATCTTTGTCTATAGACTTGTTGTAGCCTAAGATTAATTTTAAGATAGTCACGATGAATCACGCACAGTCACGTAGAGATTCAAAACTCATATGCATAAGCAAGAAAAGAGTTTTAATAAAAACTTTTATGGGTTAGATTATTGATATATTAGGTTACATATTAACAACAGTTGTAACAAAAATCACAGTAACGAAAATACAGACAAAACAAAACAAAAAAAAACAAAACAATGGGCAGGACTATTGAATTGGCAGCATATTTTGATTTACAACGGGGGATTTTTAAAAGAAAGTTAAATATTTTGTGTGATTGCAAATATACGCAAAATGTTATTCGGAATCTACAAGCTGAAATCCCGTATTTATTTACTTTGAAAACAGATTTACCCGATCTCACCCAATAACATTTTGAAATTCTATATTTATTTCAGAAATACCTCTTTTTTGTTAAAAATATTTCTATAACATTTTTCTACAAGAAAAACTATCTAAAAGATAGTCCAATATCAGAAGTTTAAGCTTCCATTTAAAAAAAGTTTTGATTTTACGATAAATAACCAAAAAAAATATACTAGAAATTAATAGTTTTGTACTTTTTATCACTTCGCTCTAAATAAGCGAAAATTATTGAACTTTGAGAGGGTATAACAAAACATAAAATCATGTGAGCCCAATCACAGGGAATATGTGTAAACATCTAGTAACTGAAGATTTTGTATGTATCACTTATAGCAAACAACTGCAGGGGCTCTGCTAAGATAAAAATAAATATTTTTATTATTATTTTAACTGATTAATTTTTAATTTTTTATTTTTAATTTTTCATTTTTTATTTTTAATTTTTCGTTTTCCATTTTTCATATTTTATTTTTAATTTTTAATTTTTAATTTTTAATTTTTAATTTTTAATTTTTAATTTTTAATTTTTAATTTTTAATTTTTAATTTTTAATTTTTAATTTTTAATTTTTAATTTTTAATTTTTAATTTTTAATTTTTAATTTTTAATTTTTAATTTTTAATTTTTAATTTTTAATTTTTAATTTTTAATTTTTAATTTTTAATTTTTAATTTTTAATTTTTAATTTTTAATTTTTAATTTTTAATTTTTAATTTTTAATTTTTAATTTTTAATTTTTAATTTTTAATTTTTAATTTTTAATTTTTAATTTTTAATTTTTAATTTTTAATTTTTAATTTTTAATTTTTTATTTTTAATTTTTAATTTTTAATTTTTAATTTTTAATTTTTAATTTTTAATTTTTAATTTTTAATTTTTAATTTTTAATTTTTAATTTTTAATTTTTAATTTTTAATTTTTAATTTTTAATTTTTAAATTTTAATTTTTAATTTTTAATTTTAATTTTTAATTTTTAATTTTTAATTTTTAATTTTTAATTTTTAATTTTTAATTTTTAATTTTTAATTTTTAATTTTTAATTTTTAATTTTTAATTTTTAATTTTTAATTTTTAATTTTTAATTTTTAATTTTTAATTTTTAATTTTTAATTTTTAATTTTTAATTTTTAATTTTTAATTTTTAATTTTTAATTTTTAATTTTTAATTTTTAATTTTTAATTTTTAATTTTTAATTTTTAATTTTTAATTTTTAATTTTTAATTTTTAATTTTTAATTTTTCGTTTTTCATTTTTCATTTTTCATTTTTTATTTTTCATTTTTAATTTTTTATATTTCATTTTTTATTTTTCATTTTTTATTTTTCATTTTTTATTTCTCATTTTTCAAAACGTTTTTATAACGCTATTCGCTCCCTCATTTTATATCCAAACACTTCCTAACGAAATCGTGTTTTCATTTTATCTCAAACACTTCCTAATATTTTCACCAATACAATCGTACCTCACACCGTTTTTATCTTACTCTGTTTTTGTGATTGTATTGTGAAATAGATTTTTACCCCGCTGAGCTTCCAAATGTTTACACATCAAAAAAGTAAACAACGTGGAATATTTCTTCAGACAGCTGGTAGTGGTGAATTTTATCTGTTTTCACGCGGTACCAAAACTTATTATAATATATTAACTTCAACTTTTGAATTAATCCTCACCTTTGACACATATGACATTGGGTCAAAGGTGAGGATTAATTCAAAAGTTGAAGTTAATATATTATAATAAGTTTTGGTACACATTTGACATTGGGTCAAAGGTGAGGATTAATTCAAAAGTTGAAGTTAATATTTTATAATAAGTTTTGGTACCGACTGAAAACAGATAAAATTCACCACTAACAGCTGTCTGAAGAAATATTCCACGTTGTTTATTTTTTACAGTGAGAAATCGTTTATCAGTCGAACTAGCCGTATGTGGAATAAACTTCCTGTAGAGGTCTTTCCTGACAGTTATAATCTAATAAAATTCAATTTAAATATTCACAAACACTACTCCCTCTCTCCTCCTTCCCATAACCTATTTTCCTAAAATCAACACAATGCACTGCATTTGTAGGGGGCATCCCCTGAGTGTTGGTTAATGCAAAAAAAAATGTGCAATGGTAAAATTTTCCTAATACTTTCTATTAACATTGTAAACAGTTTGATGGCAGATTTGTGATTTGATTTTCTCCAAACATAAGACCTGCCGTTTGATCTAAATAGGTTAGATTTGCTTTAATTGGCAAAAATAATCGACTTCCAGAAGGAAATATCTTCGTTTATATTTGTGGCATTGATCAATAGGTTGTTTCGGAAATGAAGATTGTCTTCTGGCAAAACTCTTTCCGGCTTGCAAGTCATACTTAAGTACTTTTAAGCTTCAGTTTTTCCTTAAACTGTCTCGCGATCCACCGCTTATCTTCATCATTAACAATCACATTGGGTTCAGATCTACTTTTGCTTTGGATTCTATTTTCGAAGGACTTAATGCGACAATTTAAAAATTTTGTGGTGGGCGTTCACCCTCCTTGAAATACCGACTTACATCTTCCCGCTTTTCAATCGCTGATCGCTTTCCAAGTTTTATAAGATGCACCCATTAAGTATTTCGTTGGATTGCCTGCAAGAGTGTAATTTTTGTCATTGTTTCTTCTTCATTGCAGTAATGAGACCAATATTTTCATAAGGATTGTATATTTTTTTCTCCAAAATGCAACAAAATTTCGACATATTATCATCAAATAAGCTGTAAACGGAAAATTCCTAATTTAACTTTGAGTTGATGACATCACTCTTTGTCGGCTCAACAAAATAAAACATGTTAATTCATTTAAATTGTATACACCTTTCGACAATTATAAAACACACACATTGTTACGTTTGTACGGATAAAGAAAGGACCTAATATTGTCTTGTTTGTTATAGTGACAACAATTATATATATTATGCAATCAACATTTTACGAACATATTTTTTTACGTACCTACCAGTATTAGTACCCACCAGAGTGTTGTATTTTTTAATGCAACATATTTGTATGCTTAATGGCAGGCTCATAACCGTCCAAACAACAACCACCATTAACTACTTTAATAGCTCATGATAATCCAGCAAAAAATTATGTACATATGTAATAGCTTTCCCAAAGGCTTCTTACTACACAGTGCAGCAGTGAAAAATTTCAAGTCTGGGTGAAAATACTAGGCCAGTATAGTAAAACCTCCAAAGGGTTTGTCATTCCCAGCTATGACTCTAGAACCATTGGTAATTTCTCATTACATTCTTCATCAAATAGTTTCACCAAATCAAATTGAACTAATTTCATCGAACGAAATCTTCAAAAAATAATTTTAGTTTTCCCAATTTTTTTAATCACTTTTTTGAATACCATAATATATTCAGGTCGTATGATTATTAGTTATTAATAGAGTGGAAGAAATGTATACGTATGAGTGATACTTTTCTGTATCTTTATTTATTCTCTTTGCTTAGATAGAATTTACGAAAGGGCTAACTGTAAAACCAACTGTCATACTGAGCTTACTTTTCGGTATTTATAATCAGTATACTCTGGCAAATCATCATAAATAGATACACGCTTGAATAACACTGCCAAATTATCCAAATTCACTTTTAAAATCATTCATCGATTTGCGCAACTTATAGACGACTTATTGATTTTTATGGCGCACATAATCGTCCATCTGAGCAAGCGACCCGTCGATATGTGGGGAGGTTTCACAGTACACATTTTCTAAATGATACAGTAACACCAACACGTCAAAAAATGTGCACACTGAAGAGAATATCGCCGCTGTAAGTGAAAAAGAAGATCCAAACTTATCGATTCGTCGTCGGTCGCAGGGATTGGGGTCTGTCCGTCCTCTACGCGGAAAATTTTGCGCAAGATCTTGGTCTACGACCGTATACGGTCCAGCTGCTGTAGGAATTAAAGCCACGAGATCATCATATGCGTTGCTCTTTCGCCGATTGGGCTCTAGAGCAGTTGGAAATTGACCCGGTATTTTATCACTAAATTGTGTTCAGTGATGAGGCTCGGTTTTTACTTAAGGGGTTTGTTAATAAACCAAATTGCCGCATATGGACAGGGACCAATTCACAACAGACCCTACAGACTCAATTACATCTAGAAAAAAGCATCATTTGGTGCGGTTTACAACTGGTGGCATTGTCGGACCTTATTTCTTCAAAAATTCAGCAGGAGCTCGAATTACTGTCAATGGAGATCGTTACCGCACCATAATCAATGATAATTTGTTTGAAAATATAGATGACAATGATCAGGGCAAGATGTGGTTTCAACAAGATGGCGCTACACGCCATACGGCGACCGCAACCATCGACTTATATAAATCAAAATTTGGAGACAAGTTTATTTCGAGAAATGGGCCTGTCAATTAACTCCAAGGTCGTACGATTTGATACCTCTCAATTACTACCTGTGGAGAACTCACTGATTTAAGCTGAAAAACGAGCAACATTGATCCTGTTATTCGCGACATGCTCGAATAAGTGAAAGTGCTCGAAAAAGTGGCCCAAAATTGGATGTCCAGAATGCGTTTCAATAAGAACAGCTGCGGTAGATGCTGTGTATTGATCTTTCGAATCAAGGAAAAATTTTAAGTAATATTAAATTTTTATATTAATTTTATAATTTCAAGCTCTATCGGGCTTAAGAAAACACCCTCTATTAAATAAATATTTATTTACGCTTCAGCTACAATTTTAATGAACAATAAAATGAGAAATCCTAAATGGTTCTTGAGTTATAGATGAAGAACTAAGCAAACCAACATCAAATAATGATAAGATATGAAAGGTCATAAACCTGAGTTCAAGCTGGGAACGCCAAATCTTTTAGAGGTTTTATTATACTGGCCTAGCACTTTCATTCTGACTTGGAATTTTTAGTTGTCAAAACCATTTGGATACCAGTTTTTGCTGGGAAAATCTTTCAACATAGAAACTAAATTATTTATTAAAACGAAAAACTATACAAAAAAAAGGAAACTCACAATTTACTTTCAGTTTACGTTTTTCCATTTTAACATACAAACTACAATTAGTCAACTTGTAACAATACAAAGGAAAATATTTTAAAGCTGTAAATAAAAGAAGCAATGAAAAAAAATCACAGACTACGAGGTGATGACAAAGAAGGTGGTTGTTTCGTTTACGCTTTAGCTCAGTGGCTGCTTATGAAAGCAAATTTAGTGGCAGTTTAATGCGATCATTGTTCTAAATAGATGACAAAAACAAACTAAAAGACTAAAGGAAAAAATTCTAGGTTGGCTCATATTTTCAACATTTTCCCATGACAATCAAGTCTTCTTGAAATGGACACTAAAAGTACATAAAATTTTGGTGTAAATTATTATTAGCGAGTTGTAGCGAGTCTTATGAGAACGTTGAAAAATGGTTATATTGATTTTTTTTTATAAATTCAGTTATTTTGCTCTACGTTACTTAGTTTTGCAGATATAAGCGATTTTATGTTCAAAAATTTAATATTTTTCGATCTGACAACCCTAAGAAATAGTTTTTAAAAAAACGGGAAAATTTACAGAGTTACAGAATCATTAACCCACCAGATTAGTGAGTCAGTGATGAGCCTAAGTATTAAAATGACTATAAAAATACTAGTAATCCATGATAGGAGTTCCTCTGATATAAATAACTTTTGGAATTTTCACAAAGTTTTAAGTTTTTCGCTTCCATAGTACTTCAGATTTATAATACTTCATATGGCAGCTAAGGAATGAGATCGAAAAAATCTTATTACACGTTTTTCCTTTAAAGTTTGTACGCAAGCATTGTTTGCATTTGTCAGCTACTATGTTTAGAGATAAACCCTGTTCATTTGTTGTTAGATTGATGAAAATGAGTGATGAAATACAGTGACTCACAGTTTATTTCGTTTGAGAAAATAGTTTTACTTCTTATGGAAACCAGACAAAAACAATATTTGAAAAATGTTTCAAAAAAAGTAAAAAATATAACAAAAACAAAAATTTATACAATAGTGAATTAATATTTGGTGGGGTAACCTTTTTGCTTTATCACACTTCTTAAACGATAATTCATCGAAGAACCCAATTTTTTCGTGTAATCCGCGGAAATTTTATACCATTCAGTTTTTAGGGCCTCTTTTAGGTCTTTTACGTTGGATATGTTATAAAGTCTGAATTTTGTTTCAAGCCATAAATTTTCAGTTACATCAATGTCTGGTGATTAGGGTGGCGTTGAGAGCACATGGGGACAATTCCAAATGGACTACAGCCGACTTGCGCTTTGGGTCCTTGTCTTGATAAAAGCTGAAATACTCTCTTATGCCCAATTTTCCGCACTCTGAAGTAAATTTGCCTTCAAAATATTTAGGTATTGAATTTTGTCCATAATGCCTTCAATAAAGTGCAAACTTCCAACTCCTGATGCCGACATGCACCCACAAACCATCACATGACCACCGCCATGCTTTGCAGTACCACGAAAAATTTTAGGTTGGAGTTCCGTATTTGGTTTCCTCTACATGCAAACCTTTCCGTCAGACACAAATAGGTTATAGTTACTCTCATCAGAGAAAATAACGGAACCCCAGAACGAGTCTGGCTTACCAAGGTACTCCTTTGTGAACTGTATTCTAACCTTTCTATTCTTTGCGCTTATAAAAGCTCTATTTCGAGCCATTCGACCGTGAAAATCATTGTTCCGAAGAATTCTGCGAATGGTTTCAGGGCTGTTCTTTTTCCAATGTACTTTTCCGCTTCCGCAGCTAAATAGGGAGCACTTATTTTTGGATCCTGCTTAAGTTTTTTTACAATCCAAATTTCATCAGCTTCATTAATTATTTTATTAGGAGCATTTCTGCCCTTATCTGAAATGCGTTTCTCGCCTACGAAGCGCTGTATAATATATTGGACTGTTGAAGGGCTCAAATCAACGATTTCAGAGATTTCCTTCTGGGTTTTACCCTCTTAAATATTTAGTCACGATTTCACGCTTTCCAATTGGAAGTGGGTCGACCCATCCTGATAGCAACCAATATAATAAGTGATATAATTTCTAATAGCACATAAAGCAGGTACAAAACATATTATGAGTCAATTGAAGTCATATATTACTCTTATATAACGGTTAATTCAAACACACGAAATAAGCTGTGACATCGATTTTGCAAGTGGTTTTGTTGTTGCTATATTTTTTCTTCTATGATAATATTTTTGAATTTTGTTTTTGTCTTGTTACACGAAGAGTAGAACAAAGGCTAAAATTTTTGTTAAATTGCATTGTTGTTGTTTTTTTTTTTTTTTTTCAATAAAAAGTCAAAATATTCTCTCATACGAAATAAGCTGTGAGTTACTGTAGAAGTGAGTGCTAAAATTATTAAATATTTTCAACAAATTCCAAAGTGTTGGCCAAATGAAGTTTCCAATGTTATTACAAAATATTTGGAGAATCTGAAAATTGACAGGAAACCTGGTTCGGAAAGGGAGAAAGGTAGTTAGCATGTTTGTAAGTCCAAGTAATAGATAGCATATTTAAAAGAGCTCCCAACATATCCGGTACAAAAGCAGCCCCGTTGAACCAGTGATTGGCCTATATGCAACACTCGGGGGATGCCCCTACAAGTACAGGGCATTGTGTTGATTTGAGGAAAATAGGTTATGGGAAGGAGGAAAGAGAGAGTACCGTTTGTGGCTATTTGACTTAAATTTCATTAGATTGTAACTGTCAGGAAAGACAAGTACGGGGAGCTTATTCCATATACGGCTAGTTCGACTGGTAAGCGAATTTTCTCTATAATGCGTTATGCGGTCAACTGGACAATAGACTACCAAAAGTTCGCTAATCTGAATATTTCCCATAGTAGTATCTGTAGAACAGTGTTTCACAATCCACATTTTGATGATGTTCCAACGAGTCAATGGAGTTCGATGCCCTACTGTCATTAATGAGCATCAACGCCCTCCTTTGTACACGGTTCAGTAACTCCAAAGTAGACTTTTAGGCTCCTGCCCATACATGGTAGTTGTATTCCATTTTTGATCGGATGTATGGAGTATAGATTTTAAGGAAATCAGAAGAAGTGAAGTAATTCTTGCACTGGTTGAGAAAACCAAGACACTTGAATAATTCTTTCGACCTTCGAAAAACATATTGGTTCCAATTGATATCACATCGAATTCCCATCCCCAGAACATCAAGATTTTCCGATTCCTCAATACCTATACCAGCCATATATACAAATTACATTGTGGAATCCATAGCCCTATGGGTCAACAGACAAGATTGAGTCTTCAGTGCATTAAAATCAATCCTCTTCCGCTTTACCCTACTCGGAGTTTGTTAGCAGGTCTTGATTAAGTGTGTCATTCATTGTCCGCCTTTTGCCCCAATCTCCAAAAGGCTTCGCCTACAATTAAAGGAAAATGAATGACAAATGTTTCTATCATCTGTGAAAGAGTATATAGAATTAAAAGTTTGACCAAGAAGGTCGTTCAAAAAGATATGGAAAAGAGAAGGAGAAAGAACGGAAACTTGGGGTACCCCTGAATTAAGCTGAAACTCATTAGATGAGACCCCATCAGTAACAACAAGTATTGTTCGGTCTCTAAGAAAACTCGATATAAATCGAGAGGTCGTTACGATCCCAAATGCAATAAGCTTTGATATCAATGCACCGTGCCACACACGATCGAATGCCTTAGAAATATCCAGAGCAACCACTTTACTTTCGCCACAATTGCAAATGGATCAACTCCAGCGCTCAGAAAGTAGAACTAACAGGTCTCCCGTGGAGCGATTTCTACGGAAGCCATACTGTCGATCATTAAGAAGTGAGTTGGCCTCTATGTAGTTCACAAGATAGAAACTGATCATGCTCTCCATCACTTTTGAAAGCGCAGAGCAGATTGCAGATTGGACGGTAATTTTCAGGGTTATTAGCCTCCCACATTTTAGGGATTGGTTGGACATTGGCAACCATCCTGCAAGAGAGAAAGACTCCCACATGATACGAAGAGATGAAAAGGTTGGCCATAGGACTAGCTAGCGTCGAACAGTACTGGTCAGTACTGGTACTGACACAGTACTCTTCGACGTTAGCTAGTACTGGTCAGTACTGGTACTGACGCAGTACTCTTCGACGCTAGCTAGTACTGGTACTGACACAGTACCATCCGGACCCCCCGACTTATTTACGATGAGGTCCGAAAGAACCTTTTAAACTGCTCGAGCTTGGAAGAATTTTTTAGGCATAGTACAAGATATCCTTTTGAGTTCTGGCAGTAGTTGATCGCTAACCGGCAAAAATGAGTTTTTTACAAAAAGTTCAGCTACATAGTTAGCCTTATCAACCGGGTCAGTGACTATTTGGTCATTCATTATAAGAGTTGGGATGGCAGTTTTTCACGACTACTCAAAACTTCTTTTGCATTTACAAAAATTTTCATGGTGCGATTCTGCCCATTTTCAATGCGACCACTCAAATTACTCATTGTCATAGATAACTTACTTTTTATATGAGATACCATGCCCACTAACCCATATTTAGCAAAACTAATGGCATTCATATATTATGGAGCCTGATAAAGTTTTAAAGTTCTCCCAACTATAGTAACTCAGATTGTAAGGAACCTCCGGTTTCAAGATAGAATAACTCAGCTGTATTTGCACCAAATTTATAGAAAAATGGAATACTTCCCACACCCTTTATTTATTGGGATTAAAATTATGAGGTTTCCATTCTTAGGTTGTTATTTCTAGTGTTGCGGGTACTGATCTTTGCTCGCGGGTATCGAGTTTCCTAGCTTAATAACTCGTTGCTCCTGTTAGGTTGCTTGTAATCCAAGAAATTGGAAAGCTGTAACCCAGCCCTGATGAAAGTAATCCAGGCCACAGATGAATGTAATTTGCCCCAATTCTAAGCCGGATGTAAACCCGCTCGTGACAACACTAACTCACCTGGGCGTACCCTAGTTGGATATAATCCAACTAACTGAGCGAATATAATTCGCCCCTACTCTGTTGAATTTGTATTGGTAACAATTCCCTCACTTTGTAAAAATATTTGAAAATTTATATCTTGCCGCATGCTCAAACAACCAAACTGTTTTGTCGCTTACACAAATTCTCAGTGGTTCTAAGAGATACGGCGAACATGTTGCGTTGAGTAGAGTAGTGTTTAGTTCGTTTCAAACCTAATGTTTGAACTCTCTTTTTGTATGTTGTGTGCCCAATTTTATTACACATTTTTTATTCGTCTCTAAGCATCATCAACTTATGAACCCAAGACTCTGGTCTTTATTCTACTCCAGATATTTTAATATGTGTTGGAGGTTCCATGCCCACTGATGCGATTCCTCCACTCCATTTTACCCGTCACTATTCAAACTAATAATTTAGTGCCTCATACAAAATCCGCTGATGCCTGTTGGCACTGTGTTCGTAATGATTCAGTCGACGTGGTTTTTATTGTTTAAGTATATAATGGTGAACATTTTGCCGGTATGAGTTATTCCCTACATTTGTTAAAAACCGTGTAAATATTTCTGAATGTCTGGCTAAAGTTTTTTAATAAAGTATTTCCACCTTAAAAAAAAGCAATTGTTTTTATTATATTAATGTCATGGCAAATTACAAAAACATGAACGGAAATAACAAAAAAAACTCTGGGGGAAAATTATAACACGCCTTTTAAAAATAACTACACGAGAACAAAATGAAGAAAGGCCGCTACATCAATCCGACATAGTAAGACACTACAGCTAAAAAAAGACTACGTATCTGAAACAAAAAAGGTGGACCCTTTTTAAAAAGTAAAATGGGTATGGATCCACAAAACAAAACAACCAGAGATTGGAGCAAACTCAAAATGAAGAGATAAAAAGATAGATATTTTTTTAAGTGTTTATATATCTTCAAAATTTTTAACCCTTAAACGTGACATGGGAAGAATACGTTTTATTGTCCGTTTTCCTCCATAGTTATCAGAATTTTTTTGGCTTTTTGTGTGTTTAATTTTAGAAAACTTTGACAGATTCATTGAATTACAACAAATAAAATGACAAACATAATAAATTCGCCATAGCAAAGTGAAGGATATAAAAGCAACAAAAAATACAATGTAAGGTCATGCAACGCGCTTCAATACTATCGTATTGTTACCTTTGGATAAAACCCCAAACTCCAAAATGATAACATGGAAATTTCCCCCACATTAAATTCCCTAAGGTCCTACAAAAGCATCCTAATGTTTCTTAACAAACTGTTACCTTAATTTACCATGAAAATATAAATAATGGCATTTATTTTGTTACGGCTCTTAAAAGAAGAAAAAGATTTTTAACTTTTTTTTTTCTTTTGAGCCAAAATTATCTGTAAGTTTGGCAGAGTCTGTCTGTTTTATGAGTTATGATTCTTTCAAGAATTCCGTCCATCTAATGAACGAAAATACCAAAACATTCAAACGACAATAACAATACGAGACAACTGGGTTGAAGACAGAGTTTTTACATTGTTATTGGCGTTCCAAAAAGGTATGATGAAAAGTCCAAAGTAACGTTTATTTTGAGGTTATTGTGTTTTTTTTTTTTTTTGTCTTCCTTCTCCTTTTTGCCAACATTCAATTCATTCACATTTCAGAAAGCCCAAGAACGAAAATAAAAAAAAATAAAAGTTATTAAGAGAATAATTTTTATGAGTTGCAGATGTTTACTCTGTTTGCGTAATAAAACATATTTTTATGTTTTTATTATTTTGGAAACCAAAAAGGAAACAACAACAAAAAAAATACCTAATAAAAAAAAATTAAAGCAAATAACAAGAACAATTTTGTTTTCTTTGATATATATTGTGCTGAAAAAGTAATAAGATTTAAATTTACTAATGATTGTTCAACTTGAAGTTCATAATGAATATTATATGGGAACCAGGTCCAAAAATTGGCCAAATTAGAGTAAAATACTTATATGCAATTATCATAAGCCATTAAATAGATTCTAGTCAATATCGGCAGGCTGCTTTATATTGGGAATATAACTTAGCTTGGTCCTAAGCTCATTAATGCATGTAACAGGAAGACAGTTGCCAGTTATCAATTAAAAATTATCAGAAGATTAAGATTTAATGCGATTTTCAAGGAAACATTCTTATGGGGCCTAGTTCTGAACAGTCAGCGATTCTCATCAATTTCAATAGCGATCGTTTATGGTAAAAATTATAATGAAATCAAGGTTTAAGATTTAATAACAAAACTTAATACTCGATTCGCAAGCATTTATAATCTATTACACTTATTTAAATCTTAATCTGTGCAGATTTAAGCACTAATATCTGAATTAGAAACCCTTTGTTCAAAATGAATTTGTAGTTGTAGAATTATTTGAGGAGTCAGTTTAAATTAATAAACTCAACGAGAGAGTTCTGGAAGAATTATTGGTTTACGCGAAAAAAGTCTTTGATATTAAAATAATTTTTCTAGAATAGTAGTACATTTTTCTAAAAAAAAAAGTACATTTTCGTAAAAAAAGTAAATTTTCTTAAAAAATTACAATTTTTTAATAATTTAAATTTAAAAAAAAAAAAGACCTTTTCACACAAAGTACTTTTCCTTAAAAAGGTACTTTTTCAAAAAACCCACCTTTTTTAAAAAAAAATTCTTTAAAATGTAACTTTTCCCTAAAATGTATCTTTGAGCTCTATATACGTTGAAAGCTATTTGTTTTTTGCCGATTTGCAGATTTACAGATTTTTAAATTTTTTCCTTTATTTTGAGTAAATTGCATTTACAGTTGCTACTAACACATACATAAAATTATACAATGCTTTGTGTGTTTTTATTAAATTTGTTAATATGTTTGTAATAAAAATGAATTTGTTTTTTGTGTTGATTTGTGAATTGGCTATAATTGATTAGCCTACCTTTAGGGTCTTTATTTAATGAAAAAATAAAATTTCCTAGCATTTGCACTCGAATTTCGAGGGCTGGAATCTGCTAGTTATTAATAAATACCTTTGCGTAAAAAGGTGTATTTTTTTCAAAAATTACATCTTCTAAAAAGGTACTTTTTCTTAAAAAAAAGTACTGTTAACGCCACTTCCAAAATCCCCATGATTGTTTTAAGATCTGGCAACAATTAATTCTGGTTACAGATAAAAATTTTCTAATTCAGAATTACGTATAAAATTTAACGAAACAAATGAAATGCCAAGACGCGTAACTGAACCATCGCCATTTTATTCTCAATTACATTACTTATAAGTAGGGCCTGCAATACCGGAGATAATTATCAATACCGGTACTCGGTATTGAATTTCAATAAATACCGTATACCGGTATTATACCGGTATTGGTGAATTATTTAAAAAATTAAAAACAAATTGTATAAATTGATAATTTTTTTAATTAATACAAAAATAAACTTTAAATTAACATTCATTTTAAATTATAATATATATATATTTCTCTTTCCTCTCAGTAATTCATTCGGGAAAAAATAAAAATAAAAAAATCAATTTTGCTTTGATAGTAAATAACTTCTTAAAGAGCAAAGTGTGTCCAGGGATTCATCACTTAGAGATGACCTGAGTTTGGAACAAATTTTTCCAGATGACGAAAACACTCTTTCAGCCTCGATGCTGGTTAGCGGAATAGTATTTAAATAATCATATGCTTTTTGGTAATTTATTCCGCGATATCCTTCTTCTTCGAAAACAGCCATTTCTTTATAATAGTTTTGTCAAAATTCACAGATTTTTATGGTCCATTTGTTTTTCTTTATTAATTGCAAAATTTAATCTTTCCTGCATTGAATAGTTCATTTCTAAGTCCGAGGAATCTGAAGAAGATGATGATATGTTATGAGACGGTGAAGTATTTAAATTTGAATCTGAAAAACGTTTAACTATAGTTGATATCAAATTAGCAACCTCTTTTTTTTTGATAATTGTTCGAAGGACAATTCATTATCTTGGTGTTTTGATTTTATTTGTCCTTTGTGAAGATATTGAAGCAGACTTGATAATTTGGTTCGCCTTTCGTTAATTCTACGTGCTAAAGAAATTTTAAATTCACCGCTTAATTGTCCAGTTCCTAAATTATTAATCATAAATACAATAGTGGCATCTGCAGATAGGAGAGTCGCATCACGACAACACAATGATTCCACTGCTAATTTTATTGGCAACAATGTTGAAATAATACCAGAAATAATATCCATTTCTGCGTCTTCAAATGATATAGTGGAACATAAGTCTATTAAAGATCTTAAAATGCAATTTCTTAGTTCCCAAAATCGCTGAAGCATAAAAAATGAGCTATTCCATCTGGTTTTTGTATCCAGAATCAGCGAAATTTCTTTCTTAAATTCAGCTTAGCCATATTTTTGAAGTATATCGTCATTTTTTGTGGGGGAACGTCGAAAAATATTTACAACTTTTCTTACCTTATTTATAAGTGGACGTATTTCTGCTTTCAAGTCCATAGAATCATCATAATTTTCAGAAATTTTAAATCCATCTACATCGTTTCAGCATTACTTTCGCTATTTATTTCTCTTTCTCCCTCAGATTCCAAATTTGTTGCATTTTTTTATTATTCTTGCAGTACAAAACGTCTAGCACCGCCAATTGAATACCATGGGCATAACAAAGCTGCTGATGGCATTTTACTATCCGTCCTAATTTTTTCATCATAGAAGCGCCATCTGTAGTTATACATACGATGTCTTCATCAAAAGATAGTTCATATTTTTCTAATTTTTTTTTGTAATAAGTTCAACACAACTCTCTGCTGGAAAGGTCCCAAAAATACGAATTAATCCTAAGTTCCAAAATTTGTTTTGTACATGTAAATTTAAATTTAAATATCTTCTATTTTTACCAGATGTCCACTCATCAAATGTTAGACTGAACTTTCCTTCTTTTTTCAGATCTGAAAAATCTTTTACCATCTCTTCGCGAATATTTACACCATACCTTAAAACAATATTTCGAATTGTATTCGCAGATTTTGGGACGTCAAGTTTTCGAGCCAGCAACGATTTTCTCAATTCAATAGAAGTAGTAAAAATACTATATGGTAGACCGTCGACCGCAGTCATTTTTGATAATACTACACAAGATCATCGTTTTCATTTTTAAAGTAGCTCGATATTTTTTTTTAATTTCGGCGGTACAGCACTAGTAGATATATTAGATGAGATCGTTGAAGTTTCAGGATTTTCAGCATCTAATCCTCTTTTTTTCAACAAGTTGATGTCATGAGCAGTTCGTAGATGCGTATGAAGCCCACTAGTTGATCCACCGCATGTTTATATTTTATTATCGCATTTGGTACATTTTGCCAAATTTCCTGATCTATCTTTCAGAAAATAATGTCAAACGGAAGTTTTGTCTGTAACGCCTTTTTTAACTGCTTCAAATTCCATATTAAGGCTATTAAAATAAAAAATATATCCCAATAATTAAAAAAACTCAAATTTTTACATTAAAATGTACCTCTGTATTAAATTTGAAATATAGAATATAATTTACTTACATTCAACAATATCGATAAATAATATGAAATAATATTTTGGGCAATATATATTTTTTTAAAACGCAAACTTTATTAATACAGCAACAGAACAATTAAACTGAACACTAACTAGCCACAAAACACCAGCACACTTCGATTTGTATTTTAAAATGTTTTTGTTTTTATTTAACTTTTCAGGAATTAAGAATTTTTTTTGAATTTTTGAAGATGACTTGATTTTTATAAGATTTAAAAAAGTTGATATATATGACATTTAATTAAATACCGAAATACCGGTATTTATACGTCATAATACCGGTATTTCGGTTTTAAAAAATAGTTCCGGTATACCGGTATTCGGTATACCAGTATACCGGTATTGCAGGCCCTACTTATAAGTTGGCTCATACGCTGTGTGCAGGATGTTTTCAATTTAAAATTTAAGTAAAGTTTCTAGTGGTTTCCTTCCGAAAAGGAATTTTAATATAAATACATTTTGTTGAATAAATTGAATCTTTAATAAAACTTGTGTATTTTATTCAAAATCCACTTGGAAGTCACTAGCGAAAGCGGCTGGCGTGTCTAACTTACTAACAAGTACTTCTTCTTAATTTTAGGAAATTATTACCTTTTCTTAACAACTACCTTTTCTTACAAGAGTACATTTTCATAAAAAAGTACCGTCTTTTACAAAAGCATATTTTCTTAAAAAACCATCTTCTATTTAAAAAAGTACTTATTACTAAAATGGAACTTTGCTTAAAAAAGTACATATTCTTAAAAAAGTATCTTTAAAAAAACCTTTCCTAAAAAAACACTTTCTTAAATAAGTGAATTTTCTTATATAATAATTTTCTTAAACAAGTAAATTTCTTTAAAAAAAGCTCCTATTATTAAAACTGCATTTACTCAAAAATACCTTTTCTTAAAGAAAAAAAGGGACATAATACTTTAACTAAACAATATGTAATAAATTTTTATATTTAGTGTAGCCAATTTTAAATTAATTTTGTGTTAAATTTAATTCTATATTTCTTTACAAATGTTTTTAATGTTAAATAGTCTGTAAGGATTATATTTCCATAGACTAATAAATAAGTAAATAAAAAAAAAGGTATATTACCTCAAAAAATATCTTTTCTTAAAAAAGCATAATTTCTTTAACAATTACCATTTCTTAAATAAGAAATTATTCTTAAAAAATCACTTTTCTTAACAAATCGCCTTTGTTAAGTACATTTTCTGGAAAAATTTTTTCAAAAAGTAGATTTTCTTCAAAAAGTAAATTTCTATAATAAGAAATTTTTCTTAAAAAAGTACCTTTTCTCAAAATTTATATTTTCTTAAAAAAGTGATTTTTATTAAAAAAAAAATACATTTTCTTAAAAAATACCTTTTCTTAAAAAATTAACTTTTCTTGAAAATGTTTCTTTTCTTCAATAAGTAGCTTTTCTTGGGAAAGTACCATTTCTCAAAAAATAACTTTTCTTTAAAAAGTACCTTTCCTTAAGGAAGTACCATTTCTTAAAAAATTATTATTTCATCAAAAAGCACATTTTTATAAACGAGTAATTTTTCCTAAAAAGTATATTTTCTTGAAATTGTAAATTTTCTTAAAAAGTACCCTTTTTTTAAAAAGTGTATTTTCCTTAAAACTACCTTTTTTAAGACAAATCATGTTTTCATATAAAACCACCATTTTTAAACAAAATATCTTAATAAAATATCTCATCTCTTAAAAAGGCAAATTTTCTTCAACTAGTACCTCTTCTTGAAAGGTGACATTTTTTAAAAAATGCTTTTTTTTTAAAGAACTTTGTTTTAAAAAATCAAATTTTTTTAAAAATTACCCTTCCTAAATAAGTACCTTTTTGACAAAAAATAAATACATTTTTATAAAAAAGTAAATTTTAAAAAGTAAATTTTCTTATAAAATAAACTTTTCTCGAAAGAGTACATTTCCTTAAAAAAGTACCTTTTCTTTAAAAATCACCTTAAAAGTCGCCCTTTTACAAAAAAGTATCTTTCCTAAAAAAAATGACCTTCTAAAAACAGTAGCTTTCATTTTCTGAAACAATACATTTTCTTAAAAAGTACGTTTCATAAAAAGTACCATTTTTTAAAACACATTTTCTTCAAAAAGTACCTTTTCCTTAAAAAAGTAAAAATACTTTTCCTTAAAAAGTACTATTTTTTAATAAGTACGTTTTCTTCAAAAAGTACATATTCCTATAAATGTACCTCTCAATAAAAGGTACCATTTCTTAAGAAAGTAGTCTTTAAAAAAATATATTTTGTTAAAAAAAGTATCGTTTCTTAAAAAAAACCTTTTTTTTAAATAGACAGCCCAATTACGAATATTCAAAAGGAGTTGTTTTCTCACGGAAAATACTTTTCTCGAGAAAAAATCCTCCAATTATAAATTCCGCATGAACAATAAAATGAATAAGTGGCTTCATCGAATTTCGACTATTTTTATTAACTATTAATTTTCTAATTCCTATTTTTTTTTTTTGTGTGTTTGCAATAAAATTATTTTAAAGAAAAATTAATTAAAAAGTGAATAGCAGCATGATGCGAGCACTTGTGGAGGATATTGGTGCTGTAGAATAACAACAAGGAAATAGCCAAAGGATTGTTAACAAAAGCCGAAGTTGGGCTTACAAGAACAATAAAATATTAATTTTTTTATTTAAATTTTGTTTTCTCAAAAAACTTCTTATATTTTTATGCAAACTCCCGTCTGTTTTGCAAGGGAAATTTTTCGAGGCAAAAAACCGAATTCAAGTGCATTGAGAGTAACTGCTTTTTTCCCATCGAATTTTTTTTCGACGGAATTTTTATTCATAATAGGAGAAAAGGGAGAAGTGAGAAACTTCATGCGTAAAATTTGTTTAGAATTGGACTGATTGTCTGTTTTTAGGAAGGCGAATTATCTTCAAATAGTACTTTTTCTGAAAAAAAGTAGTTTTCTTTAAAAGTAACCTTTCCTAATTAAATACGTTTTTTGCAAAAAAAAAAAAAAATACATTTTTATAAATAAGAAAGTCTAAAGAGGTAAATTTTCGTAAAAGATAATCTTTACTTAAAAGAGTACTTTTTCTTAAAAAAATACCTTTTCTTGAAAAAGTACATTTTCTTAAAAAAATGCAATTTTCTTAAAAAAGTACTTTTAAAAAAAACATTTTCTTAAAAAGGTACTTTTTCTTAAAAAGGTACTTTTTCTTAAAAAGGTACTTTTTCTTAAAAAGGTACTTTTTCTTAAAAAGGTACTTTTTCTTAAAAAGTACCATTTCCTAAAAATTACCTTTTCTTGAAAAAGTAATTTTTCTTTAAAAATTGCAATTTCTTAAAAAAGGATATTTTCTTTAAAAAAACACGTTTTCTTAAAAAAGTACTTCTTCTTAAAAAGTGCCTTTCCTTAAAAAAGCACCTTTTCTTGAAAATGTTCATTTTCTTAAAAAATTTCAATTTCTTAAATAAGCATATTTTTCTAAAAAAAAAAACACATTTTCTTTAAAAAAGTAATTTTTCTTAAAAGTACCATTTCCTATATAAATACTTTTTTGACAAAAAAAAATACATTTTTATAAATAAGAAAGTTTAAAAAGGTACCTTTTCGTAAAAGAAAACGTTATCTTAAAAGAGCACTTTTTCTTAAAAAATTACCTTTTCTTGAAAAAGTACATTTTCTTAAACAAATGCAATTCCTTAAAAAAAGCACTTTTTTTTAAAAAAACATATTTTCTTAAAAAAGTACTTTTTCTTAAAAAGTACCTTTTCTTAAAAAAGCACCTTTTCTTGAAAAAGTAAATTTATTTTAAAAATTACAATTTCTTAAAAAAGTATATTTTCTTTAAAAAAAAAAATTAATTTTCTTATATCAGGTACTTTTTCTTAAAAAAGTACCATTTCTTAAAAATTACCTTTTCTTGAAAAAGTACGTTTGCTTAAAAAATTGCACTTTCTTAAAAGAGTAAATTTTCTTTAAAAAAAACACATTTTCTTAAAAAAGTACTTCTTCTTAAAAAGTATCTTTCCTTAAAAAGCACCTTTTCTTGAAAATGTTCATTTTCTTAAAAAATTTCAATTTCTTAAATAAGCATATTTTTCTAAAAAAACACATTTTCTTTAAAAAAAGTAATTTTTCTTAATAGTACCATTTACTATATAAATACTTTTTTGACAAAAAAAATACATTTTTATAAATAAGAAAGTTTAAAAAGGTACATTTTCGTAAAAGATAACCTTTTCTAAAAAGAATACTTTTTCTTAAAAAATTACCTTTTCTTGAAAAAGTACATTTTCTTAAAAAAGTGCAATTTTCTTAAAAAAGTACTTTTAAAAAGGTACTTTTCTTAAAAAGCACCTTTTCTTGAAAAAGTTCATTTTCTTAAAAAAATTTCAATATCTTAAACAAGCATAATTTCTTAAAAACACATTTTCTTAAAAAAGTAATTTTTCTTAAAAAGTATCTTTTCTTAAAAATGCACCTTTTCTAGAAAAAGTACGTTTCTTAAGAAATTTATATTTCATAAAAAGCTTATTATCTTAAAAAATCGCATTCTCTTAAAAAGTATTTTTCCTTAAAAAGTGCCAAAGTACGAAAAAGTACGTTTTCTTAAAAAATTTCAATTGCTTAAAAAAGTAAATTCTCTTAAAAAAAAAACATTTTCTTTAAAAAAAAAACTTTTTCTTAAAAAGTACAATTTCTTAAATATTACCGTGTCTTAAACAAATTCCTTATCTTAAAAAAAGTATCTGTTCTTAAAAAGGCGAATTTTTTTCCAATAGTACCTCTTGTTAAAAGGTACTATTTCTGAAAACAGTACTTTTTTAAAGAACTTTATTTTAAAAAATCACTATTTCTTCAAAATTGCGCTTTCATGAAAAGCATCTTTTCTTCAAAAAGAACCTTATCATAAAAAAGAATATTTCTTAAAATAAAAGTATATTTCATTTAAAATTTACCATTTCCTAAAAAAATAAATTTTCTTTAAAAAGGACTTTTGCTTAGAAAAGTAAATTTTTACTTTTCGTAAAAAAGTATCTTCATAATTTCTCGACGGTCTACTTAGGCGCCTCACAACTAACTACTTTATCATAAAACGTAATAAAATATAAAAACTGAATAAAAATAATTATTAAAATCCTTCCTGCCATTTCAAGTAAACCAATTTATATTTCCTTAAATTTCTATACAGATAATCAATATCAACAGACAAACAAAACTTTTGATTAATGATACAAAATTTTGTGCAAAAAAATATTAAAATTTTCATCAGTTAATAAATAATAAGGACAAGATAAAGGCCGGAGTATGTAACATTTCAGACAGTTACTTTAAAGTACTTGGTTTAATAATTTTCCGTTTTTCTTCAAATTGTTTTGTGAACGTCACAATTTGTTTTAAACGAGTATATATGTATGTATTATATACGAGTATAATTATTTATATACTTCCATCAACTGTGTAAATTATTAAGTTCGCGAACTTCAAGTCTATACAAATATGTAAATATGTATCTGAGAGTGTATAGCCTGGGTAAATGGGATATATTTCATAGCCATACATACACACATATCTATGGATATGTACAGTATCTAATGTATAAAGAAATATATTAAAAGTATATGTATTTAGTTAAATAGATAAGATATTTTTTTATTATTAATGATTAAATTATGGGAATTTTTTTCATAACAACCAAATGTTTTTATAGTGATAACAAAAGAAAGTCGTAATATTAAAACCCTTTTAATATTAAGACAGATATGTATATATCGATGTCGAATGGATATAATTAAAGTATTAAAGTAATAAAAAAAAATCTTATTATTATTTGACATTTAAACTGGTTTGAAGAACTTTTTCCTAATTGTTATTTGACCTTTTTGAAATATTAAAACCCTTTGAAATGTGATGACTTTTATGTTTGTTATCAAAAGACTTGAAATTCTTAAAACTTTATTCTTAAGAAAAATATTCTTTTCAGTATTTTCTTTACTCTGGTAAAGTATTAAAATTAAAGTACTTTCATAAAAATCCACAACATTTGATATATTATTTTAAAACTGATTTGATAGCAGTTTAAACGAGGCGTGAATCATGTTGAGTGTTAAAAGAAATGATAAACTGAACTGAGAAAGTTGTGGTCGGTCAAGGTCGACTATAGAACACCCTGATCAATAAGCATTGAATAACAAACAAACAGGTAGTGGTCATAATGTTAGAAAAAGGTGTTGGGGAGAAAAAATTAAATGCGGTCGGTCATACATTTGTCCCGTCTAGGGGGGTCAAATTTAACAATTTCATAAAATCACCATATTTGTATGGGAGCCCTCTTAAGGTGTGGAGATAAGGCGCTGGTATGTTTTGATAAAATATTGAGAACAAAAAACTAATGGAGGTCGGTCATATATTTGACTACCCTACGGAGGAATCCTAGGCAGTTAGGGAACTTTTTAAACTTTTTCTTTTAACTCATACTCTCTGTCTGTCTGTCTGCCATGGGGCAACCCTATTCCCTCTCACTCAATTGATGTGAAACTTGGCCCATAGTCTTGTTGTAATTGCCGGGTAGTCACGCATAGTC
The DNA here is from genome assembly GCA_963682025.1 of Cordilura impudica. NCBI lineage: Eukaryota > Metazoa > Arthropoda > Insecta > Diptera > Scathophagidae > Cordilura > Cordilura impudica. Next base: position 7,096,481 of record OY821521.1, read on the forward strand.
ACGCGCAGTCGTGGAGTGATTTAAACCCCATTTTGCCTTATCCGATCGATCTGAAACTTAGTCGATAGTGCCGTGAAAAAAGATTAACTTCGATCATTCGATCGATCTGAAACTTTGTCCATCGACTTGTTGGTGCCAAAAATTAATTTTAACATAGCCACGCACAGTCACGCATACACACAGAAAACAGATTTGTTGTGGCTACCAAATTTATTGCCAACCGAATTGCGATGAAGATAATAACCGAATTTTGAGTTGATTAGAATTACAATTCTATTGTATTAACAGTAAATATTTTGTCACAATAGAAAATGGTTAGTTGCTATAAAATGTCTGTTGATACAATCGAAAATGGAGTTGTTAAACTTTAGAACAATTCGGTTGGCGATTTTTTTCTGTCTGTGTAGTCATGCACAGTCACGGAGAGATTAAAACCTCACTTCCCCTCATCCGATCAACCTGGAACTTTGTCTATAAACTTGTTGTGACCAAAGAATAATTTTTAGATAGTCACACACAGTCACGCATAGTAAGGGCCAGTCACGGAGTGATTTAAACCCCATTTCCCCTCATCCGATCGGTTTAAAACTTTGTGCACACTTGTTGTGGCCAAAGATTAACATTAAAATAGTCACGTCAAGTCACGCACAGTCACGGAGAGTTTCAAAACTCATATGCACAAGTACGAAAAAGCTTTAATAATTTATAGTTTAGATTATTCTGCTAAATATTTCCAGTCTGTAATGCAAATTTTGTATGGGAGCTCCCTTAATGATATGCGGGAGAGAGGGTATGTAAGTTCTAAAACATTTCGTGAGCGGTCTTTTTTTTTTTTTTAATTAATCAACACTCAGGGGATGCCCCTACAGATGCAGTGCATTGTGTTGATCTAAGGAAAATAGGTTTAAGGAGGAAAGAGGGAGGGTGTTCATTTTTATTTTTTTTTGCGGCGACAGACCAAAGCCTCTGGTGGGAATCGAACCCACGACCCCTCGCATGATAGGCGAGCACGCTACCTACTCAGCTACCGGGGCGCTTTACCCCCTGCCCGTCTAGGGGTATCTTAGGAGATGTGGGCACATATTTTTTACAATTTCATAAACTTTTAAACTTTGTATGGGAGCCCCTCTTAAGGAATGGAGATAAGGAGAAGCTATGTTCGGAAAAACTATCGGGGAGGAAAAGCTAAGAGAGTCGGTCCTATAGTTTACTCCCTCTAGGACTGACTCTGTGGCAGTTAGGGTTTTTTTCTTCAGATTTTTCCTTTCTGTTTACTTCGAGGAGTCACCTGCTCACGTCCTCAGGCATTTTTCCGAACCTCACATATCTAAAATGCATACACCAATTTGGCGTGGGATGATTAGTTTTGCGGATTGATAAATTTGTCTCATTTTGAGGGCAAAAAAATTGTTTCCAAAAAATAATTTTTATAGTCCCCTTTCAGCTCAATACCCTTTATTCGACATTGCACCAGTTTTTTAATTGCATCCAAATAGTAGGATGTTCGTCCCACCATATCTCAGGAATTGTTAGAGCTGCGGGTCCAAAGTTTTAGCTAAGTCTTAACTTAGTAAGGTCGCAAAAGCTGGAATTCTACGTTTATTTAAATTAAGATTTAGTTTATTAAAAACAAAGTGGCCAAAATTACTAAAATAAATTATTTAAAATATAATTCCAATTCAGAAGAAGTGATTAATCATGACATCCCAAGCACTTGTTAAAATGCACTTCGCAGGATCCAAAAAAGACTACTTCCAACCTATGACAAGGCCATATTTATAGGCTTGCTGATGATTTAAATTTTTACCACATTCGCATTCCAAATTTTGAATTTTCCATTTTTTCAACAGCAATCGTCTGATTAAAGCTGATGTAATAATTTTCAGTAAAATATCTTTACAACCCTTTAGGTTAAGACACACACATAAAAAAATGTAAGGCCGGATTTGCATGATTGGAAATTCTGATTTTTGGTAAAGTATTTAAGGCAAACATCATTATAGCATTAACTAAGCTCGCTACTACAAAGTTTTTCAATACTTCATCTTAAACTTTATACTCAACTGCTCTTTATCAAAGTTAGAAATATTTATAACACTCGTATTTTACTTTTGTTTGTTTTTTACATTCTTATTAAAGAGTTATCTAAAGAAAACCCAAACAGGTTAAGAGTATTTCATTAAGTGGTGGTTGGTTGATTTCATGTCTTGAAGTATTCTTTCATCCTACCGAAGATTATTTGAATATGTTTTCTGTTTACACACATACGTACATATATTTATTATACCCTATACCACTATGTGGTTTGGGTATAATGACTTTGTGCTGCTGTTTGTAACAACCAAAAATATTTGACCTACACCCATCTTTAATTATACCGATCGAATCAGAATCACTATCTGATTCGATTTAACGATGTCCGTCCGTCCGTCCGTCCGTCTGTGTGTCCATGTAAAGCTTGTAATCAAACTGCAGGTTGCAAATATGAATATATTTTGACGGAATTTGGTATTTGATCTTTCATCGGCCATGGGATGAACGCTATTGAAATTGGTGAGAATCGGTCCATGTTCAGACCTAGCCCCCATACAAATGACCCCTATGAAATCAACATATATTGCTATAAGATCCAAATTATCATACAAATCTTAGTCAAATTGCGTTTCTATGTATATATTACATCCATTAATCAGTAGTCCAAAAATGATCCTTATTGGACAACTCTTAGTCATAGGCCTCATATAGAGCTGCTTCCCGATCTTCACTTAAATCAATCAAAAAACAAAAATATTGCACTGATTCTTCCCAAATTTTGTTTGTATATATTTTTGCAAAATACAAGAGACTTTACCAAACATGGTCAGGATCGGTCCATTTTTGGGCCTAGTCTCCATATAGATATATCATCCGATATGAACTTTTTCATATATGCAGCCGAAAAAATTAATAAAAATCCCACTCAAATTTGGTTTATGCTTATTTTCTATATCCAGTTAGTTGGGCCTTAGAGATAGGGTCTCTAAACGCATGGTATAGGGTATCGTATAGTCGGCTATAACCGATTATAATTTTCTTACTTGTTTTTATCTTAGTGTATATCTTAAAGCCAAAACATATTTTACGTGTGCTACGTTGAAGCATTTACTGATGGTGGTGTCAGAAGAAGAATTTCTTGGAGGCCTTAAGTGCAGGCTTTATAAATATTTTGCCTACCTTCAATTTAGAGTTTTTCTTATTTGTATTCGTCTATATAATTGGTGGCATTAGCCTAAGTATCAAATGCTCAAATACAAAAGCCTTGTCTGAATAACAAATTTCAAACAAAACAGCGAATAAAGGGGGTGGCAACAGTGCTGCCACTAATTTTTAATGAAAATCGTCGAAAGTTATAGAATGAAATCGTCAACAAAACTTCATTTAACGACAAAAGCTTACAAAATTTATTAATTTAATTAATATTACAGGTATGGTACAGTTACTCACAGTGAATATGACTCATCCTGCGGGATCATTGTCTGGGGATGAGAAATTCGAGATCAATAATAGATCAGTAAAATCTCCACAGAACTTGGCGTATATTATATGGGGACTAGTTCGAAAAATGGACCGAGGTTTACCATATTTGGTAAGGTCACTTATTTTTTGCAAAAACATATACAAACTAAATTTTAGAAAAATTTGTTCAATATTATTTTTTTTTTTATAAATGAACGGGAAGATGGGGAAGCAGCTTTATATGGAGGGGTATGACTAAGAACTGTTCTATAGTGTTTATTTTTTGGGTATAAATGGATATAATAAACATACACAAAACTAATTTGACCGAGATATATATGATAATTTTGTGGTTTTCTGGAATAACACCGTATGTCCATTTTTGAGTTAACGATGCCAAATATATTAATTTTTAATGCTCTTTACATGTGTTAAATTTTTTTTTTTTTTAAATATTGACCACTTCTGATTTTTTTCTTTAAATAACGACGTAACTTAAATGTTTAATAAATTAATTTGCAGCTCCAACGACGTATGTTTGATCGCTGTCAAATTATTTTCTCAGAAAACGACACAGCGACATACGTTGTTATTAACGAAAAAAAATGAAAAATAATTTTGGAGTATTTTTCAGTTTATAAACACTTATCAAAACTTGAGTGTTTATTTCTGTTATTTTTTATCACTACTATTCTTGATATGTTGTTATATTCTCATCCTAAGTCCCGTTAACTTTTTGTTGACGAACAAAAAAATTCATTTTTCAAGCAACAACAACTTATGGTAGTTTTCTTTTTAAGTAAAACGACGTTTGTCGACATAAGTTGTTTTATCAGCACACACTTTAAGTGTACCAATCTGATTCGATTTAACGATGTCCGTCCGTCCGTCCGTCCGTCCGTCCGTCCGTCTGTGTGTCCATGTAAAGCTTGTAATCAAACTGCAGGTCGCAAATATCAATATATTTTGATGAAATTTGGTATTTTATCTTTTATCGGCCATGGGATGAACGCTTTTGAAATTGGTGGGAATCGGTCCATGTTCATACCTAGCCCCCATACAAGTGACCCCTATGAAATCAACATATATTGCCATAAGATCCAAGTTATCATACAAATCTTAGTCAAATTGGGTTTGTATGTATATATTACATCCATTAATCAGTAGTACAGAAATGATCCCTATTGGACAACTCTTAGTCATAGGCCCCATATAGAGCTGTTTCCCGATCTTCACTTAAATCTATCAAAAAACAAAAATATTGCACTGATTCTTCTCGAATTTTGTTTGTACATATTTTTGCAAAATACAAGAGACTTTACCAAACATGATCAGGATCGGTCCATTTTTGGGCCTAGTCCCCATATAGATATAGCATCCGATATGAACTTTTTCATATCTGCAGCCAAAAAAATTAATAAAAATCCCACTCAAATTTGGTTTACGCTTACTGTATATAAACGCATGGTGTAGGGTATCGTATAGTCGGTCTAGACCGACTATAATTTTCTTACTTGTTTTTTTTTTAATTGATTCTTTATTTACAATCTATGCGAGGATAATAAGCAAATTAAAAATTATTACATCACATGGGTTAAGTATCTCCTATGAGATACAAACAAATGAAAAAAGGCATTTTTTAAGTATTTTATCGTCAAGCTTAGCTTCGGAATGGGAGATCCAATATGTGATTTCTTTTCAGTCTTCTCGTTTCGTTCGTGCTGTCTAAAAAAGATATCGCAACAGGATTGACATGGTTGCTCAGCATCTGCAGGTATCTCTCACTTATAATGTTAATTTCTTTTCGAACGGACGACATTGAGAGGTTTCGCTTAATCGCATTATTTCTGACATACCATGATGCATCAAGGATTAATCTCAATATTTTAGATTGGTATCGTTCAATTATATCAATATTTGACTTGCTAGCCGCACCTCAAAGCTGGATACCATACGTCCAAACAGGTTTCAGAATTACTTTGTAGATTCGTAACTTGTTTAAATTTATCTTATGCCGTTTTCCTTTCTGACAAAAAATGTCCCATTTTATTTGCACTTTTTCGAAAAGTGTATTTTTTTATATATTCCGAATTAAGAGCAACCTCATCTTATATATCAATCGAATGGTCTCAAAATCGAGCCCTCGTAAATCGCAAAATATTGCAGCCATTGACTTCTTCCAGGTCGTAGTAAGAGAATATTTCCCCATTGTTCCCCTATTTTGAATATTTTCACCCTTTGACTTCAAAGAGGATAATAGTTTAAATTTTTGCATTTTATAACACAGCACTTTGAGACCTTTCGATTGATACATAAGGTAAGGTTGCTCTTAATTTAGAATATATAAAAAATACACTTTTCAAAAAAGTGCAAATAAAATGCGACATTTTTTGCCAGAAAAGAAAACGGCATTAGATTTTGGGCCTATAAGCCCGTACAGTCTTTTTGTTTTTATTTTTAATTGTTGTTGTTTACTTTTAATATGAGCATTCCAAGTAAGTCTTCGATCAAGTACCATTCCGAGATATTTCACTTCTTCTCCATTCGGAATTACGTTGCCATTTATGGTTACATCAGTGCATTTACAGCTTTGAGTGCAAATGTTGTATGATTAGATTTCTCAGCATTTACCTTAACATTCCATCTTTTTAGCCAATGGTCAAGTTCATTAAGTTCAGTTTTCAAAATTATAGATGCTTCAGCTGCAGACTCACTCCGCAAAAAATGCCAATAAGTGAAAAAAAATTCATTTCATATTCACCCCAATTCTAAACACAAATTCCGCTTGATATTTCTCACTTCTCCCTTTTTTACTATTATGAATAAAAATTCCTTCGGAAAAAAAATTCGATGGGAAAAAAGTAGTTATTCTTGAATTTGGGTTTTTTCCCTCAAAAAATTTCCTTTGCAAAACAGACGGGAGTTTACGTAAAAATTTAAGAAGTATTTTGATAGAATAAAATTTATATAAAAAAATTAATATTTTATTATTCTTGTACGTTGAAGACCAGAAATAAAGCCCAACATCAACTTTTGTTGATTTTAATGAAAGTCAATTCAGGCATTGATTGCGTTTTCCATAGATTCAGCCTGCAATTATCTTCTAGCAAGCCTTTGGCTTTACCGTTGTTGTTATTCTACAACACCAATTTCCTCCACAAGTACTCGCATCAGAGCAAAGATTATGTTATTAATTTTTTTTATTTAATTTTTCTTAAAAATAAATTTGTTTGCACACACAAAAAAGAAATTGAAAATTAGTTGCCAGTAAGTAAAACAGCTGGCTTCGAAATTCGATGCTGCCACTTATTTATTTTTTTGTTCTCACGGAATTTATAATTGGAGAATTTTGTTTTTCGAGAAAAGTATTTTCGGTGTGATAGAAATTCCTTGAGAATATTCGTAATTGGGCTGATTAAAAATAACCCATCAATGTTTGGAGTTATAAAAAAAAAATTTTAAATTGAATTTAATCTACATCTATATTTTGTTGGGAAGCCCTTGGACTATATTATGGATATAAGTTGATTAGTAACTGATTCTACAAGTTTTCTGTTCATTTCGGTCTATTTTTTTTTTTTTCAATTGCTCCGATAGCACTCGTTTCAGTTCATTTTTGTTGAAAATTTCATGTTTTCTTATATTTAGCTCCAATTTATGCCACAAATTTTCTATAACATTTAGATCCTGAGATTGTGAAGGCATTTTGATAACTCAATTATAGAACAGCCATACTCTTACAATTGTAGCAGTATGTTTGGAATCATTGTCTTGATATAAATTAAAAGTCTCTGCAATTCCCAGTTTTTCAGCACCTTATTTAAAATTTTCTTTTAAAATATTTAAATTTTACTGCTGAATATGCATCCCAGATAATACATTGACCGCCACCTTGTTTTACTGTGAAGCGTAAATGTTGCGGATATATATACTCGTTAGTCCTTCCCCAGACATTAACTCTACCATCTGAACTAAAAAGATCAAACTAACTTTTATCGGTAAATTAAACGCTGTTCCAGAACGAAATATCCTTTATTAGGTAGTTTTGAGCGAAAGTTAAATCGAATATGTTTGCTCTTTTTGAAAATGAATGGCTTCTTTCTCTCAATTCTACCAATTAATCCAGCTTTACGTAAGTTTCTTCGAACTGTCTCGGCATTTGGGTGCACTCAGCCTTGGATTACTTCTAGATTTGTTGTCAATCCACCACTTATATCGGTTAGAAAATAATTTCTTTGTGCTAATTCTAGGCTTGGAAAGTAATTTCATAAAATTCTTGAAAAATTACCGTTACTTGAAACAGTTTTCTTGAGTAGAACATTTTCACCGTGATATTAATGATCGTCTTCTCTTTAGTTTTTATACCCTAAACCACTAAGTGGTCATATAATCTTTTATCAACCATAGGACGAACTGTATTGAAATTGGTAAAGATCTGTGCATGTTCAGACCTAGCCCCTTCATAAATGAGATCTACTTAAACTTGGTTTTGGAGTGTTTATTACGCCTACTGATTAGCACTCCAAAAATAAACTGTGTTACACAATTCTTAGTCACAGGCCCCATATAGAGCTGCTTCCCGATCTTCACTTAAATCTATTAAAAAACAAAAATATTGCACAAATTTTTCTCAAATTTGGTTTGTATATGTTTTCGCAAAAAATAAGTAACTTTTCCAAATATATTCACGATCAGTCCATTTTTCCACCTAATTCCCTATATAGATACAGATCCGATATGTTTTTTTTTTCATATCTGAAGGCAAAAAAACTTAATAACAATGCCTCTCATATTTTGGTTTATGCTTATTTTCTACAACCAATTAGGTGGATCTAAAAGAAAGGATCTCTAAACGCCTGGTATAGGGTATCGTACAGACTATAGTTTTCTTACTTGTTTTGCTAATGTTAATGCATTGGTCCATATTTTTAAATTGCATCATACTTTGGTCTAAAACTATCATTTATTTTATAGAAAATTTATACCGAAAATATTTTATTGAAGGGTGGGTCACCTTCGCTGAGTTACTGTGAATACTTTATTTGTCTTATATAAAAAAAATTAAATTTAATTGTTATAAAACTTGAAATAAAATTTCGAAACAAATTTGATAAAAATTGATTGTTTTTATATGTATCTGAATTTAAAAAAAATCATGAGAGTCCGATCACGGGGGGTGATGTATAAATATCTAGTAATTAAAGATTTTTTTGTGGCACTTTTTTAAAATCTAACAAAAAACGTCATCTATGTATCACTGCAGGGGCTCTGCTAATATACAAATATTTATTATTATTTTTCGTTTTTATTTGTAATATTTTTCATTTTTAATTTTTTATTTTTCATTTTTCATTTTCTATTTTTCTTTTTTATTTTTCATTTTTTATTTGTCATTTTTCATTTTTTATTTTTCATTTTACATTTTTCGTTTTTCATTATACCCTACACCACTATGTGGTTTGGGTATAATGACTTTGTGCTGCTGTTTGTAACAACCAAAAATATTTGAGCTAGACCCATCTTTAATTATACCGATCGAATCAGAATCACTTTTTGGGTTGATTTAACAATGTCCGTCCGTCCGTCCGTCCGTCCGTCCGGCCGTCCGTCTGTGTGTCCATGTAAACCTTGTAATCAAACTGCAGGTCTCAAATATGAATATATTTTGATGGAATTTGGTATATAAGCTTTTATCGGCCATGGGATGAACGGTGTTGAAATTGGTGAGAATCGGTCCATGTTCAGACCTAGCCCCCATACAAATTACCCCTATGAAATCGACATAAATTGCCATAAGATCCAAATTGTCATATAGATCTTACTCAAATAGGGTTTGTATGCGTTCATTACATCCATTAATGAGTAGTCCAAAAATGATCCCTTTGGCCCCATATAGACTGCTTCCCGATCTTCACTTAAATCTATTAAAAACAAAAATAATGCACTGATTCTTCTCAAATTTTGTTTGTATATATTTCTGCAAAATACAAGATACTTTACCAAACATGATCAGGATTGGTCCATTTTTGGACCTAGCCCCCATATAGATATAGCATCTGATATGAACTTTTTCATATCTGCAGCCAAAAAAATTAATAAAAATCCCACTCAAATTTGGTTTTTGCTTATTTTCTATGTCCAGTTAGTTGGGCTTAAGAGATAGGGTTTCTAAACGCATGGTATAGGGTATCGTATAGTCAGTCTAGACCGACTATAATTTTCTTACTTGTTTTTTATTTTTCTTTTTTCATTTTTTATTTCTCATTTTTTATTTTTTATCTTTCATTTTTTATTTTTCGTTATTCATTTGTCATTATTTTTCATTTCTCATTTTTCGTTTTTCATTTTTTATTTTTCATTTTTCATTTCTCATTTTTCTTTTTTCATTTTTTATTTTTAATTTTTCATTTTTCATTTTTCTTTTTTCATTTTTTATTTTTCATTTTTCATTTTCTATTGTTGTTTTTTTTATTTTTCATTTTTTGTTTGTCATTTTTCATTTTTTATTTTTCATTTTTCGTTATTCATTTTTCATTTTTTATTTTTCATTTCTCATTTTTCATTTTTCATTTTTCATTTTTTATTTTTCTTTTTTATTTTTCATTTTTTATTTGTCATTTTTCATTTTTCTTTTTTCATTTTTCTTTTTTCATTTTTTATTTTTTTTTTTCATTTTTCATTTTTTATTTTTCATTTTTAATTTTTCATTTTTAATTTTTCATTTTTCATTTTTTATTTTTAATTTTTCATTTTTCATTTTCAAACAGGTTATTATATATCAAAATTTTTTCACCAATACAATCATAAGTCACACCGATTTTGTCTTACGGCTCACATGTTACGCTGTTTTTGTGATTGTATTGTGAAATAGTAAATTACCTCTCTGCGCGTATAGATGTGTACACATCATTAAAGTATCTTTAAAGTATTTTCCTCGATAGTTTTTTTTATTTTCAAAAATTAAGTACTTCTCTTTTTCGTAAAATATTTTTTTATTTATTTTGTGTTCGCCATGAGGTCAGAATGATAGAAAACAATTAAATATTTCTACATTTTTATTTTTAATATTTGATTTCCTCTATTTTTAGTAAAAAAAAAAACTGTTGCTGTTCTTTCTTAATCATAATATTTATTTTAAAAAAAGTAGATACAATTCAGCAGTAAAAATCCGCGTACAAGGTGACTTTTAAAGTTTAGAAGTTAATAAAAGTATTAAAAGAAGTGATTCTTCTATTTTGGAAACAATTCCACATAATTTTCCAAAAATTTTTCAAGCATTTCGTACCTTTTCTTTATGATTTATCGATAATTTTCGATTACAAGTATCATTCAGAAAATTAAAAATGGTACTAATAAATATCAATATAATTTGTAATTAAAAAAAAGAAGAATTTGCAACAAAGCAACGAAGAAAAAAAATTTAAATTTAACAAATCTGATCGTCAAAAGAAAGATAAACCATCAAAATTGGCAGCACTGAATGGTATAGAAACCAAAGTTATTTATGCCGCTTCCTCCCAAGAAAAATAATTTTAAGTTGAAGAGCAACAAATTAAACAAATCTGATCTGAAAAATCGTCAAAATAAAGATAAACCGTCAAAATTGGCAGCACTGAACGGTGTAGAAACCAAAGTTATTTATGCCGCTTCCTCCCAAAATGTGTTTTCGTAACTTTGGTAAATTTTTATTATTTAGTTAAGCTCGTACATGCTCGTATGTTTCAAGTTTGGTATTTTTGCGTTCTAACAATGTTTTTTCTGTTGTACTCGCATATTAGAGGATTATAATAAATTATTTGTAAATGTCGCTGTGGATACATAAAAATCGAATCAATTGTAACATAACAATATTTACAATGTTTAATATAATCACTGATGAAAGCTCGTTGCCACGAACCGGTATAATTAAGAATACAGAGTAGTTATGATATTTAGAAATGCATGTTTTCTTCTTCTCTATCACAATATCAAAATTTACAACCAGCGTTGCCATGTTAGCATTTTAGTTGCTAGATTTAACAACTTCTATTGTCGTTTATCATCCAAAATTTATATAAAGATGCTAGATAATAACTTAGCATTTGTTATTAATAGAAAGCTGTTTTTAACATTTTTTTTTAATTTTTTTTTTTTCATTATTTTTGAATACACAATTTTAAATTTAATGATATTGATGTGTTTTAATTTCTCAAAGTGTAATAAGAGAAATTTGTGCACTACTTTTTTACTACTCTGCTCGTTTCTTTCAACAAATATAACAAAACATTTTGCAATACAAGAATGTAAACAACAACAACAGTTTTTAATGAATTAAAAAGTCGATTGCGACGAAAGTTACTGTTCCCTGGATAATTTTTTTTTTAATTATATTGAATTTCAAATGAACAAGGTAGAGTGTTAAGTTCGACTGTGTCGAATCTGTGATACCCTTCACCTGCATATTAAAGTCAATATTATTATCAATGTAGAGTCCAGCTACCACTTTAAGACCCAGTTTTTGAGATATCAGTTAAACCTAGTTTTGTTAAACCCAGAATTTATTCATCAATTCCTTTATGAATTTGGACATGTTTGATAAGATTAATTCTCGGTTTAACTAAACTAGGTTTAACTGACATCTCAAAAATTAGGCCCAAAATTTTTGCCTATACTGAAACTTTAAACTCGAATCCAAATTAAATTTTAAATTAATACTTTCCGTTTCTATAAGAGAGAACGTTTTTAATAAAGGGTGCTTTTTTTCAAAAAAAAGGGTACTTTTTCAAATAGGTACTTTTTAATAACATATATTAAAAAAAAGCTATTTAGGAAAGATTAGTTTTTTAAAAAATTCACTTTTTAAAAAGGGTACCATTTAATTACGGATACTTTTAAAAAAAAGGGTAAATTTAAAAAAAGGCTATTTCTTTAAGAACAAATACTTTTTTATTTATTTATTTATTTATTTATTTTTCGGTCTATGGATATAATATTATCCTTACAGACTAGCAAGAAAACGTAAAAATATGTTAATTAAAAGAACTTAACATTATTTAAAATTCGTCTAAATTGCGTATGGGGAACAGTAATATCCAAAATATTGCAATAATTATTAAATAATCTACAAGCCTTTGTAAGCGATTCATTTAATGCATAATCTGTTTTATGCATATCAACATAAAAGAATTTATCAAGTCTCCGTATCATCCTTGGAAGAACATAAATTTTAATTAATTGTAACAATTCAGAGCAATCCATTTCACCACAAATAATAGCGTGTAAAATATTAAAAGAAAATATCTTTCTTCTAACTTCCAAAGTTTTCATTGAAAGTAGAGCACACTTACTCTCATAAGGTACAGAATGAGAAGGAATAGAAGATGTCGCAGACTGAAAATTTAAAAATGAAATCGCATACTTTATAAATTTAACTTCAATTTTCTTAATACGATTTATATGAATAGCTGCATTGGGACTCCAAATAAATGAAGCGTATTCTAACTTTGATCTAATAAGAGTAGTAAATAATGCTTTCTTAGTACAATGATCAAAGACATTATCTGAGTTTCGACGAATAAAATCAAAAATTGAATATGAATATTCGGCTGTGCTGAATCTTTGATACCCTCCACCTCGGTTTGAGTATTGATAATAAATGTAAACAAAATATTGGAAAAATATGCATGCGTTTCCGGTTATATGACATAACTTCTCGATTAATTTAGTTTTTGCTAATTAAATAGCTCGCCCTAACCTCCATTGCAAAGGTAATGGTTGTGTAGGGTGGCTATATGCATTAAATCGTGCTAATTGGAGATGGCTGTATAGTTTCTTTTAACTGGCCAAATATTTCTTCATTGCGGCCATATAGGTCGGATGGAGTAACAAAATAATAACCAAAAAAAAACTCTCTCAATTTTTTTTATTAAAATATTGCCATATTTGGAAAACATAAAGAATAAATTTATAATAATAAATATTCAAATTAGGGATGCCAAACGCAAAAAACCAAATGTCTCAAACATTTTAAATAAAATAATTTTTATCTTTATTTTCTGAAAAACTTCAAATATTCATCCAAAAAAAATTGTGAAAATTTATATATTAAAAATAACATTCTCATCAAATTGCGTTTATTTATGTAACAATTTTTATGTTCGCAATTCTTAAATATCATTTGAGGTTTTCTAAAATTCATTGAATTTAAATTAATGTTTTCTCTAGTCCGATTCTATAAATTTCAACGATCCGACAATCGCAAAATATATCGACAGCTATTGTTGTTTGCACTAAGGATTAAGTGATTCACTAAGTACATACATCTTAACGACAGTCGACAAATCTATTTTTCTATTTATTTAAATTGTAAAGGAGTGGCATCTCTGTCAAAATAAGCGAAAAACACAAAGAAGAATAGAAAAAACAAATTACTTCGTATTTGACAGGATGACTTTATGTTTATGTTTAATATCTTTATTTTGTTTACTAATATTTCTGTTTATTTATTTGAAAATGAAATAATGAATTGAATATGCTATTTAATTTTTTTATTTATATAAAAAAGTTTTTTAATAGAAGCAAAATATTTTCACTACTTTATGATTTTTATTTATGTATGACGACATTTCAACCTAAAAATTTGAGTTTTTATCGATTGAATAAACAACACAAAAATGGTTGTCGTTTAGCTGACTTTAACAATAGCGAATATCGTTTAAAAATTTTACTGATAATTTTGCTTTCGACTATCGTTAAAAGAAGTTACTGAAAAGCTATTAATTTCTCCTGAATGCCAATATTTTTTTTAATTGTAAACATTTTTTAATTGTAAACATATTTGGTGTTTTTTTTTTTTGGAATTTGATGCAATTGATGTCTTCTAAATTTAAAATTATTATTTCCGACGTTTTGGTATGATTTTCTGAAATTCAATTAATATTTTCTAATTTATAATTGAAAATTATAGTTCGTTTTTAGAATTGATATTTTCTAAAATTTGAATGGAAAATTCAAAAGGTGCAATTTTGTATTTATGTGAATAATAATGCTTTAGTAATTATAAACAATTTTTAAAAATTAGATGTAATCGCAATCAGATATTTTGTAGGTAAAGCAGAATAATAATTCCATATAACTATGTAGAACTGTTTTGAAAGCAAAAAACTCATTGATGAACTCGGTAACTCTATTTTGTGAAGACAACAAAAAGTTAATATGCCAAACTTATGTTCATATTTGTAAAAGAATAATGAAAAAACTAATGAAATAAAAGACAAGCCGGTGTATACTCTTAACATTGTTCTGTATGATATCTAGTTGAAAATATTGACATTCATGTTAAAATAGAAATAACTATTGCAAAGCTAATTAGAACAAACAAAAATTGTGGCGCCATCTACTGTGGCACAGTCACGCTGAGCAAAATGAAGTGACACTCTGTTAATGCAAAAGAAATGTATTTTCCCCACAACAAAATATTGCAAATTTACATTGTTTTTTTATTAACAACTAAGTAGTTCAACATTATTTACTTTAGATGTTGGTGAATTTTTACTCCCTTTATATTAACTCGTAGTGTCTGCTTGTCGAAAAATTTTTGGATCGATTTTAACCCCTTTCCCGTGACCCAATCGATCTGAAACTTTGCAGACAGGCTCGTGACAATGACAGAAATGATCCAGTAATTTTTTTTTAGTGATGCCAAGACAATGGAAACTTTTAAATATTTCTACCACAGTTGATAAAAAAAAAATTTACAAAGGGTTAGTTTTTATTATATTATTACCACAAAGACCACAAAAATAACAAGTCCAGCTATGACAAGAATACAACATTTAGAATAACAACAAGAAAAATAAAGAAACATCATATTTTTCATTTTTTTTTTACTTTTTCAGAGATTTCCCTGGACCTGTTCCACCGATTTTAATGATTTTTGAAATAGAAAACTTCCCATGAATTTGGTGAATTATTCTCACTAGAAATGGTCATCTTAGCTATCCTTTTGAGGGCGTGATCGTGACAAGAACAATAAAGAAAATTACATTTTTTCAAGACTTTTTTTAGTTCTTCATTCAAATCTCGGGCCCTAATCGACCGATTTGGACGATTTTAAATAGCAAACGTCTCAGGATGTCGGTGAATCATTTTTTATATCAACGAGCACCCTAGCTGCCCGATTGATGCCGTCATCGTGATTTCCACAGACGGACAGACGGACATCGCTATATCAACTCCGGTTGTTATAAGGATCACAAATATATATATATTATGGGGTCCAAAATTTTCTTTCTAATTATTACAAACGGAATGACAAACTTATATATACCCTCTGCACACTGGAGTGGAGGGTATAACAAGTGAGAAAATTATAGTCGGTCTAGACCGACTATACGATACCCTATACCACGGTTTAGAGACCCTATCTCTTCAGTCCAACTAAGCATAACCCAATTTTGAGTGGCACTGTTATTAATTTTTTAGGCTGCAGATATGAAAAAGTTCATATCGGTTGCTATATTTATATGGGGACTGGGTCGAAAAATGGACCGATGCTGACCATATTTGGTAAAGTCATTTATATTTTGAAAAAAATATATACAAACCAAATTTGAGAAAAATCTATGAAATATTTTTGTTTTTCGATAGATTTAAGTGAAAATCGGGAAGCACCTTTATGCGGGGGCTATGACAAAGACTTGCCATATGGGGTTTATTTTTGGACAAATGATAAATAGATGTAATAAACACATACAAACCCAATTTGACTGAGATCTATATGATAATTTGGATCTTATGGCAATTTAAGTCGATTTCATAGGGGTCATTTGTATGGGGACTAGGTCTGAACACGGATCGAATTTCACCAATTTAAATAGTGTTCATGCAATGGCCGATAAAAATATATTCATATTTGCGACCTGCAGTTTGATTACAAGTTTACATGGACACACAGACGAACGGACGGACGGACATCGCTAAATCGACTCAGAAAGTGATTCTGCGTCGATCGGTATAATAAAAGATGGGTCTAGGTCAAATATTTTTGGTAGTTACAAACAGCAAATATTTTTGGTAGTTACAAACTCATTACATCCAAACCATATAGTGGTATAGGGTATAAATAGTCTACTCCATAATAAAAACAAGTAAGAAAATTATAGTCGGTCTAGACCGACGATACTATACCCTATACCATGCGCTTAGAGACCCTCTCTCTTAGGCCCAACTGGACATAGAAAAGAAGCATAAACCAAATTTGAGTGGGATTTTTATTAATTTTTTTGGCTGGAGATATGAAAAAGTTCATATCGGATGCTATATCTATATGGGGACTAGGACCGATCCCGACCATGTTTGGTAAAGTCTCTTGTATTTTGCAAAAATACATACAAACAAAATTTGAGAAGAATCAGTGCAATATTTTTGTTTTTTGATAGATTTAAGTGAAGATCGGGAAGCAGCTCTATCTGGGGCCTATGACTAAGAGTTGCCCATAGGGATCATTTTTCGACTACTCATTAATGGATGTAATAAAAGCATACAAACCCAATTTGAGTAAGATCTATATGACAATTTGGATCTTATGGCAATTTATGTCGATTTCATAGGGGTCATTTGTATGGGGGATAGGTATAAACATAAACATGCCATGATTCCCACCAATTTCAATAGCGTTCATCCTATGGCCGATAAAAGCTTATATACCAAATTTCATCAAAATATATTCATATTTGCGACCTGCAGTTTGATTAAAAGGTTTACATGGGCACACAGACGGACGGACGGACGGACGTACATCGTTAAATCGAATCAGATAGTGATTCTGATTCGATCCGTATGATAAATGATGGGTTTAGGTCAAATATTTTTAGTAGTTACAAACAGCAGCACAAAGTCATTATACCCAAACCACATAGTGGTATAGGGTATAACAAAGTTTTTATTAAAACTCTTTCTTTCTTTATTCATATGAATTTTGAATCTCTCCGTGACTGTGCGTGACATTGTGTGACTGTCCTAAAATTAATCTTTGGTCGCAACAAGTCTATGGACCAAGTTTCAGATCGATCTGATAAGGCGAAATGGGTCTTAAATCACTCCGTTACTCTGTGTGACTATGCATGACTGTGCGTGAATGTGTCGAAATTAATCTTTCTTTACAGCAAGTATATCGACCAAGTTTTAGATTGATTGGATGAGGGGAAATCCGTTTTAAATCTCTCCGTAACTGTGAGTGACCATGCGTGACTGTGCGTGACTAATGCCGTTTTCTTTTCTGACAAAAAATGTCGCCCTTTTTGCGCTTTTTTCGAATAGTGTATTTTTTTATATATTCTGAATTAAGAGCAAGCTTATCTTATACATCAATCGAAAGGTCTCAAAGTCGAGCCCTCGCAAATCAGAAAAAATTCCAGCCATTGACTTCTTTCAGCTCATAGTGTGTAAATATTTCCCCATTGTTCCCCTTTTTTGAATATTTTCACCCTATGACTTCCAAGAGGATAATAATATTTAATATTTAATTTATGAACACAGCACTTTGAGACCTTTCGATTGATGTATAATATAAGGTTGCCCTTAATTCAGAATATATAAAAAATACACTATTCGAAAAAAGCGCAAAAAAAGGCGACATTTTTTGTCAGAAAAGAAAACGGCATAAGTCAAAGTTAATCTTTTTTTTAGACTAAGTTTAAGATCGATCGGATGAGGGGAATGACATTTAGATCTCTCCGCGACTGTGCATGACTACCCCAAAATTAATATGCAGTCACAACAAGACTATGGGCTAAGTTTTAGATCAATTGGATAAGGGGAATGGGTTTACCCCACGACAGACAGACAGAGAGTATGAGTTAAAATAATAAAAAATAATTATTTGTAGAAAAGTACTTTTTTGTACAACAGCCCAGAAGGGCTGTGTTAAGAGTCCCTTTGACAAAAATATTTTCTTTTTGTTTTTCATAAAGGCGCTTAAAGCACTGACAAGGAAAAACGAAATTTGGTGTTTTTTTTTAAAGGCTCTAAATATAAAAAATGTGATTTTTGGTTAGTTAAAAGGCGTTAAAGCTAGCGCGAAAAGCGTTCAGTTATCATCGTTGGTGGATGAGGTCAATGAAGTTACCTGTTATTTATTTTCATTTTTAATTATAGCTGGGCTTAACCAACAGACCATTAAAATAAATTCTTTTTTTTTAAAGATTTTCGCAGTCAAGATTGTATCAGTCAAACATAGACTTAGCTAATTCAATCGAAAAACGAATTCTTTAACGCAAACATTAAATACTCAACATCTTTGTTGTCTTAAAATACAAAAACCGTAATTTAACATTAATTTTTCTTTAATCAGATTATCCAATTTCAACTAAATTGTTTAGCATAACTCAATGTCAACTTAAGAAAATCACAATTTTTCTTCTGATATGCAAATAATCACAACTACAAAAGAAAAAAATAATAATAACAATAACAAGACATTTTTTACACCAACAACATTTCCCACTTGTACTAATTTTTCTATTGTGTTAAATCCCATTTATTACTGACTAATTGCCTTCTTATTTGTATGTGCGATTGTATATTGACAACAGCGCCACATTAAACGCCACACCACACTTGGCGTTGGTGGACGACCAAACCATCGGTCATACAATTGGCATAAATTCCCGTATTTTATGTACACAATACAAATACACATTTCAGTCATAAATTACTCTTCGTAAGTACTAAATGAACAAACCATCAGAAGCAAAGAAACAATACACACCATATACAAAGATACATATATACAGACATATATATATATATATATATATATATATATAAGTACTAGTGACCGACATTATTGCAAGTTAGTCCTTATTGTACTCATCGCAACATTTAAGAGCCAATCAAAATTCCATTATAATTACTAATCTGTTGTCATTATTCTTCAGGGTTTTGGTGGCTGTCATTCGTTTATGTGGTTCTTTCTTTTTTTTTCGCAACCATGATACTTAGTAATTTTGAAAACTAAAGAAAAATATTGTTAAAGGAAAAATAAGCCAGTGAACAGCTGCGAAGGAAAATCAAAAGTTTTGTTAAGAGAGGACATGTCAGTCACTTCGAAATATAAAAAAAATCCCAATAAATTTCGAAAACTTTATTATACTTTGTACACGTATTTATGCCAAAGTATTAAATTGTTCGTCTTTAGTGGTCAATTGAATGGTTTCGTTTCTCGTTTTTTGTTCTGACGTTGTTTGTCATATTAGCTGAAGCTGCTGTTGCTTTAATAGTGCTAATGGTGATGAGTGGGGTAGTTTAAAGAAAAAAATACAGCATCGAACGTTCCTCTTAATTTTGCACCAACACTTAAGAAGGAAAGAAAAACCATTTTTATTTTCTTTTAGAGTAGAAACAAAAAAAAATATATTGTTATTCTACTCTGTTCAAATGAAAAGGTCACTTTTTCCACATCAATTTGATGGCCTTCGAAATAATCCTCCTTTGATAAAATATACTTATGCTAACATTTCGTCTAATCCTTGAAACTAATGTTAAGGTCAATTTCCGGAATGGTCTTCAAACCGCGCAGCGAATCGGATTTTAGCTGCCTAATAGATTTAAAACGGAATGCTGTTTTGAGTTTATTGAATAAACAGACGACACACGGTACTAAATCTGTCAAATACGATGGTTGTGGAACGACAAGAGTCAAATTTTGAGCTAAGTTGTTTCGAAAGGAGCAATTCAGTGCCAAATCTAAGAGTTATCTACTCATAATTCCGGCTTTCTTTTGCGTAGAGAACGCTTAAGTCTCAAATAGTATTCATTGATAACAGTTTGGACCAGAGGAAATAATTTTTAATATGCTGTAGCATGATAATCGCAGAAAACGGTGTTAATGAATTTGACGTGCTCTTTTTTCTAGCTTGCTTCACCAATATTCACTTGATGTCGGTTGTTTCGAGATGGTAGATAGAGATCCAAGTCTCATCACCCCTAATGATTCGCTTCATTTCTTTCTACTAGGCAGAAAGCATTGTTTAAAAAAAAATTAATACTTTTCGAACCAATGGAGATTTAAAGCGTTTGAAGTTCAATTTATCTTCTATTGAAATGATCATTTTGAAATGTCAACAGTATCAGAAAGATCTATAATTGGTAGTGGACAATTTTTCAACACCTACACTTTGATTTTTTTCACGTGTTGTTCATCAGTTGATGCTTGTTTTCTCCCTGAGCGATCTTAGTCTCAACGTTTTTTCTGTCTTCTTGTAACTGTTTGTGCCTCCCTGCAAACGTATTTTTTAAACTCTTTCTTTTCACCCATACTCTCTGTCTATCTGTCTGCCATGGGGCAACCCCATTCCCCCTCATCCAATTGATCTGAAACTTGGCCCATAGTCCTGTTGTGACTACAGATTAATTTTGGGGTCACGGAGTGATTTAAACCCCATTTCCCCTCATCCAGTCAATCTGAAACTTGGTCCGTAGACTTGTTGTGTTCAGTTAAGTTGACAGCATGTCCATACTTCATGGCTGCATTCGATTTCTTTAATGACTTCTTCACTTAACGTATAAAATCCCCATTACAAAATGGCAAAAAAAAAAAACTGATGAGATGAAGACAAAGAATTTGTTGCTGAGACAAAATTAGGTATCCAAAAAGAGTTTCGAGAAAGAACTGTTTTTAAAATCTTTTTTTAACTCATACTCTCTGTCTGTCTGTCCGTCTGTCTGTCTGCCATGGGTGGACCCCATTTCCCCTATCCAATTGATCTGAAACTTGGCACATAGTCTTTTCGTAACCACAGATTAATTTTGGGGTAGTCACGCACAGCCGCGCGAAGTCACGCACAGTCACGGAGTGATCTAAATGTAATTTCCCTTCATCCGATCGATCTCAAACTTGGTCCATACACTTGCTGTGAAAAAAGATTAACTTTGACTTAGTCACGCACAGTCACGCATGGTCACGCACAGTCACGGAGTGATCTAAATATCATTTCCCTCATCCGATCGATCTCAAGCTTGACCCATACACTTGCTGTGAAAAAACGATTAACTTTGACTTAGTCACGCGCAGTCACGCATGGTCACGCACAGTCACGGAGTGATCTGAATGTCATTTCCCCTCATCCGATCGATCTCAAACTTGGCCCATACACTTACTGTGAAAAAACATTAACTTTGGCTTAGTCACGCACAGTCACGCATGGTCACGCACAGTCACGGAGTGATCTAAATGTCATTTCCCCTCATCTGATCGATCTCAAACTTTGTCCATACACTTGTTGGAAAAAAAAATTAACTTTGACTTAGTCACGCACAGTCACGCATGGTCACGCAGAGTCACGGAGTGACCTAAATGTCATTTCCTCTCATCCGATCGATCTCAAACTTGGTCCATACACTTGCTGTGAAAAAAAGATTAACTTTGACTTAGCCACGCGCAGTCACGCATGGTCACACACAGTCACGGAGTTATCTAAATGTCATTTCCCCTCATCCGATCGATCTGAAACTTGGTCCATACACTTGCTGTGAAAAAAGTTTAACTTTGACTTAGTCACGCACAGTCACGCATGGTCACGCACAGTCACGGAGTGATCTAAATGTAATTTACGCTCAGCCGACCGTTCTGAAACTTGGTCGCTATACTTGCTGTAAAGAAAGATCAACTTCGACATAGTCACCCACTGTCACGCATGGTCACGCACACTCACGGAGGGATTTAAAACCTATTTTCCCTTATCCGATCGATCTAAAACTTGGTCGATAGACTTGCTGTGAAAAAAGATTAACTTTGACATAGTCACGCACAGCCACGGAGAGATTAAAACCCCACTTTCCCTCATCCGATGGATCTGAAACTTTGTCCATAGACTTGTTGTGGTCAAAGATTAATTTTAAGATAGTCACACACAGTCACGCACAGTCACGGAAATATTCAAAACTCATATGCATAAGGCAAGAAAGAGTTTTAGTAAAAACTTTTTTTTATGGGTTAGATTATTTTTTTTTAATACTTAACCAACACTCAGGGATGACACCTACAAATGCAGTGCATTGTGTTGATTTCAGAAAATAGTTTTGTGGACATTTGACTTAAATTTTATTAGATTGTAACTGTCAGGAAAGACTTTTACGCGGAGTTTATTCCACATGCAGCTAGTTCGACTGATAAAAGAATTTTATTTCTAATGCGTTGTGCAGTCAACTGGACAATAGACTGCAAATGGATGTGATCTACTACTCGTAGAGGAGCGGGTAGAGCGAACCGAAACTCGGGCACTTGGAATAAGTTCGCTAATCTCAGAAGAACATTTCTCATGGTAATATCTATAGAACAGTGTCACACAACCCACATTCCGACGATAATCCAACAAGCCAATAGAGTTGGATAACCTACTGTTATTAATAAGCATCAACGTCTTCATTTGTTCCAGTAGCTCCAAAATAGACTTTGAAGCTCCTGTCTATGTATGGCAGTTGTACTCCATTTTCGGTCGAATGTATGTGGTATAGATTTTAAGAAGATCAGAAGGAGTGAAATAATTTTAACACCGAAACTTTAATGCTTCTTTTTTCAAAAACATGTTCATTCCAATGGACACCGCAGTGAATAATCATTCCCACAACATCAGAATTATCCGATTTATCTATATATATACCATCGACATACATATATAGATGGCATTGTTGAATGCATGGCCCTAGTCAGTTTATCCCACATGGAGATTGTTAACTGTGTGTCCTTCATTGTTGGCCTTTTGCCCCCGAAAAATGCTTGGCCTACAATTGAAGCAAAATGAATGGCAAATGTTTCTATCATCTGCGTAAGAGTACATAGAATTGAAGATTTGACCAAGACGATCATACAGAAATTAAGTTGAAACCCATTGGATCATACTTCATCAATAACAACACGTATTGTGCGGTCTCACAGAAAACTCGATATAAATAAGAAGTTAATGCCGACCCCAAATGCAATAAGCTTTGATATTAATGTACAGTGGCACAGTGCCTTGGAATTATCTATCCAATTTAAAACATGAATAGATCGACTCCAACGCTGAAAAAGTAGAGCTAACAAATCCCCGTAGAACGATTTCTACGAAAGTCATACTGCCGATCGTTAAGATGTGGCGTCCTCTAGGTAGTTCACAAGATGGTAATTGATCAAGCTCTCCATCACATTTGAGAGGGCAAAGCAAATTGCAATTGGACGGTAATTTTCAGAGTTATTAGCGTCACCCTTTTTAGGGATTGGTTGGACATTGGCAGCCCTCCAGTAGGAGGGCAAGACTCCCGCACGGTACGTGAGGCTGAAATGGTTGGTCAATGGACTTTATTGACAGGCCGGAAGTTATACAGCACATACTTTTACCAATTGTTGAATAATCAGAAGAAGCTCAAGAAGCAAGAAATAAATATTTAAAAAATCTGTATGGAGTATTTTGCTCATAAATTTGGCGGAGAAAAGTCCAATGCAGATATTTTTAATAGTTTTTAAGTTCTCACCCATTCAGGCCTAGCATGAGCAAGAAATATGAGCAGAAAAAAAATATAATTTATCAATTTCGGATTTAGAGTTATTAGTTTTGCCAAACATGTCTGATGAAAATTATGATAAAGATTATGAGAATGAAGATGGTGTTTAAGATGATGATAATAACGATGAAGATAGAGATGATGGTAATGATGATGAAGATTGTGATAATGATGATGAAGATAATGATGATGAAAAATATTAGGATAATTATGTGGTTTTCTAGAATAACCGCGTATGTCATAAAATCAAAATGTTCAGGGGAGCCAAAAAACGTTATATTTGAAATTATGGGCTCGATATAAAGTTTTTAGAACATTTTATTGAACAGTCCTGCAGATATGGGCCGGTAATACTTTATATAAAATTTTGAGTCAAAAATCTTCGGAGGAATAGATCCTAGAGAAGTACGAAAAAAACAATATGTAAATTACACTAAAAGTGTGTGCAGATAAAACGACTTATGTCGGCAAACGTCGTTTTCTTTGAAAAAGAAAACTACCAATGCAATCACCCATGTAGACATAAGTTGTTGTTGCTTGAAAAATGGATTTTTTGTTCGTCAACAAAAAGTTAACGGGACTTAGGATGAGAACATAACAACGTATCAAGAATAATAGTGACAAAAAATAACAGAAATAAACACACAAGTTTTTATAAGTGGTTATAAACTGAAAACTAATCCAAAATTATTTTTTCATTTTTTTTTTTTTTTTTTCATTAATAACAACGTATGTCGCTATGTGTCGTTTTCTGAGAAAATAATTTGCCAGCGATCAAACGTAGGTTGACATACGTCGTTAGTGCTGCAAACTAATTTAATAAACATTTAAGTTATATCGTTATTTAAAGAAAATACTCAGAAATGGTCAACATTAAAAAAAAAAAAAAAAATTGAACACAAAATTAATATATTTGGCATCGTTAACTCAAAACTGACAAAAATGGACATATGCGGTTATTCCAGAAAACCACAGAATTGGGATATTTATGATGAATTTGATAAAATAGAATAACACAATTATTTTAACCTTTTTAATTAAAAAAATATATAATAAAAACAATGATTCCACCAAAAAAGTTAAAAACAATTTATTAAAAAGTTAGTTATCACCAAAAAAAAGTATATGGGTATTTCCAGAGGAAGGACGGAAAATTTCATAGTTTAAAATTGCTATATTTTAAACTTATTTTTTTGTAATCATATAGCCAATTTGTTGAATTTTAACAAAACAAAGGATCACTCATTTTAAATAATGGCAACTCTAATTATAGTGCTTAAAAAGTTAGCATTTTTTTTACTGCGTTTTACAGCCTTCAGTGGTTAATTTGACTTCTCTTCTTTACCAGATATTTCAATTGAAATTTGACAACATTGTATTTATAATGGTTAATGAGTTGTAGTTGTTGCTTTCAGAGTGAAGAAAAAAATTAGAGAGTTTGCATAACGGTAAAATTCTTGATTGTTTTTAGGTGAAGTTTTTCGTGTGTCCGCAACGCTAAATCTCTATTTGTTATTGATGTCAGTACAAATAAAAATATTAGAAACGGCGGATGTGTTTTTTCGTAATTTCTATACCAGGGTAAAAATTTAATCTATAAATGTTATCAGTTTACCTGTCTTTATCTGTCACTAATAGCATTTGAAATCTGTGTGTCCGCAACAGTAAGTAAATAATTGATAATCTTTTTCTGAAAACAATTTAGTTTTTTCTATAACTTTTATCGTATTTAAGATGGAAAAAAACCATACATGTCGTTCAAAAAAATGGAGGGATACTTTAAAAGCAGATGAAGAAAAATGGAAAGCATTTTGCGACAAGGAGTCAGCAAGAAAGCGAATGATTCGTAAGAAGGAATCTAATTTGCAAGCAATTAAGAGAAAACAAAAAATCCGTTTACGAATGAAAGACTTGCGAAAAAAAAGGAAAGAATCTACCTTTCAAAAGGCTTATAGTTGTAAGCAGACGTTGGCGGAAGCAGTCAAAAAGCCGAAAATAGTTTACCAAAAAATTAGGTTCAAAAATGGGAAGTTATAAAGAAACTATTTTTTAAATATGAGTGCCAGAACATATCTAGTACACCAGTTTACTCAAAAATTATTAACTTCTATTTGCGAGATGATATAAGTGTTCAAGCAGCTGGCAAAAAGGATACAATAATTGTAAATGGAGAATGTGTTGCTAAGCGCTTCATGATAATAACAGTTTCAGAAGCTTTTGTTCTGTATAAAGAAGAATTTACAGAGGAACGAGTAAGTAAAAGTGTCTTCTTTGAAAATCGTCCATCACACGTTGTGCTATCGAGAAAAACGCCTCACAATATGTGCATATGCAAGTACCACGCTAACTTCGGGTACATGTTGGATAGATGTTCAAATGTAATAAAATCTTTTCCGTGAAATTTTAAATTATTTTTGGAAAATGTTTGCTGCGATACGAAATATGAGTTATGTATGGTGAGTGAATGCAAAAAATGTACCTACGACATCAAAGATGCTTTGGTTCCTATACAATTTCTACCAAAATTGAACGAAACTGTTAAATGGAAGTATTGGCGACAATCAGACAATCGGTTACTCTTAGACTACACAGAGGCAACTTTGGCAGATCTTGTCCATGAAATCGAAACGCATTTAACATCTTTTAAACTGCACTGTTTCATAAAGAACTCGCAACAAGAATATTTTGAAAACAGAAAAAAAAAAGATTCAAAATAATGAAGTAATTTTGCAAATTGATTTTGCTGAAAATTATCGCCTTACACTACAAAATGAAGTCCAAGAAGCACACTATAGTTATAAGCAGGTTACAATCTTTACATGTGTGGCTTGGCTTTCGGATGAAACTATGTCCTTTGCTATAATAAGTGAGAAATTGGCGCATGACAAATACGATGTCGTGTTCTTCCTTACAAACATTTTGAAGAAAATAAATGATAATAAACTCATACAAAGAATATCAATTTTCTCGGACGGAAGTAGATCTCAATTTAAAAATAAGTTTATTATTTCGAGTATTCCTCAATTTGTAAAAGGTTTTTCTTGTGAACATTTTGAGTGGAATTTCTTCGCTACTTCTCATGGTAAAGGCGCAGTCGATGGAATTGGCGCTGTACTTAAAAGAAAAGTTTGGGAAGTCGTAAGGACCAAAAATATAATTTTAAGAGACGCCTATTCTTTTTACGAATGTTCTCAAAAGCACATCAAAGGTATTAAAATTTTGTACAATAGTGAGCAAGACATTGAATTCGCATCGAAAATTTTAACACAACGATGGCAGCATATCAAAAATATTAGTGGTGTCTCCAAATTCCATAATTTTTCATATGTAGACAACAATTATATAAATGCCGCCTTGGCTTGTTATTGCAAAAAATTAAAGATAAAAGTTTGAATATGTTCATATTTCAAAAACAAAACTTAATATTTCCTTTCTAACTCGTTGAATTTATGTAATTTTTAATTTTTATTTAATTTGGTTTAATAAATGAAATAATATTTTTAAATTCTTCCAACACAAGTAGTATAAACCAGTTTAAGACATTCATTGAAAAGGCTGCATGTATATTTCGCACATACGGGGAAGTATTAATATGTTATTTAAAAAAATGTTAACTTTCTTAATTCTTAACCGATTTTAAAAAGCAAGGAACTCTTTTAGTCACTATTAAACGTAGTTTCAAATAAAAATAAGAAAAAAATACGTTTTCAAATACTGTTATTCATAGATAAATGCGTGTGTCCGCAACGTGCATCCGCAACGCCCATTTATATTGAAGTAGCATAAAACCGTAAAAGTATTTTAAATGTAAAGTATGATTTTTAGAAAACCCCAACAAATCTTCTTTATTAAAAAATAAAAAAAAAATTGATCACATAAGAAATTTCGCTAAATTTTACAAATTTCATGGACACTTCAAATACCTATGAAAAATTGTGTGCGTCCGTAACGCACTATTGTGTTAGTCATAATTTTCAAAACAACATTTTAAGTAAAGTTTCAATAAAAGCACATTTTAGTACTGTGCAAAATCTACATTTTTTAATATGGACATAGTCTTCAAAATATTTAAACTTTTTAAGAAAACTAAAATAGAAAAAAAACGTGCATCCGCAAAATAGGAAATACCCATATATAACCTCATTAACTAGACACCTTGAATTAATAATGCTCTGATCCCGTAACAATTTCCTTTGGTGACTTTTTTGAGATAAATTTTTACATTTACTGCACTTAGCGAAAAACAAAAACCGAATTTAATTTAAATTTATGGTAATAAGAATACATAAGAAATTAATCTTTTTTTTTTTTTTTTTTTTGGTCCAAAGTTGCAACGAAAAATGTGGATCATGATTTTTGCGAGAAACAAAAAAGCGCCTTACAGATTTAAAAAAAAAAAATTTTATTTATTATTATTTTTTTTTTTTCTAAAATGCTGTGTATTTATGTATTTATGATTAATCGTCAATAAAAAATTATAATATTTATATATTTCTTCCCTTAATTAAAACCATTTAGAATACCATCGAACCGTCGCAACAGTCTGAATACGATATTTATAATATTAATAGGCTAGGTGATTTATTGTGACTGATGTTTTGTTCTACCGTTTTATCCCGATTTTTACCAAACGTGGAAGGTCTTTCTTTTTAGCCGATTTGCAGATTTACAGATTTTTAAATTATTTCCTTTATTTTGAGTAAATTGCATTTAAAGTTGCTACTAACACATACATACAATTATACAATCCCAGTTGGCCACGTCTTCAAGACATCCCTAATGATGGGTGCATGACAATGTAGTCTTTGAAGACAAATGTAGGATAGCCGGAACAAATCGTCAAAGACTTTTTCGAACAAATGTCGCGAAAATCGTGGACGACTAAAAGAGAGACCATGTCGCTAACGCAAAAAAAATGAAAAGTTCAGCTATATATTCACTGACGACTTTATAGAAGATTAATTCCATTATATTATCGTCAACGACTATTTAGGCGTCAATATCTTCACTTTGTCATTAACGATTACATAGGCGACAATGTCCACCACATTGTCGTTAATGATTGTATGGATGACAATATCGTTCACTTTGTCGTCAACGATTATATGAATGACAATGCTGTAAATATTGTCATCAATGCTCGCATTAATGACTGTGGTTAACGTTCTGTCTTCTACTTTGTCGTCAATGATTGTATTGGTAATAATATTAAAAAATGTATACAAAAACATAGACTTCAACATTTTTATTAATTAATTATAAATTTTCAAAAATAAATTATATCAGTACTGTCAAAGTTTAAGTAGATAGTATTTTTTTTTATTACTTAACGATTTTCCTTGTCATGTTTTCTTGACTTCTCTTTGTTGTAGGTGTTTTTGAATCGACGAGAGATAACCCATAGTTCTCTTATGAAGTCGTCATGTGTATGTCCCTCTTTCTTTGTAGATGCTATATAAAATATATTTTAAAGAGATTTTTTTATCGTTAAGTATAATGTCATTAAAAAAACGCCGTAATTCATTCAGGTCTTGAAAGATATTTACCATATAAAGCCTTGAGTAAATTTCCGTATTTCTTAAATGACCATCTATCTTTGCTGCCATCATAGTTATATAAAACTATTAACTATTAAACTACATGACAACTTTCAGGTCTTTGTCGCTTATCCTGTCGTTAGCGAAGATTTTTTACACATCATAATGATTTTTCTATTTTTTTGTTTTGTCTTGCAGCCGTTATTAAGTCCCGTTATTTTACTTTTTTTTACACGCAAAGCTTATATAAGACCAACTTAAAGACAACGTCGCTCATCATGTCGCTAACGGAGTACGACTGACGACAATTTCATACACGACTCATACACGACAAAACTTAATTTTGTCGCGTAATTTGTCGTCAATAGAATTCGATACACGACCGTATAAGTTATTTATCATCCAGCTGGTCGTTGACTAATGTTTTTATTAAATATCTGCACGAACAACTCATAGATATTGTCGCTTAACTTGTCCTTAACAAAGTTCGACGAACGACATACATAAGACGTTGTCGCTCAAATTGTCGCCAACGGAACCTGCTACACGACAATATAAATATTTGTCGCTGAATTTGTCGTCAACGGGATGTGATACACGACCATCTGAGTAATTTGTCTCCCAGCTTAACGTTAACGACAATATTCATTATATCGGCGTTACAGAAAACTTCATCGACAAATGTCGTGCGTGACAAATTATGAAATGTCTTAAAGGAATCATTAAAGACAATGTCGTCTACGACGCTTTTGCCAACTGGGATGCTATGTGTGTGTTTATTAAATTTGTTAATGTGTTTGTAATAAAAATGAGTTTGTTTTTTGTGTTGATTTGTGAATTGGCTATAACTGATTAGCATACTTTTAGGGTCTTTATTTAATGAAAAAAATAAAATTTCCTAGAATTTGCGCCCGTATTTCGAGGGCTGGAATCGGCTAGTATTCTTAAATAGGCACGTTGACTGGTAATTTCTTGTCGTAGCTATTTCGTTGCAGAGCTTAACATGAATAATTGAAAAAAAATAATTTTTGGGTCGAAAAGTAAAATACTGTAAACCACCA
The DNA here is from genome assembly GCA_963682025.1 of Cordilura impudica. NCBI lineage: Eukaryota > Metazoa > Arthropoda > Insecta > Diptera > Scathophagidae > Cordilura > Cordilura impudica. The sequence goes on from OY821521.1 coordinate 7,127,094, forward strand.
ATACACTCAAATACTGTAGAGTACTTAAATAATCCACTTTTTATCTCTACTTGAACAAATTAGTTTTTTAACTTTCCGCCATATAAAACCACTTAAATTTTTGTTACTGTTGCTATGTGTGTGTGTGTTTTACTAACATCATTATCATCAATATTGTCATCATTATCAAGATCTACGTCATTAATTTAGTGAACAAATAATGATTAAGGATGTTTTTGGTTAGATGAATGTATTCTGATTGTTGCCATTTCATCTTATAAATATACATACATATATACATTAAGGCAGAAGTGTGTATGTATACACATATTTATGTATGTATGTATGTATGTATTTTAGTTAATTATGGCCGTTTAATGTTTTTTATGGGTTTGTAAGTTATTGGCCATTTTGATGGCTTAATGTGGTGCGTATGTTGTTATTTTAAATTGTTTCACTTCTATTTGTTTTTTTGTTTTTTTTTTCTTTTAATGGACTCTTTTATAGTGTGAAATAAAACAACAACAACAGCAGCAGCAGTAGCATAGAAATCAATTAACACTTATCAAGCTGTGAATTAAATTAAACATTTAAATGGTTTTTTCTGTGTGTTTATTCGTATTGTTATGATAGAAGGTGTTGACAAATGCCTTGATTTTATGGCACAATTTAAAAGTAATTACTTAATATTAAAAATGTTCAAGTTATTTTTATTTATTTGTTTCAGCACTTTATTAATGTGGAATTGATTTGATTTGAGATGTTTTCGGTTGTTAATAAAATTTTATAGCAAAATATATGTAGAAGAAGAGAATTTTTGAAAACAAATTATAATATCAAATAATTTAATAGCTTTTAGTATGATTTGTGTGAATAAATAATAGCAAATTTTTTTAGAACAAAAAAAAGTTGTCATAAAATCTGAGAAAATGTTTTTCTTAAAAAAAAATTTAAAAAAAAATTATTTCACTTATAATATCTTAGTAAAAACAAATTTTCGAAACAAAATAGAATTTCCATATTGATTTACACTTCATCCGTAAGGATTTACGCCAGCACCGCACAACTGCTGAAAATCGTTTTACATTGGCCAAAATTCTGTAACTTTTGAACTGATCAAATAATTTTAGTAATTTTTTTTTTTTTTTAATGGATAAACATTTAGTTTAGCCTAAGTCAGTTTTAATTTCATTTAAATTGAGGAATTCTAGGTCAAAGTTGAACTCTTCATTCTTTTTTAACTTTTACCGTGAAATATGGGTTTTAATTTTTTTTATTTATTAAAAAATATCATATTTGGATTTTAATAATAACTAGCAGATTCCAGCGCTCGAAATTCGAGTGCAATTTCTAGGCAGCTTTATTTTTCAACTTAGCCAATTCACAAACCAACACTTTTATGGTTTATTATTATTGTGAGTGAAGATAACAAACTCATTAACAAACACATTAACAAATTTAATAAAAACACACATAGCATTACATAATTTTATGTATGTGTTAGCAGCAACTTTAAATGCAATTTACTCAAAATAAAGGAAAAAATTTAAAAACCTGTAAATATGCAAAATGGCTAAAAAGAAATACCTTTCAAATAATATACGTTTGGTGAAAATCTGGATAAAACGGTAGAACAAAACATCGGTCACAAGAAATCGCCTAGGCTATTAATATAGATTAGTTATTTTTTTTTTATTTTTTTTTTAATTTAATTGCTATCACAACAAGAAAAAAATCTATGTTAGTCCGATCACAGCGGAGATGTGTAAACATCTATTTACACATCAATTACAATGAAACAGTAAGTGCCATCTACATATGTATAGCAAGCAACTGCTATGGTTGTTATATTTGATGGTTGCAGTTGTTTGCTATTTATTCATGGCGCTTTCTGTTGGTTGTTGAATCAGCTAAATAAATTTAAATCATAATATTTGCACCAATACACTTACATATAACTCACACCGTTTTTCCCTTACGCTGTTTTTGTGATTGTATTGTGAAATAAATTTTTACCCCCCTGAGCGCATAGATGTTTACACATCAAAAAAACTTATAAATTACAGTGATAGCAAGTAAAGGCTTGAAGTTAATGTTATGTCAATACAATTTAAAAATACAATTTGTATATAAAACATAAAAATAACAATAGTAAAAAAATTTTGGTGTCTAAACATATAAAACAAACGTATAAAATTATAAATTGAAAACAATTAATAAATTTGAAAAAAATTAAAAAGTTCCTTTTTAAAGCATAATGTGTTGCTAAGCAATTGAGTATATGATGGTAGGTCGTTCCAAAGACCGATTGTCTCATAGACAAAAGGTATTTATATTTTTGTGATATCAGGTTTTTTCCACGTGAAGATTTGGCAAAAGTAATTCTCCTATAAAGATATCGCACCTGTACCTCTAAATTGAGTCAATTCAAATTTTTTCAATTTTCACTTTTTGCCATATCTATCCACTGTAAAAATCTTACAGCGATTTTTCTAGTCTTTCGTAAAAAAAATACAGCTGTAACCCTCTTTGTGTTATGAGTAACTTCTTTAGAATCCATAAAAAAGACTTATTTTGAGTTGCACCCAAAAAAACTTGTTATTTTTAATGATCATTGAAAATCGCAAAAACAATTACTGTTGTATACTTATTCTTCGCAATTCTTTACAATGAAACAACTGTTTTTAAATTTTATAGTAAATATTTAAAGAAAAACCGTTTTTTGCCTCTACTGAAAATTTGTAAATTTTGAGTTGACTGACTTTAGAGGTACAGGTGCGATATTCAGGTTCCTTTAAATATATTAGTTTATGCATCATCAAAAGACATTTATAACTTAATACATCTTTAAAAAACATTTTATGCAACTGATATGAAAACGGTGATATACTTTCCCTTCTACTATGATTAAATACATATGTGGCTATGTTGTAATATGTGACCACAAGTCGACTAAAATCAATAGTGTCACAATTTGCAAATATTTCACACCCATACAATAAAACAGAAATTAAATATATTTTAGCCAGAAGCATCCGTATATTAAAGGGCGTCGATGCTTTAACAGCCCACAGGTTTCTCATCATACCATGAACTTTTCCAGCCGAAATATTAATATGATTTTTCTATGAAAGTTGGGCATTGAATGTTATTCCTAGATTTGATGATGATGGAACGAAATTGATTATATTGTTGTTTATTTTTAAAAATTCGGTATTTTCATGTCTTTTCTTATCATTTCTTGACAAGAAGATGCATTTTGATTTTTTCGGATTTATGCATAGATCATTTATACTTGCCCATTTATGAATTTTATCCAAATCGTTGTTAATGCAGTCAATACAATAACGTACATTTTCAAATTTAGAGCTTATGTACAATTGTACATCATCTGCATATATTTGAATATCGCAGTGACTTAGAGAATCAGGAAGATCATTAATGTACATACAAAAAAGTAATGGGCCAAGAATGGACCCTTGCGGCACCCCTCTATCAATTGGTCTAAAGTCATTGTTGTTCTTGGGGTTGGGAATTATTTAAATATATTAAATATATACGCAAGGAATTGCAGAAGTTTAGGTAAGATAAGTTTCAAAAATCTAGGATTTATTCCATCTAGACCGACGGTATTAGATTTTATTGATGATATACTTTTGAGAACTTCAGCTTGATCTACACATCGAAAAGAAAAACAGTTCTCAACGGGGACTTTATGGATTTTAGCATATTCATTTTCACTTGGCCTTTCCACTTCAACTTTAACAAATTTGTTGTTTAGTTCATCCACGTCCACATCAGCGCTAGAGGTGTAAACACTTTCCTATTTTACGGATTTCCTTCCACTTACTCTTGCTATCTAAAGCTGATGTAAATTTCTGTTCATAGTACGTAGATTTAGCCAAATTAATATTGTCCATCACTTTTCTTTTAGCAGATTTGAACAGTGATCGCAATTCTGGAGTTTTAAATTTCTTCCATTTTTTATACGCTAAATCCTGGTTGTAAATTAAATGTTTAATAGTTGAACTAAAACATGGTGGCTGTTTAGCTTTGATAGTTTTGGTCCTCTCCGGTACGGTTTCATCAAATGCTTTAGTTAGATTATTCTGTGGGAAAGCTCATTTACATTTTCAAGATTATAAATTGCATTCCAACTAATGCAATCGAGTTGCTGGTGTAATGCCACATAATCAGTGTTTCGAAAATCACGATAAGTATAGTGAATATCCTCAGTGTTAACAAAAACATCATACACTGCAAAGATAAGGTCATGTCTTGAAAAAACTGATGCGGATAACTGGTCATAAAGCAGTATTTTGTTTTTATGATAAACAAAGAATACGTCAAGTAAACTATTTGCACCATAAGGACAATGTGTTGGAATGTTGGTGTTTTCACAGGCATAGGGCCGAGTGTTTGCATTGGCTCCTGAAATCGGCTGTTGAAATCGCCTGCAATAATTACGTCATTATATAATAGCGAAATGGATTCAATTTTATCTAGCATATCATTGGCATCAACATTGTCATTTGGTCGATATACGCATGCAATTAGTATTTTTCGCTTATCTTCCGGGATAACCGCCAAGAATAAATATTCAATTTGACTAGTTGGCTCGGATCTCAGTTTTGCACAACTACTTATTTCATTACGAATGTTAATTGATACCACCAGCATGAGTTTTCCTGTCGGCACGAAACAATTTCAAACCACGCAGCTTAAAGATGGCATCATTGATTAATGGATCGAACAAAGTTTCAGAAACGCAGATAACATCAACTCCAGAATCAAGGAAAATATGCCTAAACTCATCCATCTTGTTGTTGAGACTTTGTGAATTTAAATGTACTATTTTTAGTCCTGATTTTTACTTTGCAAGAATAAGCACATTTTTTAATAATGCGATTTTTTTTTTAATGTTTACACTCAAAAAAAGTTTTACACTAAAAAAAAAAGTTAAATCAACTGGAAATTTTGCTATTACTACTGAAAAATTAAAAATTTTTTGCTATCAAATTTGCAAATTTGTTTACACTCAAAGAATATTTACACTTAAGAAAACGTTACTAATATTATCTAAAAGTCTTGCTATTACTACAGAAAAATTTATTTTTGGTGTCAAATTTGTTAACAATTTAATCGTAACATGTTTAAGTTTCCGCCTCTTAGATCTATCGCTGCAGTTTGCGTGGTCTTCCAGCCTTATGTTGCGTTGCTGTTTCTGCACCGACAGTAATTTGGCCTTCTAACCAGTTTGCACTTTTTACATAAAAATTTTGTTTACTGCAGCTAGCTTCTTTGTAGCGTTTTTTAAGTGCTTTGACGAAATTAGATAATTGCTCTTGTATTTCGATGCTACATGAATTTAAGTTTAATTTTATTTTAACGTAACTAAGAACATCTTCTTGGTTTTTATACCCTCCACCCCAGTGTGCAGACGGTATATATAAATTTGTCATTCCGTTTGTAATAATTAGAAAAAAAATTCTGCACCCCATAAAATATATATATTTATGATCCTTATAAAAAGCGGAGTTGATATAGCGATGTCCGTCTGTGGAAATCACGATGACAACTTCAATCGGGCAGCTAGGTTGCTCGTTTGCACAAAAAATGATTCACTGACTTCCTGAGAAGTTTGCTATTTAAAATCGTCCGAATCGGTTGAATAGGACCCGATACCTGAATGAAGAATAAAAAAAGTCTTGAAAAAATATGATTTTCTATGTTGTTCTTGTCACGATCACGATCATTTTTAGTGAGAATGATTCATCAAGATCATGGGAAGTTTTTTGTTTCAAAAATCACTAAAATCGGTGGAACGAGTCCAGGGTAATCGTTCCACCGATTTTAGTGAAAAATTTAAAAAAAATAAAAAATATGATGTTTCTATATTGTTCTTGTTGTTATTCTATATGTTGTATTGTTGTCAAAGCTGGACTTGTTGTTTTTGTGATCTTTGTGGTAATACTATTATAATAACTAACCCTTTGTAAATTTTTTTTTATCAACTCTGGTAGAAAAATTGTAGTTTCCGTTGTTTTGGCATCACTAAAAAAATTTGTTGGATCATTTTTGTCATCGCCACGAGCCTGCCTGCAAAGTTTCAGATCGATTGGGTCACGGGAAAAGGGTTAAAAATCAATCCAAAATTTTTTCGACAAGCAGACACTACGAGTTAATATAAAGGGAGTAAAAATTCACCAACATCTAAAGTAAATAATGTTGAACTACTTAGTTGTTAATAAAAACAAGCAATGTAAATTTACCAAACAAAATTTTATGTATTAATTTATTTAAAGAAAAACACGAAAATAACTTTTGATGTTGTATTTTTAGTGTGTAATATTTACATATATGTACATACATATGTATATAAAATAACAAAACAATATACATATATTCTATACATGTATATTCATAAAAACCGCATGTTAGAAATAAATCGGTATATTATTTTATTTATATGAAATTCTCCAATATGTATTTTGTTTTAGGGAAAATACATTTCTTTTGTATTAACAGAGTGTCACTTCATTTTGCTCAGTGCTGCTATTCCATAGTAGATGGCGCCGCAATTTTTGTTTTAATTAGCTTTGCAATCGTTATTTCTATTTTAACATGAATGTCAATATTTTCAATTAGATAGCATACGTTTTTCCATTATTCTTTTACAAATATGACCATAAGTTTGGCATATTAACTTTTTGTTGTCTTTACAAAATAGAGTTACCGAGTTCATCAATGAATTTTTTTTTTTGCTTTCAAAACAGTTCTACATAGTTATATAAAATTATTATTCTGCTTTACCTACAAAATATCTGATTGCGATTATATATAATTTTTAAAAATTGTTTATAATTATAATTGTTTATAATTGTTTATAACACAAAGAGGGTTACAACTGTATTTTTTTTTCTTTGCGAAAGACTAGAAAAACCGATGTCAGGCTTATACAATGGATAGATATGACCACTGTGTATCGTTTTCTTGCAAAACATGAAAATTGAAAAATTTTGAGTTGACTCACTTCAGAGGTACAGGTGCGATTTTGTAGCAATTAAATTTGTATTCAAATGTCATTTTCTTACAAGCATTCTCATAAGCCATCATACTATGTTTCTAGGTAAAATAAAAAGGTAAGAAAATGGCTTTAGTGCATTACTACCTAAAATCATATACATATCAAAAGCCACTATACAAAAGAATTACCTGTGTGTGTTTTCTTTACTACCTGCATTAGTGCATTGTTAGGTAAAATAAAAAGGCATAAAAAAGGTATGATAATAAAAAACCACAGGAGGCACATCGTCGCATTCGATATCTAATAAAATCAATCATTATTCATTATTTAAAGAAGGCGAGCAGTCATCAGACCTCGTTTCACTTTTACTATGAACAATAAATCGTTAGCTGGGACAGAGTAAACTTATTCTTAGTAGTTTATTTTGAAAAATAAAAAACAATTTCGATCGAAAAATTCCGAAACGAATACGACGATTCGACCCCAGGTACAAATAAATTACATCCTCTGTGTATTGATATTCTTACTTACAAATATATCAGAAGGGTGGTGTATTTTGTAAGCATAATGCACTGCATTTGTAGGGGGCATCCCCTGAGTGTTAGTTAATTAAAAAAAGAGCAAATATCATTACTGGTATTTAATTTGAAATTTTTTTGAGTAATTTCATTACAATGAAAAAAGCGTTCTACCGGCGGGTCGTGGCAGGTGCAGAAGTATATATGGGGTTAAAGAGGATACTTTCGCCTTTCTCGGAGTGGTATACGTTTCTTGTTTCCTTTTGTTCCCTAGAAGTTCTATTCCACTAAAGTTGAAATTTTACAAAAATTTAGTAGTTTAATAAATATTTCATAACGCCCCTAATATTAAACGCTAGGGCTGTGACCACTTACAACAACTAAAGACTAAAATTCTACCAACCTTGTAAAAAGGACCGCACGTCATTATCAATCATAACTTGCGAGCAGTAACCATTTATTTTGAAAAAAACATCACCTTTTCATAAGATTAAAAAAAAACAGTTGAGTTTGACAGCATGCCACGCCCACAATTATAAATGGTTTAACCTAATTTTTGGCTGCCTTAATCTGGATATATTGGCTAAAAATGGCGTTAAAATTTTAAGAATCGGTGACAAAAAAAAAAATTAAAAATTATTATTTTTTATACAAATTTTTCTATACAAATTTCTATAAACATTTTTTTATAAAAATGTTCAATAAAGTTTTTGTATAAAAATTACGTATAAAATGTTTCTACAAAAATTTTCTATTAACTAAATTGGTTTCTATCAAAATTTTCTATATAATTTCTTTTCTATAAAAATTTTCTGTATAAACTTTTTTCTATAAAAATTTTCTACAAAAATTTTTCTCTATAAAAATTTGTCTATAAAATTTTTTTCTATAAAATTTTTTTCTATAAAATTTTCTTCTATAAAAATTTTTCTATAAAATTTTTCTATAAAATAAAAATTTTTCTATAAATTTTTTTTTATAAAAATTTTTCTATAAAAATTTTTTTCTATAAAAATTTCCAGAAAAATTTTTTTATTAAAATTTTTCCATTAACATTTTTTCTATCAACATTTCTCCATTAAAACCTTTTTCTAACAAAATTTTTCCATAAAATTTTTTTCTATCAAAATTTTTTTTTTTGTTATTGTTATTATTGAGATTAAAAAAGAATTGAGTTTGACAGCATGCCACGCCCACAATTATCAATGTTTTAGCCTAATTTTTGGCTGCCTTAATCTGGATATATTGGCTAAAAATGGCGTTAAAATTTTAAAAATCGGTGACAAAAAAATTACACCTTTGGCCAATTAAATCAAAATTTAGCCCCATAGGATTTATGAACTAGAACTGATGGTCTTAAAAACACACAACAAACAATTTCACTTCTAATGAACATTATTCTCATTACTATTCAATATGAGGTTAGAATGAGGTTAGATAGCCAAATTATCTATCAAATTTATCTATCAAAATTTTTACTATAAAAAGTTTTTACTATAAAAATTTTTCTATTAAAATTTTTTCTATCAAAATTTTTCTATCAAAATTTTTTCTATTAAACTTTTTTCTATCAAAATTTTTCTATCAAAATTTTTTCTATTAAAATTTTTGCTTTCAAAATTTTTCTATCAAAATTTTTTCTATCAAAATTTTTCTATAAAATGTTTCTTAAAAATTATTATTTTTTATAAAAATTTTTCTATACAAATTTCTATAAACATTTTTTTATAAAAATGTTCAATAAAGTTTTTGTATAAAAATTACGTATAAAATGTTTCTACAAAAATTTTCTATTAACTAAATTGGTTTCTATCAAAATTTTCTATATAATTTTTTTTCAATAAAAATTTCTTATATAAATTTTCTTCTATAAAAATTTTCTACAAAAATTTTTCTCCATAAAAATTTTCTATAAAATTTTTTTCGATAAAAATTTTTTCTATAAAATTTTTTTTCTATAAAAATTTCCAGAAAAATTTTTCTATTAAAATTTTTCCATTAACATTTTTCTATAAACATTTCCCATTAAAACCTTTTTCTAACAAAATTTTTGCATAAAATTTTTTTCTATCAATATTTTTCTATAAAAATTTTTTTGTTATTGTTATTATTGAGAATAAAAAAGAATTGAGTTTGATAGCATGCCACACCCACAAATAGCAAAAGTTTAATCTCATTTTTTGGCTACCTTAATCTGGATATATAAGCTAAAAAGTGGCATTAAAATTTTAAAAATCGGTGACAAAAAAATTACACTTTTGGCCAATGAAATCAAAATGTAGCCATAGTACCACGTAGGGTTTATGAATTAGAACTGATGGCCTTAGAAATACCATTGCAATGTAAATCAAAAAGACTGCCGGTACTAATTCTGGTCTCATTTACACGCATTAAAACAACAAACAATTTCACTTCTAATGAACATTATTCTCATTACTATTCAATATGAGGTTAGAATGAGGTTAGTTAGCCAAAGGGGTGGGATTATTTATACAAATTATGTTTATTGTCATTATTGTAATAAGCTAATAGCGTATAATGATTACTACATCAATTAAATTTAACAGCTTCTAGACCAATTAAATTCAGTGAACACAATTTGTAATGAAATTTCAGTTGTTTGCCTAAAAAATATTTTTATAACTTGGTATTTTTTTTAGTGTCATTTGTATATTTCAGTTATTTATAATTTAGTTATTTATATATTTTTCAAATTCAATAAGTATTCTTTTAATTCATTTATTCCTTTTTATACCTTCCACACCAATGGCCAGAGGATATATGCATATAAGAGCCTACGGTCAAGCTCGATTATTCAAAATACTCGAACAGTAAATGAGATACTCGAACCGAACGAGTAGCTCGAGCAGTAAAAAAAAACATTTTTCATGTTTGAAAGCATCCAAAAAGATGCTTAAGAAAACATCCTTCAAGTTTTAAAGCAGTCCTCCAAATTGAAGCTTGGAGGAACTACTACTCGACATGAAAAAAAAATTTATAAAAAAAATAGAAAAAAATATATCTGTTTTAATCTTCAATTTCTTTAAATATTTTATCGGCAACTATCGATCTGATATAAAAAAATTTGAATTCAAAAAATCCAACCCATTATAAAATGTGACTAGTGTATTGTAGTGAATATACAAACGGTATTAACTATACAACTCTAAGAGGTGTTCCCATAAAAAATCTAGGTTAAAAAACACACAACATGAAAATTAGTTTGATAAACCTTCATTTAGTAGACATTAATTGTTACGAATAAGGAAGTATATAATTACATAAAAATGGTTAATATAGAAACAAGTTTATCTATGTCTTACACATTTTACCTAAAATCCTTTTACAAAAAAAATCCATTATACTAAATCATCAATTATTTTTTATCTTTACAACGTGTAAACATATTTTTATTTGATATGTTCAAACAGACTTATTATACAACTAATATATTTATATCACATTAATGGAAAAACCTGAATTTCCTTCCAAATTTGTTTAACTATGTTCATCACATTAATTATTCATTTTCATATTGACCTAAAAACGTCCAGGAATTGACATAACAAAGAACAGTGATAAATTTTCCCAATACATTAATAGATTTTCATGAATGCACACACAACACAATACACAGGCATGTACCAAAAAAAATATATATATATATATATTTTTCTAAATTTCGGAATGATTTTTCTTTAGAAACTTCTAAACAATTTTTAGAAAATATTTATTTATTTAATAATAAAATTTTTGTAAAAAAAATTTTAATTTAAATAAAAAAAAAGTAAGAAAATTATAGTAGATCAAGACTTGGTATACAATACCATATAACACGCCTTTCGAGAGAAGGTCTTGTATACATCTTTGCTTAGGGAATAACTGGATATAAAGTATAAGCACAAATCATATTTAATGCTATTGTTATTAATTTGTGGCGTGCGGATAAGATAAAGTTCATATCTGATGTTATTTTTATATGGGGAATAATGTAAAAAAATTTATCTCAAAAACATATAAACACCAAAATCTGAAATATCTCTACCAAATGTTTGTGTTGTGCCCTTAACCATTATATGGTCCGGGTATAATGAGTTTGTGTTGAAAAATTTTATATAAAAATTTCTAAAAAAAATTTTCTATAAAAATTTTCTATATAAATTTTTTTTATTAAAATTTTTCTATAAAAATGTTTCTATCAAAATTTTTCTATACACATTTTTCTATCAAAATTTTTCATTTTTCTATACTAATTTTTCTACCAAAATTTTTCTATACAAATTTTTCTATCAAAATTTTTCTATACAAATTTTTGTATAAAATTTTTCTATAAAAATTTTTCTATCAAAATTTTTCTATACAAATTTTTGTATAAAATTTTTCTATAAAAATTTTTGTATATAAATAATTCTGTAAAAATTTTTCTATCACAATTTTTCAATAAAAATTTTCTATAAAAAATTTCCTATATATATTTTGTACAAAAGTTTTCCGTAAAAGTTGTATAAAAAAGTTTCTATTCAAATTTCCTATAAAAATATTATCTATAAAAAATTTTTCTATAAAAATATTTTCTATAAAAAATTTTTCTATAAAAATTTTTCTATAAAAAAATTTCTATAAAAATTTTTCTATGAAAATGTTTTCATCAAAACTTCCATAATTTTATAGAAAAATTTTTATTGTAAAAATATTTATAGAAAAATTTTTATATCAATATTTTTCTATATCAATATTTTTCTATAAAAATTTTTCTATCAAGATTTTTCTATAAAAATTTTTCTATAAAAATTTTTCTGTCAAAATTTTTCTTCACAATTTTTCTATCAAAATTTTTTCTATCAAGATTTTTCTATAAAAATTTTTCTATCAATATTTTTCTCTAAAAATTTTTCTATAAAAATTTTTCTGTCAAAATTTTTCTTCACAGTTTTTCTATCAAAATTTTTTCTATCAAGATTTTTCTATAAAAATTTTTCTATCAATATTTTTCTCTAAAAATTTTTCTATCAAGATTTTTCTCTAAAAATTTTTCTATCAAGATTTTTCTATAAATATTTTTCTATAAAAATTTTTTTATCAAATTTTTCTATAAAAATTTTTCTATCAATATTTTTCTATAAAAATTTTTCATCAAAATTTTTCTACACAAATTTTTCTATCAAAATTTTTCTATAAAATTTTTTCTATAAAAATTTTTCTATCAAATTTTTTCTATAAAAATTTTTCTATAAAATTGTTTCTATAAAAATTTTTGTCAAAATTTTTCTATAAAAATTTTCTTTAAAAAATTTTCTATAAAAATTATCTACAAATATATTCTACAAAAATTTTCCATAAAAGTTGTATAAAAATTTTTCTATTAAAATTTCCTATAAAAATATTTTGTACAAAAAATTTTTCTATAAAAATACTTTCTATAAAAAATTTCTCTATAAATATTTTTCTATCACAATTCTTGTATAAAAATATTTCTATCAAAACTTTTCTATAAAAATTTTGTTATAAAAATTTTTCTATCAAAATTTTTACTATAAATTGTTTCTATAAAAATGTATACTATAACAATTTTTCTATAAAATCTTTCTATACAAATTTTTACTATAAAAATGTTGGATTAAAATTTTCTATAAAAATTTTTTTTTATAAAAATTTTTACTATAACAATTTTTCTATAAAAATTTATGCAATAACAATTTTTCTATAAAATGTTTCTATAAAAAACTATAAAAAATTTTTACTATTTAAATTTTTTCATCAAAATTTTTCTATCAATATTCTTATATAAAAATTTTCTATCAATTTTTTTCTATAAAAATTTATCTATCAAAATTTTTACAGTAAAAAGTTTTCTATCAAAATTTTTACTATAAAAAATTTTCTATAAAAATTTATCCTATAACAATTTTTCTATAAACATTTTTACTATTTAAATTTTTTCCATCAAAATTTTTCTATTAATATTTTTCTATAAAAATTTTTCTATCAAATTTATACTATAAAAAGTTTTCTATCAAAATTTTTACTATAAAAATTTTTCTATTAAAATTTTTACTACAAAAATTTTTCTATTAAAATTTTTTCTATCAAAATTTTTCTAAAAATATTTATCTTATAACAATTGTTCTATAAAAATTTTTACTATTAAATTTTTTCCATCAAAATTTTTCCATCAATATTTTTCTATAAAAATTTTTCTATCAAATTTATTTTTATAAAAATTTTTCTATCAAATTTTTCCTATTAAAATTTATCGATCAAAATTTTTACTATAAAAAGTTTTCTATCAAAATTTTTACTATAAAAAGTTTTCTATCAAAATTTTTACTCTAAAAATTTTCTATAAAAATTTATCCTATAACAATTTTTCTATAAAATTTTTCTATAAAAATTTTTACTATAAAAAATTTTTACTATAAAAATTTTTCTATCAAAATTTGTACTATAAAAAATTTTTACTATAAAAATTTTTACTATTTAAATTTTTTCCATCAAAATTTTTCTATCAATATTCTTATACATACATATAAAAATTTTTCTATAAAATTTTTTCTATAAAAATTTATCTATAAAAATTTTTACTGTAAAAATTTATCTATCAAAATTTTTACTGTAAAAAGTTTTCTATCAAAATTTTTACTATAAAAACTTTTTCTACCAAAATTTTTTCTATCAAAATTTTTCTATCAAAATTTTTATTATAAAAATTTTTCTATAAAAATTTATCCTATAACAATATTTCTATAAAAAATTTTTACTATTTAAATTTTTTCCATAAAAATTTTTCTATCAATATTTTTCTATAAAAATTTTTCTATCAATATCAATATTTTTCTATAAAAATTTTTCTATCAAATTTTTTCTATAAAAATTTATCTATCAAAATTTTTACTATAAATCAAAAAATTTACTACAAAAATTTTTCAATCAAAATTGTTTCTATCAAAAATTTTCTGTAACAATGTTTCTTTAAAAATTATTTTTTCTAAAAATTTTCTATACAAATTCCTATAAACATTTATCCACAAAAACTTTCGATAAAACTTTTCTATAAAAATTTTCCATAAAAATTTCCTATAAAATGTTTCTACAAAAATTTTCTATATAAATTTGTTTCTATAAAAATTTTCCATATAATTTTTTTTTTTTAATTTTCTATATAAATTTTTTTCTATAAAAATTTTCTACAAAAATTTTTCTCTATAAAAATTTTTCTATAAAATTTTCTTCTATAAAAATTTTTCTATAAAATTTTGTTCTATAAAAATTTTTCTATAAAATTTTCTTCTATAAAAATTTTTCTATAAAATTTTTTTCTATAAAAATTTCCAGAAAAATTTTTCTGTCAAAATATTTCCATTAAAATTTTTTTCTATCAACATTTTTCCATTAAAACTTTTTTCTAAAATTTTTTTCTATCAAAATTTTTCTATAAATTTTTTTTTTTTTTTTTTTTTGTTTTTTCTATTATAGAAATTGTTTTAGAAAAAAAATTTACATTTTTTTCTATCAAAATTTTACCATTGAAATTTTATAAAAAAAATTTTTATAGAAAAAAATTTTTATATAATTTTTTTTTTATAAAATTTTTTTCTATAAAAATTTCTATAACAATTTTTCCATTAAAATTTGTTTCTATCAAAATTTTTCCATTAAAATTTTTTTCTTTCAAAATTTTTCTATTACAATTTTTTCTACAAAAATGCTCATTAATATTTTCTATAAAAATTTTTCTATCAAAAATTTTCTAAAAAAAATTTTCTATCAAAATTTTTCCATAAAAATTTTTTCTATAAAAACTTTTCTATCAAAATTTTTCCATAAAAATTTATATAGAAAATTTCTATAAAAAATTTTTCGATAAAAATTTTTTCTTATTAAATGCTTTTTCTATCAAAATTTTTCTATTAAAATATTTCCTATAAATAAAATTGGTGAAAAAATTTTTATTTATAAACATTTTCATAAAATTTTTTTTCTATAAAAATTTTTTCTATAAAACATATAAAAATTTTTCTATCAAAAATTTTTCTATCAAAATATTTTCTATCAAAATTTTTTTATCAAAATATTTTCTTTAAAAAGTTTTACTATAACAATTTTTCCATAAAAAATTTTACTATAATTTTTCTATAAAAATTTTTCTTTAAAAATTTTTCTATAAAAATTTTTCTATAAAAAATTTTCTATAAAAATAAATTTCTATAAAAATTATTTCTTTAAAAATTTTTCTATAAAAATTTTTCTATAAAAATAAATTTCTATAAAAATAAATTTCTACAAAAATTTTTCTATTTAAATTTTTCTACAAAAATTTTTCTATTTAAATTTTTCTATAAAAATTTTTCTATAAAAATTTTTCTATAAAAATTTTTCTATAAAATTTTTTCTATAAAAATTTTTCTATAAAAATTTTTCTATAAAAATTTTCCATAAAAATGTTTTCATCAAAACTTTTCTATAATTTTATAAAAAAAATTTTATTGTAAAAGTATTTATAGAAAAACTTTTATAGTAAAAATTTTTATAAAAAAATTTTCTATTAAAATAAAAATTTTTCTATCAAAATTTTTCTATAAAAATTTTTCTATCAAATTTTTCTATAAAAGTTTTTCTGTCATAATTTGTCTATCACAATTTTTCTATCAAAATTTTTCCCATTAAATTTTTCTATAAAAATTTTAAAATTGTTCTATCAAAATTTTTCTACACAAATTTTTCTTCAAAATTTTTCTATAAAATTTTTTCTATCAGAATTTTTCCATAAAAATTTTCTATCAAAATTTTTCTATAAAAAATATCTATAAATATTTTCTACAAAAATTTTCCATAAAAGTTGTATAAAAATTTTTCAATTAAAATTTCCTATTAAAAATATTTTCTACAAAAAATTTTTCTAAAAAAATTTTTCATATAAAAAATGTTTCTATAAAATTTTTTTCTATAAAATTTTTTTCTATAAAAATTTTTCAATAAAAATTTACGAATATATAAAATTTGTAGAAAAATTTGTTCTATAAAAATTTTTTTATTAATGTTTTTTCTATAAAAATTTTTCTATTAAAATATTTTCTATAAATAAAATTGGTGAAAAAATTTTTATTTATAAATTTTTTCATAAAAAATTTTCAATCAAAATATTTGCATTAAATTTTTTGCTATCAAAATTTTTACAGAAAATTCTATAAAAATTTAAAAAAAAAAATTTTCCATTAAAAGAAATTTTTTTCTATAAAAATTTTTCTATTAAACTATTTTTCTATAAATAAAATTGGTGGAAAAAAATTTTTTATAAATGTTAGATTTTGTAGTCATTTTGCAGACATATTGCAATTAAGTCTGTAATTAATATACAAATTTTAATTTTGTTTCAATGGTGGTAGAGAAGAAGAAAGCATGTATTTTAAAAATTCATAACTACACTGTATTCTTAATCGGACCGGTTTCTGGCATTTTTTTTTAACATTTTCATAATTTTTTTTTAATAAAAATTGTTTTCTGTAAAAATTTTCACATACAAATTTTTTTCTACAAAAATTTTCACATACAAATTTTTTTCTATAAAAATTTTTTTTCAAAAGAAAATAAATTTTTTTTATAAAATATTGAACAATTTTTCTATAGAAATTTTGATCTATAAAAATTTTTTCTTTAAAAATTTGTTCTATATAAAAAAAAAATTGGCATCTTTTCGTAAAATCCTGGAAATTTTTTATAAAACATTAAAAAAAATAAAAATAATAGGACACATTTAAAATTCTGTTTTAAATTTAAAATGAACTTGGTTTTTGGCACTTTTGTATTATTTATTTTTTGTTGGATTTAGCAAATTTTCCTAAATGAGCCTATTGTAAAGAAATTGCTGTTTCATTCAATTTGTAATTTAAATAACTTGCCTTTGATGTGTTGTTGTTGTTGCTGTAAAACTGTAGCTGTAGCACATGTTTTTGTAAATCAAACTTTGTATAACTTTGTCATTTTTATTTTCGTTATTCATACTCGTAATTATTTTACTATTTTTTTCTGTGGTTGATGATTATGTACTTCCCCACGGGGGGGGATTTTACTTTTTAACACAATTTTGTTTAACTTTTGGTATTGTCAATTTAATTAGATTTAAATTTATATTTTTGTGTATTTTTATTGAACATAAAACTAAAAAAATTTTATGAGCATTTTCTTTTATTTCTTTTTATCTTTATTTTTTTTTTTTTTTTTTGGTTAAATTTTGAACGCGTGCTTGATCTTTGTCAAACAGCTGAACAATGTTGTCACATAAATTTGCAAAAATTTAATATTTTCTTCATGGAAATATTATTCGATGCTGATTTTTGATGATGGCAAAACGAATGTGTTTGTTGAAGAGAATCGGCGAATAGACGTTTTGTTTTTAAGTTATTTTTAAATATTATTTAAAATTTTTATTTTGTTTGTCGCTATTTTTACTTTTTTTTTCTTTTTTAATTCTTTGCATATTTTTGTTTAAATTCTTTTACTGTTTTTGCATTTTTTTTTTTTGTTGCTTCTTTAACTTAATATATTAATTTTTTATTTATGATTGATTTTACTTTTTCCAATAAAGCCAAACAAAAACAAAATGTTTGTTAAATCAACAATTTGATGTATTTGAAAAGATGATTGGCTAGAGATTTCTTTCGTTTAGATTTACTTTCCCTCTAAGAGAGAAGCATGTTTAACAGCATTAGACACATATATAGACACATATACACATACATATATATAAATATAAATATTTTCTTTATCTTTTTGTATAAATAAATTTTTTTGTATTTTTTCTTTATATATATATTTACTTTTTTTTTTGTTTCTTAATATATTATTTATGATTTGATATGATTATATTTTATGTATTTAGAATTCATTATGATGTTCTCTTTTTGGAGTAATTCTAAATTATTGTTTTTTTTTTTTTTTGCTAAACAAAATATTAGCAATGATTGTTTTCAATTCCTTTTTTTCTATTCAGCTCTATGTTGGTCATGTGGCAAATTCTTTTAAGAACCTGGAAAAAAAATTAAATATTTAAAATCAAAATTTATGCATACAAAAATTATCCGAAATTTTATTTCTATTTGTAACTTATAAAATCCATGTAAAATAAAAATATTTTTGAAGCAATAGTTATATCGATTGAATTTAGTTTTGTTGTCATTTGGTTTACATATTTAAATATTAATTATACGTTATATTGGGGAACAATTAATATTAATCATACGCACAGTCTGTAAAGAGGTTTCTGTGTAATAAAGTTACTATTTTATTATTTTATTATTTATTATTTCATTCTTCACCAAAAATTCAAGCTAAGGCTTAACTAAATAATTTGTATTTGTATTATTTCCATTTAAAGTAGAAAAATCTAACCCATAAAAACAAAGTTTTAATTAAAACTCTTTCTTTCCTTATGCATATGAGTTTTGAATCTCCGTGACTGTGCGTGACTTTGCGTGACTATTTTAAAATTATTCTTTGGCCACAAAAAGTCTATAGACAAAGTTTCAAATCGATCGGATGAGGGGAAGCAAAGTTTTAATCTCCGTGACTGTGCGTGACACTATGTGACTATCTTAAAAATAATCTTTAGCAACAACAAATCTATGGAGAAAGTTTAAGTTCGAACGGTTGAGGGGAAATGTGCTCTAAATCACTCCGTGACTGTGCGTGACTAAACGTGACTAAGCGCGACTGTGTGTGACCTTCTTAAAATTAGTCTTTGTCCACAACGAGTCTATTGACCAAGTCTCAGATCGATCAGATAAAGGGAAATGGCTTTTAAATCACTTCGTGACTGTGCGTGGCTACCCCAAAATTAATCTATAGTCACAACAAGACTATGGTCCAAGTTTCAGATCAATTGGAAGAGGGGCAATGGGGTTGCCCCATGGCAGACAGACAGAGAGTAGTATGAGTTAAAAGAAAGAGTTTAATAAAAAAACTAGCAGAATTCTAGCGCTCGAAAATCGAGTGCAAATTCTAGAAATTTTATTTTTTCATTTAACAAAGACCCTAAATGAAGAAAACAAACTCAACACATTAACACAAACACAAACAAATTTAATAAACATGTGTAATTTTATGCATGTGTTAGTAACAACTTTAAACGATCATAACTCCAAAAAAATGTTCGACACGATGAAAATTTGTAAATCTGGAAAACAGCTAAAAAGAAATACCTTTAAAATGAAAATTTTTTTGTCAAAATCGGGGTAAAACTGTGAAACTTACATCGGTCACAAGTATGATGTATGTCTGACTTAATATTAAAAATATCACACATACGTATACATCTCTTCTACTCATAAACAATAATCATACGCCCTGAATATGTTATTTTATTCAAAAAATTGATTAGAAAAGAGGAATAAATTCAATTTTTTTTGAAGATTTCATTCAGTAAAATTGGTCCAACTTGATTTGCTGAAACTATTTGCTGGAGGTTTTACTATACTGTCGTAGTACTTTCACATGTACATTGTTATTATAAAAACATCATTATTTAACAGATTTTCATCTCTCTTTTTTATAGAAAATTGGATTTCAGGTACAAAAATGCTCAGATTGAATATAGGTTGGGTTCAAATTGGTCACTGAGCATCCATCGAATTTAAGTGAGATTTTCTTAATATCAAAATGTACAAAAAAAATATTTTATTGACAATTTAGGGACTGACTGGTGCGACTTACGTGCAAGTGAAACCCGACATTACGGTCAAAGGAGAGCATTATCGCGCCATGATCCACCATCGTCTTATGGAACTCAAAATTTGACGATAAGTTGAGGAATGGGCCTGTCAATTGGCTTCCAAGGTCGTGCAATTTTACACCTCTCGATTATTTCCTTTGGGGTTACGTGAAGTCACTGGTTTATGCTGATGAATCATTAACAATCTACGCCTTGGAGGCAACATTGTTCGTATTATTCGTGACGTACGGCCAGCAATGCTTGAAAAAGTGATCCAAAATTTTACGTCTTAAATTCGCTTCGTCCATACAAGTCGCGGTGGCCATATGCCCGAAATCATTTCCAAATATTAATGTTGTGTATTGATTTTTCAAATAAAAATATTTTTTGATTCACATTTAAATTTTCATGTCATTTCGTGCAATCCTTTACACACTTATATATTTTTTTTTTTTTTTTTGGTATGTGAAATTACTACTGCTTCTATTGCCCTTTAATACACTTCTAGAATTTTTTCAGATATCTGATTTGTACTTCGACATATCTTTCATTGGAATTACTTGCTTTGGAATTTTTGTTTGAATATTATATTTAAAAAAAAAGCTTCCTGAGACCGGATTACACTTTCCTATAAAACTCGTTTGCATAAGACATGATAACTTTTGTTTGTAAAGTGTCACTTGTTGGGTTCCTTTTCTGCAAAAAGCATGACTGGAAAAAGTGAACATTTCAAAGTGTGAAGTCAATTTAAAAATGTTGCTTTTAAACAAACAAAATAAATTTTATAAGAAAGCACCACGATAAACCAGAAAAGAATACACTGCTTCCAAAATAACCGTTTATTGACAACACCAGTTTTGAAAAAAAATCATCGGCGATCGTCCTTAGGGTAAACGAAGTTCATGTACCCAATTATCTTTATATTTGAGACCTGTAATTTGATTTAAAGGTTTTCAAAGACACACAGACTGATAGCCAGCTGGAAGAGCATCGTTAAATCAACTCAGAAACCGATTTCGAGACGTCGGTATACTTACTAAATTGATTAACTACACTTTGTGTGTTTTTTTTTTTTTATTTAATGCCTCCAAGCTTTGCTGACACCCAGCTGTATATATTCGAAACAAATTTGTTAAATAATAAGGATTAACATCATTATCATTAGAGATATTTTTTTCGAGTATACACAGTTAGGTTACAAAGGTGTCAAAGTTCAAAATAACACAAAGAAAAATTAAGCGATTTAGCAATTAAGGCTTTCATAATAGGAACAGTTATTAGCAGCCTAACAATATTTATAATATTATGTTCCATTTCTTAAAAATTCCTTAGGGGTCATAATTAGCCAAATACTCATAATTATAAATAGGACAGGACTTTACAAAATGGGTTAATTTTTGTGTAGTTTATATCAAAGATTTTTTAGAAATTTTCTTTTTAATTTATACTTCAAACTTCACTTGCTATAACAGAGATTTTTATGCAGATTATGCTTAAGCATTCAATTTTCATATCCATCTTTTAAAATTATCACATTTCCGTTAGGTTTTCATACTTTTTATATAATTTCTATACACGCAACAAAAATTCCATGCATGCGATTGCATGTTTTTTATGCACCCTTTTTGAGAATTGCATTTGTTTTTTTTTTTCATTTTGCATTTTTTCCTTGCATTTATGAATATTTTCTTTACACTTATTTCTTACAACTTTTATATTTTACATTTAACTGTTTATAAAATAGAATTTATACAAGAATGTTTAATCCTGCTGTGCCATTTATTTGATGAGTTCTACATGAAACAATTCGTCTTTTTTTTAGTTGAAAATATTTTTAGGGTAACAAAATGTTAAAGGTGAAAAGTAAAATTTTAGGTGAAATTTATAATTTCAACGAAAACTTTTTTTCCTGGATAAAAATATTTTTCGAGGCTAAAAATAGCTTCAATATTTGTTAGTAAACACAGAAAAAAATATATCTTCAAGCCGAGGTCTGTTTTTTAATATATAAAATTATATTTATTTATTCTATTCTCAATATTTTTTTTTAAGTGAATGAAATATACAATCAATTTATATAAAAAAGTTACGTGATTGAACATCATCGTCCAGCCCAAACCCTTCGGCCCAGAAACTTGGAATTTGAACTGTAGGTTCTCCTCTCGGCGTAAAGATCCACTAAGAAGGGATTTTTAGAAATTCGTACATTAAGGGGTAAAAGCGGACAAAAAGGGGGAAAATGGTAACAAATGAATCTAGGAATATGAAATTTGGGGCATAGACTTTCGCTTTTTCTGAAATTCGGCCATTTGAGGGGAAAACGACCAAAAAGGGTAAAAATTGTATGTTTCCGCATCTTCTTAACATATTAATAGATACTAGCGGATTCCAGCGCTCGAAATTCGAGTGCAATTTCTAGGCAGCTTTCTTTATCAACTTAGCCAATTCACAAACCAACACTTTTTTGGTTTATAATTATTGTGAATGAAGATAACAAACTCATTAACTAACACATTAACAAATTTAATAAAACACACATAACATACGTATAATTTTATGTATGTGTTAGTAGCATTTTTAAATGCTATTTACTCAAAATACGGGAAAAAATTTAAAAATCTAGAAATCTGCAAAACGGCAAAAAAGAAATACCTTTCAAATAATATACGTTTCGTCAAACTCGGGATAAAACGGTAGAACAAAACATCTGTCACAAGAAATCGCCTAGCCTATAAATATTATAGATATATATACGAATTTTGGTATACACACTCCACCGAATACGTGGGCATCAGTCCACAATGAATTTATTGCTAATTCTAACGCCTAGGGAGGAAGAACGGCCAAAAAGTGGAAAAATTCTACACTTGGTATCCTCTAGATCAATGATTCCCAAGTGGTGGTCCGCGGACCCCAGGGGGTCAGCGAAATGTTCTGCCAAAATTAACCTTTAAAACGATATATAAAAAAAGAAATTAACAGCACTCTTGATAAAGATACCCAACCCATTAAAATAAATTTTAAAAAATAATTAATTTCATAAAATTATGATAAAAAATGCATTTGTAAAATTTAAATAATTGTTTTTTAAGCATATAAGTAATTTAAATAAAATACTACATTTCTTGCAATGAAAAGAGCTTTTGATAATTGTGTTCTAAAATTGATAACGTACCTTTTGATCAACACTGATATCACATATATCATGTTTACCATCACTAGATAAATCAGCTGATTTTGTTTTTATTTTCATTTCATATTTATTGTCGTTAGTCGTGTGTGTGTTTTTTAACTAGTAATAAAATCCAAAATATGTCAAAAATAAGAATATATGGCGAAATTTATATGAATTTCGGATTTACGTTGGAAAAAAATAACGATATTGTAATGCCTCAGTGTGTAATTTGCTTCAAAACCCTTTCCAATGATGCTATGACCCCATCAAAATTAGAGAGGCATCTAATTACAGACCACCCACAATTTAAAGATAAAAATGCAGATTTTTTTTGCTTCTAAAATCAGATCACTGAATTAAGTAAGATTGGATTCCACAGGTGATTTAAGTGTTGAACAGGAAAGGGCTATGGAAGCTTCCTATAAAATAGCAATGTTAATTGCTAAAAACAAAAAGCCACACACAATTGGAGAAGACTTGATCAAACCTTGTATTGCCGCAGTTGGTAACGTAATGCTTGATACAGCCAATAAAGATAAGCTGAAAGTAGCTCTGTCAAATAACACTGTCAAAAGAAGAATTAATGATATGGCACAAAATACTAAAGAGCAGTTATTAGAAAAAATTAAGAATTCACCATTCATTGCTCTTCAATGTGATGAAACAACAGACGTTTCTTATCCAAGCCAACTTTTATTTTATTGCAGATTTATTGCAGAAAATGAATTTTGTGAAGAGCTTTTATTTATGAAAGTGCTGCCTACAACATCAAAAGGAACTGATATTTTTCAAACCCTTTCTGATTTTCCAATGGAAAACAATATTCCCTGGAAAAAAATAGTGGCAATATGCACTGATGGTACACCGTCAATGATGGGTTCTCGATCTGGTTTTTTAAAATTAGCCAGAGATATGAATAAAGATATGATTGTGTCACACTGCATAATTCATCGACAATCACTTGGTGCTAAAACCCTTCCAGATGAACTGAAAAGTGCTCTGCAGACTGCAATAGATGTCGTTAATTTTGTTAAGACCACTGCATTGAGAACTAGAATTTTTTAAGTGCTATGTCAAGATCTCAATGCATAACAAACAAAATTATTTTTATTCAAAAGGAAATACGCTGAAAAGGTTGTTTGAATTAAAGACTCAGGTTGAAGTTTTTCTTTTGAAAGAAAAAAGTAGCAATCTTTATGAAAGATTTACGGATGCAACATTTATTTTTTATTTCGCATACATTACTGATTTTTTTGAAGCATTAAACAACCTTAACTTGAGATTACAAGGCAATCAAATTAATATTTTAATAGCATTTGATTCAATTAATGCTTTTATGTCTAAAATTTTACTGTGGAAAAGTCGTCTTCAAACAGCTACGCCGAAATATTTATCTTTTCCGCTTCTTAATGATATCATGGATTCTTGCGATATCCAAAATATAAATTTAAAAAGTATAATTACAAAACATTTAGATACGATGCATGATGAATTCACCAGATATTTTCCAGAGTTCCAAACGGAATCTTGGCAAACTAGTTTACTTCGCAATCCTTTTAATGTGACTATTGGTGACATACCCGATGCCTTTCAAGAAGAATTAATAGAAGAATTAAGTGCAACTCATGTGCTAAAAATGACTTTGGTTCTAAGGAAATAGAGACACTCTGGCTGAAATATTACAAAGTGTATCCGCATGTTGGATCTGAATCATTGAAACTTTTAATTCAGTTTTCAACAACATATTTGTGTGAAACCAGCTTTATGTGCGCTATCTAAAATATCTCTAAACATTACAGACCTTGTCAAGCAAAAGAATTGTATCAGACTTTAAAAATATGAAACTTATTATACGGTATTTTAAAAAATATTTTATTTTTAATAGACTTTTATGCTTGTGTTAGTTAAAAATGTATTTTGTGTTTCAAAAAAATTTTGAAGTGATATTTTATGTTTCAACTGATTACAAACGTGATCTAATGTATTTATTATTTTAGTTATTATTTCTATATCGATGGCTTAATATAATAAGGCTCTACCTCGATTTTTTTTACTTGACAGAAGGAAAAGACTTAATAAAATCAATAAAATTTTAGATACAAAAAAGTTTTAATGCAATTTTTAATAAAAAGAGGCAAGACATTGTTGGAAATTGTATAAAACTTTTTTTGTATCTAAAATTTTACGGATTTTAATAAGTTTTTTCCTTCTCCTGTCAAGTAACAAAAAATCGAGTTAGGGCCTTTTTATATTAAGCCATCGACATATTTTTCTTAAGTATTCCTGGAATGGGATAAATCCATTTATTTTGAAATGTTTTGTTCCTTTTTGAATAAGAACCTTTTTGAACTTTAAAAGTTTCTGTTATTTTTATCTATTTTTGAATTATAAATCTTTTTTATTTATTAATTTAAACAGATTTTTTTTTACAAAACATTTTTTAAAATTTTTTTTATTTAGTTTTTAACGTTTTTTTTTTAATAATAAACATATTTTTTTTTCATTATTTTCACATTTGTTTTATTAATTTTTTAAA
Organism: Cordilura impudica; assembly: GCA_963682025.1. NCBI lineage: Eukaryota > Metazoa > Arthropoda > Insecta > Diptera > Scathophagidae > Cordilura > Cordilura impudica. Next base: position 7,153,032 of record OY821521.1, read on the forward strand.
ATAAAAATATTTGGGGATCCGCGAGCTTGTAAAAATGTCTCAAGGGGTCCGTGAAGCAAATTAAGGCGGGAACCTATGTTCTAGATAAACGAATATAAAATATAGTTTGTGGATAGAAATATCAAATGAGAGGAAATCTCTTGGAAATTCGGATGTTAAAACGGGGTAAAAACGACCCGTAAATGTAAGAGTGTACCTTTTTGTATCTTCTTTCCAAAGTAATTTAGGAATATGAAATTTGATATTTAGATTCCACCATAAACACAAACATCAGAGAAGAACAAAATTTGAATCAATTCGAGCATTAAGGGGAAAACTGATACTTTTCAACGGGTAAATTTTCATTTGAAAGTACATTTTCTTAAGAAAACGAGTAAGAAATTTATAGTCGGTATAGACCGGGCTTAGAAAAAAAAGCATAAACCAAATCTGCGTCGAAAATTGTACCGATCCTGTTGAATATTTGGTAAAGTCACTTATTTTGTGGCAACAACATATACAAACCGATTTTGAGAAAAATCTGGGTAATATTTTTGTTTTTGTTAGGTTTAAGTGAATTGTCCTCTATGGTTTATTTTTGGTCTACGGATTAATGGATGTAATAAACGCACAAATACCCAATTCGACTGAGATATCTTTGATAATTTGAATCTTATGGCAAGTTAAGTCGATACCATATTGGGCATTTGAATGGAGAGTAGGTCTGAACATGCGCCCATTTTCACAATTTCAATAGCGTTTGTCCTATGGCTTGATAAATAAAATAATATTATTTTCGTTCTTTATAATTTGAATAATTTTCGAACCTATTATGAATAAAAAAAAAAGTGGTACTTAAATAGAGTAGGTGGCAATACATTTTAAAATTTTACAAAATGCTAAATTTGCCAATGTTGTTTTTTAATAATTTTTCTTTTTTTTGGCGAAATCACTATTTGGTGTGTTCTATATTGGAAGATAACGCATTTGTTACAAAAAAATACAATTAAAAAAATAGATAAACGAAAACAAAATATTTTTTTTAGAAATGCCAAAACAGTGGAAACTTTTAAACTTCTTTAACAGAGTTGATTAAAATAATAAAAATAGAAGAACGAGTGAAAGAAACTATAAAAAAAATCTTAGCCGTTATTTAAATAAAGATTCTGACATTTTCTTTCAATTATTATAAAATAATGGCAAGAATAAAGTTTTATGACGAGTTGAAAACCAGAATAATAGATGATTTTAAGGATGGTCGTACGCAGAAGAATATTTGTGAGAAATATTCTATGAATAAATCCAGAAAATCGTCTGGCTAGAATTAATCTTGCTAAAAAACGCATGAACTGGAATTAGAATACCGTTGGCGAATAGCGTTGACGAAAAAGATGAATATTTAAATGGAGTTTTACTAAAATAAATTAATACAATCGTTCGGTATAGGAATCATCTACTCCCCAAGACCATGTGTTATTGTATAGTAAAGGTTTCCATTGTTTTGTCAACAGCATACAAATTAATACTTTTATGTTTTGTTAATTTTTTCTGGAGTTATGCTAATATTTCTTCTTTGTTAAATAAATAAAACATACAAATGTTTAAACTAATAAAATAGTTTTTAATTTTATGATAAAATTTTTTGGTATTGACCTTCCAAGTCATCAAAAATATATTTTTTTTAAAGTTCCCATCGTATTGTCACTCACACCATATTTCTTATTGTTTTTAAATATTATTATGGCTTAAATAATTGATTTAATAATTACGCTAATAACGTAGCGGGTACACTGCACTTTACACACTTTATGTGTATAACAATATTTAAGATTCAAAAATAAATGTTTATGTGAAAAAATAATTTTTAAGGTAAAAAATATTTTGAGGTAAAAAAAAATAATTCTCTTTAACAAAAATAGAATGTGTTTATCAGATGCTATATGACTGATATTGTAAGGAAATTTTTTGTAGGTATCTAAAGTTTTTCACTCATCAAAGGAACTCTTTGGCTCATTCAGATAATGAGGAATATTATATCTATTATTAAAGAATTGTCAATTTGACTTGCTCATAATATCAGTAGACAGACCGACAGTCGTTATTTGTTTCTGTATACCGAATTTAAGTTACAAACAATATAACTTACTGGTATGGAGGGGGTAAAACATTATTAAACACATACTGCGTTTATGGTCTGAAACCATTAACTTTATTCTAGTTACAGGATTTAGAATAAGTAATTGAAAGGGGTTTATGTTGTGGTACTTTTTTTCATTCCTTCAAATAATAATAATAATAATCATTACCTTAACGAAAATACAAAGTACTAAATATAAAATAACGAGCAATAGTGAAATAGGAAGTTATTGCATTATTCAAAGGTAAAAAGTTGTTGGCAGACAGCGTTGCAAAAGAATAAATTCTTAAATTATAAATTCTATTTAAATTTTTATAGGGGGTTTTAATTTAAAGGTGACACAAAATGAATGTCAACTAATTATAAGTTTAGTTTTAGCCACAACAAAACGAAATTAAGAATGCAACTGACATCTTGCAATATAATAACACCGCGTTACACACATTCTGTCCTATGAATCAAATATATTTTTTCGGAAAGTGGAGAAAAAATAAAAATACACGTGTATCGGCTATTTTGATGTACACCTCAGATTTTTTTTTTATATATAAAGTATAAAGCTCATAGTGTCCGTCTGTCCGCCTGTGTGAAAGACTTTGGACAGATTTTTAACCCTTTTTCCGTGATCCAATCGAGTAGCACAATTCATTGCAGTGCTCCGTACGTGGTAGCCAAATTGCTGGTACAGCGTACTTTATTGTTGACCTTCCATCAGTAAACTTGCATAAATTTCTATAGCAATAGTCGCACACGACTTCCGGAGTATAACACAAGTAAGGAACATAAGCAGTCTTGAATATTTTGTGAAACGAATTAATTTTCGTAATATTTTTCAAATTTTTACTTGGTGCGAATAAGCCACAAACGTAACAAAAGTTATTTCGAGTCGGGCACTGCATTTTTCGGAACGCTTTAATAGTTTAAAAATTTGGAGTCCCTTCAAGTTATGCTGAAAAAAAAAAGAAAAATAAGATTTTTTTTCAAAAAAAAATATTCGGGAAAATCTGAGAATTGATAAAAAAAATCTATTTTTTAAAAAATTTGACGTGATACAGATATTTCCACGAGTCTGCCTGCAAAAATTCAGCTCGATTGGATCACGGAAAAAGGGTTAAAAATCGATCCAAAGTCTTTCACACAGGCGGACAGACGGACACTACGAGCTTTATACTTTATACATAAAAAAAAAAATTCTGACGTGTACATGAAAATCGCTGATACACGTGTATTCTTTTTTTTTCTCCCCTTTCCGAAAAAGTATATTTGGTTCATAGGACAGAACAAAAGCTCGTTTTTGTAACGCGGTGTAATTTAACAAGTATTAATCATACGCACTGCCGGATTTCAACTTAATATTCATCAAAGATGAGATTAATGTAGCTAAAAATATACTTAAGTTCACGAGACAAAATCCTCAGAATGTCAATATTGTGAATAGTAAATAAAAGAAAAATATATTTTCAATTCTCTATTCATATTTAAAAAAAAAAAGTCTGTTCCAAAAATTCCGCGGATTTTTCTGTCTTGCCATATATCGCGGTACTAAATAAAAAAATAATTTTTCTTATACAAGAAAAATTAAAATTTTAGAAGCTTTTAAGAAAATTTTGAATAAGTAGACTACACTTTCCGGGATTTTTTTTTTTTTTTTTTTTTTTTTGTTTTTGAAAAGTGTACATACATATGTGACCTTCTCCGAGAAAAGGCACCTAGTGTGTCAAAAAACGGGTTGTGTCCAAAAAGGGTGGATTCTGGTACCTAAAAGGGTGTAGAAACTTTAAATGCGTTATTTTCTCAAAACTTAATTTTCACACCATAGGTTCCTTTTCTCGAAGAATGTCACATATATAGAAAATTTTTAAAAAAAAAAATTTTTTTTCCAGTCGAACAGTTTCCAATATAAAAATATTTGAATTTTAAAAGAACTCTTCAGCGATTTAACATTTTTCAAAGATAATGAAAAACAACTAAGAGCATTAAAATCGTTTGTGCCGAATCTTTGCTCTAAACACATTATAATAACCTAGGCCGATAACAGTAAAAGACCAGATTTCACAAAATAAAGGGTAGATTTTTTACAAAGATATTTAAAATTACTAAGATAATTAATAAAAATCTTATATATTTTCGTGCCTTTTTAATTCAAAACAATTATTACTCGCATAAAAGTAAATATATCTATAATATTAATAGGCTAGGCGATTTCTTGTGACCGATGTTTTGTTCCACCGTTTTACCCCGATTTTGATCAAACGTATATTTTTTGAAAGGTACTTCTTTTTAGATTTACAGATTTCTAAATTCTTTTCCTTTATTTTGAGTAAATTACACTTAAATTTGCTTCTAACACATACATAAACTAAAATTATACAATATGCTATGTGTGTGTTTATTAAAATTGTTAATGTGTTTTTAATAAAAATGAGTTTGTTTTTTTGTGTTGATTTGTGAATTGGCTATAATTGATTAGCCTACCTTTAGGGTTTTTATTTAATGAAAAAATAAAATTTCCTAGAATTTGCACTCGAATTTCGAGGGCTGGAATCTGCTAGTATATATAATTACATTCATTTTATTTATTTATTTTTTGTTTTATTTATTTATTTATTTATTTATTTATTTATTTATTTATTTATTTATTTAAGGAGAGTAAGAGCATAACTAGCTTGTTAAGCTCTTACTATTATCGATAAACCATTCGTTCACATCTACAAAATAAGACAACAAAACAGAAACAACAATTTTTATGATTTGATGGTTATGATGATTTTATAATTTGACGTCATTAAACAATTTGGAATTGGCGCCACAAACGACCCTAAACTAGTATTAAGTCAAAAAATTCAAATATTTTGCAAATACTGCTGAATTTTGGATCATCTTAACCCTAGGAGCACATAAGGGTAAGTTTTCGTAAAATATAGCACAATTTTATTTCCCAACCCATAGTAAGGGTTTCATCTAGTTTACTAGATGATTCTTGTGACCGATGTTTTGTTCTACCGTTTTATCCCGATTTAGACCAAAGGTATATTATTTGAAAGGTATTTCTTTTTAGCTGTTCACCAGAATTACAGATTTTTAAATTTTTTCCTTTGTTTTCAGTAAATTGCATTTAAAGTTGCTACTAACACATACATAAAAGTATATGCTATGTGTGTGTTTGTTAAATTAGTTGATGTGTTTGTAATAAAAATGAGTTAGTTTTTTTGTGCTGATTTGTGAATTGGCTCTAATTGATTAGCATACCTTTAGGGTCTTTATTTAATGAAAAAATAAAATTTCCTAGAATTTGCACTCGAATTGCGAGGGCTTGAATCGGCTAGTTTATATAAATATGCCAAAATTCATAGTTTGGGCTCGGCAAGGAATAGATTAACGTTGTTCGATTTATTCAAAATTTTTAACATGGAATACTTGCACATTTGGTTATCATATTTTAAGCATCACATCTAAAAATTCAACAGCACTTACAAAAATTTGATTTTCTTGAATAAATTGTCTTTCATTAGCTTGGGGTCATATGCGATCCCAAGTCCCAAAGGGTTAATGAGGTCATATTATTTTTTTTCCAGAAACCCTAAGCCATTTAAATTAAATATAACATTTAAAAGTAGAAAACTGATATATTTTTGATGCAAAGTATTTAGAAAGAGTACATTTACTGAATAATTCATAAAAAACTAATTTTTCTCGAAATCCGCAAAATAAAATTCTTTGTAAAAAAAATTCTGCCTCAGGAATTTACTTAAAAATTCACACAGTCAATCTCTAGCATATATTTAATAAAAGTTTAAAGCGCCAGATCCATTTTTTGAAATTTTGTATTTTTTAAAACTTAAAAAAGGAGTTTTCAAAATTTTATCAAAAAAATTTTCCATTTTTGGTCCCATTTCGCAATAGGTTAGCAACGTGCTAATAAAACAATACTTCATATCTGAGTACTTATGGGTTGAAAACAAAAAAAAAATTATGGCTTTAATCAATTTGTTGAAGTTGAAAAAATGTTCATAACATTTCATGACCTAGAGTTTTTTGGCACAAAAGTGGTCTGGGGCATTTGTTATTTCTTGGCGAGTTTTCATTCGATGTCGAAGATATATAGATTTTTGGAAAGCCAATTTAGTAGTTATATCGATTCATATAACAACTTTTCGAACAAATGAAACTATAGAACGGAATTTTCGCCAAATTTGATTCAAAGTCATATTTTCCCCATATAAAAACAATTGAAATTTTCAGTCGCGTTGAGGTACCTCTAAATTTTTTTTATTGATCCAAAACTTTGTATTTCTCAGTTTTTTGCTTCTCGCATATTTCTAGGGGTGGGACTTTAAATTCGAACACTTTTTTTTCCTGCATATAATGAAGGGCCACCCTAGTATGTCTGCATCGTTGAAACAAATCTACAAAACATGCAGATGTTCTGTTATGTATAAACATTGTTAGAGATGTCTCCACATTTAAGGCCATATCTTGGCACAATGATGCTAGTTTTGCACAATTTTAAATACCTAACAGCTCGAAATAATGACAAACAACATTATTCTAAATCTACCCAGGTAATTGTTCTTTTTTTCTTTTGGAATTCAGCTTGGTTTTAACAGACAGATGGACAGACGGACATTGACATATCGATACGAGTTGTCATAAGGTTAATGACTATATCGCACCTATACCTCTAAAGTGAGTCAACTCAAAATTTACAAATTTTCAGTAGAGGCAAAAAACGGTTTTTTTAATATTTAATATAAAATTTAAAAACAGTTGTTTCATTGTTAAGAATTACGAATAATAAGTGTACAACAGTAATTGTTTTTGCGATGTTTTCAGTGATCATCAAAAATAACAAGTTTTTTGGGTGCAACTCAAAATATGTCGTATTATTGGATGCTAAAGAAGCTACTCATATAGCACAAAGAGGGTTACAACTGTATTTTTTTTTTTTTTTGCGAAAGACTAGAAAAACCGATGTGAGATTTTTAAAGTGGATATATATGACCACTGTGTATCTCTAAAGGTTTCCTTTTAGTACCTAAAATATATTCACAGTCATGGCTTGATTTTATTGAAGACTTTCTTTCTTTAGCGTATTTTCTTATTGATGATTAATAACACAGTTCAACAGCCAAGAAGGAGCAAAAAAGAGACAAGAGCACTTTGAGCAATGGTGAGTAATCACTGAGTCTAAAAACTTTAAAAATTTAAAAAAAAGGAAAAATTAAAAATCCAGCTCATATTCACCAAAACATTAATATTAACTAGCAGATTCCAGCACTCGAAATTTGAGTGCAAATTCTCGGAAATTGTATTTTTTCATTTAATAAAGACCCTAAAGGTATGCTTCACAATTCAACTCATTTTAAATGAAGAAAACTAACTCAACACATTAACACAAACACATTAACAAATTTAATAAACACGCATTTAGCATTGTATAATTTTTTTACGTATGTGTTAGTAGCAACTTTAAACGATCATAACTCCAAAAAAATATTTCAGACGACAAAAATCTGTAAGTCTGGGTAAAAGCTAAAAGGAAATACCTTTCAAATGATACGTTTTTTAACAAAATCGGGGTAAAACTATGAAACTTACATTGGTCACAAGAAATCGCCCTGCCTATTAATATTATTGATTAGAAATTCTTTTTTATAAATCATTTTTTTTTTTTTTCTTAAATTTTATTTTAGTGGCTTTCACTGCTAAAACCGACTTAAAAATTAAATAAAAAAGGTAACTTAGACTTCATATTTTCTAAGAAATTTAAAATCAACACGTAAGAAAATTAGAGTCGGTCTGGACCAACTATACAATACACTATACCTTAAGTTGAAAGAAAGTAAGCATAAAACAAATTTGAGTGGCATTGTTATTATTTTTTTTGTCTTCTGATATGAAAAAGTTTATACCGGATGCTATATTTATATTGGGACTAGGTTGAAAAATGGACCGATCCTGACCATATTTGGTAAAGTCACCTAATTTTTGCAAAAACATACACAAACCAAATCTAAGAAAAATTTATGGAATTTTTTGTTTTTGATAGATTTAAGTGAAGATCGGGAAGCAGCTTTATATGATGGTTATGACTAATACTGGTCCTACTGGGTTTATTTTTTGACTGCTTTTTAAGAGTCAAATAAACACATACAAAACAAATTTGATCAAGATTTTAAGGAAAATTTGGACCTTACGGAGAGATTAAAACCTGACTTTCTCTCATCCGATTGATCTGAAACTTTCTCCATAGACTTATTGTGGTCAAAAATTAATTTTAACATAAGCACACACAGTCACGCATAGTCACGCACAGTCACGGAGTGATTTAAGCCCCATTTCCCCTCATCCAATCAATCTAAAACTTGGTCCACAGACTTGTTGTCACCAAATATTAACTTAAAGATAGTCACGCACAGTCACGGAGTGATTTAAACCCCATTTCTCCTCATTCATACTCCATTATAAAGCCTTTCTTTTTAATTTTTAATAATTCATCAAAAATCATATTTTTTTTTGGATTTTAATGATTGGTACAATAATTTCTATTTCAGCTAACTCTTGATTAGGAACGTGGATAGGATTAGAAATTAATTTATTAGCTTTTATCCCCTTAATAAGAGAAAATAAATTAATATCTATAGAAGCCTCATTAAAATATTTTTTAACTCAAGCATTAGCTTCTTCAGTAATTTTATTTGCTGGAATTTTACTTATATTAAATTTAAGAAAAATAAATCAAAATTATTTCAGAGAAATAATAATTTTTTCTTCTCTTATTTTAAAAAGAGGATCAGCTGCCTTTCATTTTTGATTTCCTAGCGTAATAGAAGGATTATCCTGAATAAATGCATTAATTTTAATAACTTGACAAAAAATTGCCCCTTTAATATTAATTTCATATGTAACAAAATATAATTGTAATTTCAATTATTTTATCCCGATTAATTGGAGGATTAAATCAAAATTCTTTTATAATAACTAGCAGATTCCAGCCCTCGAAATTCGAGTGCAAATTCTAGGAAATTTTTTTTTTCATTAAATAAAGACCCTAAAGGTATGCTAATCAATTATAGACAATTCAACACAAAAAAACAAACTCATTTTTTTACAAACACATTAACAAATTTAATACAACGCACATAGCGTATGTATAATTTTATGTATGTGTTAGTAGCAACTTTAAATGCAATTTATTCAAAATAAAGGAAAAAATTAAAAAATCTGTAAGTCTGCAAATCGGCTAAAAAGAAATACCTTTCAAATAATATACGTTTGGTCAAAATCGGGATAAAACGGTAGAAGAAAACATCGGTCACAAGAAATCGCCTAGCCTATTAATATTACAATTAATCTTTTATTCATATGATATTTTTCATTTATGTATTTTTTACCTCTTCTAGAGTTTTTTATTTAATACATTTCTCATAATTTCTGATATTAATCAATTATTTACAAGATTTTTTAATTCAAGAACCTTTTTTTTATTTTTTAATTTAAGGATTACCCCCATTTTTAGGATTTTCCCCAAAATGAATTGTAATTCAAGCTTTTATTAATAATAATTTTTTTTTTGTTGACTTTTATAGTAATAATAACTTTAATTGTACTACATGTTTATCTACGATAATGTTATAGAGCATCTATAATATTAATGGGCTAGGCGATTTCTTGTGAGCGATGTTTTGTTCTACCGTTTTATCCCGATTTTGGCCAAACGTATATTATTTGAAAGGTATTTCTTTTTACCCGTTTTGCACAATTACAGATTTTTAAATTTTTTCCTTTATTTTGAGTAAATTGCATTTAAAGTTGCTACTAACACATACATAAAATCATACAATGCTATGTGTGTGTTTATTAAATTTTTTAATGTGTTTGTAATAAAAATGAGTTTGTTTTTCTTGTTGATTTGAGAATTGGCTATAATTGATGAAAAAATTAAATTTCCTAGAATTTCCACTCGAATTTCGAGGGCTGAAATCTGCTAGTTTATATTAAATCATCATGAAAATAATTGATTTTTTAAATATAGGTCTTTTTATAAAACAATTTTTATAATTAATTATTTTCTATCTTCTTTCAGATTGTTTTTAATGTCTTCTTTATATTTCTTCTTTATATTTTATAATTTAATTTAAAACTTGGTCCATAGACTTTTTGTGACCAAAGATTAATTTTAAAAGAGTCACGCAGAAACATTCGAAACTCATATGCCTAAAGAAAGAAAGAGTTTTAATAAAAACTTTATTTTTATGGGTTAGATTATTTTAATTTTCAGTAAATCTTATTTTTGTGTCTTTTATAACCAAAACCTGATGTCATGCGTCGATAAAAAAAATATAAAACTGGTAGCTTCGTCTCCAAATTTTCTTTACCATTTAAAATCACAATTGGATTTTTAGAATTTTTTTTAAGTGCAATTTTTGTATCGTACCAAAAGCTTCCAAATATATCTTTTCATAAATAATTTCCAACACCACCAGATTTATTATATTTCACCATTCAACCGGCAAGACAAAAAAAAGCTTCAAAAAAAGCCACAAGAATAGAAATTATTTAAGAAAATAAAACACAATTATATTAAGGACAAATGTTTAAGGACTGAAAAACAATCCGGATTTCCCTCAAACCACAGCTGTGTTACTGCTTTGGTTGATGTTGCAGAAAATATTCGAAGTGAACTAGATGATGGAAAAATTATTTTTTTAGTGCTACTTGATCATTCTAAGGCATTTGTTACAGTTGATCACTATACTTTGTGCATGAAACTACAATATTTCTTTAAATTTTCATTAACTTCAACGGGGCTATTATTTTCATATCTAACGGAACGAACCTGATCCGTATTTTCTAATAATACTTGGTCTAGTCCATTAACCCTTACTAGGGGAGTTCCACAAGGGTCGATTCTGGGAACATTACTTTTCTCTCTATATGTGAATGATTTGCCAAAACAACTTTCTCATAGTAAAATGGAATTGTATGCGGATGATGTCCAATTATATCTGAGTAGCCCAATGCAATCAATTGATGCAAATTTGATTAAGCTAAACGATGATCTTAGAAAAATCTGTATATGGGCAACTGCAAATGGACTTTGTTTGAATATAGAAAAATCTAAATGTATGGTAATTCATAAGAAAAAACTGTTCCTACTTTCAATGAATTTGTAAAAATTAATAACGAAAGAATAGAGATCGTGCAAGCAATATTTTACACCCTTAAGAGTTGGGATATTGTTGGCAAAAGCATACCTTATTCCTGGTCTAAGGTACGGATGTGAGCTCTTTGCAAATTGTGATGCCAGTAGCAAACGTAAGATGAATGTGCTGTAGAATAATATCGTTAGATATGTCTTTGGTATCAGGAAGTTTGAACATATTTCATCTTTTTGCAAAAAGCCTTTACAGCGTATCTTTTAAAAACTTGCTTAAGATTAAAGTACTAATATTTTTTTACAAAATTATTTATACTCAAAATCCACCATATCTTTACACAAAAATTCGTTTCGCAAGATCACAAAGAGGTAGGAAGATCATTCTCCCTAGCCATAAATATCTTGTGTCAGAATGGCAGTTTTATACTAGTGCTATACGTCTTTGGAATATTATTCCACAAAACCAGCAACTTAACAGCAACGCAAACACTTTAAACTATTTTTATTTAAATTTTTTGCCTGATTTTAAAACAATATTATATTGTGATAAATTAAATTATTATTATTAGTTTCAGTATTAAGATTTTGTTAAACTTGCACATCTAACAATAAAACAATTACAAAATAAATATTAAAATGATGGTTGATGAAAAAATATAAACTGCAATTGCAATTTGTTACTTTATTTTTAAAGTTTGTATAAAATAGAAACCCTGTCGTAACACAGCATAGCGGGGAACAGATTCAGACACAGTGAACATCTCAACACTTTTGTCACGGGTCGTTTCCAGAAGTATATCTGTGTGACACAGTATTATATAAACAGAACACAGATTTATAATACATTAAAATAATGGAAAATATTCTTAAAAACTCTTGGGAAAAAGAAGAAATTCTAAGTTCTGTTAGTAATGAGCGCTTGAGATCTTCGCTTCTAAGGTCTCAAATAACACTGTACAACAGTCCTAAAATCTTTCCAAGTCGCTGGATCACAATTTGAAGTCATTTAAAAGAAAACTTCTAACCTCCTGGTGTTGATTATATCGATAGGTAAGGTCGGAGAGGGCTAATATATATGACCGATCCCAATTATTTTTTCAAGAGGAACATTTCTTTCTTTGGGACCTATCTCCTCCGTAAGTTCCTTACAAATTTTAAAATGTTTGTATAAATTTATAGAAAAGAGATTTTTTTTTTTGATTAGTTATACACATGTTTTTTTTTATATTTCTATGATATTTCTATTATATTTTTGGTTGTATGCTACGAAAAAGAAAAAAAAATATTTTACAGATATTTAGTGGGGCCAAATATCCACAATTTATTGAAAGATGTTGCCTTCGAAAAAACACTGACGTGGCAGGAAAAAACTGACTTCAGATTCGGATTCAATGAAAACATTAAAAACCGCCAAGAAACCCTATGCGATTTTCATTTTTTTTTTTGAAAATTGTTATAAGGTGCAATTTTTCAGCTGTAAAGATGTTTCTTAATTTGCTGCCCATAAAATGTTTTTAAGTTTTTAAGCGTTTTTTTTTTAAGATAATTAATTAAAACTGCAAATTAATTTTAAATTTCAAACACTTTGGATAAGATTGCAATTATGAACAATTAATTCTTTACAGGTCTTGTTAAATAAAACCTGATTTTCATGTTTGCAAACCAATGCGTGGATATGAAAAACTCTACAAGCATGTAAAGTCTATCTCAACCATTACTTCTAAAATATTTTACATGCTACTAACGTTGTACAAATTCACATGCATGCGTGCGTACATTTAAATATACGAGTATTTATGCTACGAGTATAACTTTGACTTCGCCAAACACTACTTGACTTTGTTGATGTTTTAGTTGTATGAATTTTTTTTACTGTACACGTACATTTATTTGTAGTTGTTTTGTTTTAGTTGATAATGCTTATTGTAGTGTTAGTCAAATATTTTTTTTCTTTTATTTCATAACAATTCTCATTATTCAGGTGGTTGTTGTACACTTATGTATTTACTTTTCTGTTTACTTTTTTCTTTGTACTCTTCAGCTATCCTTTAAATTTGTTTATTTTTGATTATTTTTTTTTTTTTTTTTTTTATGTAATTATTTACTTCTTTTATTATTTTTTTTTTTTTTTCTTTATTAAATTGGGCCCGTTTTTTCTCGAGTTTAAGATGATATGAAGCAGCGATTGTGTGTGTGTGTTTTTTTTTTTCTTTATTTCAATAATTTAACCAAAACCAAAAAAAAAAAAAGAAAAAACAAATTGTTTTTTTGTTTGTTTTGATTTCTCTTTTTTGCCGTTTTGAGCCTTTTTTCCTTTTGTCCGTTTAGAGGAGTTGTTGTATTTAAACCGTTCCGTTCTAAGGCTAAATATCTACTGAGCAGTGTTCTGTTCTGGTGTTATTACAAGAGGTTCTGTTATTTCTTAATTTTCTAGCAGTTCTAGCAGTTTTCCGTTCGTTCGTTCATTCGCTCGTTAATTTTGTTGTTGTTTATGCTTCGTGTTTGTATCAGCTGAAAATGAATCAAGCAAGTGGTTGTTCCATTGCTGTTGCTGTTGTTGTTTTTATTAAATTCTATCAGTCGTTTCTGGTTATGAGCATATGTTTTTTTTGTTAGTCAATGTAAATGTGCTTGTGTGTCTTGCCATCCAGTTGTTCTATATTTGATAACAACAAAAACAAAGACCTTAACTAACCTACTGACATATACAATATAAAAATTCGGCCTTAGATTAACAGCGCCTGCGCAGTGGTTGTATATCTCTTAAATATGTTTGCATTCTAATTTTGTATTTAAAATAATTAAATTGATTAAACAAAGTTTTGAAAATTTTTTAAATTACAAAAAAATGACAAAAAGTCATTTATAAAGACTTATTAAAATATTAATTAGTCAATAGATAATACATATTTTTCGAAAATCTAAACAACGAATACTTTCGTGCATTTGGAGAAGAGTTATCATAACTTTTGAGAATATGCAGCTGTTTGTTGTAAGTATTAGGCGCAGATTTTTATCAGATATAAAATTTGTGTGTCAAACTGTTTTATATTGCTGGGGAATTTTTTTTTTTTTTATGGCCCAATTTTAAAATCGGTTAAATTACGGCATCTTTGACTTACTTAGTGAAGCTGATGTACCAACTTTGATCAGAATATATTAATATCTACGACCTGTAGGTTGATTACAAGGTTTACATGGGCATACAAACGAACGGACAGATGGAACGACATCCCAAATTTAAATTACAGTTAAATTACGGCGTCTTTAACTTGCATAATGAAGAACAGAACACATTTTTTTTTAAAGTATTTTTAGTAATCTTCCCACACTGGCTTTTAATTTGATCTTTTGAGTTCCTGTTTTTTCCTACACTTTATTTGGAGCATTTAAAATGATTTCAAAATGTCACTTGAAGAATATTAGAATGAATTAGTCGCATCTGATTGGCTTCTATGGCCGGAGTCCGTTTATGTAAATTAAATTTTAGTTCACTATTTTTCATTAACTGAAATTTTCTTCTGGATATAGAAACTAAGGATACAACAAATTTTAGTACCATTGTTATTAATTTGTGGCGTGCAGAAACATATAAGAAAGTGCATATTTGATATTATTTTTTAGTAAAGTCCCGTACTTTTTTCGAAAACATATATAAATAAAATTTTAAAAAAATCTATACAAATAGTTGAAAAATTTAAGATCGGGAAATGGGTGTAATACATACACATTAAGGCGGGTCGATTTAAAAATAGCCCAAGTGACAAGGAAAATCGTATTCTAGGCCTCAAAATAAGAAACTTTGCCCAAGAAAACATACCTCTAAAACGAATTCTGATGTCCCGACTTTTGACCTGTCTGTCTGTCTTTGACCCACTTAGAGTGCCCCAATGGAGTCCAAATGTATGATCGACCCCCACTAACTTTGGAGGGCTGACCCACCCATGCCAGTGGCACACCCCTTGGGGGATTCCCCATACAAACATTTCAAAAAATCACCATTTTTTGTTTAGAATTGGGCTGACTATGTTAGATTTAATATTAAAATTAACACTCATACGTATACGTATCCTCTACTCTGCTAATCTATAATATTAATAGGCTAGGCGATTTCATGTGACTGATGTTTTGTTCTAACGTTTTATCCCGATTTTGACCAAACGTATATTACTTGAAAGGTATTTCTTTTTAGCCGTTTTGCAGATTTACAGATTTTTAAATTTTTTCCTTTATTTTGAATAGATTGCATTTAAAGTTGCTACTAACACATACATAAAATTATACAATGCTATGTGTGTGTTTGTTAAATTTGTTAATGTGTTTGTAATAAAAATGAGTTTGTTTTTTGTGTTGATTTGTGAATTGGCTATAATTGATTAGCCTACCTTTAGGGTTTTTATTTAATGAAAAAATAAAATTTCCTTGAATTTGCACTCGAATTTCGAGGGCTGGAATCTGCTAGTAAATAATAATCATACGCCTTGACTATGTCATGTTATTCAAAAAGATCGATCGGATGAAGGTAAATAACTTTTAGATCACTCTGTGAGTATACGTGACTCTGCGTGACTACACCAAAATTAATCTATAGTCACAACAAGCTAAGGGTCAAGTTAACAAGCTAAGGGTCAAGTTTCAGATAAATTACAAATTACATGAGGGGGGTTGCCCCATGGCAGACAGACAGACAGGTCAAAAGTCGGGACATCAGAATTCGTTTTAGAGGTATGGCTCCTCGGGCAAAGTTTCTTATTTTGATCCCTAGAATATGATTTTCCTTGTCATTTGAGCGATTCTTTTGCCTCCCTACATATCGACCCGCCCTAATACACATACACCAATTTTTTTTATGTATACGAGTATATGGTAATCCGACTATGTCCCGACATGTATCAATTTTTACCAATTTTGATAACATAACATAACATAACATAACATAACATAACATAACATAACACAACATAACATAACATAACATAACATAACATAACATAACATAACATAACATAACATAACATAACATAACATAACATAACATAACATAACATAACATAACATAACATAACATAACATAACATAACATAACATAACATAACATAACATAACATAACATAACATAACATAACATAACATAACATAACATAATATAACATAACATAACATAACATAACATAACATAACATAACATAACATAACATAACATAACATAACAAACATAACATAACATAACTTAACATAACATAACATAACATAACATAACATAACATAACATAACATAACATAACATAACATAACATAACATAACATAACATAACATAACATAACATAACATAACATAACATAACATAACATAACATAACATAACATAACATAACATAACATAACATAACATAACATAACATAACATAACATAACATAACATAACATAACATAACATAACATAACATAACATAACATAACATAACATAACATAACATAACATAACATAACATAACATAACATAACATAACATAACATAACATAACATAACATAACATAACATAACATAACATAACATAACATAACATAACATAACATAACATAACATAACATAACATAACATAACATAACATAACATAACATAACATAACATAACATAACATAACATAACATAACATAACATAACATAACATAACATAACATAACATAACATAACATAACATAACATAACATAACATAACATAACATAACATAACATAACATAACATAACATAACATAACATAACATAACATAACATAACATAACATAACATAACATAACATAACATAACATAACATAACATAACATAACATAACATAACATAACATAACATAACATAACATAACATAACATAACATAACATAACATAACATAACATAACATAACATTCCCCCCGAGGTATGATATCAATGAGTATAAGAGGATCATTGACTCATTAGCAACTGATGCTGCAGGAAGAAACCCTGTATTAATAGTTGGGGGACTTTAACGCTTGGGCTACGGAATGGGGTTGTCCCAGATCCAATGAAAGGGGCAAGATTTTACTTGAATCACTTGCTATGATTGATGTTGTACTGATGAACTCCGGAAATGAACAGACGTTCAGTAGGAATGAAGGAGGTTCAATAATCGATATTGCTTTTGCCAGTGCCAATATTTACAGCCGAATTAGCTGGAATATTTCTAATATATATACCCACAGTGATCATAGCGCTATAATTATGAACATAGGTGATCCCACACCGGTACCTACAATAGTCGCCGGCCAGGAGCTAAGTGGTTGGAAAAGCAACACATTTGACAAAGAGATGTTCTACTCATGCATGGAGGAAGTAGAATTGTGGGGTTCCCCAGAAAACATGGCGGAACAGTTAGTATACAAGATAACACAATCGTGCGACGCGTCTATGAGAAAGAGGAAACGCGGAGTTAATAAAGCTTCTGTATATTGGTGGAATGAGGAAATAGTCGAACTCCGGAAAGAATGTATTCGAGCTAGAAGGCGTTATATAAGAACTCGTAGCAGACCGGACAACGATCTACACCACCAGGTTCTAAAGATAAAGAAGAAGGCTCTAAAAGCTGCAATACGTGAAAGTAAAAGAACATGTTTCTTAAATATCTGTGACGACATTGATAGAAATCCTTTTGGACTAGCATACAAACTTGTAACGAAGAAACTAAAGTGCTTAAGTACACCTTCGCCCTCAGAGGCTATAATTCTTGATAGAATAGTGACTCATCTTTTCCCACACCAGGATGCAACGACATGGGATAACGTTAACCCTGGGGTGAGCTTTAATTTTCCAGCGGTTACATTGCCCGATATACAACGGGCTGTCTCAAGATTTAAGGATGGGAAAGCGCCTGGACCCGACGGCATTCCTAACCATGTACTGAAAGAGGTTGTCGAGTGCTGTGGCGACCAGCTACTGCTACTTATAAATTCTTGCCTGCGACATGGATCCTTTCCATCAATATGGAAAAGACAGAAACTAGTACTCTTGCCCAAGGATAAGAAACCGTTAGAAGACCCGTCATCATATCGGCCATTGTGCATGATAGATACCTGCGGAAAACTACTAGAGAGTATAATCTGTAGTAGACTGGAGGAGTACATCAATAGAGCAGAAGGTCTGTCCGAAACCCAATATGGTTTCAGAAAGCGTAGGTCAAGAACAGATGCCGTAAAGAAGGTAGTAGACATCGCAAAAGGGGCAATAGAAGGCAAATGTTGGAAGAATGGCGCCAAGGAATACTGCGTGGTTGTAACTTTGGATGTCAAAAATGCTTTCAATTCAGCTAACTGGGAGAATATTGTGAATGCTCTAAGACGGCTCAATACCCCAACATATCTAGTTGCAATAATAAAAGATTATTTTCGAAAGAGGATTTTAACTTATGCAACATATGATGGAATAAAAGAATACAAAATAACAGGAGGAGTGCCACAGGGATCCGTGCTGGGACCACTGTTATGGAATGTTATGTATGATGGTGTTTTAAGACTGAATCTTCCAGAAAGAGTGAGTATCATAGGTTTTGCAGATGATATAGCGTTAGTAATAGTGGCAAAAACTAACAGTGAATCTAAGACAGTTTCGGAAGGTAGTATACAGGTGGTTGGATCGTGGCTGAGCTCGATGGGTCTTTCATTGGCTGAACATAAGACTGAGGCTGTATTAATAACCAGTCGTAAAGTTGTTGAACATATCAATCTCCAAATTGGAAACTGTGAAATAAGGAGTAAGGATTGTATTAAGTATTTAGGTGTCATGATAGATAATCGTTTATCTTTTAAACAACATCTCGACTATGTCAGAGTTAAGGCTAGCAGTACATGTACAGCACTATGTCGGATAATGCCGAACACGAGAGGTCCTAAATATCTAAGGAGGAAAGTCCTAGCGGGAGTCGTTGGAAATATAATCCTCTATGCTGCTCCAATATGGGCAGAATCCACCAGACTCAAGACCTATGGTGCGAGGATTAACTCTATTTACAGGCTTACAGCGCTTCGGGTGTGTTGTGCATACAGAACTGTATCCGACGAAGCGGCTTTTGTAATTGCGGCTATGATACCAATAGATATATTGGCGAGAAAGGCTAAGTAATGTCGGAGTCACTTGGCTCATTGGAGAATAGCAGTATTATCAGTGACGCTAGGAGAAATAGTATTGCGGAATGGCAGGCGAGGTGGACGAGAGCTACAAAGGGTAGATGGACGTACACTTTGATACCGGACGTTGATGGTTGGTGCAGTAGACGACATGGTAGCATGAATTTTTATCCGACTCAATTCCTAAGTGGTCACGGCTGCTTCAGAGCGTACTTGTACCGATTCGGACACGACAGCTCTCCGTATTGCCCGTACTGTGTTGAAAGTGATGAAGATCCCGAACATGTCTTCTTTGTCTGTCCGCGGTTTGTTTTGGAGAGGGTAACATTGGAGCGACAAGTTGGTGTTAGTATTTGCCCAGGGAATATAGTTGAGATTATGTTGGCCTCAGTGGGCAATTGGGAGCGCGTATATAATTACGTGAAGTTGGTTCTTCTGGAACTTCTGGAGGAGATTCGCAAGAGAGAATCTAGGATTCGATGAGGTTTTTGCTATACCTTCCCCACCCTGTGAGGAAATACTTCTACGGTGGTTCCACAGGGATTGTGGGCTAGTGTAACGAGGTTTTTTAGCGTGTTCAAGTCTCGCACAAAGTCTTTCGATGATTTTTACCTCGTAAAAAAAAAAAAAAAAACATAACATAACATAACTAACTAACCTAGCCCAACCTAACCTAACATAACATAACCTAACCTAACGTAAACTAACCTAACTTAACCTAACAACACCTATACTAACCTAAAAAATTATTTATTTTCTGGACGTTTTTAACCAGGTTCTCTCCTTGAAAATGTACTTATCATAGCATTACTTTTCATTAGCCCACAATTGTCTCATTCTCCTGTTGTATTGGTACTATTTGTTCATTATGTTTATGACTGAACTATCACAGAATAAGAAAAACTTTTATATTTGACGGAAACGATTGAGTTATTAATGAGTTTTTTTTTTTCGATAAGACCGATTTTCATGGCCACTGATAAATGTCAGTCTTAAATGGCACGTTTAGCATTTTAATTTTAAGTAAAACAAATCCCTTTTAGAGTTAATGAGGAATTCGAGCTATGACTAAATATATATTAACTTAATAGGGTTTCATTTCAAATATTAAAATATTATGAAACCACTGTAGCTCATTTCTTATTATTTTTTTTTTTTGCATGCAATTTAATCTCCATTAATGTATACGCATACTAACAAAAGCTTTAAATACCTCAACTCCGTTTTGGGCGTGATTAATTTCTTAATGTTAATTTAACATGTTTCAGCCAAGAAAAGTTAAAAAAAAACACCAAAAGTATCTTTAATGAATATTGTTTTGTTGTCTGTGTCTTCTTGTTCTCCTTTCCCACTTGCAGTTATTACTTTTAGTCAAACATTAAGTTAACGTTAAATGGGTATTTACATGGAACAACAACAAAGGCAAAATTATAATAAAATAAGTAATATGTATCAGGTAACCAACACATGCATGCATTTAATCATATCATACTCGTATCTAATATTAATGTTTATGTACGAATGTATATACATATGTATGTACCACTTAGTAAATAAATTCACACAAGCACACACATACACACACGCACTCATACAAAGCCATTAACATTTTGTTGTTATCTTTATTGTATGTAAAATGATTGTTACCTACTTGAAAGGTTTATTTACATTATTTGGCAAGTAGAAATTATTCTAATAACACTAGGCTACAAAAATTTTAAATAAAACAATTTTTCACTTGAAGTACGACTCCAAATTGCATTATAAAAATATTAAAAAAAAAAAATTTTTTTATAATTTTTTATAATTTTTTTTTTTTTATTTAAAAAATTTATTTCTTAATTCTTTTTTTTTTTTTTTTTGAGTAACGCCAAATTGTTGGGTAGTGTATTGTTTCATCTAATACAGCTATTTTATAATTTTCGCACCATTTCCTGTATAATTTTAGAATAGCTATACAGTTTTTTTTGCTTTTTTTTTTGTTTTCTTAAAGTTATGAATTTATATATATTGTTTCTAAATTATAGTTAATCACAGTCTTTACCAGTGCTAAGATTTTATTTATTGAAAAATTGGATATCGTGTAATGCTGTTTGCTTTTGTTTATTTTACTTAAAAAAAATTTAATAATATTAAAATATTCCTGGAATTTCTAAGTTATTGCTTTTCAAAGCAATTTAATTTACTCTTGACATACATTTATGTTGAACAAGGTAAAAAAAAAAAGGATTTTTGTAATTTGATTTTGTGTAAATATCTTTTGAAAGGTAATGAAAAATATTTCTAGAATTAAGGCTTTTTTTCTTTTGCTCAAATGATTTTGTGCGAGAAATGCAAAGTGTTTGAATTTAGTATTCATCATACGTACGAACGGCATGTCAAAAAATTAAAATAAATATTTTTAATAATTTCAGAAAATCATTCAACTTAAAAGAGAAGAAGATTTGTTTAAACGAATTACATTTTTGTAACATTTTAGTAAAACATCACGAATATGAACTGTTCAGCCGCTCAAAATTAAGCCAAATAAATGCGTTGGCGTATACTTTCTCGTCAAAGAACTTAAGAAATATTACTAAAAGTTAAATTTGCTTCAGACGTGACATGACGTTACAAATCAACAAAAAAAAACTTAATGATTTCAATTTTAGATTCAAATTGGGTTTAAATGCATAACATTATAGAGAGTCGCCAGCTCAAATTGAAAAAGATGTAACCATAAAAAAAATTTAAATGTAATTTTTGATCCATAACTTATTTTTTAATTTTGTAAAAAAAAAAAAAAAAAAAACAAGTAAGAAAATTATAGTCGGTCTAGACCGACTATGCGATATCCTATACCATGGGTTTAGAAAATAAGGTAAAACGAAATATGAGAGGCATTTTTATTAATTTTTTGCCTGCAGATCTGAAAAAGTTCATATCGGATGCTATATTTATATGGGAACTAGGTCGAAAAATGGACGAATTAAAGTCACTTATTTCTTGAAAAACCATATACAAACCAAATTTGAGTAAAATCAGGGCAACATTTTTGTTTTCTATAGATTTAAGTGAAGATCGGCAAGCAGCAACAAAAAACAACATCCTTCCTGTACAAAGTCAAGTTTAATTTAACAATGTTGAGTTATAGCTCAAAAATGTTCATATTTTATTTGGAAACATATATATGGTTTTTAAAAATAATATACTTTTATAAAAAAAATTGGTTAAAAATTGTTTAAATTTATATTGGCGAGGAATAAGCAGACAAGTGCACCAGAGATATATCATAATGGATTATTTTGAGACCAGGAGCACTAAAGGGTTAAATAAAAAAAATTAATCAAATTATTTTTCTTCAATTCAAAATAGTGGTTTCATCGACTTTAATAGAAAAACTCGTTTTCGGTAATTTTTATTTAAAAATATCTGAAAATCCAAAGCTGGCCTTGGCAGATAATGGGTTAACGTTCTCGGCTTTATCCCAAATTTTAGGAACGGAAGTTCTACACATTTGGTTATTATATTTTAAGCGTCGCATCTAAAAATTGGACAGCACTTACAAAATATTTGACTTTTTTGAATAAATTGTCTTTTATTAGTTCGGGGTCATATGTGACCCCAATTCCAAAACGGTTAATGGGGTCATATTATTTTTTTCCGAAACCCTAGGCTATTAGGATAAAATATATTATTTAAAAGAAGAAAAGTGATGAATTTTTGATACAAAGTATTTAGAAAGAGTACATTTTGAGAATATTTTACAAAAATCCCATTTTTCTTGAAATCCGCAAAAATAAAATTCTTGTCAAAAAAATTCTGGCTTAAAGATTTACTTAAAAATTCATACAGTTAATCTGCAACATGTACTGAACAAAACCTTAAAGTGCGAGATCCCTTTATTTTGAAATTTTGTTTCAGAAAATTTTTTAAAACTTGAAAAAGGAGTTTTCAAAATTTTATCAAAAAAATTTCCCATTTTCGGTCTCAATGCGCAATAGGTTAACAACGTGGTAATAAAACAATACTTCATGTTTGATTACTTATAAGTAGAGAGACAAAAAAAATTATGGCTTTAATCAATTTCTCAAAGTTGAAAAAAATTCTATCAAATTTCAAGACCCAGTTTTTTTTTTTTCTTTTGGCACAAAAGTGGTCTGAGGCATTTGCTATTTCTTGGCGAATTTTTATTAGATTTTTTAATACATAATTGAATACTGATCCCGATTCTTACAACTACTTGTCGCAAAAATTAACCTATAGAACGAAATTTTTGTAAAGTCTCAAAAAAAAGTCATATTTTCCCATATAAACACACTTGAAATTGTCAATCGATTTCCGGCGCGACTTTTCTTTATCCGATTGCCCCCAAACTTCATATTTATTAGTTTTATATGGAAAGGTAACAAACTGGACCACGCCTATACCCAAAATGGCATTTTAATTTTTTCAAGGACCAGGGCAAACAATAAAAGTGTTATGACTACAAATTTTTTTTCTACGCCAAATTTATCGTTGCTTTTATTTCGCTTTTAAAGTTTACAAATTTTATATCTCGGCATCAGTTGATTCTTCATGTTGTTATGGACATTTGTATATCTTTTTTTTAGATATTTAGATTGTACTATAAATAACAAACAAAGAAAAAAAACTTTAATGTTATTTACTTCAACTTCTTAGCCATTAACTTTATATAAAGTAGTATTTATATACGCATGTTCATACATTTGTTACTAATATACTAACACAAACATTAACACTAATCAGTATTCTGTAATGATAATAGTCCATTTGATTTCATTTAATGGCGCTCAAAGGGTGTAACATTATAACAAAAACTCAACATAGAAATCTAATTAATGATCTCCGTATATTAACTGAACACATTTTTATTAAGAATAACAACTATTCACAAAAAAAAATCCAACCTTTAGGGAATAGAATTACAATAGTTTCAGACATTCTCCTACATTTGAAAAGGAAATTGTAGCAACACTAAATATACAACCACATACTCGTACTAACACAACACTCCATTCATAATGGAGTTAATATCTTGACATGCAGTAAATATTTAATGCTAAACTAAATGTATCATTAAATATCTGACACGTACGAAAAAAAATGGAAAAATTAAGAACGAAAATATTAAATAACCAAAAAAGTTGTCAATCAAATAAGCTAATTAATTTTTATAAAAGAAAAAATTGCGGTGAAAAAATAAATTATTTTAAAAAAAAAACTAACCTAAATATTTACTAAAAACAATTGCGTAGATAATCTTTATTGCATTCAGCGTTGCCATTTTGACTAATTTTTAACAAAATTGGTTATTGCTGTTTTCCAATATGTAGATGTGAATTTTTTTTCATTTTGGTAAATTTTCATGGCAATCAAATATATAATATTTTGGCTCTAGCAAATATCGTCCAATGAAAAATCGTTTGAAAAAATTAAAAATGGTTAAAAAAAACCTTTTCCGTACAAAATTCGTTCGAATAAAAAAATGACAAATTGCTCAGCTTTTTGGCTATTTTTCATATTTTTTTGGCTCATTTTTCGATTTTAAAAGTGGGTAATTTTTCATTATGAAATGAAATGAAAGAGAGCCACAACTTTTGAGCCAGATACTAAAAAAGTCCCTTTAATGTAAAAGTACCTTTTATTAAAAAATACCTTTTATTAAAAAGTACCTTTTATTAAAAAGTACCTTTTATTAAAAAGTACCTTTTATTAAAAAAGTACCTTTTATTAAAAACTACCTTTTATTAAAAAAGTACCTTTTATTTTAAAAGTACCTTCTATTAAAAGAGTACCTTATATTAAATAAGTAAATTTAGTTAAGAAAGTACCTTATATTCAAAAGTACCTTTTATTAATGAAGAACCTTTATTAGAAAGTATCTTTTTATTAAAAAAATATACATTTTCTAGAAACTACTTTTTATTAAAAAAAAGTATGAATATTTTATTACAAAACTACCTTTTATTAAAAAGTACCTTTTATTAAAAAGTACCTTTTATTGAAAAATACCTTTTATTAAAAAGTACCTTTTATTAAAAAGTACCTTTTATTAAAAAGTACCTTTTATTAAAAAGTACCTTTTATTAAAAAGTACCTTTTATTAAAAAGTACCTTTTATTAAAAAGTACCTTTTAATAAAAAGTAAGTTTTATCAAAAAGTGCATTTTATTAAAAAGTACCTTTTATTAAAAAGTACCTTTTATTAAAAAAGGACCTTTTATTAAAAAAGTCCCTTTTATTAAAAAAGTAACTTTTGTTAATAAGGAACCTTTATTAAAAAAGTACCTTTTTATTAAAAAAAAAAAAAAACATTTATGAGTTATTACTTTTTCTTAAAAAAGTACATTTTATTACAAAAATACGCATTATTAAAAAAGCGCGATTTACTAAAAAGTATATTTCGTTAAAAAAGTATTGTTTATTGAAAAAGTACCTTTTATTAAAAAAGTATCTTTTATAAAAAAAGTACCTTTTTTTAAAAAAATACCTTTTATTGCAAAAGTACCTTTTATTTAAAAAGTACCTTCTATTAAAAAAGTACCTTATATTAAAAAAGTAAATTTTATTAAAAAAGTACCTTATTTTAAAAAGTACCTTTTATTAATGAAGAATTTTTATTAGAAACTACTTTTTCTTAAAAAAAAAGTACATGTTATTACAAAACTACGTTTTCTTAAAAAAGCAACTTAATAAAAAAACACATTTTATTAAAAAGGTACATTTTACTAAAAAAGGACCTTTTATTAGAAAAGTATCTTTTATTAAAAAAATACCTTTTATTAAAAAAGTAACTTTTATTAAAAAATTAACTTTTGTTAATAAAGAACCTTTATTAAAAAATTAACTTTTGTTAATAAAGAACCTTTATTAAAAAAGTACCTTTTTATTTAAAAAAATACATTTATTAGAAAGTACTTTTTCTTAAAAAAGTACATTTTATTACAAAAATACGCATTATTAAAAAAGTGCGTTTTATTAAAAAGTATATTTCATAAAAAAAATACCGTTTATTGAAAAAGTATCTTTTATAAAAAAGTATCTTTTATTAAAAAAGTAGCTTTTATTAAAAAAGTACCTTTTATTAAAAAAGTACCAGTTAATAAAGACGTACCTTCTCTTAAAAATGTTCCTTTTTTTTATAAAAAATCACCTTTAATAATTACCTTTTATTAAAAAGTACATTTTAATTATAAAAGTACACTCTCTGCAAAAAGTTCGTTTATTAAAAAAGTACCTTAATAAAGAACTAAATTTTTTTAAAAAGGTACATTTTACTAAAAAGGTACCATTAATATAAAAGTACTTTTATTAAAAAGTACCTTCAATTAAAAAAGTACCTTTTGTTAAAAAGTACCTTATATTAAAAAAGCACCTTATATTAAAATGTACATTTTATTAAAAAACTACCTTTTATTAATAAGTACCTTTTATCAATGAAGAACCTTTATTAAAAAGTACCTTTTTATTAAAGAAATATACATTTATTAAAAACTACTTTTTATTACAAAACTACGTTTTCTTAAAAAAGCAACTTAATAAAAAAACACATTTTATTAAAAAGGTACATTTTACTAAAAAAGGACCTTTTATTAGAAAAGTATCTTTTATTAAAAAAATACCTTTTATTAAAAAAGTAATTTTTATTAAAAAAGTATCTTTTATTAATAAAGAACCTTTACTAAAAAGGTACATTTTTATTTTAAAAAAATACATTTATTAGAAAGTGCTTTTTCTTAAAAAAAGTACATTTTATTTCAAAACTACATTTTATTAAAAACGTGACTTTTATAAAAAAGTACCGTTTATTGAAAAAGTACCGTTTATTAAAAAGGTACCTTTTGATTTAAAAAGTAACTTATATTAAAAAATTCCTTTTATTAAAAATAATACCTTTTATTAAAAAAGTACCTTCTATTAAAAAAATACCTTTAATTAGAAAAAAGTACCTTTTATTAAAATGTACATTATATTTTTGATCTTCACATCTACCAAATGACAGTTAAAAATGAATACATTTAAATACGTGAAGGATAATTTTTTTAATCCCTTTTTAAGCAAAATACGAGCACGGACGAGTGTTAAATTTGGCATAGTTATAGTTCGTATGAAGGAGAACCGGAGAATGATAAAATTTATGTATAATATGTTTTAAAAATATATTAAATTAAATAAAATAAAATATTTATAATAATTCGTGACACCCTGTTAATGTGAATGATTTAAATTGTATATCACACATCCTGTGTTGAATTGCGAATTGCTAAAATTGATTAGCATACCCCTAGGCTCATTTAAATATTCATAAATTTTTATGTATACAGCGGTTTCCCGGTTTAATACTCGGTTTATCGAATTCGCGATTCAACGAACAGCCAAATATTTTACATTGAGTACCTTATGTTACGAATGAAAGCATGATTAAGTACTCGATATTATGAATAACACGGAAAAATTAGTTTAAAATAAGAAAAATTAAGAGGAATTTAACAAAACAATAAGAGTATTCGCTTAATTAATTTAGAAGGGTATTATTCCTATATTTGAAAAACAAGGGAGGTGAAAAAAAATCTGTTAAAATACCTGTTCTATTTAAATTTTTAAATTTATAAAAAAGTCAGTAAATGCAAACAAATTTTTGTTTTGATCAAAATGTTTCTTTTTTTGTTCTATGTGAGTTGATGAGTCAAGTTAACTAGAAAAAAGACTTTAATTTAGAGAAAAATTACAAATCATAAAAGATTGTGGAAAGGGTCAATATTTATGGGATTTATCCAATAAATATGGAATACCAAAATCCTCTATATGCACAATTATAAAATAAAAATAAAAACTTTTAAAAAATTCGAAAAAATAATTTTGGGTTGAAAACTAGCTTAACTGATTCCAGATGGAGAAAAAGATAAAAGTCCCAATAACTGGGCCTATTTTAAAGGTAAACGTCTGCACCTGGTAGAAAAATTGCAAAAGAAATTACAAATGCTAGCGGCTCAAAAAAACTAAACGTTTTATGATAGGGATAACAAAAAAGCGTCGATATTCTCGAAATAAAGTGTTGCCTGCATACATGTTTAAAAATTAATGTCTCGACACATTTGCTCCTGAGTAAGTTACAATTAAAAATCCTAGTTTCTTATTAAAATTAGTTATTTATACATTTTGCAGTTAGAATCATTTTTAAAAAGCAACAATTTACACCAAAATTCTGTTCTGATTTTGGACAACACGCCTTGCCATCCGCTAGCAGAAGAGTTGGTCAAAGAAACGAGTGCTGTCTTCATACATGCCACCAAATGTTAGACCATTAATACAACCCATGGACCAATAAGGTATAAGACCCCTAAAGCTGCATTACACAAATAGCCTCTTGTCCAAAATTATATTCTTAGGACAGAAGGACACAAACATGAAGTAAATTTAACCACACGGCAATAACAAAACTTTTTGAAGGGCACTTTTGTTGAGGACAACAAAACAATATAGAGGTCTCAAAAACATTGGTTCTTTCAGAGCAATCATTAAAATATCTCATAACTCTCTCACAACTATCCAAAATTATTTTGTACAATTTTACATTGTTTTTATTTTTTTATTTACACTTTGTAAAGTGAATTTTCATTTTTACTTTCGGTTTGTTTTATATTTTCTGCTCTTTTTTTTTTTTTTTTTGTTGGAATAAATAAGATATGTAATTAAATAAATACTTATAAACAAAAAGAAAGTTGCAAATATATTGTTCTTTAATATAAAAAAAAAACGTTAAATAAACAGTACTCATTTTAACGAAATTATCGATTTAACGAACAGGCCTAACATTATATCGTTCGTTAAACTGGGAAACCACTATATATAGATTAAGAATGAAAAAATAATATTTCCTAGAATTTGCACTCGAATTACGAGCGCTGGGCTATACTAGTCCATATAAATACTTAGTATACAGTTGAATAAAACATTGGAGAGTGGACAAAATTATTAAAGCAAACATATCAGTTTAATTATACTGTAATTGTTATTGTACAAGTAATATTTTCGATGCTTTATAAATGGAATGAAAACTGGTATATACCCTCTGCACAGTGGTGTAGAAGGTATAAAACAAACAAAAATAAAACAGTAAAAACTAAAAAAAAACTATGAAAATTGTATTTTGAAATCAACTTTTAACACAATATATTATTAATTTTAAATAAAAAATAGTAAGAAACAAGTAAGAGTGTTAAATTCGGCTGTGCCGAATCTTTGATACCCTCCACCTCGGTTTGAGTATTGAGTAAACAAAATATTGGAAAAATATGCATGCGTTTCCGGTTATATGACATAAATTCTCGTTTAATTTAGTTTTTGCTAATTAAATAGCTCACCCTAACCTCCATTGCAACGGTAATGGTTGTGTAGGGTGGCTATATGCATTAAATCGTGCTTATTGGAGATGGCTGTATAGTTTCTTTTAATTGCCCAAATATTTCTTCATTGTGGCCATATAGGTCGGATGCAGTAACAAAATAATAACCAAAAAAGCTCTCTCAACTTTTTTATTAAAATACTGCCATATTTTGAAAACATAGAGAATAAATTTATAATAATAAATAATTAAATTAGGGATGCCAAACGCAAAAAACCAAAAGTCCCAAACATTTTAAATAAAATAATTTGTTATCTTTATTTTCTGAAAAACTTCAAATTTTCATCCAAAAAAAAATTATGGAAATTTATATATAAATAACATTCTCATCAAATTGCGTTTATTTATGTAACAGTTTTTATGTTCGTAATTCTTAAATATCATTTGATGTTTTCTAAAATTCATTGAATTAAAATTAAAGTTTTCTGTAGTCCGATTCTGTAAATTTCAACGATCCGACAATCGCAAAATATATCGACAGCTATTGTTGTTTGCACTAAGGATTAAGTGAATCACTAAGTACATACATCTTAACGACAGTCGACAATTCTATTCTTTTATTTATTTAAATTGTAAACAAGTGGCATCTCTGTCAAAATTAGCGAAAAACACAAAGAAGAATAGAAAAAAACAAATTACTTCGTGTTTGACAGAATGATTTTATGTTTATGTTTAATATCTTTATTTTTTTTACTAATATTTCTGTTTATTTATTTGAAAATGAAATAATGAATTGAATATGCCATTTAATTTTTTTTATTTATATAAAAAAGTTTTTAATAGAAGCAAAATATTTTCACTACTTTATGATTTTTATTTATGTATGACGACATTTCAACCTAAAAATTTAAGTTTTTATCGATTGAATAAATAACACAAAAATGGTTGTCGTTTAGCTGATTTTAACAATAGCGAATATCGTTTAAAAATTTTACTGATAATTTTGTTTTTCTTTTTTTAACGATTCGACTATCGTTAAAAGAAGTTACTGAAAAGCTATTAATTTCTCCTGAATGCCAATATTTTTTTTTAATGTAAACATTTTTTTATTTGGTGTTTTTTTTGGAATTTCAATTTGTGTTTAACGAATGAAATTTTTATGTATATTAAAGATGCAATTGATGTCTGCTAAATTTAAAATTATTATTTCCGACGTTTTGATATGATTTTCTGAAATTCAGTTAATATTTTCTAATTTATAATTGGAAATTTTAATTCCAGTTTGTAGAATTGATATTTTCTTAAATTTGAATGGAAAATTTAAAAAGTGCAATTTTGTATTTATGTGAATAATAATGCTTTAGTAATTATAAACAATTTTTAAAAATTAGATGTAATCGCAATCAGATATTTTGTAGGTAAAGCGGAATAATAGTTCTATATAACTATGTAAAGCAAAAAACTCATTGACGAACTCGGTAACTCTATTTTATAAAGACAACAAAAAGTTAACATGCCAAACTTATGTTCATATTTGTAAAAGAATAATGGAAAAACGTATGAAATAAAAAACCAGCCCGTGTATACTCTTAACATTGTCCTGTATGATTTCTAGTCGAAAATATTGGCATTCATGTTAAAATAGAAATAACTATTGCAAAGCTAATTAGAACAAAAATTGTGGCGCCATCTACTATGGCATAGTCACGCTGAGCAAACTGAAGTGACACTCTGTTAATGCAAAAGAAATGTATTTTCCCCACAACAAAATATTGCAGAAATTATGGATATATATAGAATATTATGGATATTATTATGGATATATATAGAATATATGTATATTATTTGTATTATTTAATATGTGTATGTATGTATATGTAAATATTACACACAAAAAACACAACATCAAACGTTATTTTTGTGTTTTTCTCTTTAAAAAAAATTTATACATAAAATTTTTGTTTTTTAAATTTACATTGTTTTTTTTTTATTAACAACTAGGTATTTTAGCATTATTTGCTTTAGATGTTGGTGAATTTTAACTCCCTTTATATT
The DNA here is from genome assembly GCA_963682025.1 of Cordilura impudica. NCBI lineage: Eukaryota > Metazoa > Arthropoda > Insecta > Diptera > Scathophagidae > Cordilura > Cordilura impudica. The sequence continues at coordinate 7,184,849 of OY821521.1, forward strand.
AACTCGTAGTGTCTGCTTGTCGAAAACATTTTGGATCGATTTTAACCAATTTCCCGTGAGCCATTCGATCTGAAATTTTGCAGGTAGGCTCGTGGTAATTACAGAAATGATCTAACAAATTTTTAGAGTGATGCCAAAACAATGGAAACTTTTAAATTTTTCTACCAGAGTTGAAGAAAAATGTACAAAGGGTTAGTTTTCATTATATTATTACCACAACGACCACAAAAACAACAAGTCCAGCTATGACAACAATATAACATTTAGAATAACAACAAGAACACTATAGAAACATCATATTTTTAATTTTTTTTTTTTACTTTTTCAGAGATTTCAATGATTTTTGCAATGAATTTGGAGAATCATTCTCACTAAAAATGATCACCTTACCTATCCTATTGAGGGCGTAATCGTGACAAGAACAACATAGAAAATTATATTTTTTCAAGACTTTTTTTAGTTCTTCATTCAAATCTCGGGCCCTAATCGACCGATTTGGACGATTTTAAATAGCAAACTTTTCAGGATGTTAATGAATCATTTTTTGTATCAACGAGCACCCTAGCTACCCGATTGATGCCGTCATCGTGATTTCAACAGACGGACAGACGGACATCGCTATATCAACTCCGGTTGTTATAAGGATGACAAATATATATATTTTATGGGTCCAAAATTTTTTTTCTAATTATTACAAACGGAATGACAAACTTATATGGAGTGGAGGGTATAAAAATTGGAATAGGCAGACAAGTTAATTTGATACTTTTACTTTCGATTTTTTAAATAGCGAAACTTAGGTTAAGTTGATAATTCGATAAAAATATCAACCGAAAATCATAAAATTTAGCTCTAGAATAGAAAAGACATTCAGCAATACCAAATATTTTTTTGGAAGGTTAAATCGCACAATCTTGATGGCCAATTAACAGGACCATAACGTGAAATTATTTGTTCATCCTAAGTTTCTTTGAGTAAATCAATTACCAGCTAATTGAGGTAATTCAGTTCTCTATTCCGTTCACCGTTGGCAGTTACATTCTGCCCATCACCGTTTTTGAAGTCATATGAACCAATGATTTCATCGGACCATAAAACGCACCAAAACAGTAATTTTCTGTGGATATAATGGTGTCTGCATTAAAACTTGTGGATTATCTTCAATCCAAATAGGTAAATTGGGCTTATTTACGTACCCATTCAAACAAAAAAAAATAGCTAGATCGCTGAACAAAATTTTGTATAGAAAATCAAAATCAATATCAATTTGTGCTTCAGTCATTTGGCTTTAACTCGTCTAAAAATTGAATTGTAAAAGCTTGTAAACCAAGATCCTTTCGTAAAATCTTCCATAAAGTAGGTGGACATATCCCCATTTGCTGAGAACGGCATCGAACTGATTGATACGGGTCTACTTCAATTCTTTGCTGTACACTGTTTGGCATCTTACGGGCATCTTTAAGAGTTAACGTGGTATGAAAACGATTCATAGTTATTTGAATTAGCTGCTCTGATGGACTGATAAGTTTGACGAACAGAACCGTTATTTTGATAGAAAATTTCAATAGTTTCCAAGTGGTCCTCTGAAGTATGTCTATTTATTTGGTATAAATCAAATTTTACCCTGACTTGGAATTTCTCACCCACCCCCCCCCCCCCTCCAGAATGATTGTTGCACTGCGTATTCTATAATATTATTAGGTGAGGTGAGTTCTTGTGACCGATGATTTGTTAAACAGTTTTCTCCCGATTTTGATAAAATGTATCTTATTTCAAAGGTATTTCTTTTTAGATGTCCACCAGACTTACAGATTTTGAAATTTTTAATTTTTTTTTTGAAGTTATGCTCATTTAAAGTTGCTACTAACACATACATAAAATTATACAACAATATGCCAATACTCAAACATTATGGCACCCGTTATTCAACTGCACAAGAAAAATGCGATTTGCTAGCCAATTCATTCAAATTGAATCATGAGCTATCAGCAAATCTAAGTGACTCTAACACTATTTCTTCTGTTGCATGCTCAATAGACTCATGTGTATGTTTATTAAATTTGGTAATGTGTTTGATTTCTTCATTCACAATAATAATTGTGTTGAATTGAAAAATTATTTTGGACATAAATCAAAAAAGTGTTGAATTGTATATTGTCTAAAATTGATTAGCATACCTTTAGGATCAATTTATTATATGAAAAAATACATTTTCCTAGAATTTTCACTTGAATTTCGAGGGTTAGAATCTGCTAGTAGACATAAATATGATGTGTTTCTAATTTTTGTTTTTTTTAGATTATAGAAAATTTGAACCACATATATGGCGCCCTCTTTAATACGACACGGTGTTGACATTTTAACAGATACAAGCACATTTCGACAGCCAAAATAAAAACAATGCAGGATCTTATCGATGCAAATACATAAGATAAGGATAAGCAAAAGATCAGAAAGAACATAATACAGGATGCGTTTTTCAAAGAAGTTGGACTATAAGTAGACTACCACAAACGATGGAAACACTTTGCGGAAATTTTTTGAAAATTGCAGTAACTCGAATCACTGGATGTAACAATCAAGTCATTAAAAGATTGGGAACGATCTTGAGTGTTTTAAATTACAAAGAAAAGGTTAATTCTATAAAATATGGAGAATATGTTTCGAAAACTGCAACACTTATGGCGGACATGTATCCACTAAAAAAATTGACCCCGACAGTCCATAAAAAATTGGGGCATGACAAAGATATAATTGAATATCAGTCTGCCAATTAGCGAGCTTTCCGAAGAAGCTAAGGAGTCCCTCAACAAATTTTGTAAATAATATAGATGCTCGAACACGTTCAAAGCATCAAGGGTGAGGCAAAATGAGGACCTCTTCCACATGTTGTCAACATCTTCTGATACACAATATTTCATCTCTGCGGCATGTGAAGGTACGAAAAGAATTAGAATCCCAATAATTATAGTTTAGAAATGATTGGTCTATTAGATATAACACTTGTTATGAATTTCGATAATTATTTTGAAGCTATCCGAGAAAGATATTCGAGAAATTTCATTTTTTACTCCCTTTATTTTAAGTCGTAAATTTTAGATCGATTTTTGCCCCCTTTCCCGGGATCCAATCGAGCTGAAACTTTGCAGGCAGACTCGTGGCGGCGATAAAAATGATCTAACCGATTTTCGGTTAAAAAATTTAATTAAAGCATAATTTTGGATTTTTCAAAATTTTAACGGTTTTTTATTTCAGTTAATTAATTATATAGTGACAAGATGGTAAACTTTATTTACGAATAAAGGAGTATCATAAAAACCTGATTTTTATGGGTTATTTTTGTTTTTTTTTTTTTTTTTTTTTTTTTTATGGATAATAATTTTAAAACATAAAAATCTTGAAAAAGAAACATAAAAAATATAAAATGGTTGAAAATCATGTTTTTAGTTAAATAAATAATAAACATGATTTTTTCATGTCGTTAGCAAATTTTAAATTTGATAACCCTTAAGTAAGCATTTAGAAGGCGTAACACCCTGCTCAGACAGCTATTTCATAGGTTGGACAATTATCTATCATATGCCTTTCAACTTGTTAGATTACCTCAATTGGTTCAAAAGTTATGATTTTTGCAAGGAAGAAACTCAATTGGCGCCACTGTGCGTAGTTTGAATAAATTTATAAAAAGTCAATCGAAATGTCTAAAACGACTTATTATAAAATAAATTATATATAGCTATAAAATTGCTTTCCCAATTAACTGTTTCATCTACTAAGTAGTTATTTATCATGACTGATGAAGGTGCGGATCACAGGATCCATAAAAGTCAACTTTGTCCAATAACAAACCCATAATGATGTAAGATTTTTTTCACCACAGCCGAATCTCTATTTACGATCATTTTCACTTCTTTGAAGGATTTTTTTTGCTTTTTAATAAAATAGGAATCTCACATTGCAATGAATTTTTTTAAATAGATCAGTTAATAACATATACCTATCATATTGGGCTGGTGTGTAAATGTTTCAATAAGAATTCCTGTTGTATTTTCCTATCAACTGCACATTCATTTTAAAATGCTAATCGAGTTATCTATTTACTAACACATGGCAAAGACATTAGACAAATAAAAATTATTTTCTTTTTCTTTCCATTATAATTGCAAAATTGTTGACATTAAAATAGAAATTACATAAAGTCATTTGCCGTTTGACTCTATTGCTCTGTATAACATTCATTAGGGTGGAGCGATGTTGTATGGAAATTTTTTGTTTTTGCTTTCGGTTAATTAATGAGAAATATGTAAAAATACTATATGTGAAATTTTTGACTGGGTCCCCGCCGCCAGTGAACAATTATAAAAAAAGGAATAATTTAATAAAAAAAATATTTTTTTCACAATTTTAAAACTGTTTGCACTCATAATTATTCATATATGAAATATCTGTGATTTTCTGGAATAACTGCGTATGTCCATTTTTATCAGTTTTGAGTTAACGATGCCAGATATATTAATTTTTAACGCTCTTTACATGTGTTAATTTTTTTTTAAAAAAATACTGACCATTACTGCGTTTTTTCTTTAAATAACGACGTAACTTAAATGTTTATAAAATTAATTTGCAGCACTAACGACGTATGTCAACATACGTTTGATCGATGACAAATTATTTTCTCAGAAAACGACGCATAGCGACATACGTTGTTATTAATGAAAAAAAAAATGCAAAATAATTTTGGATTATTTTTCAGTTACAACCACTTATAAAAACTAGAGTGTTTATTTCTGTTATTTTTTGCCACTATTATTCTTGATACGTTGTTATATTCTCATCCTAGTCCCGCTAACTTTTCTTTTTTAAAGAAAACGACGTTTGTCGACATAAGTTGTTTTAAGTGTTATTTACATATTGTTTTTTTCGTCCTTCTCTAGGATCTATTCCTCTGAAGATTTTTGACCCAAAATTTTATATAAAGTATTTATTGCCCATATCTACAGGACTGTTAAAAAAAAAGCTCTAAAAACTTTATAGCGAGCCAATAATTTCAAATATAACGTTTTTTGGCTCCGCTGAACATTTTGATTTTATGACATACGCGGTTATTCTAGAAAACCACAGATATATATGTGTTGGATAACGCGAACATCATTTCATCTGAGGATAAAAGGGACCCGCTCACTTTCAAAAATTTCATTCAAATTATGACTTTTTATTAACGATAAATGTTTTAAAAAATTATATTTTGTAATTCTGTTTGCTATAACTTTAAATTTAATTTTATGCAAATTATATGGGTACTTTTCGTCCTCATGGGGTTAAATCGAGTTAACGATATCGTAACAAATAATATATTATACTATTTCACGATGAGAAAGCTATTTTTAAAAAATTTAATTTATTAAACTTGAAATTTTGAAACAAATTTAAAAATTATAAAGAGGCTAAACTGGTTTTTTTATCAAAATTATTTTTTAATAGCAGACTCTTAACTATCCTACCCGAAATCTTTCGTATTAATATTGAGCGAAAAAATTGTACACATCTTTTTCGCCTTCTTTCTCTTTTGATTATTTTTCAAACATTTTTTTTACTAAATGTTTTTGTAAATTCTTTGGCAATATTTCGAGAAAACCGCGGTTGAGAATGCTAAAATTTGCGTTCTTCACAAAAATGAGTTCTTTGTCATCATTTTAAGCTCAAATAATAGAAACTAGCAGATTCCAGTGCTCTAAATTCGAGTGCAATTTCTAGGCAACTTTATTTTTCAACTTAGCCAATTCACAAACCAACACTTTTATGGTTTATTATTGTTGTGGATGAACTCATTAACAAACACATTAACAAATTTACTAAGCACACACGTAGCATATGTATAATTTTATGAATGTGTTAGTAACAACTTTAAATGTAATTTACTAAAAATAAAGGAAAAAATTTTTAAATCTTGAAATCTGCAAAACGGCTAAAAAGAAATACCTTTTAAATAATACACTTTTGGTCAACATCGGGATAAAACGGTAGAACAAAACATCGGTCACAAGAAATCACCTAGCCTATTAATATTATAGATAATAAATCAAAGCAGTAGTTGCAAAATATTTTAAAATTGTTCGATAATTATGGATGAAATTGGAAGTTTGAATAAATGAAAATATTTGATCTTTGCGAACTATATTTTTTTTCTAAAAACAAATTAAAATTACGCTAAGAACTAGTTTTTATGATTCTCTGCAAAGTTCTACAATTAAGATCATTAAATTAAAGTACTGAACTGGATCTAAATTTCCTCTATTTTTATTTAGTACCTGTAGTTTATATTTAAAAGGAGAAGGATTTTTAAATCTATAGGGACCATGGCCTCATTCCGCGCCATTTTGTCTTTTGCTGTTTTTTTTTTCAGAAAAAATGTCAATTATACCATGGGGTAAAGGGTTTCCTTTCTGAAAATATCGCACTATAACATGGCAATAAAGCCGAAGGGAGAAAAGTGTCCTTTTTTTAAACTCTTTCTTTTAACTCATACTCTCTGTCTGTCTGTCTGTCGTTGGTCAACCCCATTCCCCCTTATCCAACTGATCTGAAACTTGGGCCATAGTGTTGTTGTGAGTACAGATTAATTTTGGGGTAGTCACGCAGAGTCACGCATAGTCACGCACAGTCACGGAGTGATTTAAAACCCATTTCCCCTTATCCGTTCGATCTGAAACTTGGTCGATAGATGTCCTGTAAAAAATTATCAACTTTGACATAGTCACGCACAGGCACGCACAGTTGATTATTATAATTATCACGTATATAGACGGATGTTCCACCATAACCATCGCCCCTGCAGCAATGAATACAATTATAACCAGGAATAGTATAAACTTGAGTTAGATCAGATTGAAACCATGTTTCTTGAACCGCAATAACATTTGGTAGTTGGGGAAAATTAGCAATTAACGTTCTAAATTCATTAAATTTTCTAACAGACGAAATGCTTCTAACGTTTACAGATAAAATATTAAAATACGAAAATTTTATATTTTTTAAATAATTTATATAGAATTAAAATTTAGAGAAATATTGATTATTAATCATTCAAAGAAATAAGAGATATTTAAGAACTATATGTAAAAAAAATTAACAAGATTTTATACTTAAATTCATTGAACAGGAGATAAAAATGCTGAGTGATTATCCTCATTACCATCAGAGTCTTCTGGAGCAACATCTGTTCTGTACATTGACCTTCGCTTTTGTCCTGTTGTTGCAGCTTCAGAAATAATTTCATCAACTTCATCTTCATTTTTGATAAACCTTGGTTTTGAAATTTCACTTCTCTTTACAAACACTCTACCACCAGCTGTATATACTGCATAATAGCCAATTTTCTTTAAAGTCTTTGCGTGGTTAAAAAGACTCAATGTTTCTCTACTTAAGAAATCAGTAACATAAATATCTTTAGTAGAACCATCTTCTTTAAGTTTTGATTTTGCCATCATAAGTTTTTCTTTTGAACTTTTACTACTAAATTTTATCACCATTGTTTGAGTGTTGTTTTCTTTTTTGTTATTCTTTTTGGATGTAGATGTTTTTTTAAAGAAGTACGCATCTTCTATATTTTGTTCTTCTAGTTTTATACCCACTTTTTGAGAAAGTTCCAAAACAGTGCTTACAGCAGTTGCATTTTCATTAACTTTAATGCCTCTTACTATACAGTCATTTTTGACCCGTTGGTCATTTAACACTTTTACACATGTTTTTAAAGATGCAATTTCATTTTTCAAAGCTCTGTTTTCTTTTTGCACTAACTCCACTTTTTTGTTATTCTCAGCTATTCCTTTTATTAATTCATCATATTGTTTTGACATAAACTCAACTGCCTCTGTTATAGCACTCAGCTGATCTAGCTTATTGAGTTTTGTTTTGATATCTCTAAGTTCTTCTTTCATTGTACCTCCACTTTCATCGCAGAGATGACAAGTATACTCCTCTGTTTCGTTATCAAGCAAATATTCATATTGACGTTTATCAATTTTTGTGCAGAGAGTATGAAAAATTTTGGCGCATTTGTCACACTGAATGTTCTCTTCTTTTCCATATTTTACTTCCATTTTACATTGGCCACATATTATTTTTGCATTTACAATACTACGATGACCTTTTGATGTCATCTTTATACTTTTTATATTCTTCACTGCCTTTTGTAACGAATGTTTACAAGTTTGTTTGTAAAGGAACAGATATACTATTATTTTTTTAAGATTAAAAATTTACTTTGTAGAGACACACTGTTTGACGTTTTAATTCAAAGGGTTGCCAACTCTCTATATCATTTCCCCTCATTCGATCGAACTGAAACTTGGTCCATACACTTGCTGTGAAAAAAGATTAACTTCGATATAGTCACGCACAGTCACGCACAGTCACGCATAGTCACTCACAGTCACGGAGTGATTTAAAACCCATTTCCCTTATTCGTTTGATCTGAAACTTGGTCGATAGACGTCCTGTGAAAAAATAATAACTTTGACATAGTCACGCACAGTCACGCATAGTCACGCACAGACACGGAGTGATTTAAACCCCATTTCCCCTCATCCCATCGATCTGAAACTTGGTCGATAGACTTGCTGTGAAAAAGGATTAACTTTGACATAGTCACGCACAGTCACGCATAGTCACGGAGAGATTAAAAACTTACTTCCCCTCATCCGATCGATCCTAAACTTTGTCCATGGACTTATTGTGGCCAAAGATTAATTTTAAGATAGTCACGCACAGTCACGGAGTGATTCAATCCCCATTTCCCTCATCCAATCAATCTAAAACTTGGTCCATAGACTAGACACGCACAGTCACGGAGTGATTTAAGCCCCTTTCCACTCATCCAATCAATCTGAAACTTGGTCAACAGACTTGTTGTCACCAAATATTAACCTAAATATAGTCACGCATAGTCACGCACAGTTACGAAGTGAATTAAACCCCAATTCCCCTAATCCAATCAATATGAAACTTAGTCCGTAGTCTTGCTGTGACCACAGATTAATTTTAAAATAGTCGCGCAAAGTCACGCACGCAGAGAGATTCACAACTCATATACATACATAAGGAAAGAGAGAGTTTTAATAAAAACTTTGTTTTTTGGGTTAGTTTTTTTTTGCGTTTTTCATTTACAAAAATGGAAAAAATATTCAACAGATGCAAATGTTAAAAAGTGTGGAACAGCGTGTGATTTTGTACTATATTCTAACCATAAAAAATGCATAAAAATTTTCTAAAAAATTTATATAAGTGAATTTTTTTTTCGGAAAAGTAAACAAGTGTTAGTTTAAAAAGTGTTCAAAGAATACAACTTTCATAACACAGTGCACCAGCCTTTCTGGGGGTAACAAGTTCCAAGTCAGAGTGAAAGTACTAGGCCAAACGAGTGCTCAGGCCAAACGTTTTTTATGACATTTAAATTTTTTCCTTATCTAAAAAAAAAATTTAATTTTTCCCCTTTTTTTAAATCAATTTTTTTACTAACATAACACATTCAGGGCGTATGATTATTATTTATTAGCAGCGAAGAAGAGATGTAAACGTATGAGCGATATTTTTATTATTAATTCAAACATATAAGACATCAGTATTCTCTAATGAGTATTTTTATTCGCCTTGTTGGTTTAATTTAAAATAATTTCTTAAAGCTCGAGGTCTGTTTTATAAATTTTACTTTTTATTATTTTTATTCTTTATTAAGACCAATATGTTCATCAACTAATTCATCATCAAATGAACTTTGTAAATTTATGACTAATATTTTGAAGATTTTAACTAGAGACTCAGAGTTTAATATAAAGGACGCTGTAGAATATAAAGATATGATTAACAACAGTGTGATATACAATGAAGATAAACTCGTTTCTTTTGCTGTGGTTTCATTATTCCCAAGTATACCAATGGATTATGCGGTAGACGCTATCAAAGATAAGTAGGATAAAAATAAGTACGACAATGCCAAAAGAAATATTTATTAACTGAGATATAACAACTGCGATTACACATAAAAAAAACCCCCCAACAAAAAATGTTGCTATAGCAATTTTTATATGTGCTTAATTAATTATTTAAAGGAACTTTTGAATAAGCCCAACATTAAAACCCCTGTCAGATTATATAGACAGGTTAGAGTAACACGTTAATGGCTCTCTCTGTTTCGCTCTCTTTTTATCCGTGTGTGTAAAATAACCATAAATAAGCTGTCAAAATCACAACAAAAGTAATAACTTTGTATACCCTACACCACTATGTGGTGAGGCTATAAAGAGTTTGTACTTTTATTATACAGATCAAAACGGAATCACTTTCTGTATTGTTTTGGCGATGTCCGTCCGTCCGTTCGTCCGTCTGTTATTCTGTCTCTCTATCAGATCATTTTCTAACAGTAGTTCTGAAGATTGTGTGGATATGCAAATTTTTATTTTTTTATGTTTTTTTATGTTTTTTTATTCAAGGTTTTTATGTTTTAAAATTATCATCCATAAATAGAAAATAAAAAAAAAATAAAATTTTTCAAATTTATTTTTTCAAATTTCTTCAAAATAATTATCACAATTCATAACAGAAGGTTTATCTAATAGACTAACCAATTCTCAACTATAATTACACTGTGGAACAAATTCAGGTTAGCAAAAGTTAGGTCGATTCTGAGAGTGAGGGATGAAAATAGAGGCTAAATTAGAAGACCCGTATCGCGGCGTTTGTTTATGTTAGTTTGAATTTTTTTTTTTTTGATCGACCTTCGAACTTTGCAGTCAAATGCCGATTTTCAGCATATTGTTTATATGGTTTTTTGGCTATAACTCGTCCGACTAATTGATATTTTTCAATCTGTAAAAGCCAAATTATTGCTAGAAACCTGTGCAACAATTAAAATTTTTTAAAAAATTGATTTAGAAAATTTTTGTGGAAAATTTATTTTTTTTCATGCTTTTTGAAAATATTTTCCACAACATCACTGATGATGATGATGACGATGACCAAGATATTAGAGAGAGCAGTGATGTTGATCCACAGCCGCCTGCTAAACGGCAACTGGCCAAATCATTAATTTAATTTATTTAATTTTTTTACTTAAAACTTTTCATAACTAACATTTCAAAAATATATTTTTTTTCCATATTTTTATAATTTCTTTTGTTTGTTTCTTCAAAACCAACACTGAACAAAATTGGTACATATAAAATGAGAAATAAATTAATATTAAGCTGGAAAACGCAAGCTTTGTATTATAATTGTTTTCTTTTCAAATTAAAATTATTGAAGAAACTGAGAAGCATATTAAAGATCAAACAGAAAGCAAAAAAGACTTAGTTATGTGGAAAATATTTTCAAAAAGCGTGCAAAAAAAATAATTTTTCCAACATTTTGCTTCATAAGCACCACAAAAATATTCTAAATCAATTTTTTAAAAAATTTTAATTATTGCACAGGTCTCTAGCAATGACTTGGCTTTTACAGATTGAAAAAATATCAATTAGTCGTTGAGTTATAGCCAAAAAACCATATAAACAATATGCTGAAAATCGGCATTTGACTGCAAAGTTCGAAGGTCGATTAAAAAAAAAATTCGAATTAACATAAACAAACGCCGCGATACGGGTCTTATAATTTAGTCTCTATTTTCACCCCTCACTCTCAGAATCGACCTAACTTTTGCTAATCTAAATTTGTTCCACAGTGTTATTGGATTCCAGCTCTTTTCATGACTTAACATGCCGCAACATGTTGAAGCGGTCCTCATTTTTCCTCAACCTTGATGCTTTGAACGTGTTCCGGCATCTATATTTTTTACAAAATTTGTTGAGGGACTCCTCAGCTTTTTCGGAAAGCTCTCCAATTGGCAAAGACTGATATTGAATTAATTTATGGACTGTCGGGGTCAATTTCTTCAGTGGATACATTTCCGCACCTGGGCTACTCTACTTTTAGTCCAACTTCTTTGAAAAACGGTTCCTCTATTCGCAATGGCGAGATTCCATATTCGTAAATGCTCTCCTCGTTTGTAGAATCTTTCAAATTTCCGAAGTTCTCTTGCGTCTTTTTGCAAATCTGACATGACAATGTTGATGTTGTATTTGACAGTTCGTTTACGACGTTTCCGTCAACCATGGTCAGTTGGTACTCGTAACTACATTCAAGATATTTTCCCTTTCTAATTTTCAGCACTAAGGGCTTAATCTTGTCAACTTGTTCTTGAATATCCTATACCGTGGCCCTTATGAGTTTCGATGATTCCCTCGCAACCTGATACATTATTGGGCGGCAATAATGCACTGATATTATAACGACACGTAGATACAAAAAACTATGCTATCGGAAGTTTTTGCTTTTTACATTATTTTTACCGTTTTTTACATAATCCTTAATTATGTTGTAGCATGCCACAAATTAATAACAATATCATTTAAATTTGGTTTATGTTTATTTTCCATATCCAGCAAAGTTAGATCCAAAACCCTCTCTCGAAACGCATGGGAGAGGGTAATGTATGGTCGGTCTGGACTGGCTAAAATGTTCATACTTGTTTTAAACTTCGTTATGTTGAATTTAACAAGTTAAATAATCATAAAACATATTTAATGGACATATGTAGTAGGTACTCGTATCATATTTTGCGTTTTTTATCCAAACTATAAGTTTTTGTTCTCGGAGTGACGATGATAAAATGGTTTTTAATTAATGTTTATAAAAGTGAAGTTGAAGCGATAATGTTGGGATATATGTACACATATTTATTAGCAGTAGTAGCAAAATATAATAGACTAACTTACAGGTGATAAAGTTTAAAATAACTTTGTCATATGAACCGTAAAATTGTATTCATTTGGTTTATATAGAAATAATGAATTGCACACAAGGTTGCCTTTTTTCGAACAAACAAATTATAATTAATTAATTAATAAAAGTTGTAACTACAAGTGCTGAATTGACAGATGTTACATTATACTTAAAAAATAAAAAATAAATAAAAAATAGATATATTAACTTAATTTTTTATGATTTTAAATTTTTCGCTCTGTTGAATATAAAGAAAGTTACAGAATATATTAAAAAAGTACTAAAAATAAATTTATAAACTTAAATTCTTATAGGTTTTTTTTAAATTTTTTGCGCCGCACAGTGGACCATATTTTGAGAAGGCGGCCAAAAATCTTTTTTTTTGTTACCGATTTTAAAGTTATGTTATTCATTTGAAAGTAAATACCAGTAAACCTTGGGAGCCAAAAAATTGCGACTCTATCTGAACTATATCACAGCGAACAGAGTCTTCGAAAATGGGCTTTCTCAGTATTTTGCTAAAATTAAAAATTTCTTTGTAAATTTTTATTTTTGAATGACTGTTACTTTTTTTATTTAAAAGATTTTGAAGTGAAATAAATTTTGTATAATTTTGTGGCTTCCATGCTATTAATATTAAAAATGTAAAATCACTGAGTCATTCCGAAATTTAAAAAAAATATTTTTTTAAAAAAGGTCCAAATTTTCCGAAAATCTCCACTTAATAGAGCATAACTCCTGCCAGTCAAAAGCAGTCAGAAAAAATCTTGCACTCTTCTATAGTCCGAACCCTCCCTTATACTCCTATACCCCATTATACACCCGCCAGTTTCCGCCCGTGTGCACTAGAACAATTTTTCTGACCCAAGGTTACATATTTTCTGCAAAATTTATGAATACAAACGTTGTCCACTATGTGGTTAGGATATATTAAGTTTGAGGTGATGTTTGTAACTGCGAAAAATATTGGACCTTTATCCATCTTTTATTATACGGATCGACTCAAAAACACTTTCTGAGTCGACTAAACTATGTCCGTCCGTCCGTCTGAGTGTTATGAATACAAAAGTTGGTCGTACCGGTGCACCGCGGTGTATTTTTTTGCGTGTCGGTAGAGTTGTCAGGAGTTGTTATATACTTATAAAAAAGGGTTGAGATATAATGTGCTTAATTGTTACAGGTACATTTACATAGGTATCTTTCAAAAACATTAATAGTCTGAATTAGAGTTATATAGTTTAAATACCTGTTAAAATGGGAAACAATTTAAATAACAGGTAAATGGTAAAAAAAAAAAAAAACTATTGCGACATAGCCCTTTCAGATATGAGCAGGTATGCTTCACCTTTTAAAAGGGGTTAGGGTGTGGGTTTTTTATGCTTCTAAAAGTGGTAATAAAAGATAAAAATTTGTAAATGGTAAAAAAAAAACTATTGCGATATAGCCCTTTCAGATATAAGCAGGTATGCTTCACCTTTTAAAAGGGGTTAGGGTGTGGGTTTTTTATGCTTCTAAAAGTGGTAATAAAAGATAAAAATTTGTAAATGGTAAAAAAAAACTATTGCGACATAGCCCTTTCAGATATAAGCAGGTATGCTTCACCTTTTAAAAGGGGTTAGGGTGTGGGTTTTTATGCTTCTAAAAGTGGTAATAAAAGATAAAAATTTGTAAATGGTAAAAAAAAAACTATTGTGACATAGCCCTTTAAGATATGAGCAGGTATGCTTCACTTTTTAAAAGGGGTTAGGGTGTGGGTTTTTTATGCTTCTAAAAGTGGTAATAAAAGATAAAAATTTTTATTTTACATAATTGCAAGAAAGAGTATTTATAATAATGTTTCCACAATTATTATTCATTACAATTTGTGCAATGGCTAAGTACTGTTACAGAGATCTGGCAGATAATTTTGCACATAGTGAGCAACGACTTCTTTAAGAATTGTTACCTAGAAGACGTTGAAATGCACAAAGGAAAAATTACTAATTTTGCATCGAATTTGAAAAGGCGGTACATTGAATGCTCTCATAGCAAGGCAAAGATGTAAAAACGTTACCAAGACTGGTTAATAAATGAACTTATTTTTGAGAGTGCATCTACAACTGCCAACGAAAGTGGAAAAAAGGGTCGACCAGCAAAACCAATTGACGGATGTAGTGAAAGATCTCGAAGGCGCAAGCTGGAGAATATCAATGAAGAAATTTCTCAAAGAATTATTAAGGATTCATTTTTGCACTAAATTCAACCAACCCAAAATAAAAGTATCGAGATGTAGTTTCAGCCAAAAAAGAATGCTTGCTTACCTTCACAATCTGCTATTAGTGTCACTTCAACATCAACAGAAATAAAATTGCAAGATCTCCTTGAACATACTGCAGAACGATTGCTAAAGGCCAGTTTACACTATCACACTTTGTAATACGATCTGTCAGAAATTCGAGTATTATGAAAAAGTCGTATGATGTAAAAAGCTTTTGTTATGAAATTGACAGTCTGTAGGATTTCATTTTCGAAGTCCGATGGTTTTTGAAACATTTCTAAAAACTTGCCATTTTCATCGGACCAGAGTTGTTTTTTTTTTGGTAATATTAAAAAAATGGTAAACAAAAACAAAGAAAGTGAAAATAAAATATAATTTTCAAAATAAATTTGCTTATTATTCTAAACAGTTGTTTTCATAAGACTTGAGTGTTATGGTGTAAATGGCCTAAGTATGCAGAAATAATGTCGGTACGACTTTATGACAGTCCGATGAATTTCATCGGATTTTTATTTCGAAAAATCATACGACTGAGTGGTATCATGTAAATGGGCCTTAAATTCGCTTGATACTGATCATTTAAAAAAAATTGGTAATGGCAGCATTACTTTAATTTCTAAATGGGGATGTGATGGATCCTCTGGTCAGAAACAATACAAGTAATTTTATGCCGAAAATTCATCAGATGCTAATTTATTTATGGTATCTTTCGTTCCATTGCGCTTAACAAAAACTAGTCAACTAATAGAGCAACAGAAATTGATATATGGAAAAATGAAATTCCTTCTTCAACAAAGTATTGCAGACCAATAAAATTTGCATTTAAAAAGGAAACCAAAGATGTCATAACTGAAGAAGTTCAAAAAATAAAAGATCAAATTAAGGAACTTCAACCAGTAATATTTAAATTTGATGACCAAGACATTGAAGTACATTTAAAAATGTGTCTCACAATGATTGATGGAAAAGTTGCACAAGCTTTAACTGGAACAAAGTCAACGTCAAGCTGCATTATATGCCAAAAGACATCAAGTCAATTAAGCCAACCCCCACTAGAAGACGATAGTCTTAAGGAAGCCTACGAATTTGGAATGTCCCCTCTTCATGATAGAATACGTTTCATGGAGCATATTCTTAAATTGGGTTATGATTTGGAATTTGGTCCGTTAGGCGAAACAGTGAGAAAAAACAAAGAAAATTTGGAAAAACGAAAGCAAAAAAAAAAGATATTCAAGAAAATTACCGTGAGATAGGCCTTATAATTGACCAGCGAAAGCAAGGAGAAGGAAATTCTAATGATGGAAACACAGCAAGGAGATCTTTTTCCGATCCAGAAACTGCAGCTTCTATAACTGGAGTAGATTATGATTTAATACGACGATTCCAAATCATATTACAAGTTATAGCATGTAGCAAAAAGATAGATGCAAAAAAATTTGGTCAGTATGCTAATGAGACAGCAACCCTTTATAACCAAAAATATTCTTGGAGACATATGCCAACCACAGTTCAGCACAATATGCTTCCAATTGGAGATCTCTCAGAAGAAGCCCAAGAAAAAAGAAACAAAGACTACAGATTCTTTCGCGAGCACAATATAAGAAAAATTTCCAGATATTGTACTAATGAAGATCTTATTAATATTTTGTTGTGCACATCAGACCCATATATGTCCAGTATTCGACAAAAATGGAAATCAACCTCATTAGAGTTAGATGAAGAAGCTAAACAACTACTGCAAAATGAAAATCAAAGCTATTTGGAAGAAATTTTTACTAATATTGTTTAATTAATACAAGTTTAAAGATTATAATTTGTTTCTAATTTTAGTATAAATTTTTATTAATACATTTAAATAAAATATATGTGCACTTTAAATCAATAGTAAAAGTTTACTTAAAATTTTATCGATGTTGTGTTCTGTATATAATATATCCAAATGGTATTGATATTGTTGGGAATTTCAGTGTTATTTTTCAGTTTAATCTTCACAAGAATTAGCTTTCTTCCAAAAAAAACCAACCTTTGGCCCCTGTGAATATTGAGACTAAATAAATGTCAGGGGCCAAATGTTGGCATTTTCTGACCAAAACTAAGTTTAGGAATAATAAATAAGTATTGGTTGTAAAATACGATTGAAGAAAATAAGAAATTATAAAAAAAATATCTATTTAAAATGTCAAAATATTCAACTTTTACATGGAAACTCAACAAAAAATTAAAATGCATTTCTAACTCCAAATTACTTACGTTCCTATAAGTCGATTTTTACGTTTGAACATGCAAATTGAACAAAATAAATTGCGTAAAAAAATACCAATCCGGTCAAAAGTTATAGAGTTTTGACCGCTATCTCGCGAAATTGACCACTGTGCGCCGCACAATGGACGATTTGACGAGAAGGCGGTCAAAAATCTATAACTTTTGATTGGATTGGAATTTTGATATGCGGTTTTTTTTTTTGTTTGGTAGGTGAGACTTTAGCCTTTAAGTTTTGCTATAAAACGTAATTCACGACCGAAAATAAAAAAAGTTACGGAGGGTTTAAAATACATTTTCATTTGTAGTTGAATTTTAGTACAAAAGTAAAGTGTTAAAAGGTAAAAAAGGTTTTTTTTAATATAATGTCTTATTTTTTCAGTTAATTTTACAACTAATACTTTTTAACAATTTTTTAAGCTAATTTTTTCAGAAAATGCCAAACTTTGGCCCCCGTAAACTTTTTAGTCCTAATGTGCACAAGGGCCAAAGGTCGTTTTTTTTTTTTTTTTTTTTTTAAAGATCCCGAGTTAAAATATAATTTATTAAGCAGCGAACGTAAAAGTTACTTTATATTGGTTCAAGATAGAGAAGTTTCAATGAAAAACTCGTATGTTTTTGCTTTAGTTAAATTTTATTTTTATTGCCTTTTAAATATTTCTATATCAATTTTTATGGTAAATTTATGAAATATAACAATTTTTATTGTAAATTTACAAAATATATAAATTTTTAAATCAAGAAAATTTTTTAACTATACAAAAAAAAGTGTAACTTATTGTTAGTGTAATGAAAAAGTACTTTAAATCAACCAATTTTAGGAAAAATTTCTTCTAAATAGCCTTGATTTTCATCTTCTAGAAGTTGTTTAGCTTCTTCGTCCAATTCAATAGAGGTAGTTTTCCATTTTTGACGAATGTTGGACATATATGGATCTGACGTGCACAACAAAATAGTGATAAGGTCTTCATTAGTACAACATATGGACATTTTCCTTGTGTTGTGCTCGCGAAAGAATCTGTAGTCTTTGTTCCTTTTTTCTTGCGCTTCTTCAGATAGATCTCCTATTGGTAGCATATTGTTTTGAATTATTTGTTCCCCATGGTACAAAATTTTATGAACTGTGGATGGCATATATATCCAAGAGCATTTTTCATTATTAAGTATAGCTGTTTTATTGGCGTACTCTCCAAATTTTTTTGCATTTATCTTTCCGCTGCATGCTAGAACTTGTAGTATGATTTTGTATCGTCTTATTAATTCATTATCTACACCTGTGATAGATGCTGCAGTTTCCGGATCGGAAAAAAAATCTCCTTGCAGTATTTCCATCATTTGTGTTTCCATCCCCTTGTTTTGGTTGGTCGATTACGAGGCCTAGCTGTAGATATTTTTGTTGAATTTGTTTTTTTTTTTTGCTTTCTTTTTTCTTCATTTTCTTTCTTTTTTCTCACTGTTTCGCCTAACGGACCAACTTCCAAATCATAACCCAATTTAAGAATATGCTCCATGAAACGTATTCTAGCATGAAGAGGCGAATTTCCAAATTCGTAGGCTTCCTTAAAACTATCGTCTTCTGGTGGGGGTTGGCTTAATTGACTTGATGTCTTTTGGCATATAATGCAGCTTGACGTTGACTTTGTTGTTTTAAAATATACTTCAATGTCTTGGTCATCAAATTTAAATATTACTGGTTGAAGTTCCTTAATTTGATCTTTTGTTTTTTGAACTTATTCAGTTATGACATCTTTGGTTTCCTTTTTGAATGCAAATTTTATTGATCTGCAATACTTTGTTGAAGAAGGAATTTCATTTTTCCATATATCAATTTCTGTTGCTCTACTAGTTGACGGCTCTAAGACGCTATACCTTTTTGTTAAGCGCAATGGAACGAAAGATACCATAAATAAATTAGCATCTGATGAATTTTCGGCATTAAATTGCTTTCATTGTTTCTGGCCAGAGGATCCATCACATCCCCATTTAGAAATTAAAGTAATGCTGCCATTACCAATTTTTTTTAAATGATCAGTATCAAGCGTATTTAGCAATTGTTCTGCAGTATGTTCAAAGAGATCTTGCAATTTTATTTCTGCTGATGTTGAAGTGACACTAATAGCAGATTGTGAAGGTAAACATTCTTTTTTGGCAGAAACTAAATCTCGATACTCTGGAAAAATCCCACAATTCTTTTCATTGGTTCGCTTCCGCAATTTCTTATATTGATTTTTGATCAATTTCAAATCCAAAAATAGGGCGAACGCTTCTTCCGGCGTAAATTTCTTATCTTCAATTGGTGTGGGAATGCTTTTCAAAATGCTCTTTGTGCGCCTTGGGCTCGCTTCTACTATTTCTTCAATTATTTCAATTTTATTTTTTTTATTTTGGGTTGGTTGAATTTGGTGCAAAAATGAATCCTTAATAATTCTTTGAGAAATTTCTTCATAGGTATTCTCCATCTTGCGCCTTTGAGATCTTTCACTACATCCGTCAATTGGTTTTGCTGGTCGACCCTTTTTTCCACTTTCGTTGGCAGTTGTAGATGCACTCTCAAAAATAAGTTCCTTTATTAACCAGTCTTGGTAACGTTTGTACATCTTTGCCTTGCTATGAGAGCATTCAATGTACCGTCTTTTCAAATTCGATGCAAAATTAGTAATTTTTCCTTTGTGCATTTCAATGTCTTCTAGTTTACAATTCTTAAAGAAGTCGTTGCTCACTATGTGCAAAATTACATCGTCTACATCATTTCGTTGAAAATAAATATCTGCCAGATCTCTGTAACAGTACTTAGCCATTGCACAAATTGTAATGAATAATAATTGTGGAAACATTATTATAAATACTCTTTCTTGCAATTATGTAAAATAAAAATTTTTATCTTTTATTACCACTTTTAGAAGCATAAAAACCCACACCCTAAGCCCTTTTAAAATGTGAAGCATACCTGCTCATATCTTAAAGGGCTATGTCACAATAGTTTTTTTTACCATTTAAAAATTTTTATCTTTTATTACCACTTTTAGAAGCATAAAAAACCCACACCCTAAGCCCTTTTAAAAGGTGAAGCATACCTGGTCATATCTTAAAGGGCTATGTCGCAATAGTTTTTTTTTTACCATTTACCTGTTATTTAAATTGTTTCCCATTTTGTCAGGTATTTAAACTATATAACTCTAATTCAGACTATTAATGTTTTTGAAAGATACCTATGTAAATGTACTTGTAACAATTAAGCGCATTATATCTCAACCCTTTTTTATAAGTATATAACAAATCCTGACAACTCTACCGACACGCAAAAAAATACACCGCGGTGCACCGGTACGACCAACTTTTGTATTCATAACACTTAGACGGACGTACGGCCATCGTTTAATAGATTCAGAAAGTGTTTTTCAGTCGATCCGTATAATAAAAGATGGATAAAGGTCCAATATTTTTGGCAGTTACAAACATCACCTCAAACTTAATATATCCTAACCACATAGTGGACAACTTTTGTATTCATAAATTTTGCAGAAAATATCTAACCTTGGGTCAGAAAAATTGTTTTGGTGCACACGGGCGGAAACTGGCGGGTGTATAATGGGGTATAGGAGTATAGGGGAGAGTTCGGACTATAGAAGACTGCAAGATTTTTTGTGACTGCTTTTGACTTGCAGGAGTTATGCTCTATTAAATAGGAGATTTTCGGAAAATTTTGACCTTTTTTTTAATTTCGGAATGACTTAGTGATTTTACATTTTTAACATTAATAGCATGGAAGCCACAAAATTATACAAAATTTATTTCACTTCAAAATCTTTTAAATCAAAAAGTAACAGTCATTCAAAAATAAAAATTTACAAAGAAATTTTTAATTTTAGCAAAATACTGAGAAAGCCCATTTTCGAAGACCCTATTCGTTGTGATATAGTTGAGATAGAGTAGCAATTTTTTGGCTCCCGAGGTTTACTAGTATTTACTTTCAAATGAATAACATAACTTTAAAATCGGTAACAAAAAAAAATGATTTTTGGCCGCCTTCTCAAAATATGGTCCACTGTGCGCCGTTGAATATAAAGAAATGTTCTTTGTTCATTCACTTCTTTATAAACATTTTTGTTCTTTTAGCTGTTTTTTTTTTTTTAACCACCACAATATTCTTCATCATTCTAATTAAAATCATCATCAACATCATCATCATCATCATCATCCTCGTAAAAACATTTATTATTGCCACTTATGTTTAAGTTTCAATAATTCATGTTTCCGAAGGTTCTTTAATCTCATCAGGAACAAAAATTTATTGAATTTAAAATAAACCCATATTCAGCCAACGCACTTCCTGTCATAAAAAGAAACTAATAATAAAAATAATTGTCATTTCTGAATCCTTCAATCTATTGAATACAATTATTATTTTTCTTTAATTTAGATTTAAGTTTCAATGTTTTAATATTTTGCAAATAAAAATACCTGTTGATTCATATCTGTATTCACTCAATGCATTTATTTTTGTTAATTAATTTTCTGCATTTTAAATACATTCATTCACTGACGAGCTATTTTGTATTCAAATAAAAATTAATTAAATTAAAACACAGTTGGTATCCTTTTGTTATCTTTTACATTTACATTTGATTTCCTCCTTTTGCTTGGCTGTAAACATTTCATTTCGAAAAATTGATTGTGGCTTATCCTTGAGCTTTGCAAAAAAGTTAGCATTGACATTTACTACAGGGTGAGAGAATATAAAGTTTTTTTTTTTCTTGATGATGATTTCTTAAATTTTTTACTGTCTTTAAAGTAACGTCAACAATGTTGACGTTAATATTCGATATTGTCAAATAGTATTTCCACAACCGCATCCAGCGCTTTGACATTTAAATATTCATAAATTTAAAAGTGGACTTAATCGATTTGGCCTAATTGTATTCATAAAGTGGATGATGACTTTATTTAGTCACTAGTAAACGTACTTGAGTTGAAGACTCAAGTTACAATAGTCATTGTCCAAAATATGTTCTAGTATAAACATTTGCTGATACGGCAAATTACAATGAAGTCATTTCCCATACTTTGTGTATTAAATGTTCATGTGTTACCAATTGCCGATACAGCAAATCTATTGAACAATACAAAATTACGCCACACCTCACCTGTATGTATGTATGTTATTTATGTATACTAGTAGATTCCAGCGCTCGAAATTCGAGTGCAATTTCTAGGCAAAATTATTTTTAAACTTAGCCAATACACAAACCAACACTTTTTTGGATTATTTTTTTTTTTTTTTTTATTAATCAACACTCAGGGGATGCCCCTACAGATGCAGTGCATTGTGTTGATCTCAGGAAAGATATAGATATAGTAAGGAGGAAAGAGGGAGTAGTGAGTTCATTTTGTGAATGACAAACACATACAAATTTAATAAACACACACATAGCACATGTATACTTTTATGTATGTGTTAGTAACAACTCTAAATGAAATTTACTCAAAATAAAGGAAAAAATTTAAAAATCTGTAAATCTGGTGAACGGCTAAAAAGAAATACCTTTCAAATAATATACGTTTGGTCAAAATCGGGATAAAACGGTAGAACAAAACATCGGTCACAAGAAATCGCCTAGCCTATTAATATTATAGATTTTTGTTTATATAGGTATTTTTCATATCTATAATATTAATAGGCTAGGCTCTTTCTTGTGACCGATGTTTTGTTCTACTGTTTTATCCCGATTTTGACCAAACTTATATTCTTTGAATGGTATTTTCTTTTAGCCGTTTTGCAGATTTACAGATTTTTAAATTTTTTCCAGTATTTTGAGTAAATTGCATTTAAAATTGCTACTAACACATATATAAAATTATACAATGCTATGTGTGTGTTTATTAAATTTGTTAATGTGCTTGTAATAAAAATGAGTTTGTTTTTTGTGTTGATTCGTGAATTGGCTATAATTGATTAGCATATTTTAGGGTGTTTATTTATTGAAAAAATAAAATTTCCAAGAATTTGCGCTCGAATTTCGAGAGCTGGAATCTGCTAGTTATTGAAAAAATGTTAAATTAATAATAAAAAAAAGAAGTACGAACAATAAAGCATTCATTAATAATTGTTGATTTGAACATAAAATAACCCACTAATCATTTAGTAAATTAAAATATTTATTTGTGATCCTTATAAGGCATCCGTTTTTTTTTTTTGCTCTAAAAATCGGGTATATTCTATATACCTTAGGCATTAAAACACAAATCTAGACGCAGTTAGATAAAAATTTTACATTATATGTAAATGTAGGATTTAAGGCGTGAATTCCAGAAAAAACATAAGGTTTTTTGCGTGAAGCCAAAAATAAAATTCCTGAACAAAAAAAATCACAACAACGTCTATTTTCTTTGAATTTTGCTTCAAAACCTGTTTCCATAAAAAATTTCGTTTTAGATAATCTAAAATTTGTGGGTATTTTGTTTTTGTTAATCATACAAATTTTCGTTCGTGTGTGACGAAACGTGTTATGGAAACTGGGTATTAGTTTTTATTTCCGATATTCTCGTTAATACTGTCGTTAAGGGGTTTAATTTTAGTGCTAAAAACGTGAGCAAATTTTCATTTAGGTACACAAAATTCTACTATATAAAAATTTAATTAGGATTTGGTTCAGTGACACGAAATGTGATTAATTCAATGCATGAGCAAAATATGTTTCTTATACCCTCCACATCACTGTGCAGAGAAGATATATCAGTTTGTCAATCCGTTTTTAACTCATCAAAAAAATTTCGGACACCCCATAAATTATATATATACTTGATCCTGTTGAAAACATTCTCCTGTCCGCTATGGATCGCACTACCTAGGCTAAAAGTGTTCTTCGTAATCTGCAGCACTTTGGGATTGCATTTGGAGCTTCTAGACCAAATATTTAGGTGAGGAATGAGGTATAAAAATGTAGAGATAATGCGATGAAATTTCATATATAAAACTAAGCATAGTGAAAAATGTTTATACAGGACATGTGCATATAGATGTGTATCAGCGATGCATACACATTTTGAATTGCTTGATTCTTTGTTGTTTTTTTTTTTTTTTTTTGTACGCCTAAACGGTCAAGCATACAAAAATGTGTATGCATCGCTGATAAACAAACAAACAAGAACGTAATTGTATGTATGTATGTATTTACATTTATGGTGATTGCACTTAACAATTGCTTTTAATTAGAAAAGCATGAAAATACATAAAGTTTTTGTAAATATCTTACAAATTTTAAACATCATTCACCATGATAATGTGAACTCTAGCCCTTTTTCTCTCTTAATGTTAACAACCTTGTTTATAATAATGTGTTTAGAATACGGGTGGAGGGTATCAAAGATACGGCACAGCCGAATTTAATACGCTTACTTGTATTTAACTCAAGTGAACGGGGAGTGAACGCGAACTGAAAAAATGAATGTTTAAGTATGACTCAACACAATTCCATTTTTTAGAAAATTTCTTGATCACGCAAAAAGAAAATAATTACTAACCTGGGCCATGAGTGAACGTAATTAAGAAATATTTGTGGCAGTGATATTAATTATTTTTTCGTAAGTCACAATTTGCTCATGCACTGATTTCTTCCTTTATTTATTATATACTAGCAGAGGCCACCCCTCGAAATTCGAGTGCAAATTCTAAGAAATATTATTTTTTCATTTAACAAATAATTTTATAAGCCTAAAGGTGTGCTTATCAGTTTTAGGCAATTCACAGTTCAACGCTTTTTAAATAAAATTCATTAAACTTCATTATTTATTTATGTTGAACATACAGAAGATATATAAATGGGTTTGCTAATAAATAATTTTAAAGGAGTCTAAAGGTATGATAATCAATTCTAGCCAATTTTGATATTTATAATAAACACACACAGTATATGTTTTATGTATGTGTTAGCAACAACTTTAAATGAACATTACTCCAAAAAAATATTCCAGACGGGGCAAATCTGTAAATCTGGTGGACTGCTAAAAAGAAATACCTTTTAAATGAGGTATGATTGGTCAAAATCGGTTTGTAAATAAAATGTTTACATCGGTCACAAAAAATTGCCTTCCCTATTTATATTATAGATTTGAACTTTTCTAGATAAAAAATGAAAATTGGTTATAGACATTCGAAGAATGTCGTAATATTGCAAAATAAATTAAATTTTTATAACTAAAACTCGAGGTCCGTTTTAATTAATTAATTAATTAATGCTCGAGCATTTTAATTTATTATTTATTAAAAAATATTAGTTTATATTAAAGACAAATACACTAATTATACATTAACATGTAAAGGCCTGTATGCAGCTTGCTAAGGAATCAAAAACTCCATATAAAAAAACACAAATGGTTAAGGAATTTTTCTGTCAAAAAATTGCTGTTGATAGTCTGCACTTTTTAAAAAAGTAGTATTGTTTTTACTACTTTTTTTGACGTAAATTAAGTTAGGCAACCCAGGCTTTGAGCAGAAATATCAAATTTTTCGTTCTTTCTGAACGGAATTTTGACAGGAGAGATAAGCATAAACAAAATGTAATATGCTAAAAAAATTAAAAGATATTTTTCAGTTGCAAACATGGAAAAAAATTAACAAAATTCGACAAAGAAAAACAAGAAGCGGATGGGTAATTTTGATACTGAGCTTAAAAAGCGTTTAGCAGGCCAAATAAAGCAGAACCGAAGAATTGATTTGTTTTCAATTTCATAATTCTTAATAATTGACAGAAAACAGCTGATTGCTAGCGTTGCACTGAAAGGTACTTTTGTGCTTTTTTTTCTTTAAGAAATATTTATTTGAAAATTTTCTGTTAAGATTCCTTAACAAGCTGCGTACAGCTCTTAAAGCCTAAAATTATTTTTCAAGGCGGCATATTTGGGATCAGGTATAACCATAAATAAAAAAAAATAATATTTCTTAAAAAATATAAATTTAATTAAATAAAATATTTTTTATTTCATTTAAAAACAACATTTCTATAATGACTGTAAAGAATTTAATTAAAATGTTTCTAATTTTTTGTTTTTGTATTAATTTTATTTGTTTTATACACTCCACACCACCGTGCAGGGCGTATATCTTAGTTTGTCCGTTCGTTTTTAATGTATCAAAAATTAATTTTGCTACATATTTATAGATTTTCATAAAGAGTTAATTTGACATCAAGGGTACCCCACGGGTTAATTTCAGCAAATAAGTCCAGAATATTATTTTCTGGAATTATTAGAATATTATCAACAGTTTTATCGAAATCCTTCCACAAATATATATTATTTCGATATTTTGTTTTAAAAAAATGTAAATATCCTTAAATTTGACTTTTGACCTTAAAGAGGGACAGTTTATAGTGTTTCAATTTAACCTTAATTTCCAGGATTGAGAACTTATATCAAGTGGTAAAATATTTTGACAAAACATATTTGAAATATGAAAACACGAAAAAGAGTAGCCTAACAATTGAAAAAGTATGAATAATCAAATTTTTCTGAAAATCCGCTCAGAGAAAAACACTGCCCTCGCCAAATTAAGAATAGGATACCTACAATATTTGGCATTTTTAATCAAATATATTCTGTTAACAAGACGTTAAAGTCCAATCGTTGATTTTGGTAAATTTCTTGAAAAAAATAATTTGAAAAAGAAAAATTGGAGATTTTGAAATAGTGCTAAAAATACGTACCATTTTGACATTAATTTAGAACAGCATAACAATAGACGAGATGCAAAATATCTTTTCATAAGATAATTTTGGGATCAGGAGAATTCAAAAATGTTGTTCTTGTAAATTATTTCAATGTCTGTAAAAATGTTAGTTCGATTTTCTTAATCAAGTGGTCTGCGGCGCATTTATTGCCTGTGGAACTTGATATAACTTGGCTGTTTTTCAACCAATAATAGATTTTATTGTTTTCTTAGAAAGATAATTGACTCTAAATTATAGGTTATTACTTTATTTAATTGAAATATTATTATTAATATCAAAATTTTTGTGAAAAATTATGGTTTTTGATAATTTTTACATAGAAATGCATATTTGAACTTTGAACTCAATGCGCGTCCAGAAAGCACATTCCGATTTGGCTCAAATTTTTCGCACTAAAGTTTTAGATCCAGTGTCACAATAATCCGCATGCCTTGAAATTCAAAAAAAATGGCTGTCACCCTAATGTATATAACTTAGGGTGGCCCTTCGTTATATGGAGGGGAAAAAAAGTATTCAAACTGTCGGTCTCACCCCCTAGAAATATTCGAATAGAAAAAAACTGAGAAATACAAAGTTTTGGGCCAATCAAAAAACGTTTAGTCGTGGCGCAAAGCGATTGAAAATTTCAAGAGTGTTTACATGGGGAAAATATGAATTTTTTCAGATTTTACGAAAATTTCGTTGTATAATTTAATTCTTCCGACAAGCTGTTACATAATTCAGTGTTAAATTATCCTTTCAAAAGGCTATAAAACTTCAAAATCGTATGAAACCTCGCCAAGAAATAGGTCATGAAATTTGATGGCATTTTTTTTAACTTTGAGAAATTGATTAAAGCCATCATTCTTTTTTGGTCTCTATACTTATAAGTACTCAGATATGAAGTATTGTTTTATTACCACGTTGTTAACCTATTGCGCATTGAGACCAAAAATTGGAATTTTTTGATAAAATTTTTAAAACTCCTTTTTCAAGTTTGAAAAAATTTTCTTAAACAAAATTTAAAAAAATTAATCTATTACTTTAAGGTTTTATGAAATACATGTTGCAGATTAACTATGTGAATTTTTAAGTAAATCCCTCAGCCAGAACTTTTTTGACAAGGATTTTATTTTCGCGGATTTCGAGAAAAATTGGATTTTTGTGAAATATTCTGTAAATGTACTGTTTCTAAATACTTTGTATCAAAAATCATCATTTTTCTACTTTTAAATGTTATATTTTATCTTAATAGCCTAGGGTTTCGGAAAAAAATAATATGACTCCATTAACCCTTTTGGAATTGGGGTCACATATGACCCCAAACTAATAAAAATTTAAATATTTTGTAAGTGCTGTCCAATTTTTAGATGCGACACTTAAAATATAATAACCAAATGTGTAGAAGTTTCGTTCCGAAAATTTGGGATAAATCCGAGAACGTTAACCCATTATTTGCCAAGGCCAGATTTGGATTTTAAGATATTTTTAAATAAAAATTACCGAAAACGAGTTTTTCTATTACATTCGATGAAACCACTATGTAGAATTTAAGAAAAATAATTCGGTTAATTTTTATTTATTTGACCATTCAGTGCTTCTGGGATCAAAATAATCCATTGTGTTATATCTTTGGTGCAATTATCTGCTTATTGCTCGCGAATATAAATTAAAACAACTTTTAACTAATTTTGTTATAAAATTACTTTATGTAATAAAGTAATAGTTGAATTTATTGCTGTCTCACCCACCAATTTGGCGGATATTGATAAAAAACGCCAAAAAAAAAAAAAATTCAGGTCATTCGGTGAAAATGCCGTTACTTATAATGTTTGACATTTTTTGATTTTTTATAATCGGTCGCTTTATATTATCTTCAATGTCACCTACATGTTTTGAAACTTCTACCATTTTATTTACCAGTTTTAAATAGTTTATAAAATAAAAGTAAATTTCAAATATAATTATATATATAAAAGGTAATATTAAATTAATACTACTCTTAATGGAATAAATTACAAAATTAAATAAAAGTGAATTTCAAAAAACGTCCTATTTTTTAGACATATGACTTAAGTTGTTTTAATTTATATTCGCGAGCAATAAGCAGATAATTGCACCAGAGATATATCACAATGGATAATTTCGATCTCAAGAGCACTGAAGGGTTAAATTAATAAAAATTAACCGAATTATTTTTCTTAAATTCTAAATAGTGGTATCAACGAGTTTAATAGAAAAACTCGTTTTCGGTAATTTTTATTTAAAAATATCTTAAAATCCAAATCTGGCCTTGGCAAATAATGGGTTAACGTTCTCGGATTTATCCCAAATTTTCGAAACAAAACTTCTACACATTTGGTTATTATATTTTAAGCGCCGCATCTAAAAATTGGACAGCACTTACCAAATATTTGAATTTTTTGCATAAATTGTCTTTTATTAGCTTGGGGTCATATGTGACTCCAATTCCAAAAGGGTTAATGGAGTCATATTATTTTTTTCCTAAACCCTAGGCTATTATGATAAAATATAACATTTTAAAGTAGAAAAGTGATGAATTTTTGATACAAAGTATTTAGAAAGAGTACATTTACAGAATATTTCACAAAAATCCAAGTTTTCTCGAAATCCGCAAAAATAAAATCCTTGTCAAAAAAATTCTGGCAGAGGGACTTACTTAAAAATTCACACAGTTAATCTGCAACATGTATTTAATAAAACCTTGATATATTAATTTTTTTTAATTTTGTTTAAGAAAATTTTTTCAAACTTGAAAAAGGAGTTTTAAAAATTTTATCAAAAAAATTTCCAATTTTCGGTCTCAATGCGCAATAGGTTAACAACGTGGAAATAAAACAATACTTCATATCTGAGTACTTATAAGTATAGAAACCAAAAAAGAATGATGGCTTTAATCAATTTCTCAAAGTTGAAAAAAATGCCATCAAATTTCATGACCTAGTTTTTTTTTGGCACAAAAGTGGTCTGGGGCATTTGCTATTTCTTGGCGAGGTTTCATACGATTTTGAAGTTTTATAGCCTTTTGAAAGGATAATTTAATACTGATCCCGAATTATGTAACAGCTTGTCGGAAAAATTAAATTATAGAACGAAATTTTCGTAAAATCATATTTTCCCCATATAAACACACTTGAAATTTTCAATCGCTTTGCGCCACGACTAAACGTTTTTTGATTGGCCCAAAACTTTGTATTTCTCAGTTTTTTTTTTTGCTATTCGCATATTTCTATTGGGTGAGACCGACAGTTTGAACACTTTTTTTATTAAGGGCCACCCTAATATACCTGATACCTATAACAACTCGAGTCGATAAAACGACGTCCGTCTGTCCGTCTGTCGAAATTTCATTAATTCACAAAATAAAACATTTGTCTGGGTGAACTAAGGATAATAGCGTTTGTTATTATTTCTGGCAGGTTGGTATTTAGATGGAATAACTGGGGCATCATTGTGACTAGATATGGCCAAAAATATGGAGACACCTCTTAAAAATTATTAAACTTCAGTGTTTTCTTTTTGTTGTAATAATTTTGTATTAAAGTTATCAAATTGTTTACCTTTTCAAATATTTTGTTTACATTTATAAATAAATAGTGCTATAAATGCAGATATCAATGTAAACATAAAACCCATGAAGAGGGTACCAAAGATTCGACATAGCCGAATTTAACACTGTTAGTTGTTTAAAATAAAAGTTACTGGCCTTTAAAATAATAAAATATTGATTCTAAGAACGATAAAGAAAATAAGTTTATTTTTTATTTTTTGCTTGCATATCACTGTGTTTTAGGTCTGAGTACTACATCACAATGACCCTAAAATACTCTATGCTGCTAGAACAACCTCGTGTTTAATTTAAAATTGTAAATATTTGAGTTAACTTTAAAGTTGGCACGTGCCATGTTAACCAACAACTAAATCGGATATACTTTCCTTCGTGAAAACTTTAACAGGTGATGTTTTTTCTTTGTTTAATGGTGAGATTTGTTACGATAATTTTAAATTTCAAATATTTATTTCACTATTATTTAAATATTAGAGTAAATTTTTTTTTATAACTAAAGCCTTTTTCATTCAACTTCACAGATACACATACATACATACATTTGGATAACCAATGCATAACAAATATATTTAAAAATATATATATAGTGCAGAGTAGTTAAATAAGGATTACTTATACATATATAAAACTTAAGTATTTATGTACCGATGCTATTAAACGTACAATAATATTTTAAAAGTGATGAGTAAAACTCAACAACTTCATCATCGTCGCAATCACCATTATCATCTTCATTTAAATAAGTGACTCTTTTATGGACTTTTTTCATATTACGAGTATTTTAAAAGCGAACAATTTGTTAATGCAATGAATGGATATTGCTAACAACAACAAAATATTATAAAAGATTTCTTAAAAATTTGCATTAATGTTATTAAAAACTTTCAGAATTTGGTTCACAAAAATTTGATTTACCTCTCACAGATGGAAGCTGTTGGATACATAAAGTGATATAAAATTTTATAGAATAGTAGCTGTAACCTGATGTCCTTTGGTGTCCTACACCCATTGTAACGAATAAAAAAACTGGGAATACATTTTGTAGAAAACTGATTTATTTGAATCGGTCATTTGAGAAACACCTCATATCCAAAAAAAAAGTAAATTTTCGGAAAATCAAAAACACCCAGGTGGTCCATAATTAACATCGTATATTTTTTGTATATTTTATATGTTTCTAAAGGGTTTTGGTAAGCTAATTCTATCAAAATAAAATTTTATTATTTTTATTTCTATCAAAATAAAATTTTATTATTTTATTATTGTTATTTTGATAGTTAAAAAAAACTTATAAATGTTGTTGGAGATGTGTTGTTTCTCAAATTACTGACTAAACGATATGTTATCAGGTATGAAATAAAAGGTAAAACAATTTAAATTATTAATAAAAATCAGTATTTTATTTTTCAAATAATATATACATATTTTCCACACATTGCACTATGGTTCCAACCATAACTTTTCTTGGCCAAAATTATAAAAATGAAAAAAAATATATTTTTTGGATTGAAATATAATTTTTATAGTTTTAATCCTTTAATGCATTTTTTTTTTTGTATTATTAACCCTTTACTGCACTTGTTATTAAAAATGTGTTTTATTTATATTAATTAAGTATTTGGCTGATTTTTTTTTAAATAATATTATATTAACATCTAGTTAACCGAAATCTCGAACTAAGGCCAATTGTTTTTAAGCTTTCCGCTTTTAATGTTTTATAGAGTAAATGAAAAAAAATTAATTAACCGTAAATAATGCATTATGTGCATTGAATGTTTTATTAATTGTTTTCTTTTTAGGTATATTGTTTGATTATTTTCGAATTTTAAAAATTTCAGCTTTCCTATTGGATGTTATTTGAATAAAAAAAAATTAGTTTACATTTTATACATATTAAATTCATTTCATACGTTATTACACAGTTTTAACTTATTTATAAAATTAGTTCTAATTATCAAAAACATAATGTTAATTCCATTTAAAAAAATATTATATTTAAAATTCGCTATCTAAAACTAAGTTTTCCTCCTCGTTATCTTCATCTTCATCAGTCATACATTCATCGTCTTCAGTGTGGTGTAAGGGTAAATATGCTGCTATGGGATCCTCACAGCATAATAATTCAACAACTTCTGGTGGAAGTGTAAAACGTTTTCGTTGATGAACACGTGTATTAATACGCAGTAATGATATTAGTGGATCTGATGTATCCATTGCTCTGTTAAAAACATCAGTGAGATTATCGATGCGGCTGGTTTTTCGGGCATGATACAACCTATCAGATTTATATAATTTATTTCGGGACTCTGCAGCATCTTCTGCAAAATAACCAACCGGCAGTGCATTATTTTGAATTATTTGCCTCGAGTGTATAAGCACTTTGTGCACAGTTGGGGTCATGGGCAACCAAGGGTATTTTTGTTGAATTAATGCTGCCGTTTGAAAACAATATATTTCAAATTTGTCTAAATTTAAGGAAAACTGACAAGATAGGCATATCAATATTATCTTACAACGAAATATTAGTTCCTCTTCAACTTCAGTTATTTTCGAAAACATATTGTGTTCCGCAAATGCTCGACGAGATGTGTTTCCATCGTTGGTATTACCAGAGCCACCGATTTTTGGAACATCAACGCGTAGACCAAGGCCTGCCGAAAAATCATTTTGAACTTTCTCCTTTTTTTGCATAACAATCAACTTATCTTCATTCGATTTGATTTGCCACTTTTTTACGTCACATTTGTAACCCAAATGAAGAATAAACTCAAAAAATCTAATCCAGCAGTGTAGTGGACTTATGCCAGGCTTCAAATTGTTGCTGATGGGACGAAATTGTTCGGAATTAAAGTCCATAATTTTAATAAAGTCCTTTGGAGTACAACCGCAAATAGGGCAAGTTTGAGTCGGTTTAGTTCCGGTAATAATATTTAAAACTTTTCCGTCGATTACAGTTAGATACAAACTGAACTTAATTTCAATTATTCTGCCTTCTTCTAATATAATTTTCAAGTTTTTGAGATTTTCAGCTTATTTTTCTAAATCGTCTTTTTCTTTTAAGATAACGTCGCTTGTTTCTCTAGTAAAGTCAAGTTTAAAGGGTCTACAAAATCTCGTCGATTGCGGTGTGCGATTATTCCAGAGAGATTTGCCTGACGAGTGCAATATTCTCAGTGGAGTTACTGTCGTAGCTAAAATGCATGAATCTGAAATGTGTGATTTACTTGGCACCAAATATGATTGTTTATTCTGAGCTTGGCCGGTACTTCCGTCGAAACCATAACTCAAAATAAATTCTGCAGACATAAAGTTCGTATTTTCGGAATTCATTACAGATATTATAACCTCTTTTTGCAGCTCAACTATTCTTAAGGCCGTGTGGTTTACAAGCCCTTGTAAAGGCACCTTTGCAATACTTTCGCTAACAGTAATGTTATCTGGCCTACATTTACTTTTTGCCTCGAGAATTTTCTTGTAGGATGGAAATATATCGGCATTTTTAAGCTTGCTTTCGATTCGAATATTGGTATACTGTTTCTTTGAAAAATTGTTTTCAAGAAGAAATGCCAACGCTTCATCTTCAGAAAGAGTAATTGGTGTTGTCACATCTTGAGTGCACAATTTTCTAATTTTTGACGGTCTTGTCGGACTTTCTACAGCCTTCTTCAGAACAACTGCCAAATCAACATTTCCTCGTTTAGGAGCTGACATTGCTGCTGCATGGATAAATAGATTGGTTTAATTTTCGTTAGATTTCCCAAGTTCTTTTACTTCGCTCAGACTTCTGACAGAATGATAGGCATGGTCGTCCAGCTCCTGACGTACTTGGCTCATCTGAACATACATCCATCGGGCATTCTTCTAATATTCTTGCTCTTGGTGTGTTTTGTTTTGTCAATATTAATTCACAATCCAACCAATCACTTTTTTTTTAAATAAATGTTTTGTGCGTTCGATTGCATTTTTCCCAATTTCTTTTTAAATTTGAGCAAAACACAGGTATTATTTGATGCAAATATTTATTAAAAGTATCAGAAAGATTTTACGATCCAATTGTATTAGTTACATACTTTAATATTAGGTCATGTTTTTGTTCTTTTGTTTGCCCTGTAAGCCAGATTTGGAATAAATCCGAATTTTTGAAGGAAAAGTTTTCTGGAAAAAATATTTTTTTTTTAATCGGCAAGTATCGGCAAGATCTAACAAAAGGGAATTAAGGTACAGATTCTAATCTTCGTTTTCTAATTATTCATACAATTATAGATTTTTATAGATTTTTTGTAAGTCTACCTAAAGTAAATTTTTTTCCATTAAAGTTTTTTTTTGGTGTGCATGAAAGACTTATTTTTTTTATCATGACGCCAATTTTTTACACTTTTGTAATATAAAATTGTTATTATACTTACCCCCAGCTATTTTTTCCATTTATAAAAATATTAGATTCTTTTAGTTTTTAAAAACAAAAATGAATAACTGAAATGTAAAAAAAACACATTTTTCTTTCTTTTTAAGATTTGCTTAAAAACTTAAACTTTAAGTTGTTGTATTATAACGGTTATGCATAATTTTTAAAAACACAATTTGTTTTTTTGTTGTTTTGAAGTGTTCACTATTAGACTACAAAAACAAACAAAAAAATGAAAAGAGAATGTGAGAAAAATTGAATTTTGGCCAAGAAATGTTATGTTTGAAACCATAGTGCATTGTTTCTTAAAACAGTTCAATGTCATCCATATCGGTTGTTTGCCAGTCATAAATTTTTATATAAAACTCACCAACAATGTCTAGAGGTATATAGGCTTCGACTTTCTTGAGGTCATTGATTATGTTGATATTGATAGGGACATACTTTTGCGGGACATATTTTTGGAAGTCATGGTAAACCAGTTCCCGGGTTTTTCAAGTCAAAATTTTGTTCATTGAGTCCACCAATAAAGTGCTTTACTTTAACTTGGCCTACATGTTTATTAGAGTAATGAAACTCCATAAAAGTTGAAATGGTGAATTTTATTTTTGTTTTCCTTTGGGATGTTCCTTGCTTGAGCCTCCATAGATATTACCTTTTTATTATAAAATTGACCACACCATAATTTAAAATCCTTTACTTCTTCACTTTCTACTATTTCCACCAGGAACTTGTCCTGAATAACAGCAGAGTGCAACATAAGTTCAACATACTGTTTTACTGTGTAAATCCTGTCAGTTATTTTTATTTTTCGTTGGTTACACTAAAATCGCGGTCACACGGAAGGTACGAATGACCTCGAATAGTGATGAATAGTGTCGAATCGGCCAGTTTCTATTAGGGCAAGAAAAAACCGCACAACCACGGTATTTTTGTTTTGTCCTGGTGCAAAAAACATGAGGATGCCAGCATCAAGAACTTCATTGATATAATCAACTAAAAATACACAAATATCATTTGGCCCCTTCTTTGCAAACCCACATGATATACATAAAACTTGGCTTTATTGGTTGCAACATCATGAATATTAAAAACATTCACTGTCAACTGCCGTAAGTAAAATATTTCTTGAACTGAATGGATATTTTTAAATGCTGCATCACTAAGTGCAGATGAGCTTTTTTATGCGTATTGGATTTATCTAGCCTTCGCCATTAATTTAATATGTATAACTTAATTTTGGCCAAAAATGGACATGAGGTGTTTCTCAAATGACTGATTCATATATATTAGACGATTTTTGTTATTTGCGATTTTCGGTTTTGCCGGTTTTTGATTCGGCGTTTTTGTTTTTTGCGATTTTTGTTATTTGCGATTTTCGGTTTTTGGCGATTTTTGATTTAGGCGATTTTTGATTTAGGCGATTTTTGTTTATTGCGATTTTTGTTATTCGAGATTTTCGGTTTTGGCGATTTTTGACTTTGAAGATTTTTTGTTTTTTGGGATTTTTGAATTTGGCGACTTTTGATTTTGGCGATTTTTGTGAATTGCGATTTTCGGATTTTGGCGATTTTTGACTTTGGCTATTAGTTTCCACGACTACTCACATTGGTAATTAATGTACTTGTCAAAAGTTTCAAGACTATCATTTTCATAGTACTTCATATTTTTTTGTATAGGCGGTGCCACGCCCATTGATCCATTCCAGCCCATTTTTATACCAATTACTCACATTAATAACTTATGAACTCAAAAAAAGTTTAAAGCCTTTTTCTATTATAGTACTCCAGTAATACGGCATTAAATATTTACTTTGTATGGTGGGTGCCACGCCCATTGGTCCAATCCCGCCCATTTTTCTTCGAGTACTAACGTTGATAACTTATGAACTCACACAAATTCCCAAGCCTTTGATTATTATAGTACTCCAGTTATATGATATTAAATACTTACTTTGT
This sequence comes from Cordilura impudica, assembly GCA_963682025.1. NCBI lineage: Eukaryota > Metazoa > Arthropoda > Insecta > Diptera > Scathophagidae > Cordilura > Cordilura impudica. The sequence continues at coordinate 7,221,834 of OY821521.1, forward strand.
ATGGTGGATGCTAAGCCCATTGGTCCCATCCCGCCCAATTTCTAAGCAACTCTTCAAATTAGTTTAATATGTACATGCACATAGTTGCAGAAATCTTACTGTCGTAGTACTCCAGATATTAAATGCTAAAATTTGATGTTAAAAAATTCACTTTATATGGGAGGTGCCACGCCCACTTGAAAAGTCAAAAAAACATATAGCATATTTTTCCTACCGGATAGGCAGTTACCTACTGTAAAAACTTCAAGACGATTGGTCCAGTGATGTAGCCTCCTATAAACCACAAACAAACAAACGTACAAACAAACATACAGAACTCCATTTTTGGAGTACTGGAGTTATGGGTATTTTAAAAAAAATTACAAATAGTTATAGCTAAAATAATAGACTGGTTATCTCTGAAAACGGAAGAGTTATATGCATTTATAGTTGGAAAATATTCCACGAAATTTTAGAGTTTAGGCCAGTGATGCCAGGGAACAGTGGCCCTCCATAGCTTTCAATTTGGCCTACTCCCTGATCCATAAAATTTTACAAAAAAAAATATATTCAGTAAAGTTTTTTACAAAAATTTTAATGACAAAATTTATATACCCTATGTGGTCAGGGTATAATGACTTTGTGCTGATGTTTGTAACTACCAAAAATATTTGACCTATATATTGTAGCGATCGCTTTCTGAATCGATTTAAGGATGTCCGTCTGCCCGTTTGTGTGTCCATGTAAACCTTGTAATCAAACTACAGGTCGCATATATGAATATGAAATGAAATGAATTTTTATATTTAAGATTCTATCGACCATAGGATGATCACTATTGAAATGGTGAAAATCGTTTCATATTCAGACCTAGCCCCATTCAAATTACCCCTATGAGATCGACTTAAATTGCCATAAGATCCAAGTTATCATACAGATCTCGGTCAAATTGGGTTTGTGTATATTTATTACATCTCTTTACCAGTAGTCCAAAAATAAACCGTATAAGACAATTCTTAGTCATAGCCCCGATATGAAGCTGATTCCCGACCTTCACTTAAATGTATCACAAAAAAAAAAAAATATTGCACAGATTTTTCTCAAATTTGGTTTGTACATGTTTTTGCAAAAAATAAGTGACCTTACCAGATAAGGTCAGGATCGGTCCATTTTTCAACCAAGTCCCCATACAAATATAACATCCGATATGAACTTTTTCATATCCGAAGGCAAAAAAATTATAGCAATGCTATTCAAATTTGCTTTGTGCTTATTTTCTACATCCATTATTGGATAAGGATTGGATTAGATAATGTCTATAAACGCATGGTATAGACCAGGGGTGGGCACGTAAATGGCTTGTTGGGCCAAATTGGGAATTTCACCTACTAACGGTGGGCCGCACTAGTTTATTTCTGTACAAATATTAATTTTCAAACAAAAAAGCAAAAAAAAAACAATTTTTTAACAAACATAAAATTTATTAATTCATTTCATACACATTACAAATAAATTTTATACTGAAATATTATTAGTATTTATAAAAATAATGTTAAATTTTAAAATTTTTTGAGATCAAAGAATTTAATTTTAAATAAAATAAAAAAAAGGAATTATATAAAAATAAAATAAAAATTATGAAGAATTTTTGATTATTTCTTTAAAATCAGTTGTGTAGTTTGTCAAAGTTGTCCGAATGAGTTCCGTAAGATGTTGATTTGTTAAACGTGAACGATTTTTGTTTTTAACATTTTTCATGGTGGAGTATAGAGATTCACAACAATACGTTGTGCCAAACATTGAAAATAAACGAGCAGCACCTTTTTTCAATTATGGATAGAGAAGTTGATTTGTGATGCATTTTCAATACAATATCATCCTTCATTTCTAACCACTCCAATTTTCCAACATCTGGTTTTGCAAGAATTATATCGGATAATAAAAATTCATCATTTAGGACATCACACAAAAATTAGTTAACAAAAAATGCGAATGTTGCATGAAGTTGTTTGAGATCCTCAAATCTACATTTAAAATTTTTATGAAATTGTTTTAAATTATTTATGTATTCTTGCAGCTTATCGTCTTGTATATTATTTACGTTCAATTTTAAAAGAGGAAAAAATTTAAATTTTTTACATTCGAGGTCTTTTATAAACAAAAGAGGTTTAGCTTCGAAGCCTAACAATGATCGTGACAAATCAAGCACTGTTTTGTCTTTGCTTTGTAAACTCAGATTAAGCGATTTAATAAGATGGTTCATTGTGTCAGTAAAAAACATAAAATCTGAAATCCAAATTTCATTCTCCAGATCTGGATATATTTTTCCTTTTTCTTTTATAAACAACTTTATTGTGGGTAACAGCTCAACAAATCGATCCAAAACATTAGAAACTGATAGTCATCGCACTATGGACCAAATGGTGACATCGCTTGATAACTCATTGTTTTCCTCAACTTCTTGTAACTCCATAATAAAATTTTTAAACTGACGATGTGTTTTAGCGCTTCTTCCGATAAAATTTACAATTTCTACCACAACTTTACAAACGTTTTCATATTTAAAAAATTTTGAAACAAGATGCTCCCGATGAATAGTACAGTGAATTGGTAGATAATGTGGGATATCTGGATCTTTATTTAAAAGACCAATCAAACCTTGATTTTTACCCACCATTGCAGGTGCTCCATCTCGTGGCAATTTAAATTTGTTAATTACTTCGAAAAGCGCATTTTTTACATCAATGCCTCGCGTTGTTTCAGAAAGAGCTACAAGGTCTAACATTTCTTCAGTGATATTAAATTCAACTGATGAAGATCGCCAATTGAGGAATGTCGCTAACATCTGTGGATTCATCAAGAGCTAAACTAAATGCTGCAGAATTTTTTAGATCGTTTTTTTAACTTGTTTCAATAAAAGTGCTGATATCTCCAATCCGACGCCCGGTTGTGCGCCGTGATAAAGAAAGCTGATCTATCGCTTTTAGCAGCTTTTTGTTATCAGGGTCGAGAATGCTCATAACCTTCTTCATGGTGTGTTTTCTTAACTCTGCTTCCCAAAAGGACGTTTATCACGAGCAATATCCCAAGCTATTATGTAACTTGCTCCAAGTGATCTGTCATTTCCATGGCTAAAAGATGAAATAATGTTCTGTTCTTTTTTAATATTTGACTGCAATGCCTTCAGTTTAGTCTCTCTAAGATTAGTATTAAGTGGATAATCTTTGGCAAATTGTGAGTGAAATTTTTCATGGTGTCTACTTAAATTGTAAAGTTTGTTATGTGGTACAGTAATTTTGCAAATGAGGCACATAGATATGCCCTTATTTTCAACAAATCCGAATTTGTGTGTCCATTCGTACTGGAATTTTCTGTTTTCATCACCTATCTTACGTTTTTTATTGCTCGTTGATGCCATTTTAATTACTTAAAAGTAAAAAGCGGGACCGATATATGTTGAGTATTACCAGTTAATTTCAATAAAATGAGCATGAGATATAATTAAAAAATCGTCCAATTTGCCATTTTTAGTTTTGAAATTCTTTAAACAAAATTTTAAAGTTCAATTGAATTATTTTTCAAAACATGCTTTTATGAAAAAATTTTTATGAAGTGGTTCGTACAATATGTATAAATATTTAATGATAACTGAAGGTATACATTTTAATTCTATTTCATGTTTTCAAATTAAAAAGAATAATATATAAAAGCTTACCAACTAAAACTTTAAATTAATAATTTGTAAAATGTGGGGGCACAACTCACATAACGCAATAAAACTTTACACTGAAATGATCGTTAAAACACTTAAGAATTTTTTCAGCAAATAAAATCTTAACAAAATCGTATCTAAATGCATAGTGTTCATGTTAAGAAAGTAACCGTTATTGTTTTTGCAGTGACACCAAATCCTTAATTGCTGTTAGCATCACAAGTCGAATCTAATTTTGAAATTTTGTCAAGTATTGAAAATGGATGAAATGGCAAAATTATGAATCCACAATTGAATTTTGGAGTGAAGTGAAATCACATAAGGATGCCACTGATTTAAATCCATTTGAAGCTGTAGCTAATCTCGATATTAAGCTTTTGTCGCTTTCTTATTTAAACGCTAAAGTTGAGAGGGGTTTTAGCGAAATGAACCCTTTCTAATCAAAAACAAGAAATCCATTGCCATTACATTCAGTTAATGCTTTACTTCACATTGAAAATGGATTGAAAGAAGAAAATTTCTGTTCCGAAAGATAAAAAATTTCTAGTCTTAATGAAACATTTAATTATCAGGACTGCTCTCATCCCCAACCATTCTGGACAACAGGCTTTTACTGAAAAAAGCAAAAATAAAAAATGGAAAATATAGTGTTTTTTTTTTCAAAATATGCGATTTTTGTCGGTTTAGTGCTTTTTGATATTTTAAAGTTGACAACCTTGAAAATAATGAACTATAAAAAATGAGAGAAAAATTTTTATACTCTGTCGTTTGCATTTCAAATCACGAGTGTGTTTTGCAAACATACAATTTTTAAAATGCATTTTTTTTTTGTTCATGCTACATTGTTTCTAATAGAAAAAATGAAGCATGCTAACAGACGTTACATTCAAATAATTTGTATTATTTTTGTGGCCCTATTGAAAATTTATACTTGTGTTAATGCTAGTTTTGAACAATACTTTGAAATTTTGGTATTAATGTTTTGATGTTTTTTTTAAATTATATGGGGCCGCATAAAATTCGTTCGAGGGCCGCATGCGGCCCATGGGGCCGCATTTGCCCATGCCTGGTATAGAGTATCGTAAAGCCGGTCTAGTTTTGTTATTTACCATGGACATTAAAACCATCATATTATCAACAGCATATTTTATAAATCTATAAAACACAAAATCATTACTTAAGTAATTAAATTATTATTTTAGTTAAAAAACAATTATTCGCAAATAAATTCATTTTCCAAAGTATGTTGGTTGGTTATGGTTTTCATCTATAATTTCAATCTGTCTGTAATACATATTACCGAAATATGAAATTGAATATTTAAGCAATTTATGTACGTAAATACCTGTAATATTGATTTTGCTTTCCTTTGATTTTGCTTTCCTTTGATATTCACTCTACGAAATTGTACATAATTAATGTCTATGGCAGAGCAAAAACCCATTAGATACTTCTTCATAGACAAAATGTAGTCCTTATAACGAGTATTAAATCAATAATTAAGTTTTATAAAGACGAAACAAGAAACCTTAGATTCAAACAAACCAAAAAAAAAATGTTAATTGTGTGTAATATGACTTATTAAAAATTAATTAATTTTCCCCACAAAAAAAATGTGCGTATTTTTTGTCATGGAAACCTTGTAAGGAACTTCCATATATAAACAATGAACGGGTTTACCTCACCCCAATAGAAATTTAAAAATTTTCTACAAATGTTACACATTACTCAAATATGATGTTGACAAATACGATGTTAAAAAGAAATTTGAAAAGTGAAAACATCACAAGTTCAGTTGATTTGTGTTAAATTTAATAAATGAATTTTTATTTTTTATAAACAAGAAACGGAAAGCCAAGTTAAAATATGTGTTAAATTCGCTAAGTTAAATATTTGAAACCCTCCACCTATGTTGTAAGCTCAATATTGTAATCAATGCACAGTGGCCGATTTGCATGATCTAGCGTAATGAAATCAAAATTTTCGACCTTCAAAACCTACGAAAATTTAACTTCCCGCCGATAACTAAATGCTCATTAAGCAAGCTGATAATTTCCAAATTGATAACTTTGCTATAATTGATCAGCTGTGAGTTTTCTAACAGAACGTATGTTAAAACAGCTGTGACGAAAATATTTTGCCACGTTTTTACAAGTGTGATGATTGTGGTGAAAAATCGTGAAAAATCATTTTGGTAAAACTTTTTGAACTTCTGTAGAGCAAAACTTAGTTAGCTGGCATCGGCCGCTGAAGAGACTATGTTAATATATTTCGTCTACTTTGTGAAATGTCCAACATCTACTTCTTTGAGCCCTTTTGTTCACAAAGTTGTAAATTTTGGGCACCACAACGTTCTGAAAAAGACGCGTTACATTTTTTTCAAATGTTATTGAGAAATCCAAATGCACCGAGGAGGAGTACAATTTAGTTATTAAAGAACTGAAAATTATTTTCAAAAGGCTGGCTGCAAAGACTTAGTTCTTGTATGTCCAAAACTCAAAAAGAAGCAGAAGGAAAACTAAATGACATTGCTGATTGCCACGCAAACGTCAGTACACCAAAGTTTCGGATATAGTCGAAGGTAACACATGCAATGAGCTGGTGATAGTCACTGATTCCAAAGTGTCTAAAAAAAATAAAAGAAGTTTGAATTAGATCAACAGATCCGTATCAAGCATATTTATTTAGGATTTACCAAAAACTCATATAAACCTATGCAGGCTGAGATTTTGCTATCCGCCAAAAAGACGTGTTATCCGTATGCAAAAAGAGCCAAAGTATCTTGTGCTGAAGTTCCTTTGCAAGAAATGCTGGATCGCCCATTTGAAAGAATTATTGTAGCCCACACAGAGACATTAAGACAAATTTCTCTTGATGAAGACAAATATGAACATCCAATTTTCATTTATAAATGGGGATGCGATGGGAGTTTAGGACACTCAATGTATCTGCAAAGCATTACTAATGAACATTTGTTTGCAGTTTGTATTGTACCACTACAACTACAATTGGGTAGCTGCATACTCTGTAAAAATCCGCGGCCATCAGCAACTCGGTATTGTCGACCTCTTAAAATAATGTTTGTAAAAGAGTCTGCAGATTTGATCCATGCTGAGATTGGGAAAATAAAAAATCAGAGATTTTGAAAATTTAACCCGCGTATCTGAGCTATTTTCCAGTTCAACCCAATTTGCAGCTTACAAGTCATTGATGGCAAAGAGTTTAATTACCCATTACATTGTAATACCCATTTAAATTTGTAGTTTATTGTTCTACTTTATTGCCCATTATTTATTATAATTTCTTATTTATTACTTTGTTTTATTATAGAGATTTATTTTATAGAAAGATTTAATTTCCATCTGAAAAATTACATTATTTTTCTATTACTAGAGTAACGCAGCCGACGTTACAATATCCAAAGTCCAAGTAAGAGATCAAATTTGAAATGTTTTTGAGAGCATAAAAATTATGCGATATTTAAAAAAAAAGTTTCAAATTAATCTTGACTAAAAATCTTGGCAATTTTATTTTTTGCCTAATATCAGTAAAATGTCAATTATTAGCTTGTAATATGTTAGTTTATTGGTGCTTTTTAAGAAAATATTATTATTAATATATGTATTTTTCTTATTATCTTCCTAACATATTGGCGATTTTTGGTATTTTTTCGGGATAACGTTAAACAAGAATGCGGCAATACCAGCATAAATTAATATTACGTGTACATATAACTTCTATCAGATCGATAGATTAGCACATATACTATCGATAAAATTTGATAACAATATGTGTATCGATTATACCCACTAATCACTGATCCATAAACAAACACCGAAGTACCATTTTGAGTCATAGTTCCCATATAAAGCTAGTTCCTGATCTTCACTTAAATTTGTCAAAAAAAATATTTCATAGATTTCTTTTTCGGTCCATTTTTTTTTATTATTTAGTCCTCATATAAAATTAACATCAGATAACATCCTAAGCTGGTCTAGAGCAATTATAAGTTTCTTGCTTGTTTTTCTACGTTAAAACAAAACTTTTTTATAAAACAAATTTTTATTCAATTATCCGGCCAACTCAGTAATCCGAATTAATCCAAATCATATTTCCAAATTAACAGGGTCTTACTGTAGATTTTTAAGCATATCTAGCGTCTCGTAATTACATTTCTTGTTCTTTGTAAACATAACGTATTTATGGAAAAGCAAAAAAAAAATACTTGAACTAAAGTAAAAGTTTTTATGCACAAAATCTGTTATGGGACATAAAGACCACCACAAAATTGCTATAGTGGCTTTCGTTGCTGGTGCTGTCGGCAGTTAAAATCAAAAGAAAAGAAAATTTTGAAATTACCACATTTGCCGACTAGGATAAGCCTACCTAACAAAAACATAACTACTTGAAAATAAGTGAAATAACTACAATTCTAAGCTGGAAGTATTTAATGTGTTCATAATTCTGCAACCTTATTTTGCAACTTTTAAGGAAAACGTTTTCAGGTTTTAAAAAATTGTGTCAGGCAATAATTAATGGGCTTTTTAGTCTTGTTTAATATTACAAATTAATAATTATCACCAAAATCTGATAAAAGATGTAATCGGATATTGAGATTAAGCACTTCTCTAGGTATGCTGTTATGCCTTGAGACCACTTACAGATGTAAATTTTGTAGCTTATATAAATTTTAAGTTGCTTGTCTTTCAATTTTATTATTTTTTTCACCAAAATTATAGCTAAAGCTTACATAAATACATTTTTATTAATAAGACGATAGCTTAAGATGTTAGTGCTTTAAATTTAAGATTTTGTTATAATTTGAATTGTAATAAATTATCTGTGGTTTTCTGGAAAAACCGCGTATGTCCATTTTTGTCAGTTTTGAGTTAATGATACCAAATCTATTAATTTTTAACGCTCTTTACACGTGTTAAATTTTTTAAAAAAAATATTGGCCATTTCTGAGTTTTTTCTTTAAATAACGACGTAACTTAAATGTTTATTAAATTAATTTGCAGCACTAACGACGTATGTCAACCTACGTTTGATCGCTGACAAATTATTTTCTCAGAAAACGACACATAGCGACATACGTTGTTATTAATGAAAAAAAATGCAAACTATTTTCGGATTAGTTTTCAGTTTATAACCACTTATAAAAACTTGTGTCTTTATTTCTGTTATTTATTGTCACTATTATTCTTGATACGTTGTTATATTCTCATCCTAAGTCCCGTTAACTTTTTGTTGACGAACAAAAAAATCCATTTTTCAAGCAACAACAACTTATGTATACATGGGTGGTTGCATTGGTAGTTTTCTTTTTCAAGGAAAAGGACGTTTGTTGACATAAGTTGTTTTATCTGCACACACTTTAAGTATAATTTACATATGGTTTTTTTCGTACTTCTCTAGGATCTATTCCTCTGAAGATTTTTGAGTCAAAATTTTATATAAAGTATTTATTGCCCATATCTACAGGACTGTTAAATTAAAAGCTCTAAAATCTTTATATCGAGCCCATAATTTCAAATATAACGTTTTTTGGCACCCCTGAACATTTTGATTTTATGACATACGAGGTTATTCTAGAAAACCACAGTTATATAATATAATGATGTATGTTTGATTTGATTGATGTATGTTTGATTCTACTAATAAATAACACTAGCCAACAAGGTTTTGGACTGGAGCAACCAAATGTCTTTCCTAGGGTAATTTGGTGGGCTGAATTCGAATCTGTAATTGGTTTTTCTCTATCACGTCAGGTTTTCGAGACACAAAAAAAATGTTTTTATTCGTTTTTTACATAAAAAATCATTAGTTTATTTAAAAATCAATGAATTTTCAAAAGTGAATGGCGTTATTTGAACGTCTTTTGTATTTTGTTGGTTCAATTTGACGTAGTAGAGTCCAGCAATAGTCTCCCAGCATGCTTTTGTCCCAAAATCCTTGATAATTTCTTTCAATTTTCATTAAATGAAAATTGTTGAGCACGCTCCCCTTGATCGTCACTGACTCTTATTGTGTCCAAGAAAACTGTCCATGAAGCTCTTGAAAGATTTCGACGCTACATATTCTTTCTCCAATAAACATTGTGAAAAATTGTCATCATTCAATAGCTTCCTGATCTGAGGACCAACAAATATGCCTTCTTTGATTTTAGCATATGAAATTTTAGAAAAAATCGCTAACATATATCAACCACTGCCCGAACTCGAAAGAGTATCTTGTACTATGCCTAAAATATTCTTCCGAGCACGTGCAGTCAAAAAGGTTCTTTCGGATCTCCACATAGTCTCCGGGACTGAATGGTATACCAGCACTGGTGCTGAAACAGTGCTCTCCTACGCTAGCCAGTCCATTGGCCAACCTTTTCAGCCTTTCGTACCGTGCTGGAGTCTTTCCCTCTTGCTGGAAGGTTGCTAATGTCCAACCAATCCCCAAAAAGGGTGCGGCTAATAACCCTGAAAATTACCGTCCAATTGCAATCTGCTCTGCACTCTCAAAGGTGATGGAGAGCATGATCAATTTTCATCTTGTGAACTACCTAGAGGCCAACTCACTTCTTAATGATCTTCAGTATGGCTTCCGTAGAAATCGTTCCACGGGAGACCTGTTAGCTATACTTTCTGAGCGCTGGAGTTGATCCATTCGCAATTTTGGCGAAAGTACAGTGGTTGCTCTAGATATTTCCAAGGCATTCGATCGTGTGTGGCACGGTGCATTGATATCAAAGCTTGTTGCATTTGGGGTCGGTAACGACTTCTCTCGATTTACATCGAGTTTTCTGAGAGATCGAACAATACGTGTTGTTATAGATGGGGTCTCATCTAATGAGTTTCAGCTTAATTCAGGGGTACCCCAAGGTTCCGTTCTTTCTCCTTCTCTTTTCCTTATCTTTCTGAACGACCTTCTTGGTCAAACTTTTAACTCTATATACTCTTTCACAGATGACAGCAGCATTTGTCATTCATTTTCCTTTAATAGTAGGCCAAGCCTCTTGGAGGATGGGGGCAAAAGGCGGACAATGAATGACACACTCAATCAAGACCTGTTAACAATCTCCGAGTGGAATGCGCTGAAGACTCAATGTTGTATGTTGACCCATAGGGCCATGGATTCAACAATGTCATCTGTATATATGGGTGGAATAGGTATTGAGGAATCGGATACTCTTGATGTTCTAGGCATGAGAATTTAATGTGATGTTCGTTGGGACGAGCATGTTTTTCAAGTGTCGAAAGAAGCATTCAAGTGTCTTGGTTTACTAAAACGGTGTAAAAATTACTTCACTCCCTCTGATCTCCTTAAAATCTATACCACTTACATCCGACCGAAAATGGAATACAACTCCCATATATGGGCAGGAGCTTCAAAGTCTATTTTGGAGCTACTGGACCGTGTGCAAAGGAGGGCGTTAGCGCTCCTCAGTGACAGTAGGGTATCCAGCTCTATTGATTCATTGGAACATCGTCGGAATGTGGGTTGTGTAGCACTGTTCTATAGATACTACCATGGGAAATGTTCTTCTGAGATTAGCGAACTTATTCCAAGTGCCCGAGTTTCGGTTCGCACTACCCGCTTCTCTAGTATATCTCTAGGATCTCACAACGCATTTCAGAGAGAATTCGTTTATCAGTCGAACTAGCCGTATCTGAAATAAACTCCCCGCAGAGGTCTTTCCTGACAGTTATAATCTAATAAAATTTAAGTCAAATATCCACAAACACTACTCCCTCTTTCCTCCTTCCCATAACCTATTTTCCCGAGATCAACACAATGCACTGCATCTATACGGGGCATCCCTTGAGTGTTGATTAATAAATAATAAAAAAAAAATGCTGCAGCCTTGACAAAGTTCTTAAAACGGCCCAATTTTATGTGCAGCGGCAGAAGAAGAACGTCAGTTGGATCAATTAATGGTTTATTTGAAATGTTCTTTTTGGCTACTCTATTCTGTCGTAATGATGACATGTAGCGCGACTATCCCATAGGCAAAGGAAACAGCAATATTTTGTGAAACCTTGCATACCAGTCAACAAACCAATGACCTGAAACAGTTATTTACGATGTTGTATACTATATATGCAAAGAAATTTTAATCACACACCTTAAGGTCACCACACATCTTCAATTTATGATCGTTGTATTTGAGTAATGTCAAAATTTTGGTTACTGATTCGTAATTGTCCTTTGTATTAATGGCATGAGCAATTGGTATGGATGGTTTCTCATTACCATTATGCAAAAAAAGAGCCTTTAAATTATACTTAGAGCCATCAATAAATAATCTCCATTCAGTTTTGTCATATGGCTGGTTCATTTTTTGAAATAAACCATCAACATCAGTACAGCACAGTACATAGAGTGTTCCTTTTCAAAATATGCAGCGAATTCCAAGCTGATGTCTCTATAGATTGTTACTTGTGTCCCAAATGCAAGATGTTCCCACTGCTGCATGCGTGAAGGTAGAAATTCTGCGTTTTGCTTCGTTAAATGTAAATCCCGAAATAGATCATTCAGCTCAGCTTGAGTCACTAAATGGCGTTCATCATCAGCCTTATACAAACTACCACTGCTGGTGAAAGATGTTTCGGACTCACTGCTCGTAGCACTGGAAATGACTGATAATGGATAATTTGGTGGACATTGAACTGATTTAGAAGCCGATGGGACATTCGCGTAAGTAATATTTTTTCGATTTTTTATATTGAATCCAGCAACTTGTGTTAAATAGAAATAACAGTCGCTTTGGTGGTTACTTGACTAACTCCGAAGTACTGGAATTGAAAAATCGAAATAGATCTTCATGCCATTTGACCACATGTACAAAACAGTTTTGCAACTATTGCAAAACATTGTCGGTGTCCATGGTTTGTCCAAGTTTCTGACAGCAAAATCAATATAATGTAAATATGCATATTTTAATGATTCCGATATTGCATATCCTTTTTTTCCAACCAAATATTCACCACACATAAAGCAAAAATAGCTTGAATCAGTAACACACGATGACATGATTAAACTCTTCTATTATGAAGATTTAGATGAATGTGGGATTCTGTCAAATTAATAATTGTGAAATTTTAGTGTCAGTATTGACTGTTTTACAGTATTGCCAGCATGCGATAAAAAATAAACACGACGTGATAGCCCAATTTTTATGTCAAATTCGAATTCAGCGCACCCAGATTAGATAAAAAATAGGCTTCGTTTCAGCACAAATTTTTTTTAATTTGTAGACGATTGTAATTTTTAGCGTGGATAATTTTTTTTACGCTAGTACTCTTCGGAAGAGATTTGTCGGGTTTTTGTGCAAATAAAGCGGCGGAGAAAAATAAATTTTTTTTTATATTCAATTTTTAGATAAAATTTATACCAGCAGACCCGTAACGACCTCCAAAAAAATCTGAATTTTTTTTTTAATCTTTTGGGCTATAAGAATTCACATTCATCCTAAGAGTTGCAAAAATCGAAAAAAAATTCGGTTATTGAATACCATATATGTGTTTGTTATACATTTAACATAATCTATTCAATACTTTTTATACCCTCCACTCCAGAGTGCAGAGGGTATATATAAGTTTGTCATTCCGTTTGTAATAATTAGAAAAAAAATTTTGGACCCCATAAAATATATATATTTGTGATCCTTATAACAACCGGAGTTGATATAGCGATGTCCGTCTGTCCGTCTGTCGGTCTGTAGAAATCACGATGACGGCATCAATCGGGCAGCTAGGGTGCTCATTGACATAAAAAATGATTCATTAACATCCTGAGAAGTTCGCTATTTAAAATCGTCCAAATCGGTCGATTAGGGCCCGAGATTTGAATGAAGAACTAAAAAAAGTCTTGAAAAAATGTAATTTTCTTTGTTGTTCTTGTCACGATCACGCCCTCAAGAGGATAGCTAAGGTGATCATTTTTAGTGAGAATGATTCACAAAATTCATGGGAAGATTTCTATTTCAAAAATCATTAAAATCGGTGGAACAGGTCCAGGGAAATCTCTGAAAAAGTAAAAAAAAAAATGAAAAATATGATGTTTCTATAGTGTTCTTGTTGTTACTCTAAATGTTGTATTGTTGTCATAGCTGGACTTGCTGTTTTTGTGGTCTTTGTGGTAATAATATTATAAAAATTAACCCTTTGTAAATTTTTTTTAACAACTTTGGTAGAAAAATTTAAAAGTTTCCATTGTTTTGGCATCACTAAAAAAATTTTCTAATCATTTCTGTCATTGCCACGAGCCTGCCTGCAAAGTTTCAGATCGATTGGGTCACGGGAAGGGGGTTAAAATCGATCCAAAATTTTTTCGACAAGCAGACACTACGAGTTAATATAATGGGAGTACAAATTCACCAACATCTAAAGCAAATAATGCTAAATCAAATACCTAGTTGTTAATAAAAAAAAAAACAATGTAAATTTAGCAAAAAAAAATTTTTATGTATTAATTTATTTAAAGAGAAAACCACAAAAATAACGTTTGATGTTGTATTTTTTGTGTGTAATATTTACATATACATACATACTCATATTAAATAATACAAATAATATACATATATTCTATATATGTATATCCATAATAACTGCATGTTAGAAATAAATTGGTTAGAAATAAATCGGTATATTATAAAATTCTGCAATATTTTGTTGTGGGGAAAATACATTTCTTTTGCATTAACAGAGTGTCACTTCATTTTGCTCAGCGTGACTATGCCACAGTAGATGGCGCCACAATTTTTGTTCTAATTAGCTTTGCAATAGTTATTTCAATTTTAACATGAACTCTTGTGTACAACACAAGGTGCAGGGTATCAATGAGTTGGTCTTGATCAACTATAAATTTCTTCCTTCCTTACCATTTGAGTTGTTTTTATATCCTCCTATACCACGATGTGGTCAGTAGGGTGGCCCTTCGTTATATGGAGGGAAAAAAAAGTGTTCAAACTGTCGGTCTCACCCCCTAGAAATATGCGAATAGCAAAAAAACTGAGATATACAAAGTTTTGGGCCAATCAAAAAACGTTTAGACGTGGCGCAAAGCGATTGAAAATTTCAAGTGTGTTTATATGGGGAAAATATGACTTTTTTTCAGATTTTACGAAAATTTCGTTCTATAGTTTAATTTTACCGACAATCTGTTATATAATTCGGGATCAGTATTAAATTATCCTTCCAAAGGGCTATAAAACTTCAAAATCGCATAAAACCTCGCCAAGAAATAGCAAATGCCCCAGACCACTTTTGTGCCAAAAAAAACTAGGTCATGAAATTTGATGGCATTTTTTTCAACTTTGAGAAATTGATTAAAGCCATTATTCTTTTTTGGTCTCTATACTTATAAGTACTCAGATATGAAGTATTGTTTTATTACCACGTTGTTAACCTATTGCGCATTGAGACCGAAAATTGGAAATGTTTTTGATAAAATTTTTAAAACTCCTTTTTCAAGTTTGAAAAAATTTTCTTAAACAAAATTTAAAAAAAATTAATATATTACTTTAAGGTTTTATTAAACACATGTTGCAGATTAACTATGTGAATTTTTAAGTAAATCCCTCTACCAGATTTTTTTTGACAAGGATTTTATTTTTGCGGATTTCGAGAAAACTTGGATTTTTGAGAAGTATTCTGTAAATGTACTCTTTCTAAATATTTTGTATCAAAAATTCATAATTTTTCTACTTCTAAATGTTATATTTTATCTTAATAGCCTAGGGTTTCGGAAAAAAGTAATATGACTCCATTAACCCTTTTGGAATTGGGGTCACATATGACCCCAAGCTAATAAAAGACAATTTATTCAAAAAAGTCAAATATTTTGTAAGTGCTGTCCAATTTTTAGATGCGACGCTTAAAATATAATAACCAAATGTGTAGAAGTTTCGTTCGAAAAATTTTGGATAAATCCGAGAACGCTAACCCATTATTTGCCAAGGCCAGATTTGGATTTTAAGATATTTTTAAATAAAAATTACCGAAAACGAGTTTTTCTATTACACTCGATGAAACCACTATGTAGAATTTGAGAAAAATAATTCGGTTAATTTTTTTTTATTTAACCCTTCAGTGCTCCTGAGATCAAAATTATCCATTGTGATATATCTCTGGTGCAATTATCTGCTTATTGCTCGCGAATATAAGTCAAAACAACTTAAGTCATATGTCTAAAAAATAGGACGTTTTTTGAAATTCACTTTGATTTAATTTTGCAATTTATTCCATTAAGAGTAGTACTAATTTAATATTACCTTTTATATATTATTATATTTGAAATTTACTTTTATTTAATAAACTATTTAAAACTGGGAAATAAAATGTTAGAAGTTTGAAAAGATGTAGGTGACATTGAAGATAATATAAAGCGACCGATTATAAAAAATCAAAAAATATCAACCATTATAAGTAATGGCATCTTCACCGATTTTTTTTTTGTGTTTTTTATCAATATCCACCAAATTGGTGAGTGAGACCGCAAGAAATTCAACTATTACTTTATTATATAAAGTAATTTTATAACAAAATTGGTTAAAAGTTGTTTTAATATACTATATATTCGCTAGCAATAAGCAGACAATTGCACCAGATATATCACAATGGATAATTTTGATCTCAGGAGCACTGAAGGGTTAAATAAAAAAAAATTAACCGAATTATTTTTTTCAAATTCTACATAGTGGTTTCATCGAGTGTAATAGAAAAACTCGTTTTCGGTAATTTTTATTTAAAAATATCTTAAAATCCAAATCTGGCCTTGGCAAATAATGGGTTAGCGTTCTCGGATTTATCCAAAATTTTTGGAACGAAACTTCTACACATTTGGTTATTATATTTTAAGCGTCGCATCTAAAAATTGGACAGCACTTACAAAATATTTGACTTTTTTGAATAAATTGTCTTTTATTAGCTTGGGGTCATATGTGACCCCAATTCCAAAAGGGTTAATGGAGTCATATTATTTTTTTCCGAAACCCTAGGCTATTAAGATAAAATATAACATTTAAAAGAAGAAAAATCATGAATTTTTGATACAAAGTATTTAGAAAGAGTACATTTACAGAATACTTCTCAAAAATCCAAGTTTTCTCGAAATCCGCAAAAATAAAATCCTTGTCAAAAAAAAATCTGGTAGAGGGATTTACTTAAAAATTCACACAGTTAATCTGCAACATGTATTTAATAAAACCTTAAAGTAATATATTAATTTATTTAAATTTTGTTTAAGAAAATTTTTTCAAACTTGAAAAAGGAGTTTTAAAAATTTTATCAAAAACATTTCCAATTTTCGGTCTCAATGCGCAATAGGTTAACAACGTGGTAATAAAACAATACTTCATATCTGAGTACTTATAAGTATAGAGACCAAAAAAGAATAATGGCTTTAATCAATTTCTCAAAGTTGAAAAAAATGCCATCAAATTTCATGACCTAGTTTTTTTTTGGCACAAAAGTGGTCTGGGGCATTTGCTATTTCTTGGCGAGGTTTTATTCGATTTTGAAGTTTTATAGCCTTTTGAAAGGATAATTTAATACTGATCCCGAATTATATAACAGCTTGTCGGTAAAATTAAACTATAGAACGAAATTTTCGTAAAATCTGAAAAAAAATCATATTTTCCCCATATAAACACACTTGAAATTTTCAATCGCTTTGCGCCACGACTAAACGTTTTTTGATTGGCCCAAAACTTTGTATTTCTCAGTTTTTTTGCTATTCGCATATTTCTAGGGGGTGCGACCGACAGTTTGAACACTTTTTTTATTAAGGGCCACCCTAGTGGTCAGGGTACAATGACTTTGTGCTAATATCTCAGAATCACTTTCTAAGTCGATTTAGCGATGTCCGTACGTCCGTCTGTGTGTCCATGTAAACCTTTTAATCAAACTGCAGATCGCAAATATGAATATATATTGATGATATTTAGTATATAAGCTTCTAGCGGCCATAAGATGAACACTATTGAAACTGTTGAAAATTGTTTTATGTTCAGACGAATGACCCTATGAGTTAGACTTAAACTGCCATAATATCCAAATTATCATATAGCTCTCGGTCAAGTTGGGTTTGTATATGTTCATTACATCCATTTATCAGAAGTCCAAAACTAAACCCTATAGGACAATTCTTAGTCATAGCCCCCCCATGAAGGTGATTCCCGATCTTCACTTAAATCTATCAAAATACAAAAATATTAGACCACAGATTTTTCCCAAATTTGGTTTGTATATGTGTTTGCAAAAAATAAGTAACCTTACCAATTATGGTCAGGATCGGTCTATTTTTCGACCTAGTCCCCATATAAATGCAGCATCCGATATTAACTTTTTGATAAATAGAAATGCCACTCAAATTTGGTATAAGCTTATTCTCTATATCTAATTAATTGGACCTAAGAAATAGGGTCTCTAAATGCATGGTCTTGCCCGACTATAATATCTTTACTTGTTTGTAATTGCTTTTAAATTTTTGTGTTTATTTTTTTTTTTTCAACTCAATGGCCACATGACTAATGCGAATAAATGAATAGATCTAAATATATTTAGTTGATGCGAAGATGGAATAATATTTACAGATATAATTTATATATATATTTTTTTTTTCTTGCCTAGGTCAAACAAACTTTCAACTTTAAGGACTACTTACATATTTATTTAGTATGAAATTGTTTCTTTTGACTTGTAAATAAGACAGATTACAGAAGTTGTAGTATTAGTCGGTGTATCAAAGATGTATCTATCAACGGTAAACAATTCAATTATTTTATAAAGATTTTTTTTTTATTTTATGTAAGCTTGTTTCTACCAGAAAACTTTAAGACAACATGTCATTCAAATGTTTTTATTTTTTTCAATCTCTATACGTGCAAGTGCTGCTAGTGTGTGATTTCATTTAATTTTTGACAATTTTGTTGTTTTTTTTTTTAACTTCATGTGACAAAAACATTTATCATTTATAACTTGCACAAATGGTTGAATGATAATAGTAAAACAAAAGAGGGGTGGATTATTCAATTACACGCCACACTTTGGGCCAGGTCTGAATATACTGAATATACTTTAAATATATGGGAATACCCTTAACGGTTGGAAATAGAGGATAAGTTTGTTCTAGAGAAATATTGGGGATACAAAAATAATGGGAGTTGCTCACACTTTTTACCTCCATAGGGGTGACCCCTGAGTAGTTATGAGCTTCTTTTTATAAATTTTGTTCGTTCTCACGAACTTTAACCCTCGTGCGGCACGCGAATTTTCAACCGATCGAGCCCAAATTTTTGTCAAAATTTTTTTTTTCCTAACCTCACATAAAAATGACCTGCGTGTTTGGAACAGATGAGTTTTAAATTTGCCCATACATTGAAGGGCCACCTTAATAAGGAGTGATATCGAAAATATCTTAACACACGTTTTTCCTCTTTCTTCTTTGAAAATTCTTTTTGATCAAGTTATCTTTGTTTATTTTTATTGATTATTTTGATTAAAATTAACGATGAAATAGAACTATATGCTCTAATTACACTGGTCTACAAATATAAAAAAAGAAATTGACTGCAGAAACTAAGCATGTTCTTTAACTAATCTGGGTGCGCTGAATTCGAATCTGGCATAAAAATTGGGCTATCACGTCGTGTTCATTTTGTATCGCATGCTGGTAATACTGTAAAACAGTCAATACTGACACTACAATTTCCCAATTATTAATTTGACAGAAGCCCACATTCATTTTAAATCATCATAATAGAAGAGTTTAATCATGGCAGGTAATTTAAGCTATTTTTGCATTGTGTGTGGTGAATATTTGGATATGCAATATCGGAATCATTAAAATATGCATATTTACATTATTTTCGTTTTGCTGTCAGAAACTTGGACAAACCGTGGACACTGACAATGTTTTGCAATAGTTGCAGAACTGTTTTATATAAGTGGTCAAATGGCAAGAATATCTATTTCGATTTATCAATTCCAGTACTTTGGAGAGAGTCAAGTAACCACCAAACAGATTTTTATTTCTGTTTAACAAAAGTTGCTGGATTCAATATAAAAAATCGAAAAAATATTACTTACGCGAAAGTTCCATCGGCTTCCAAACCAGTTCAACGTCCACCAAATGATCCAATAACAGTCATTCCTAGTGCTACGAGCAGTGAGTCCGAAACATCTTTCACCAGCAGTGGTAGTTTGTATGAGGCTGATGATGAACGCCATTTAGTGACTCAAGCTGAGCTGAATGATCTAATTCGGGATTTACATTTAACGAAGCAAAACGCAGAATTTCTACCTTCACGCATGAAGCAGTGGAAACATCTTGCATTTGGGATAAAAGTAACAATCTATAGAGATATCAGCTTGGAATTGGCTGCATATTTTGAAAAGAAACACTCTATTCTGTACTGTACTGATATTGATGGTTTATTTCAAAAAATGAACCAGCCATATGACAAATAGAGATTATTTATTGATGGCTCTAAGTATAATTTAAAGACTCTTTTTTGCATAATGGGAATGAGAAACCATCCACACCAATTGCTCATGCCATTAATACAAAGGAAAATTACGAATCAGTAACCAAAATTTTGACATTACTCAAATACAACGATCATAAATTGAAGATCTGTGGTGACCTTAAGGTGTGGGTTTTAAATTTCTTTGCATATATAGTATACAACATCGTAAATAACTGTTTCAGGTCATTGGTTTGTTGACTGGTATGCAAGGTTTCACAAAATATTGCTGTTTCCTTTGCCTATGGGATAGTCGCGCTACATGTCATCATTACGACATAACAGAGTGGCCAAAAAGAACTGAGTGTTCACCAGGAAAACAAAACATTTCAAATAAACCATTAATTGATCCAAATGACGTTCTTCTTCTGTCGCTGCACATAAAATGGGCCTTTTTAAGAACTTTGTCAAGGCTGCATCATTTTTTTAATTATTTATTATTCAACACTCAGGGGATGCCCCTACAGATGCAGTGCATTGTGTTGACCTCAGGAAAATAGGTTATGGGAAGGAGGAAAGAGGGAGTAGTGTTTGTGGATATTTGACTTAAATTTTATTAGATTATAACTGTCAGGAAAGACCTCTGCTGGGAGTTTATTTCACATACGGCTAATTCGACTGATAAACGAATTCTCTCTGTAATGCGTTGTGCGGTCAACTGGACAGTAAACTACAAACGGATGTGATCTACTAGAGAAGCGGGTAGAGCGAACCGAAACTCGGCCACTTGGAAGAACTTTTCCCATGGTACTAACTATAGAACAGTGCTACACAACCCACATTGCGACGATGTTCCAATGAGTCAATAGAATTGGATACCCTACTGTCATTTATGAGCGCCAACGCCCTCCTTTGCACACGGTCCAGTAGCTCCAAAATAGACTTTGAAGCTCCTGCCCATATATGGGCGTTGTATTCCATTTTCGGTCGGATGTAAGTGGTATAGATTTTAAGGAGATCAGAGGAAGTGAAGTAATTTTTGCACCGTTTTAGAAAACCAAGACACTTGAATGCTTCTTTCGACACTTGAAAAACATGCTCGTTCCAACGAACATCACATTGAATTCTCATGCCTAGAACATCAAGAGTATCAGACTCCTCAATACCTATACCACCCATAAATACAGATGACATTGTTGAATCCATGGCCCTATGGGACAACATACAATATTGAATCTTCAGCGCATTAAAATCAACTCTATTCGCTTTACCCCACTCGGAGATTGTTAACAGGTCTTGATTGTGTCATTCATTGTCCGGCTTTTGCCCCCCAACCTCCAAGAGGCATGGCCTACAATTAAAGTAAAATGAATGACAAATGCTACTGTCATCTGCGAAAGAGTATATAGAGTTAAAAGTTTGACCAAGAAGGTCGTTCAGAAAGATAAGGAAAAGAGAAGGAGAAAGAACGGAACCTTGGGGTACCCCCTGAATTAAGCTGAATCTCGTTAGATGAGACCCCATCAATAAAAACACGTATTGTTCGATCTCTCAGAAAACTCGATGTAAATCGAGAGAAGTCATTACCGACCCCAAATGCAATAAGCTTTGATATCAATGCACCGGGCCACACACGATCGAATGTCTTGGAAATATCCAGAGGAACCACTTTACTTTCACCAAAAATTGCGAATGGATCGACTCCAGTGCTCAGCAAGTAGAGCTAACAAGTTTCCCGTGGAACGATTTCTACGTAAGCCATATTGTCGATTATTAAGAAATGAGTTGGCCTTTAAGTAGTTCACAAGATGGAAATTGATCATGCTCTCCATCACCTTTGAGAGTGCCGAGCAGACGGTAATTTTCAGGGTTATTAGCCGCACCCTTTTTAGGGATTGGTTGGACATAGCAGCCTTCCAGCAGGAGGGAGACTCCCGCACGGTACGAAAAGCTGAAAAGGTTGGCCAATGGACTGGCTAGCGTCGAAGAGCACCTTCCAGCAAGAGGGAAAGACTCCCGCACGGTACGAAAGGCTGAAAAGGTTGGCCAATGGACTAACTAGCGTCGAAGAGCACTTTTTCAGCACCAGTGCTGGTATACCATCCGGTCCCGAAGACTTATTGATGTTGAGATCCGAAAGAACCTTTTTAACTGCACGTGCTCGGAAGAATACTTTAGGCATAGTATTTAAATATATGTTAGCGATGTTTCCTAAAATTTCATATGCTAAAATCAAAGAAGGCATATTTGTTGGCCCTCAGATCAGGAAGCTATTGAATGATGAAAATTTTTCACAATGTTTATTGGAGAGAGAATATGCAGCCTCGAAATCTTTCAAGCAATCGTTCGAAGCATCATGGACAGTTTTCTTGGACACAATAAGAGTCACCAACGGACAAGGGGAGCGTGCTCACTAAGATTTAATGAAAATTTAAAGAAATTATCAACGATTTTGGAACAAAAGCATGCTGGGAGACTATGACTGAACTCTAATGCGTGAAACCGAACCAACAAAATACAAACGCCATCAAATAACGCCATTCACTTTTGAAAATTCATTGATTTTTAAATAAACTAATGATTTTTTATGTAAGTTGCTCCAGTCCAAAACCTTGTTGGATATTTTCAACAAAATCCAACTTGGTCCTACAAAAAGTTGGCTAAAGAAGCACCGCTGGGAGGTCGAAAAGTTAAAGCCGATAAAGGTTTGAAAATACACAAAGTCTAAAAACTTCCAGACAGAAACGCTGTAAAAAAATGCATGTTCATAATAAATATTTCCGTTGCATTATGGATGACAAAACGTATGTACTGGCAGATTTTTTTCAGCTTCCAGGAAATTCCAGAAAATTTTTTTATTGTTAATGCTCGAGGAAATGTCGAAGATAACTTCAGAACCTAAAGCAAACGAAATTTCCAAAAAAAAAAAAACAAAAAAGTTACTGGTATGGCATTTGTTACAACGGGGTCTATAAATACATAAATTTATTATTTTTGTTATTTGTATTTTTATGTAATTTGAATTTTTATGCAGATTCCAGCGCTCAAAATTCGAGTGCAATTTCTAGGAAGATTTTTTTTCAAATTAGCCAATTCACAAACCAACGCCAATTCACAAACCAACGCTGGTTTATTATTACTGTGAATGAAGATAGATAACAAACTCATTAACAAACACATTAACAAATTTAATAAAACACACACACAGCATGTACATAATTTTATGTATGTGTTGGTAGCAACTTTAAATGAAGTATAAATTTGCAAAACGGCTAAAAAGAAATACCATTCAAATAATATACGTTTGGTCAAAATCGGGATAAAACGGTAGAACAAAACATCGGTCACAACAAATATATATTAATATTATAGATAAAAACAATTTTCAATGGCGCGTTGTAGAGAAGAAGAACGCATATGTATTTGTAAAATTCATAACTAAACTGTATTCTTTATCGGACTGGTTTCTGGCATTTCAGCCTTCATCAGAGATTTATTGAACATTGTGTTAATTGTTATGTTATAATTAATAGATTGTTTCTATATGAAATTTTTCTTCTTAGGACGGCCGTGAGTTTTGAACCTAAGTCTATCTCACATACATTCGTACTTGCACTTTGTGGTCATGCACTTTAATACACTCACCTATAGACAGGCCTACCAGCAGTATGGTTAAGAATCAGTTTTCATACCGTAAAGATTTACTTTGTATTAATCTCAGAAGATACAACTCTGTTCAAACAAACAACCGTTACTTTTGAATTTTTTGAATATTTATGCATTTATACTTCTAATTTCCGCTATTCTCAATTTCGTAAGAGTTGCTATATGTGATGTGTGATTTGTACATTCCACATATTGTACTTTTTACGTATATTAGAGTGAAAAGCGAAATGAAAAGCAGAAAAATGTGTCCCAAAATGTGCTTGGATACGATTTACCAAGGTAGATGGATATATATATCTATGTTTTGCCAATCGATTCTTCCTATGTTCATTCCATCTTCATTCCTAAATAAAAAATTAAAATTATTTTTTCAATACATTTTTTATTCCAATGCTCTCTAAACACAAAATTTTAGTTTTTTTATTCTGTGCAAAATTTTTTTTTTGTCCATGAGAAAAATATGGATTTTCCTAGTTTAATCTGGTGACACTTAACTATTGCCCTTGTGCTTTGTTGATTCTAAATGCGAAATGAAGTCTCACTGGAAATTGCAATATTTTGAATTAGAAAGTGGGCATCAATGGACTGCGTGGAATCAGAACATCTTCTGCTTTGATTTTTCCTTTGCCATCAGCTTCATAACGCAAAGTCTGGTTTCATTACATAGTTTCGGTGGATGTAAATTCCGTCATAACATCACTTCCAACGTTAGTTTATACGGGAACATACTCTACTGGATAGTTGACGGTTTAATCATCGCCTGTTACCGTATCGACAGATGTGTATCTGGTCAGTTCACCAGGAAGTTTCAACTGAACCTCATAATTGATTTGGTTGGCATCATCTACCAAACTTGCACGTGCTAAAAGCCAATGGTGCATATTGAAGTAGTTCAAGATATTGGGGAAAACTTTTTGCACGAGATCCAATATCGTCTGCTGCATTTGGCAGAATTTTTGCTTGAATTTGCCTTAAATTTTTCCATCACCAAGATCCAAAAGCCTTTTGGCAAATTTTTGCGCTGAATCATCTTGAAGTAAAATAACACGCATATTGGTCGAAAGTGTCAGCTTCATGACGCTCCTCCAAAGAAGTGTTGCTCTTAGGCAAGCATTAAGTTTAGCAATAATCTTGGAATTACCGGCAATGTTTGACATAAATCATCTACTATTAATATAAGAGCTTTTCCCATTTATCTATCAATTTCTCTTAAATCTCTTAGTGTACGGTCAACTACTTCAAGTGACCGCTTATATGCCATAGTGCATTCGTCCCAAATAATAATTTTCCATGTTTTTAACACTGTCGCCATTTCAGAAGACTTACTTATGTTGCATGTGTGAGCTTCGGTAACGTTGTTTGTCAGCTTAAGAGCTGAACATGCTGTACTTCCTCCATCCAGGAAGGTTGATCCCATTCCGCCCTCGGATTGTAACGAGTATAAAATTGAGGGGAACGGTTTTTCCGATGCATCAAGAAAAATTATTTCTTCAATTTTATTTTCGACGTCGACGCCCGTAAACTTTTCTTGCGTGTTTCACGTTCTTCCACTGTTTCGTTCTCTCTTTGTAATTTACATCCCAACGAATTTCGTGTTGGTTTCGCAGGGTTTTTAAGCACTTGCGCAAATAATAGATTAAAGTTTTTGTATGGAATCTGGGATTCAACTGAACAACTAATTTGGGTTAAAGCAATATTTATCATGTTTTCTTTACCCTTTCATAGTACACGAGTATATAATATTAAAAATTCAATTTGTATGGGAAGTGCCACGCCCACTACACATATCAAAAAAAATTATATATATTATCAGGACGATCGGTCCAATTGTTTAGCCTCCTTAAGGTGCAAACAAACAAACATACATACTTTCGCTTTTATCTATAATATTAATATGTAAAAAGATTTATTGTGACCAATGTTTTGTTCCACTATTTTCTCCCGATGTTGACCAAACGTATCTCATTTGAAAGGTATTTCTTTTTAGCTGTCCACCAGATTTACAGATTTGCACCATCTGAAATATTTTTTTTTTTTTTTTTTTTTTTTGGAGTAATACTCATTTAAAGTTGCTCTTAACACTTTGGCTAAAATTGAATACCTTTAGGCTCTATTAAATGAAAAAATAAAATTTAATTAGTCATTTATTGTTCAGTTTAAGATCATGTATATATTTTTCTAATGAAAGAAAGATAATAATTTTTGTAATGTAAGAGAAATATTAGAAAAAAATTGAAGACAGCGCTAGATGGAGTAGCTACTTTCGAACAAAGCGACTTGTTCATCGTCAGCATCCTTCTGCCTATTACTTCAACTCATGCTTAATCAACTATTTAACTCAACATTTGAAAGAAAAGAACATGAGAAATGTTTTTCTTTTTATATACGAGAGTGTGTATGAACAAGCTGAGCTTTTCTAATTTTTAGCTTTCTCTACATTAACATAGCCAGATCAATTACAAGTCTTGTAATATGAACAGCTCTTTGTTTTTGCCATTGTCCATTAGATGGAACTGTTATGGCATGTGAAATCTTAACAGATTACACAAATGCATTGTACCTCATGTGTTGTATGTTATTGTTATGTATTGTTGATCTGTATTGGAATAATTAGTCATTTATTGTTCAGTTTAAGATCATGTATATATTTTTCTAATGAAAGAAAGATAATAATTTTTGTAATGTAAGAGAAATATTAGAAAAAAATTGAAGACAGCGCTAGATGGAGTAGCTACTTTCGAACAAAGCGACTTGTTCATCGTCAGCATCCTTCTGCCTATTACTTCAACTCATGCTTAATCAATCATGCTTAATCAACTATTTCCTAGAATTTGCACTCGAATTTCGAGGGCTGGGATCTGCTAGTATATGTAGATATAAAAGAAAAAGATAAATGTTTAAATGTAACTGTTCACTGTAACTATATTTTTCTTTTTGCCAATTTTTAGTTATCAAGCTCATAGTGCACCATTTCTCTTTCCCATTAAATACAGTGTGTGTGACCTCCGCTACTATATGCATGTGTTTATACAATACGTATAAAAAAAAAGGTCATACGTTTTTCTATCGTAAAACACACACACACACAATAAATATTTAAATTTATCCATATTTTTATAAAGCTTTCAAGTTCACACACAGTAATAGAATTTTTGATTTACTTAAAATTTGTTGGGAGTTTTATTGAAGCCGCACACCTCCATTCGAAATTCTTCATCTTAAATTTATTGCAAGTATTTTCTGCCTGAATTATTTCTTTTTATATTTATGTCAGTTTACATGTGTGGATTGTCTGTGTTCATATGAATTAGAGTAACAACGAAGCCCATAATAATTCTTTAAGTGAAAGCCTTACAAATATGCCAAAATGAAAACCATTTACTAAAATAAATCAGTAAGAATAAATCGAAATAAAAATATATATATATTATTTTCTTAAAATATTTCTTATCTTTCAACACATACATACATACATACATAAATACAATACACGTTGTTGTTAGGGGAATGGATTCTGGCGCTTAGTTTCATTTATTAATTTCATTGTTTAATATAGAGAATTTCATACAAATTTGGCATTTCAGAAAGCTTTAGTGAATTTAAAAATATTTAAGATTTTTTCCAATTTTCAAACTGTCATATGATTACCCCATTATTTACACATGCAGAATTGTGAACAACAAAATTTTAATACGTGAGTTTCTAAAGAGTGAACAAAGCCCATCACTATTATGTGAATAACTTGCAACTGCAGAATTTAAGAACTGTTTCTCGTATTAGAAATCTAATCTTTCCCGAAATAAACTAAAGAATGTGTACATACGAATACAAAAGAACATTTATAAGATTATTAGTGTTCGTTACGTAGTGCATACGCATTAAAAATGTAGCGAAAAAAATTAACCATATATAAAAAAAGTGACGGTTTAGCAAGCTTTGATAAAGGTGTAAGTGTCACTTCTCTTGCAAATATATATAAAGTGGTCAAATCAATTATTTGTACTATTAAGAAAAATAAAAAGCGAATTTTGGAAGTGTCTACAAAATGTGAAGGCAGAATCAAAAGGGAAACATTGAGATTGGGAGAAGGCAAAATATAGTATAGTATAGTAAAAGAAACTCTTAAGCGACGATTTTTAAAAATATCCGGAGAAAAACTATCATCCAATCCAGAATTTGTTGAACTTTTCAAAAAGGATCTTTATTCCATAATAGCAAAACACAATTTACAATTAAGATTCTTTGAATCTAGGTGAAAAGATTAGGAAGTGTTTTGAGATAAAAGGAAGGCACGATTTCATTAAGTGTTTGGAGATAAAATGAGGGACCGAATAGCGTTACAAAAACGTTTTGAAAAATGAAATATGAAAAATTAAAAATTAAAAATTAAAAATTAAAAATTAAAAATTAAAAATTAAAAATTAAAAATTAAAAATTAAAAATTAAAAATTAAAAATTAAAAATTAAAAATTAAAAATTAAAAATTAAAAATTAAAAATTAAAAATTAAAAATTAAAAATTAAAAATTAAAAATTAAAAATTAAAAATTAAAAATTAAAAATTAAAAATTAAAAATTAAAAATTAAAAATTAAAAATTAAAAATTAAAAATAAAAATTAAAAATTAAAAATTAAAAATTAAAAATTAGAAATTAAAAATTAAAAATTTAAATTAAAAATTAAAAATTAAAAATTAAAAATTAAAAATTAAAAATTAAAAATTAAAAATTACAAATTAAAAATTAAAAATTAAAAATTACAAATTAAAAATTACAAATTAAAAATTAAAAATTAAAAATTAAAAATTAAAAATTAAAAATTAAAAAATAAAAATTAAAAATTAAAAATTAAAAATTAAAAATTAAAAATTAAAAATTAAAAATTAAAAATTAAAAATTAAAAATTAAAAATTAAAAATTAAAAATTAAAAATTAAAAATTAAAAATTAAAAATTAAAAATTAAAAATTAAAAATTAAAAATTAAAAATTAAAAATTAAAAATTAAAAATTAAAAATTAAAAATTAAAAATTAAAAATTAAAAATTAAAAATTAAAAATTAAAAATTAAAAATTAAAAATTAAAAATTAAAAATTAAAAATTAAAAATTAAAAATTAAAAATTAAAAATTAAAAATTAAAAATTAAAAATTAAAAATTAAAAATTAAAAATTAAAAATTAAAAATTAAAAATTAAAAATTAAAAATTAAAAATTAAAAATTAAAAATTAAAAATTAAAAATTAAAAATTAAAAATTAAAAATTAAAAATTAAAAATTAAAAATTAAAAATTAAAAATTAAAAATTAAAAATTAAAAATTAAAAATTAAAAATTAAAAATTAAAAATTAAAAATTAAAAATTAAAAATTAAAAATTAAAAATTAAAAATTAAAAATTAAAAATTAAAAATTAAAAATTAAAAATTAAAAATTAAAAATTAAAAATTAAAAATTAAAAATTAAAAATTAAAAATTAAAAATTAAAAATTAAAAATTAAAAATTAAAAATTAAAAATTAAAAATTAAAAATTAAAAATTAAAAATTAAAAATTAAAAATTAAAAATTAAAAATTAAAAATTAAAAATTAAAAATTAAAAATTAAAAATTAAAAATTAAAAATTAAAAATTAAAAATTAAAAATTAAAAATTAAAAATTAAAAATTAAAAATTAAAAATTAAAAATTAAAAATTAAAAATTAAAAATTAAAAATTAAAAATTAAAAATTAAAAATTAAAAATTAAAAATTAAAAATTAAAAATTAAAAATTAAAAATTAAAAATTAAAAATTAAAAATTAAAAATTAAAAATTAAAAATTAAAAATTAAAAATTAAAAATTAAAAATTAAAAATTAAAAATTAAAAATTAAAAATTAAAAATTAAAAATTAAAAATTAAAAATTAAAAATTAAAAATTAAAAATTAAAAATTAAAAATTAAAAATTAAAAATTAAAAATTAAAAATTAAAAATTAAAAATTAAAAATTAAAAATTAAAAATTAAAAATTAAAAATTAAAAATTAAAAATTAAAAATTAAAAATTAAAAATTAAAAATTAAAAATTAAAAATTAAAAATTAAAAATTAAAAATTAAAAATTAAAAATTAAAAATTAAAAATTAAAAATTAAAAATTAAAAATTAAAAATTAAAAATTAAAAATTAAAAATTAAAAATTAAAAATTAAAAATTAAAAATTAAAAATTAAAAATTAAAAATTAAAAATTAAAAATTAAAAATTAAAAATTAAAAATTAAAAATTAAAAATTAAAAATTAAAAATTAAAAATTAAAAATTAAAAATTAAAAATTAAAAATTAAAAATTAAAAATTAAAAATTAAAAATTAAAAATTAAAAATTAAAAATTAAAAATTAAAAATTAAAAATTAAAAATTAAAAATTAAAAATTAAAAATTAAAAATTAAAAATTAAAAATTAAAAATTAAAAATTAAAAATTAAAAATTAAAAATTAAAAATTAAAAATTAAAAATTAAAAATTAATAATTAAAAATTTAAAATTAAAAATTTAAAATTTAAAATTAAAAAATAAAAATTAAAAATTAAAAATTAAAAATTAAAAATTAAAAATTAAAAATTAAAAATTAAAAATTAAAAATTAAAAATTAAAAATTAAAAATTAAAAATTAAAAATTAAAAATTAAAAATTAAAAATTAAAGATGTAAAATTAAAAATTAAAAATTAAAAATGAAGAAAGAAGAATTAAAAATGAAAAATTAGAAATTAACCAATTGAAATAATACATAATAATAAATAACTAGTCCAGCACTCGAGTGCAAATTCTAGGAAATATTATTTTTTCATTCAATGTTTTTTAATCTATATATTAAAACAATTTATGAATATTTAAAAGAGCCTAAAGGTATGCTAATCAATTTTCCCAATTCAACACAGAGCGTGTCATAAACAATTTAAATCATTCGCATTAACAGGGTGTAACGAATTATTAGAAATATTTAATTTTGTTTAATATAATATATTTTTAAGACAGATTAAACATAAATTTTATCATTATCAGCTTCTCGTCCATATGAACTATAACTATGCCAATTTTCACACTCTTCCGTGCCCGCATATTGCTTAAAAAGGGAACTAAAAATTTACCTTCACGTATTAATATATAGATTTTTATATTAGAAGAGCCCCTGCAGTTGTTGCTATAAGTGATACATAGATGACGCTTTCTGTTTAATGTTAAAAAAGTGCCATAAAAAATCTTTAATTACTAGTTACAAAATTGGTGTTCACGTCACAAAAAAAAACAAAGAAGAATATTATAGTCGATTTAGACCGATACTATACCCTTTATCATGTGTTTAGAGAAAGGGTCTTAGGTGCAACTAATTGAATATAGAAAATAAGCATAAACCAAATTTTAGTGGCACTGTTAATTTTTTTTTTTTTTTTTTTTTTTTTTTTTGATGATATACTCATATGGGTACTAGATCGAAAAATGGAACGATCCTAACCATATTTGTAAAGACACTTATTTTTTGCAACAACATATCCAAGCCAAATTTAAGAATAATCTGTGCAATATTTTGCACAGGAAGCAACTTTATATGGGGACTCTGACTAATAATTTTTCTACAAAGTTTATTTTTGGACTACTAAGTAATAGGTATAATAACAATAAATAAACCAAATTTGACATAGATTCATAGCGGTCATTTGTTTGGGAACTAGGTCTGCACATGCCCCCATTCTCACAAATTTCATTAGCGTTCATCCTATGGCCGACAAAAGCTTACGCACAAAATTACATCAAAATATATTCATACTTGTGACGTGTAGTTTGATTACAAAATCATCGAAACGGTATTGTAACTTCTTTTATTCAAAATATTGTGAGATCGCCAGATTCTAATACATAAATTTAAACCATATTACGGAATCGTTTAGAAAATTAATCTTTGGAAGAAATTCTATACATAAAACGTTATTTAAAAGTAACAAAAAGAATTGCTTTGATGCATCAAATAAACCAGATTTGCTCTTTTTATTAAATCTTAGTTTTTATTGTTCTTTTTTGTAATAAAAGAAATAGAATCTTAAACAAGTTCTTTAATTTTATTTTGAAGATTTTATTTGATGATTTTTAAAAATTAAATGAAGATTTTGCAGATTATTTCACAAAAAATCATAGATTTTTGTTAGTCTGTCAACACTGGTGGCCACTGAAAATTCTATTAAACCTCACATCCATTAAATTGGCTTAATTTTGCTGTCATTGTACTTTTTCACCAGTTTAAAGCATTTAATTTTTGCACTTTTCATAGATATTCCCATTATCATATGTAAACATGTACACCCAAATTTTTACACAGCACCAATATGTGGGAGTTACAAAAAAAGGGTAAACGAATTTAACAAACTCAACAACAGCAGGAAAAATAAGTCCGGATCATTAACCATAATTATGAAATGTGTCATTGTCAATTCTGTGTAAAATACTTGACAAGCTGCTGCTTACATAACATTTCATATGCAAACAGATTCCTCCCTCTTCATTTACACGAGATTTACATTAATGTCAGTCAATCAGTACTGCTTATAGGAGCACACATCCTTTCGTTAACAAAAACCCAATTGATTAATGGGAAAATTTTAAATTTAACAAGTATTAAAGTATTAACTTCGGCTGTGCCGAATTTTTAATACCCCCCGCACAATATTATAACCAAGGTTGTCAAAAAAAAGGCTAGATTTCACATTGAAATGGTAGAATTTTTTTAATGATGTTTAAAACTAATGAGATAATAAAAATTTTAGAGCTCTATTAATTGAAAGCACTAATTAAATGTAATCAACATAAATGTAAATACATACATACATGCAATTATGTCCTTGTTTCTTTAAAGATGGTTATGCTCTTACTCTCATTGATAAACCATTCGTTCACATGTACAAAAACAAAACAGAAAGAACAAGCAAACAAAAATGTATGTGTACGCATCACTGATACATGTTCTGCTACGTACGAAAATTTTTCCCTATATTTTGCTTCTTATGTGAAATTTTATAGCATTTTTTAAAGATGTGTCCACATTTTAGGCTATATCTTGGCACAGTGACGTCCGATTTACCCAATTTTCAACAGCAATCTGCTCGAAATAATAACAAACAATATTATCCTAACTTAGCTCAGGTAAATGGTTTATTTTGTGAATGACCGGGATTTCAAAAGACAGACGGACATCGCTATATCGACTTGAGTTGTTATAAGGATCAAGAATATATATACTTTACGCGGTCGCAAATTCATTTTTCAATACGTTACAAACGGATTGACAAACTGATATATACCCTCTGCACAGTGGTCTGTAGGGTATAAAAAGAGAGGCTCTCAACTAAAACAGGATTTTCTTTAAAAAAAAAAACATGAAATTTTGTATTAAGAAAAGAAACAAAATGACTTTCTTGCCTCAAGACGCTACATGCTGATTCTATTCATAAATATTTTATTTCTACATTCAATTACATAGTTGGCTTTTTATCAACTGGCGTGGTTAAATTTATTTTCTTTTTTTTTTATATACTTTCAAAAGTCAGTGAATAAAAAAAAAATATAATAAAAACTTTATGATGAAACAAGCACTTGAGCACGTGGCAATGATGATGCTTAAGACATTTTTAAAGGTGGAGAAATAGTACTCGTAATAACATATATATTTTTATCTTTTAAATTTATAAAAACGAAATTTTAAGAATTTTTATTCTTCTTCCTAATACGGCCGGCCATTTATAAATATTTGCTTAACTTTAATTAAGTACTTATAAAAAATTCGTTTTT
This sequence comes from Cordilura impudica, assembly GCA_963682025.1. NCBI lineage: Eukaryota > Metazoa > Arthropoda > Insecta > Diptera > Scathophagidae > Cordilura > Cordilura impudica. The sequence goes on from OY821521.1 coordinate 7,255,456, forward strand.
AACTGGCGAAGATACATAAAGGTATTCTTTAAATGCCCAGTAGGACTGAGAGACTAAACAATATTTATTACTGTTCAAAGATTTCATAAGGTGGACGAACATTTTTAGACTTTTTTTACCTTCACATATCTTTAAAAAATTAGTCGTTCCATTTCTAACTTATGAAAAATATGGATTGTCAGGTATATTGTGAATCACAGTGAAAATGGGTCACACTTAAATAATTTATATATTTGGAACTTTTTTTTGGGAGAGGAAAATTAAAGAGTTTATTCCTTTAATATAAATTATTTAATATTTAACTAAAAAAAATATATTTCATAAATTCTAAAAAAAACACATTAACGTTTTTAATTAAGGCATAGCAAAAATGATCTGACAGCGAAAATGGCTCAGATTATTTAGTACTTTTTTAGCCATGTATAAATTGAGTGAGCAGAGAGTATATATAAGTTTGTCATTCCGTTTGTAATAATTAGAGGAAAAATTCTGGGCGGCATAAAATATATACATTCGTGATCCTTATTAACAAACGGAATTGATATAGCAATGTCCGTCTGTCCGCCTATGGAAATCACGATCACACTCGCAATACGTCAGCTGGGTTACAAGTTTTTAGTGAAAACGATAAATTGGCATACTGAACAGGTTACTGTTTAATATCATCCAAATCATCCTAATGGGTCCGAGATTTCAATGGAAATGTATTGTTGTTAATCTGAATTTTGTAATTTGTGTGTCATAGTTGTAAAGTTGTTGTTTTTGTGGTCGTTGTGTTTGTAGCATTTGCCCAATGAGTGTATGTGTATCCAGAATGTATCCGATTGGCTAATAACTTCCAGCTATCCAATGGGACAATTTTTTTATTTTTTTCCTCAAATTATTTGTTAGCAAAAAAATTTATTTTTATAAATTCGTTTTTTTTTTTTTTATATTTATGAAATAAAAATGTTCGAACAATATTTGCAAAAAGATTTAAAGGCCATTGTTCTGTAAAATTTTAGTTTTTCGCACAATTTCTCGCTTCTATTTTTATTATTGCTTTGCTTTGCCGCTGCACACTTCATGTTTAGGGTTTTCGGCTCTTTTTGTTTAGTTTTTTAACACACTTCGGCAAATGTTTTTAATAATTTTTTATTTTAATATTATTCTTAATAAAATATAAAACGATTTTAATTGCAGGGTTTTGATGAATTCAAGGAATTCGCGTGCAAATTATATTTTTTCAGTAAATTTTTTTTCAATGATTTTTTAATATATATATATGTATATAAAATGTATGAATATATAAATAAAATTGTTTAAATTGTGAATTTTTCAATAAAATAAATTAAAAATATTTGTTGAACACACAGCAGAAAATAGGTTTGTTAATAAATAATTTTAAGAGCCTAAAGGTATGCTAATCTGCTTTAGCTAAACACATACACAACATTGTTTAGTTTAAATATGTAATTTATGTATGTGTTATGCTATATGTTTGTATATAGTTATATATGTAAACATGGTGCACATGTGCAAAGAAATACCTTTCAAATGGCATATTAATTTTGTCAAAATCGGCTGGTATGAAGGTGTGGAAGATGTCACAATAAATCGCCTGGCTTATTAATATTATAGATTTCCTATCAAAAATATGTTCTAATATTTTTCTCATGAAATCAGCGCAAATCTAGCAGATTTGCGGTCACAAGAACTCGCCTAGCCTATTAATATTATAGATATGGAGGAGAAGTTGAGAATGATAAAATTTATGTATAATATGTCTTAAAAATATATTAAATTAAATAAAATAAAATATTTCTAATAATTCGCTACACCCTGTTAATGCGAATGATTTAAATTGTATATCAGACGCTCTGTGTTGAATTGTGAATTGCTAAAATTGATTAACATACCTTTAGGCTCATTTATTTATTCATAATTTTTATATATATATATATAACGGGTGATTTTTTTGAGGTTAGGATTTTCATGCATTAGTATTTGACAGATCACGTGGGATTTCAGACATGGTGTCAAAGAGAAAGATGCTCAGTATGCTTTGACATTTCATCATGAATAGACTTACTAACGAGCAACGCTTGCAAATCATTGAATTTTATTACCAAAATCAGTGTTCGGTTCGAAATGTGTTTCGCGCTTTACGTCCGATTTATGGTCTACATAATCGACCAAGTGAGCAAACAATTAATGCGATTGTGACCAAGTTTCGCACTCAGTTTACTTTATTGGACATTAAACCAACCACACGAATGCGTACAGTGCGTACAGAAGAGAATATTGCGTCTGTTTCTGAGAGTGTTACTGAAGACCGTGAAATGTCGATTCGTCGCCGTTCGCAGCAATTGGGTTTGTGTTATTCGACCACATGGAAGATTTTACGTAAAGATCTTGGTGTAAAACCGTATAAAATACAGCTCGTGCAAGAACTGAAGCCGAACGATCTGCCACAACGTCTAATTTTCAGTGAATGGGCCCTAGAAAAGTTGGCAGAAAATCCGCTTTTTTATCGACAAATTTTGTTCAGCGATGAGGCTCATTTCTGGTTGAATGGCTTCGTAAATAAGCAAAATTGCCGTATTTGGAGTGAAGAGCAACCAGAAGCCGTTCAAGAACTGCCCATGCATCCCGAAAAATGCACTGTTTGGTGTGGTTTGTACGCTGGTGGAATCATTGGACCGTATTTTTTCAAAGATGCTGTTGGACGCAACGTTACGGTGAATGGCGATCGCTATCGTTCGATGCTAACAAACTTTTTGTTGCCAAAAATGGAAGAACTGAACTTGGTTGACATGTGGTTTCAACAAGATGGCGCTACATGCCACACAGCTCGCGATTCTATGGCCATTTTGAGGGAAAACTTCGGAGAACAATTCATCTCAAGAAATGGACCGGTAAGTTGGCCACCAAGATCATGCGATTTGACGCCTTTAGACTATTTTTTGTGGGGCTACGTCAAGTCTAAAGTCTACAGAAATAAGCCAGCAACTATTCCAGCTTTGGAAGACAACATTTCCGAAGAAATTCGGGCTATTCCGGCCGAAATGCTCGAAAAAGTTGCCCAAAATTGGACTTTCCGAATGGACCACCTAAGACGCAGCCGCGGTCAACATTTAAATGAAATTATCTTCAAAAAGTAAATGTCATGGACCAATCTAACGTTTCAAATAAAGAACCGATGAGATTTTGCAAATTTTATGCGTTTTTTTTTTTTTAAAGTTATCAAGCTCTTAAAAAATCACCCGTTATATAGATTTAGATAGATTTTTCTGACCCAAGGTTAGATATTTTCTGCAAAATTTATGAATACAAAAGTTTTCCACTATGTGGTTAGGATATATTAAGTTTGAGGTGATGTTTGTAACTGCCAAAAATATTGGACCTTTATCCATCTTTTATTATACGGATCGACTCAAAAACACTTTCTGAATCGATTAAACGATGTCCGTCCGTCCGTCTGAGTGTTATGAATACAAAAGTTGGTCGTACCGGTGCACCGCAGTAGAGTTGTCAGAAGTTGTTATATACTTATAAAAAAGGGTTGAGATATAATGTGCTTAATTGTTACAGGTACATTTACATAGGTATCTTTCAAAAACATTAATAGTCTGAATTAGAGTTATATAGTTTAAATACCTGTCAAAATGGGAAACAATTTAAATAACAGGTAAATGGTAAAAAAAAACTATTGCGACATAGCCCTTTAAGATATCAGCAGGTATGCTTCACCTTTTAAAAGGGGTTAGGGTGTGGGTTTTTTATGCTTCTAAAAGTGGTAATAAAAGATAAAAATTTGTAAATGGTAAAAAAAAAACTATTGCGACATAGCCCTTTAAGATATGAGCAGGTATGCTTCACCTTTTAAAAGGGGTTAGGGTGTGGGTTTTTTTATGCTTCTAAAAGTGGTAATAAAAGATAAAAATTTGTAAATGGTAAAAAAAAAACTATTGCGACATAGCCCTTTAAGATATGAGCAGATATGCTTCACCTTTTAAAAGGGGTTAGGGTGTGGGTTTTTTATGCTTCTAATAGTGGTAATAAAAGATAAAACTTTTTATTTTACATAATTGCAAGAAAGAGTATTTATAATACTGTTTCCACAATTATTATTCATTACAATTTGTGCAATGGCTAAGTACTGTTACAGAGACCTGGCAGATATTTATTTTCAACGAAATGATGTAGACGATGTAATTTTGCACATAGTGAGCAACGACTTTTTTAAGAATTGTAACCTAGAAGACATTGAAATGGACAAAGGAAAAATTACTAATTTTGCATCGAATTTGAAAAGACGGTACATTGGATGCTCTCATAGCAAGGCAAACGTTACCAAGACTGGTTAATAAAGGAACTTATTTTTGAGAGTGCATCTACAACTGCCAACGAAAGTGGAAAAAAGGGTCGACCAGCAAAACCAATTGACGGATGTAGTGAAAGATCTCGAAAGCGAAAGCTGGAGAATATCAATTCTCAAAGAATTATTAAGGATTCATTTTTGCACCAAATTCAACCAACCCAAAATAAAAAAAATAAACATTAACAAAAAGGTATAGCGTCTTAGAGCCATCAACTAGTAGAGCAACTGAAATTGATGTATGGAAAAATGAAATTCCTTCTTCAACAAAGTATTGCAGACCAATAAAATTTGCATTTAAAAAGGAAACCAAAGATGTCATAACTGAAGAAGTTCAAAAAATAAAAGATCAAATTAAGGAACTTCAACCAGTAATATTTAAATTTGATGACCAAGACATTGAAGTACATTTTAAAATGTGTCTCACAATGATTGATGGAAAAGTTGCACAAGCTTTAACTGGAACAAAGTCAACGTCAAGCTGCATTATATGCCAAAAGACATCAAGTCAATTAAGCCAACCCCCACCAGAAGACGATAGTTTTAAGGAAGCCTACGAATTTGGAATGTCCCCTCTTCATGCTAGAATAGAATACGTTTTATGGAGCATATTCTTAAATTGGGTTATGATTTGGAATTTGGTCCGTTAGGCGAAACAGTGAGAAAAAGCAAAGAAAATGAAGAAAAAAGAAAGCAAAAAAAAAAACAAATTCAACAAAAATATCTACAGCTAGGCCTCGTAATCGACCAACCAAAACAAGGGGAAGGAAACACAAATGATGGAAATACTGCAAGGAGATTTTTTTCCGATCCGGAAACTGCAGCATCTATCACAGGTGTAGATCATGAATTAATAAGACGATTCAAAATCATATTACAAGTTCTAGCATGCAGCAGAAAGATAAATGAAAAAAAAATTTGGAGAGTACGCCAATAAAACAGCTATACATTATAATGTAAAATACTCTTGGAGATATATGCCATCCACAGTTCATAAAATTTTGTACCATGGGGAACAAATAATTCAAAACAATGTGCTACCAATAGGAAATCTATCTGAAGAAGCGCAAGAAAAAAGGAACAAAGACTACAGATTCTTTCGCGAGCACAACACAAGGAAAATGTCCAGATGTTGTACTAATGAAGAAGACCTTATCACTATTTTGTTGTGCACTTCAGATACATATATGTCCAACATTCGACAAAAATGGAAAACTACCTCTATTGGATTAGACGAAGAAGCTAAACAACTTCTAGAAGATGAAAATCAAGGCTATTTAGAAGAAATTTTTACTAAAATTGGTTGATTTAAAGTACTTTTTCATTACACTAACAATAAGTTACACTTTTTTTTATATAGTTAAAAAAATTTCTTGATTTAAAAATTTATATTTTTGTAAATTTACAATAAAAATTGTTATATTTCATAAATTTACCATAAAAATTGATATAGAATTATTTAAAAAGACATTTAAAAAAAATTTAACCTAGAAATCTTTACGGCTAGGGAGGAATTTGCAGATGTTAATGAGATTCGAAATATTATTAGAGACTTGAAACCAAGGAAGGCTTCTGGTTTAGACGGTATTAAGAACTTTATGTTAAGACAATTACCAAAGTCTTCAATTATATATCTGTGCTTTATAATAAACTGTTGTTTAAAACTGCAATATTTTCCGAAAATATGGAAAACCGCTAAGGTTGTACCAATACTGAAACCGAATAAACCCCCAAATTCAGCCAGAAGCTACAGACCAATAAGTTTACTCAGTAGCCTAAGTAAAGTACTGGAAAAAGTTCTTAAAGTGAGAATTTGGAAGTTTGTGGAACGATTTAATATTATTCCAAGGAATCAATTTGGGTTCAGGCCATTTCATAGTACCGTTCACCAGATTAAACGGATTTACAACCATATAAATACTGGTTTTGGAATTGGAAATTCGACAATTCTTATTACTTTGGACATTGCAAAAGCATTTGACTCAGTATGGCATAATGGATTATTGTATAAAATGATCCAATTAAATTTTCCACTTTATCTTGTTAAGACCATCGAATACTTTTTAAAAAATAGATTGTATTGTGTATGTCTAAATGATAGTTATTCCGATCTCTTTGAGATCCCAGCTGGAGTCCCACAAGGCTCCGTTCTGGGCCCAGTATTATATACATTATTTTGTTCAGACATGCCAGATCTGAACAGATGTGAGTGTGCAGCATATGCTGACGACACCTGCATATTTTTTCGCACCAGTTTGGTCCAGATATTGTGACTGAATTGCAGTGCGCATTGGACTTATTGGTAGCTTATTTTCAAAAGTGGAAGATAAGAATTAATGAGGACAAGACTCAAGCTGTATTTTTCACCCGAAAGCGCAAATCTTGTTTTTATCCTACTAGCCAATTGGAAATTAATGGGACTCGTGTACCGTGGGCCGATAATGTTAAATATTTAGGGGTATACTTGGATAGAAAACTAATTTTTGATTTCCATATAAAGAAACAGATAGAAAAATTTAACATTGCAAGAAACATGTTATACCCTCTTATAAAACGTGGATCTCCATTAAGTATTGCTAACAAAATTATTTTAGCAAAGGTCATATTTCAGTCTATTATCCTATATGCAAACCCAGTCTGGGGTGTTTGCGCTATGTCGCATGTCAAGAAATTGCAAATTTGTCAAAACAAACTGCTGAAAATGATGTTAAATCTGCCATGGCACTTCTCCACCAAAGATCTTCACAACAATAACAATATTAGTTTAATACGTGATAGAATACATTCTACCACAGAGCGCTTTAAATTTTTCTGCACATTATCAGATAATCCACTTATTTCCAGCTTGTATGATTAAACATCTATGTACGGCTCAGATACTTTAACTAAGTTATAGTATTTGGGCTGTGACTTGATGTTGTATTTCATATAATTCTTAAAATCAATTATGTTTCTGTAAATAATAATTATTCATTATAATTATAATTATTCTAATACATTTTTCTATAAAATTTTTGGAATATAATTATTATAATATTTATGTTTTTTTTTTTTTTTTGTTTACTTTTAAACCTAACTTCACTGTTTTCAGGCTCCCACAAGGCATATTGCAGAATCGTAAAACTGTGTTTTGTAGACCTGCTGTATGATTGGGGAGTTGGTCTGTCTTATACTAAATCAGAGGTTTTTCATAATGAATTTTTCCTCTGAAATAAATTTTTATTCTTAAATATATATGTTATTTTCAATAACTAATAAATATTATCGATGAAAAGTTAATAAACAACTAAAACTCTGTAAATTGTGTGATAACATTAGGTTAAGCAAATACTTTTAATAAAATAAATAAAAAAAAAAAAAAAAACTAAAGCAAAAACATACGAGTTTTTCCTTGAAACCCTCCGTAACTTTTTTTATTTTCGGTCGAAGATTACGTTTTATAGCAAAACTTAAAGGCTAAAGTCTCACCTACCAAACAAAAAAAACCGCATATAAAAATTCCAATCCAATCAACAGTTATAGACAGCCTTCTCGTCAAATGGTCCACTGTGCAGCGGTTTGTTTAGGTTCGTTATCTGGTAACAGTGAAAATTGTCCTTTATTACCGAGTTTCTCAGGAATTCGTTAAGGAATCTTTTTAAGTTTGTTAAATATTGACTCTGTCCTTGGTTCCCTCGACAAATAGAATTTTTCCATTAACAGCAGATGAACACGTAGCCAGACCATCATGTTGTTAAGATGCACTTAGTCGTGAATTATTTTCTATGTCTTTTTTGAATATCCAACGTATATCACCTTTAAAAAATATAATTTTTTATAATTCGAATTTAAACTTGAAATATATTGATGATATTTTCCACCATTTCACGAGCTATTTTCAAAATTTGTGCTGACTTTTTCCAACTTTATAATCTTGTATTTAGAAATGCATTTAAGTTCTGCCCAGTAGTGTGGAGGAGAAATGGATAATTTTTATGAAAATATAACCCTATAAAAGGTTAGCATTCCAAATAGAATGGGACCACATTTTCATATGTATATGTGAATTAGTTGTATTAAAATAATGAACTCGAATGATATTATTCGATTTTTTTAACTTTTGAAATACACAAAAAAAAATTGGTCAAATTTCCAAAAGGGTTGTTAAAAACTTTCACAAGGCAATTCAATTATTAATAGAAAGGCAATCTAGATTGTTTTCTGGTTCTTTTTCATACTTTTTGCTATACCACTGAAGTTATTCAAAACAAAGAAAAAATATCAAACAGAACGAAATATAGACAACGATTCCAATGGCACTTTCTAACAATATAAGTTAATTTCATTTATTGCCAGTTTTTAAATTGCCAACAAGGCGATAGAAAGTTTAAAATATTTTCAATTTTGTGGCATGATTTAACTAACTATAGAACAACATACCACACACACACACACACACTACACACAAACACATACAAACCCATGCACACAGGCATATGAAGTAAGACCATTTATATACAACAAAAATTTCTTATGTTAAAGTCTTCGTTCTAAGTAAATAAGAACAATTTAAACAAAAACAACTCAACTAAGACCCAGGAAGTTTGTATTTGTCACGAAAAAAGTTTATCAGGACAAGAAAAGCAAACCAAACACCACATTTATTGTATTGAACATATAAAAGAAAAAAAAAATTTTAAATGTCCCTTATTAATGCTTCTTTTGGGGAAATTCAAGCGTGAAGTGGATTTTTTGTATTTTGCTACACCTTGAATACTTATAGAGTAACTGAGAAATATTCATAAAATTTCCATAATGTAATTTGTTTCACCATACAAATTGTTTGAAATCAAATTAAAAAATGAAATTTTACTTTCGAAATAATATTTCTTTCAGTAATTTCTATATGTTTATACCCTATACCACTCTGTGATAGGGGTGTAATGACTTTATGCTGATGTTTGTAACATTAAAAATATCTCAATAAGATCCGTCTTTTATTATACCGATCGACTCGATCGATTTAATTTTCTGAGTCGATTTAGCGATGTCCGTCTGTCTATCTGTTTATCCGTCTGTGTGCCCATGTCAACTAAAGGTCGCAAATATGAATAAATTTTGATAAAATTTTGTATATGTGCTTTTGTGGACCACAGGACGAACGTTATTGAAATTGGGGAATATCGGTGCATGTTCGGAACTAGTCCCCTTACAAACACAGTACAACACATGTTTTTGGGACTCAATTCTCACAATTGCACCTGAAAGTATCCCCAAAAATAAAAACTTCTGTGGAAAATTTCCCGAAAACAATTTCCCAAATACAATTTCCCGAAAACAATTGCCCGAAAAAACAATTCCGCGAAAAAACAATTCCCCGAAAACAATTTCCCGAAATTACAATTTCCCGAAAACAATTTCCCGAAAACAATTTCCCGAAATTACAATTTCCCGAAAACAATTTCCCGAAATTACAATTTCCCAATTTTTAGTTTACAACTTCCCATATATTCTTGATTTCCCCCATAAAAAAAACTTGCTGCATACGATTTCTCCAAAAAAAACAATTTCCCGAGTATACGACTTCTCGAAAAAACAATTCCCCCACCCCGCACCGCGCCCTTCCTCTTCCACCCTCCCTCGTCATTCGGACCTATTTATTGGAGTGTCATACGCTTATTTTTCATTGTGACGCTTCGACCGGAATTTCTGATGGTATTGTTTCGGAAATGCCATCAACAAGTTATTTGAAGAAATAGTAATTTCGGGAAATTGTAGTTTCGGGAAATTGTGTTCGGGAAATTGTTTTCGGGAAATTGTTTTCGGAAAATTTTCCGCAAATCATCTGCATCATCTTCGGTGCTTTCATCTTCAAACTGCATAATTTTAGAACTCCACCAACAAGCCTCCGCAAGCAATGCATCTAATTTCGAAGGAGTTTTAGGAAAGAACCGTGTACAGCAAGATGACATACAGACACGAGTGGACAAGTTGCTGTATTATTTTGAAAAAATCAATGCATCCATCGTTAAAATTACATTTCATACATTTCCACCTTGATACCGTCTTGGCACAATTACCTCCGGAATCGGACGAACAAGGAGAGAGGTTCTACCAGGTGACATTGCCAATGGAAAAGCGATTCAAAGGCAAAAAATTAGATGCATTGCTTACGGAGGTTTGTTGGTGGAGTTCTAAAATTATGCAGTTTGAAGATGAAAGCACCGAAGATGAAGATTTTTGTAATCCAGTTGGATTGTAATCCAGTTATTTAGCAAAAAAAGGTGAAATGGGCACTTTTGCGATTTTTAAGGCACTTGATGCACTTTTTTCGGGTAGGTTTGTTCCGCTTTTTTCTCCTATTCAATATCTACAACTTTCTTTCAGACACAAAAGAGATATTCCGTACGGTTACTGAGTTATAACCGTGTTAAAATATACAAGAAGTGATAAAAATCCACCTTAAGCAAATTCGAGAGAGAAATTCGTATGGCCATTAAATTATAATGGCAGCCAACTTGACAAAACTATTGATGCGGAAGTTCTTATTCTTCGGGCTGCTTTCAGTTGAAATTCTCAGAATTGAGTCCCAAATCAATGAGCCGGAAAATGTTGTACTGTGAAAGGACCCCTATGAGTTCGTCTTAAATTGTCGTAAGATCCAAATTATAATATAAATCTAGGTCAAACCTGGTTTGTATTTGATATGTTATTAGTACCCCAAAAATAAACCCTATAGGATCATTTTTAGTCATAGTCCCCATATAAAGTTAATTTCCGATTTTCGCTTAAATCTACCTAGAAACAGAAGTATTACACAGATTTTCCTTAAATGTGGGTTGCATATGTTTTTTTCGAAAAATAAGTAGCTTAATCCCGATTGGTCTATTTTTCGACCTAGTTCCCATATAAAAATCCAATATGGTCTTCCTCATATTGGCAAGGAACAAATTTATAACAATGACACACACATTTGATGTACGCCTATTTCACTGTGGAACATTTTCGGGGTCATTGTCTGGGAGGGTGGGGGGTGAGAAATTCCAAGTCAGGGTAAAAGTACTAGGCCAGTATAATAAAACCTCTACAGGGTTTCGGGTTTTCAGATTTTATATATTAGTAATAATTATTTATTTACAATTTTCTGAAGAAAGAAATGAGACTGTTGTACCGAGTTTTCTATATCCAATTAGTTGAACCTAAGACACTTTCTCTATCATATTGTCGGCCTAGACTGACCATAATTTTCTTACTTGTTTTTATTTACAGAATTGGTATTTACCGCAGCAAATTTGTAAAAAAAAAAGAAAGAAAGTTGCCACAACTTTATAGAGAGAATCAGAGTTGAAAAATAAGAATATTAGAGACGCCGCACAGTGGCGCCATTTGAGTTTTTTCGTTGCAAAAATCATATCTTTTGAACCGAATAACATAATTGAACAGTTTAAACAGCATATGATAGATAACTGTTCAGCCTATGAAATGAGCGTTTGGAAAGGGTGCTACGCTTTATAGGGACCTACTTATGGGTTATCAAAGTTAAAATTTGTAGAAAAATCAATTTTATGGTAACTAAAAAAAATTATTTTTACATTTTTAGATTGTTTTTATTTTTTTTCTTTAGGGTTTTATGTTTTAAATTATTACCCAACAAATTAAAAAAAAATTACTTCTTTTTTAAATTTATTTTTTCAATTTTCTGTAAAATATTCATCACAATTCGTAAGAGAAGGTATATCTAAAAGACTAATCATTTCTAAACTATAATTATTTTCTAACTCTATTCGTGACTTCACATGCCGCAGGGAAGAAATAAGTGGATCGGAAGATGCTGCCAACATGTTGAAGAGGTCCTCATTTTGCCTTACCCTTGATGCTTTGAATGTGTTGTGCAATCTATAGCTTTTATAAAATTTGTTAAGAGACTCCTGTGCTTCTTCAGAAAGCTCTCCAATTGGCAAAGACTGGTACTCAATTATATCTTTGCCAGGCGCCAATATTTTATGGACGGTCGGGGTCAACTTCTTCTGTGGATACATTTCTGCTAAAAGAGATGCAGTTTTCGATGCATATTCTCCATACTTTGTAGAATTGACATTTTCTTTGCAGTTTAAAACATTCAAGATCGTTCCTAATCTTTTCACGATTTGATTGTCAATTCCAGTGATTCTAGTTACTGCCTCATCATTTTCAAAAAATCTCCTAGAAGTGTTTCCATCGTTTGAGTTACCGTATCCGTGCTTGGGACAGTCTACTTTTAGTCCAACTTGTTTAAAAAAAGCATCCTGTATTTGCTTCTTTCTGATCTTTTCCTTATCCTTTATTGATGTATTTTCATCAAAGTTTTCCTCCTCTTGTGGTAGGGTATACGCCAGTTTTAGCAAGAACTCCATACACCTTATCCTTGCATGCAATGGTGACATTCCATATTCGTAATTCTCCTCGTTTGTAGAATCGTTTAAATTACCAAAGTTCTTCTGACTCTTTTTGCAAATCGGGCATGACAATGTTGAGGTTGTTCCTGTCAGTTCGTTTACGACTTTTCCGTCAACCGCGGTCAGGTGGAACTCGTAATTGCATTCAATATATTTTCGTTCTCCAATTTGCAGCTTTGTAGGCTTAATCTTGCTTATTTGTTCTTCAATGTCCTTCACCGTGGTCCTTATGAGTTCTGCCGATTCCCTTGCGAATTGAAACATTATTGGTCGGCAATAATGCACTGATGACGGACGTGGATTTTTCCAGTGTAGGGAAACATCAGATTTTAGCCGCAAAGGAACAACAGATGCCATAAACATATTTCCGTCCGATATTGTAGCGTCATCGGAAGATATCCTTTGCTTATAAACGCTTTGTCCGGATGATCCATCGCAGCCCCATTTGCTGATCAATGTCAGTTTCTCAGGAAGAATTTTCACCTCATTTTCAGGAAGACTCTCCAACAACCTGCAGATTGGCTTTCACAGAGACTTCCGTAAACTCCGTATGCAGTGGTCGTGAATTTATTTTGGGTTGCGTAATATGCTTGTATCCTGGTAAAACGTCAGCCCCGTGTCGCATCAAGGATGCCCGTAGTATCTCATATTTTTCTTTGGAAAGTTGTAAGTCCATAAACAAGGCCAAGGATTCTTCGGAACCATACTTTTTAATGTGTGCGTTTGTGGGCGTGGGAATGCTTTCCTTAATCCTTTTTAGTCGCAGTGGGCTTGCATCAGCAACAGATTTTGTAATCTGCGACCTAACTCTTTTACTATCCTTTGTGTATTTAATAGACAGCGCGTCCGATAAATGCTTCGTGGTCAAGTCATTGGTGGCATCGGCAAGTTTCCTCTTTCTTGTGAAAATTGAACACTCCTCAATACTTTTTTTGGCCTTCCTTTTGCTCCTCTGGTTGATGTGGTGGGTTTATCTACTGCCAATATATCCAGGATGGTGTCTTCATTAAGCCAGTCCTCGTATTTGGAGTTGAAGTTCTGAATGGTTCGATTAGATTTCACCCATTTTGCCTTAATATTTGCATATATCAGATAAAAATTATTTTTTATAATTTCGCTTCTCTCAATATTTCCGTATAAGCTATCAAGTTCTTCTGAAGCAGCTTCCGTGAAAAACTTTGGTGTGGTTGACCTTCTAAACAGTTCAAATAATTTTAAATTATTCAACCCCATGTTTTCAGTACTTAAATTGTTTAACGCCATGGTTTCAGTACTTGTAGCGCCAACTTTCAGTCTAAGACTAATCCAGGCATTATGCTTATTTTGCAATATATAGGCTTATGCTACCATGCCTAAAAATTTACCTGTTCCCTGCATACACATGGATTTAGGCTGAATTATGCAATTTTGATATTATGCTCGTGTCTAAATAAGATTTGTGCCTACCTGGAGGGACCATAAGTCAATATTGTTCTTGACCATTTGTACTCCAAAGTAATTTTTAAGTGAGGTGCGTACCTGCGAATTTCAATGAGTAGTTTTTTGTGCATCCTGTATCTGTAACAGAATATTGGGAGTAGACTTTGGCAGAGACTCACAGGTAGACAACCGACTTAAAATGCAATTTTCAAACTATTAGATCAAACTACTGTCAGTCAAAACATGTAAGGGATGCACGCCAAACAATTTCTGCAACCATGTCTTTTTAAACTTTTTTACCTCTAGAAGCCAAACGGGCACGTACGGGCAGATAAAACCTTTTGAATTATGTAAAGAAATAATCAAAGAACATGTTTTGCAAATATGGCAAATATAGAAAAATACAGATTTTTTTTATTTTCCGTGAAAGTTGAAAAATAGCGAAAAAACGGATAGTTTTTAAATAGTGATTTACCAGGAGAAACACAAAGCAAACAGTTAATTTTTTTTTATCATTATACATTTAATAAATACATCAATCAATACAAACAAAAAATAAGGCGATTCGTTACCTATTTTTCGTGATATTACACCTGAAATCGCAACAAATTGACTAAAAATTGTGTGTTTTTTTGAAAACCGAAAGTCGGTCAACTTTGAACGGTTATATCTTCTAAACTAAAAATGTGATATTATTAAGAGTAACATATTTGAAATCGTTGAGAAGTTTCCTATAACATGGGTTTATTCAAAACTTCGTCGGCGCACATGAAAATTTTGATTTTTGCAACCTCGTTTGCTCTACGGCAGCCACTGTGCGCCGCAACGAAAAATTTAATACATTTTACTACAACAGCTCAGTTTTATATGCAAAATAACATGTGTTCACACTCTTATTCTCCCCTCAGTAGTCAATATACAAATTAATTATCCTCACATACTACAGAATCTATTGATTGTTGTTACTTAAACCCAAGAATCCCATAACAAATCTATTGATGTAACTTTATTGACAATGATTGCCATTAAATAAATGTGTTACTCCAAAAATTACCTGTAATCCAATTTGAAATACTAAGAATATAATATGTAATTTTTATTTTCTTTTTTTTTTATTCTGTTCAACAATGATGGCAACATAGTGGCTTAAAGAACAGATCTTCTTAAATTTTGTTGCAATTTCAAGTTAATTTTAATTTTATTTTAAAATAATTGCACCGTGTTACAAATTAAAAAATTAATATACTTTAAAATAACCTAGTGGAAGGTCTCTATATCCAATTAGTTGGACCTAAGGAAAATTTGCTTAATTTTTATTTTATTTGATGTCAGGTATTTTTCGTATCGACTTTTGCATCATACGTGGACTCAGACCGAATTTTTTCTCTGTATATGCCCACATTTGCTTTCATCGGCCGGATGTTTTCGCCTTATGTGAGACCCAAGTAAGTGGGGATGCTGATCTACAGGGTTTCACATACCTGGTTATCAGCTTCATTCCTTGTTATTCTTCATTCTTCATTCTTCGCGACAATGCTGTGTACCAGTACCAGCAACATCTGAACTGTAATGATGCAGAATTTAACTCACTTTGGGTTATGTTCAAAATCAGGTCACACATTTTGCACTTCGGGTTTCTATATAGAAGCCCAAATACAGAAAGGGAGCATACCTATAATGGCTTCGACGCCCTTTCTGAATCCATATCTAGAATCCTAGAGAGTTGCCCGAATAGTGAAATCATTGTTGCCGGCGATGTTAATATCCATAACTCTACCAGGCTCCACCATTCGAGTCAAACAACTCCCGAAGGCCGTTACGTTAAGCTTTTCGCGGCGCATAACCATCTAGCGCAACTAGTTAATCAACCAATGCACATTCCGTGCATTGAAGGGCAACGACAAAATACTATCGACCTTTTTCTCACTTCACACCCTGATAAGTATGAAGTGAAAATATTTACACCTCTCGGTAATTCGGATCACTGCACCATTTCCGCATCCTTTTCGTACTCTGTACTTCAAAGTGTTCCAGCATCAGCTATGAACCGCTTAGTTTTTCTTTACGAAAAGGCTCGTTGGGCTGAACTCAACGATTTTTTTCAAGCATTTCAACTGGAAACTTTGTTTCCTGGATAAAAATGTTGATGCTGCTGCGAATGCGATTATTCACTCCATCAAAACACATTTCGGCTAAACCTAATCAAAGATTATGGTTTAACCAGACTTGCAGAGATGCAGTCACATCCAGAGAGGAAGCATTTAGATATTGGCGTGAAAATAAAAATTCCGTCACTGAAATGCAACGCAAACAAGCGAGAACTGAATGTGCCAAAAGTTTCTTTACGATCAGCGTCTTCGTGCTAAAGTTCTCTCTGCTCCTCGGGGTATTAAGAGCTTTTGGTCATTTGTTAAAAGGGTAAAGAATAATGCTAGTTCTGCTATCCCAACTCTTTTAATGAATGACTAAATATTCACCGAATGATAAGGCTAACCTTTTAGCTGAACTTTTCGCAAAAAACTCGATTTTGCCGGATAGCAGTCAACCTCTGCCCGAACTTGAAAGTATATCTTGTACTATGCCTAAAATATTCTTTCGAGCATGTGCAGTTAAAACGGTTCTTTCGGATCTCAACATTAATAAGTCTTCAGGACCGGATGGTGTACCAGCACTGGTGTTTAAACAGTGCTCTTCGACGCTAACAAGTCCATTGGCCAACTTTTTCAGCCTTTCGTACCGTGCCGGAGTCTCTCCCTTTTGCTGGAAGGTTGCTAATGTCCAGCCAATCCCTAAAAAGGGTGCGGCTAATAACCCTGAAAATTACCGTCCAATTGCAATCTGCTCTGCGCTCTCAAAGGTGATGGAGAGCATGATCAATTTCCACCTTGTGAACTACCTAGATGCCAACTCACTTCTTAATGATCGACAGTATGGCTTCCGTAGAAATGGTTCCACGGGAGACCTGTTAGCTCTACTTTCTGAGCGCTGGAGTCGATCCATTCGCAATTTTGGCGAAAGTAAAGTGGTTGCTCTGGATATTTCCAAGGCATTCGACCGTGTATGGCACGGTGCATTGATATCAAAGCTTATTGCATTTGGGGTCGGTAACGACTTCTCTCGATTTATATCGAGTTTTCTCAGAGACCGAACAATACGTGTTGTTATTGATGGGGTCTCATCTAATGAGTTTCAGCTTAATTCAGGAGTACCGTTCTTTCTCCTTCTCTTTTCCTTATCTTTCTGAACGACCTTCTTGGTCAAACTTTTAATTCTATATGCTCTTTCGCAGATAACAGCAGCATTTGTTCTTTATTTTCCTTTAATTGTAGGCCAAGCCTCTTGGAGGTTGCGGGCAAAAGGCAGACAATGAATGACACACTCAATCAAGACCTGTTAACAATCTCCGAGTGGAATAAAGCGAATAGAGTTAATTTTATTGCGCTGAAGATTCAATGTTGTATGTGGAATCAACAATGTCATCTGTATATATGGGTGGTATAGGTATTGAGGAATCGGATACTCCTGATGTTCGTTGGATCGAGCATGTTTTTCAAGTGTCGAAAGAAGCATTCAAGTGTCTTTTCTAAAACGGTGTAAAAATTACTTCACTCCTTCTGATCTCCTTAAAATCTATACCACTTACATCCGACCGAAAATGGAATACAACTCCCATATATGGGCAGGAGCTTCAAAGTGTATTTTGAAGCTACTGGACCAAAGGAGGGCGTTGGTTGATTCATTGGAACATCGTCGGAATGTGGGTTGTGTAGCCCTGTTCTATAGATATTACCATGGGAAATGTTCTTCTGAGTTTAGCGAACTTATTCCAAGTGCCCGAGTTTCGGTTCGCTCTACCCGCTTCTCTAGTAGATCACATCCGTTTGTAGTCTATTGTTCAGTTGACCGCACAACGCATAACAGAGAGAATTCATTTATCAGTGGAACTAGCCGTATGTGTAAACTCCCGTATGAGTAAACTCCCCGCAGAGGTCTTTCCTGACTGATGGTTAATTAAAAAAAAATAACTACTTGGAGTTGAAGGCCTGATTGAGCAAATCACTTTCCAATTTTCAAAATCTAAAAATGTTTTTTCAACAGTTCCCGTACTAAAGTATTTTAATTAAATCAGTTTTGAACCGATTTTTTAATTTTAATTAATAAAATTAATATAAAATACAATTTTATTTTTAAACTCTCTCTCTTTCTCACTCTGTCTGTCTGTCTGCCATGGGGCAACCCCATTCCCCCTCATCCAATTGATCTGAAACTTGGAACATAGTCTTATTGTGACTACAGATTAATTTTGGGGTAGTCACGCACAGTCACGTAAAGTCGCGGAGTGCTTTAAAACCCATTTCCCCTTATCCGATCGATCTGAAACTTGATCGATAGAATTGCCGTGAAAAAAGATTAACTTTGACATAGTCACGTACAGTCACGCACGCACAGTCACAAAGAGATTAAAACCTCACTTCCCCTCATCAGATCTATCTGACACTTTGTCCATAGACTTGTTGTGGCCAAAACTTAATTTTGAGATAGTCACGCACAGTCACGAAGTGATTTAAATCCCATTTTCCTAATGCAATCAATCTGGAACTTGGTCCATAGACTTATTGTGACCAAAGATTAATTTTAAGATAGTCACGCAAAGTCACGCACAGTCACGGAGAGATTCCAAACTCATATGCATAAGGAAAGAAAGAGTTTTAATAAAAACTTTGTTTTTATGGGTTAGATTATTAGTAGAAAATACTCACAACTGCTGGAAATTTTGACTTATACCTGCGAAGAAACAGGGTTATAATAAACAAAATTTTCAATTAATTTAATTAGATTTAATTGCTCAGAAAAATTTGTGATCATTGTAAGCGGAAAAACTAAGAAGAACGACAATTTTGGAATTAGTAATTATTTATTTTTATCATTTAGCCTTATACATAGACTATATATTTATTTGTTTTGTTTTGTTTTTTATTGTTATTTAAAAATATATAAATCAAATAAAAAAAGTATACACGTTTTTATATTTACTGCAGTTGTTTATGCATTTGAAATGAGTGACCCTGATAAATGGTGGCTTCAATCAATAATAAAAATATGAATATCATTGTGTCAACTGAGTATGACAATTTATACAATCGAATTTATGTTAAAACTCAGTTGTGTTAGACTTCATATGATTATTTGACAAATATTATTAAGTAATCACAACAGAATAATGTGATAGTACACAGGACTATAAAAAATCGGCTGGAAAAAAATTTGGTTGCTACAAAAAATTCATTATCTGTATGTATTTACATATTTGGAGAGCTTAACTATCCATCATTGCAAAACCGTCTTTTGCCGATAACTTCAGATATGTATTCGAAATTCTGAAAACTGAAAAATAATTTACTCAACCATATTCACAACTTACACTATTATTTCTGCAAATACACATAAATTTATATTTCTTTCTTAATGTTGTTCGTATAATGAAAGAAATCTCGTTGGTTTTTTTTTCGTTAAATTTAAAGTGAATAATTGACTTTTGGCATTTCTATGACTTGAAAATATTTCAGCATTAACAACAATCAACATTCGAAGCAACAACAATGATAAAGCCAAGTCATAACCAAACAAAATTTCTTAGAGCAACTATGTTTTTTATTTTAATAAATTTCTTAAATTTGCTCAAGATCTTCTTAGATATTTTTTTTTTTTTATTCCTGACATAGACCATCATAAACAACAAACTGGGCATAGTAAATAAAATTATTTATTCATGGTTTTAAAGAAAGTCTTTCATCTATAAAATTTGTATAGAAACACAATACAAGTAAATAAAATTCTAACTATAGAATATTTCATTACAAAGAATTCCAGTAACAAAAAAAAGGTTAAAGGTTAAACAAAGAAAAACCCAAATTATAAAAAAATATTATTTTTTTCTTTCAATGTAAGTAAACATAATTCTAAAAAAAAATATTTAATTTTCTCAATTTCGACGAAACACTTAAACAACAGCGAGTTGTGAACGTGACATAAACCATTTAACTCCTTTTAATATCTGTCTGCTTGTTTGTGAGATACTTTCTAGGATTATTTTTCAAATTGTATTTGTTTATTGTGTTTTTGACAAGCCCTAATACGGTACAACAAGAAAATTGCACGTGCGTTACCAGGAATAAACAAGTCTTATAACAAAATCATCCTAATGATAAATAAGGCTTTATAAAATATTGTTTTGCCTTAAGCATAAACACACTGAATTGTACATAAACAGAAGTATTAGTTTTTAACTTAATACAATTTATAATATTGTATACAGTAAAAATATAAAATATTGGATTAATGAATCAACCTTAAATTTAATAAGGAGTGAGATTTAAAAAATCTTAGCACACATTTTTTCTCTTAACTTTTTTCGAAAGCATTATTTCAATTTATTTTCCTTGTTTTTTTTTTTTTTTTTTTTTGGTTTCATCAAGTTTTCTTTGTAAAATATGTTTAATGTCTTTTGTTGTTAGTTTGATCAAAATGAGTGATAGAAGTACGTTCTAAAATATTTAAATATTTTTATAAAGAGTTATTAGAAACTATGAGGAGAATTTGACCATCGATAAAAAAAAACATGATTCGGTAAGAAAGAAAGGTTCACACATGATGTTTTCAGGACCAATAGAATTGGACGCATATTGAAAAGAACTCCCAAAAGAAATTACAAGCAAAACAAACAAATAAGAAAATTATAGTCGGTCTAGACCGTCTATACGATACCCTATACCATACAATACCCATGGTTTACAGACCCTATCTGTTCGGTCCAACTAATTCGATATAGAAAATAAGCATAAACCAAATTTGAGTGGCATTGTTATTAATTTTTTTTGGCTGCAGATACGCAAAAGTTCATATCGGATGCTATATTTATATGGGGACTGGGTCGAAAAATGGACCGATCCTGACCATATTTGATAAAATCACTGATATTGTGAAAAAATATATACAAACAAAATTTGAGAAAAATCTGTGCAATATTTTTGTTTTTTGATAGAATTAAGTGAAGATCGGGAAGCAGCTCTATATGGGGCCTATGGCTTAGAATTGTCCTACAGGGATTTTATTTGGACTACTGATTAATGGATATAATAAACATATACAAACCCAACTTGACTGAGATCTATATGATAATTTGGATCTTATGGCAATTTATGTCGATTTCATAGGGGTTATTTGTATGGGGACTAGGTCTGAACATGGACCGAATTTCACCAATTTCAATGGCGTTCATTCTATGATCGATAAAAGCTTATATACCAAATTTTATCAAAATATATTCATATTTGCTACCTATAGTTTGATTACAAGGTCTACATGGACACACAGACGGACGGACGAACGGACGGATAGACGGACGGACGTCGCTAAATCGACTCCGAAACTGATTCTGAGTCTTTCTTTCCTTATGCATATGAGTTTTGAATCTCTCCATGACTGTGCGTGACTATTTTAAAATTAATCTTTGGTCACAACAAGTCTATGGACCAAGTTTCAGATTGATTGGATGAAGGGAAAAGGGGTTTAAATCACTCTGTGACTATGCGCGACTAAACGTGACTTTGTGTGACTATCTTAAAATTAATCTTTGGACACATCAAGTCTATGGACAAAGTTCCTGACCGATCGGATGAGGGGAAATGGGGCTTAAATCACTCCGTGACTGTGTGTGACTAAACGTGACTAAGCGTGACTTTGTGTGACTATCTTAAAACTAATCTTTGGCCACAACAAGTCTATGGACAAAGTTCAGATCGATCGGATAAGAGGAAGTGAGGTTTTAATCTCTCCGTGACTGTGCGTGACTGTGCGTGACTTATCTTTTTTTCACAGCAAGTCTATCGACCAAGGTTCAGATCAATCGGATGAGGGGGAATGGGTTTTAAATCAGTCCGTCACAACAAGGCCACGTTTCAGATCAATTGGATGAGGGGGAATGGGGTTGCCCCATGGCAGACAGACAGACAGAGAGTATGAGTTAAAAGGAAGAGTTTAAAAATACTCCTGCTGTATAACGAACGACGTTAAAATTTTTATGTTGCTAATGCTCGAAAAGAAATTGAAGATGTTGAGGAACCAAAAGCAGGCGATATTTCAAAAAGAAAAAAATCATGTGAGTCCGATCACAGGGGAGATGTGTAAACATCTAGAAATTAAAGTTTTTTATGGTACTTTTTTAAAATCAAACAGAAAGCGTTATCTCTGTATCACTTATAGCAATCAACTGCAGGAGCTCCGCTAATATAAAAATAATAATTATTATTTATTATTTCAACCGGTTAATTTTTAATTTTTCGTTTTTATTTTATATATTTCATTTTTAATTTTTTGTCTTTGATTTTTCATTTTCCATTTGTCATTTTTTCATTTTTTATTTTTATTTTTTATTTTTCATTTCTATTTTTTTTTTATTTTTTTTTTTTTCATTTTTTTATTATTTTTTTTTTTTTTTTTTCAGTCTGCATTCGACTGCGATCTAGTACAAACGTACAAAAATTCTTAGCTCCCTAAAGTGTAGTGTTAAATAAAAACTAATCATACAAAAATAAATAAATAAATATTTAACAAGAACAATAACTAAACAAAAAAAAAAAAACTAAAATTCTTTTGAATAATAACATTTTACAATGATAGTAGTGAAGACGAAGATTTATGCTGGCAAGTAGTAACTTCTACTAAAGCACTTAAACGTCGTCCTACTGATTCCCCAAAAATATTTTTAAATAAAAGAAATAATACCAACAACAATCAAAACTTGTTTTCTCAAAACAATGATAATTCTTTAACTAATAATAATGGACCTGCATTCGAAATAAAAAACAATAACAATATTGCTTACAATGGCATGCAAAAGAATGGCAACAACAACGCTGGTAAATCAACCAATATAAACAACAATGCAAGTACATCTCAACAAACAGCCTTTACAAGCAATAATGTAAGTCATAATAGATTTTCAGCTTTACTTAATAATGATGATAATGATGAATCAGATGATGAAGAATCTACAAAAGTGAATTCTCCTAAGCCGCCACCAATAATAATACCAAACGTTGCTGATATTAGTGCAATGATTAAAAGTTTTACTAAAATAATTCCCTCTTCATCTTTAACTACAGAACTCTAAGAGACAATAAAATAAGGGTTATGGTTAAATATGTTCAACCTTATAGAACACTCGTTTCATTTTTAAACGAGAAAAAAATTATATTCCACACGTACCAATTAAGACAAGAAAGAGCCTATAGAGCCGTTATCAAAAACCTACACCCTTCAACGCAAAAAGAAGAAATAAAAAATGCCATTGAAACCTTAGGCCACAAAGTTCGAAATGTTTCTAATATTCATAGTAGAGTCACGAGGGAACCTCTTCCAATGTTCTACCTTGATTTAGAGTCAAGCCCAAACAACAAAAATATTTATTCAATAAAAGTTCTTAATAATGCTGTTGTCAACATTGCCACCGATGCCAAGAATACGGTAATACAAAAACTTACTGCAGAAAACCAGTTAATTGCGTCAAATGTGGATTAGGTCATCTTACAGTCGACTGCACTAAAAATAAAGATGCACCTCCTCGATGTGTAAATTGTTTACAAAATCATCCAGCTAGCTAGCTATAAAGGCTGTGAATTTTATAAGCAACTTTTAAAAAGAAAATTATAAACCAATATTGCTAATAGGCGTGACTCTATAAGATTTAGTTATAACAATGAAGATTTTCCAAATTTTAACAACAATCTGAATAATTCAAATTATAGTCAAAACAATAACAACTTTTCTTACTCTGATGTTTTAAGAAATAACCAACCAACTTCTCAGCATAATTCGTTAGAAAAGCTAGAATATTTAATTCAAAACCAAATTGAGTTAACAAACAAATTGTTATCAATGATAACAGTATTAGTAACAAAACTATGCAACTAAATTTGAATATTGCAATATGGAATGCAAATGGGCTTTCCAACCACGTACAAGAACTTGAGATATTTCTAAAATTGCATTATATCGATATTCTTTTAGTGTCGGAGACACATTTTACCAGCAGAACCTTTTTTAAAATAAGAGGTTATGAATTAATAACAGCCAACCATCCAGATGATAGAGCTCATGCTGGAACTGCAATATTGATAAAATCAACAATAAAATATGAAATTTTAGATGAAATAAGAGAACCATATCTACAAGCTGCCTGTATTAAGGTTAAAAGTGACTCACACAGTATATCTTTTTCTGCTATCTATTTCCCTCCCAGATACTCAGTAAAATGTGAACAATTTCATAATTTTTTCAAAAGATTGGGGTCAAGATTTTTCACTGCGGGAGACTTCAATGCTAAACATCCTTGGTGGGGATCTAGATTAGTTAATCCCAAGGGAAGCGGCTCTACAAGTGCATAGTAAATAATCATTACTCAGTGCTGTCAACAAGCAACCCAACATACTGGCCAACGGATCCAAGAAAAATACCAGATCTGCTAGATTTTGCAGTTTACTCTGGAATTTCTAGTCAATTGTTAAATATAACTGATGTTGATGACTTAAGCTCGGACCACACACCCCTTATAGCTTGTTTCAACACATTTTTACAGTCAAAATCACAACAACACAAAATTATTACTGCCAAAACGGATATTAAATCTTTTGAAAGTTGGATTGAAAGAAATGTGAACTTAAATATTGATATAACTGCCCCAACAGATTTAGATGATGCTGTCGAAACATTCAATCATTTAATTCACGAAGCCGGTTTTCTATCAACTCCAAATAAAACATTACAATGTACACAAAACCAAATTTTTATATCTTCTGAAATTAGACAAATGATCAGAAGTAAAAGAAGACTAAGAAAAGTTTGGCAAAATAGTAGAAATCCAAATGACAAGCGTATATTTAATAAAGCTGCTAAAGATCTTAAAATAATACTCCATGATATGAAAAATGAGATGCTACAAAACTTTCTTAGAAATCTAAATCCGGGCAATAATAGAAGCGATGAGTTCAGCTTGTGGAAGGCAACAAGGCATATAAAAAGACCTACAAAGAGAAATGTACCTATAAAAGATGTTAACGATGTTTGGTGTAAAACAAACAAATCTAAGGCTGATACATTTGCTTTTCATCTTCAAACGACATTCCAGCCCTATACCAATTATAACAATAATGTTGCAGAAATTCTCGAGTACTTAGATAGTCCATGTCCAATGGATTGGCCCATAAAACACATTTCTCTTCCTGAAGTAAAAGAAGAAATAAATAAACTTAATTGCAAAAAATCACCTGGTTATGATAGCATAGATGGAAAAGTAGTTAAATACCTGCCTAAGAGGGGCATACTATTTCTCACATTGTTGTACAACTCGATATTGAGATTAAATTACTTTCCCTCGCAATGGAAATGCGCAGAGATTGTAATGGTAAATAAACCAAACAAACCAGAAAATATTGTTACATCCTATAGACCAATCAGTTTACTGGTTATATTCTCCAAAATATTTGAACGAATATTATTGAAAAGATTATTACCAGTTCTGGAAAAATTTAATATCATTCCTGAATACCAATTTGGTTTTAGATACAAGCAATGCCATCGTATCGTTGACTTTATAAGAAACACATTGGAAACTAAGAAATTTTGTTCAGGAGTATTTTTGGATGCACAAGCCTTCGATAAAGTTTGGCACGTTAGGTTATACTACAAATTAAAAAAACTGCTTCCAACTACTTATTATTTACTCCTAAAGTCATATTTATTTGACTTTAATGTTAAAATTGATAGTGAACACTCACAATTCTATGACATCAAGGCAGGTGTACCACAGGGCAGCGTTTTAGGACCAATTCTCTACACTATATTTACATCAGATATGCCAATAACAGAAAACGTACTAGTTGCAACATATGCGGACGACACTGCATTACTAGCTTCTGATGAATGTCCGTCCAAACAATGCATCTAATTTAGTGCAAAGGGAACTGAATGCTATTGAAGCTTGGTTAAACAAATGGAACATTAAAGTCAATACTGCAAAATCTTTACACATTACTTTCTCGTTACGACATGGAAACTGCGGCAATGTATATATGAACAATATACAAATTCCTCAAAGTAACTGTGTTAAATATCTAGGAATGCACATTGATAGAAGACTGACGTGGAAAACACATATAAAAGCAAAAAAGCAGCAATTAAATATTAAAACGAAACGACTATTTTGGCTTCTTGGTCCAAAATCACAGCTAAGTTTAGAAAACAAAGTTTTAATTTATAAAACTATTTTGAAACCGGTCTGGACATACGGGATACAACTATGGGGAACAGCCAGCAATTCGAACATTGAAATATTACAAAAATATCAGTCAAAAACTCTTAGGTCAATTTTAAACGCTCCATGGTTTGTATCAAATAAATCGATTCGTGAAGATCTCTTTATTCCAAAGATTATAGAAGAAATCAGAAGGTTAAGCAATCATATCAACCCATTAGTAATATCTCTACTGGATGACACAGAAGAAATAAGAAGGCTTAAAAGGTTCCTGGATCTACCATATCGGAGCTAA
Source organism: Cordilura impudica (assembly GCA_963682025.1). Lineage (NCBI taxonomy): Eukaryota > Metazoa > Arthropoda > Insecta > Diptera > Scathophagidae > Cordilura > Cordilura impudica. The sequence goes on from OY821521.1 coordinate 7,282,254, forward strand.
TTCTCATGCACCTTTAAATTAAAAAAAAAAATAAATAAATAAATTAATTGCATGTAAATATTGTAATGTAAATATTGAATTCTAAATATTGTATTGTAAATATTATATTAAACTTATACTTCCCTTCGGATTTTTGTTATTATTGTTGTTCTCAATCGAGTTCAATAATTACTGTTATTTACTTCTAATGTTATAAAATTTGCTTAATATCCTTAAATGGATAGATTGTAAATAAAGAAATTAAAAAAAAAAAAAAAAAATTTTATTTTCAATTTTTTTTTTCATTTTTCATTTTTTTTTTAATTTTTTATTTTTCATTTTTCATTTTTTATTTTTCATTTATTATTTTTAATTTTTTATTTTTAATTTTTTATTTTTCATTTTTTATTTTTCATTTTTTATTTTTTATTTTTCATTTTTATTTCTCATTTTTAATTTTTCATTTCTTATTTTGCATTTCATTTCATTTTGCATTTTCAAACATAATTTTTTCACCAATACAATCATAAGTCACACCGATATTTTCTTACGTTCACATGTTACGCTGATTTTTTTTACGCTGTTTTTGTGATTGTATTGTGAAATAGAAATTTACCCCCCTGCGCGTATAGATGTTGACATCAAGAGTCCTGGTATGGCAAGCAGTATGCAGTTGCGACATAAGAAGTAAGTCATTTTTTACAAAAAAAAAATATGTCTCACTTATATTGGTTACGATGGCCAAAATTAAATACATATTACGATAATGGTTGATTATAACCATTATTTGAAGTCATCAATGTTATTGGTTAATTCAAACCTTTTCGTCATTTATCTTATAACTCTTACGTCTCTGATATTAATCTAAGTTTGCCCATATTTCATTTTGTGAATGAGCGGGACTTCAATAGACAGACGCATAGACGAAAAGATGGGCATCGCTGTATCAACTCGAGTTATTGCAAGGATCAAGAATATATATAAATTAAAATTAAAATTAAATTAATTTTTTGATGCATTACAAATAGAATGACAAACTAATAATGCCCCTTACATACAGGTGTCGAGGGTATAAAAATTTTAAAAATGTAAACTAGTAACTAAATATTGGGCAATTCCGAAAGACTAAGTAAAGAACAGTTTTTTATTTTTTTTTTTTTTTTTTCATAAACCGGTACCTAAATATTGGGCAATTCCGAAACCTAAATAAAAAAAGTTTTGTATATATTTTTTCTTTTTTCATATTTAACGATTTGAATTGTTGAATAAAGTTTCATTAGAAATATGTTTCTTTTTAAATTTAATATCTTACGATCTTTTAATCCGCCCGATATGGTAATCTTAAATCAAAGACCGTATGTCTTTCTCTCCGTTTTTACATGTCTATGTTGTTCATATGTAAATACTGTTAAACAATATGTTATAAATGTATTTTATTTCATAACTAAATAACTAAACAATACCAAAAAAACAACACTTAAAATTCAAACAACACTTACATTTTTGAACGTTACAGATGCAAGAACCATAAATAGAAAATACTCGTACATATTGCATTTAAAATATGCAGGTTATTGTTTTTTTTTTACAACAGAATACAACTAAAAGCTTAGATACGATTACACTATACATACATATGTAGGTATATGAAAATATTAGGGTGGCTCGTATTTGAGGAAATCATATGTTTGATGAGAGTGTACCTTCAGACTATATATCAATTTTTAATTTTTCGGTTTTCGTTTTTCATTTTTTTTTCATTCTTCATTTTTTATTTTTCTTTTTTCATTTTTTATTTTTCATTTCTCATTTTTTATTTTTCATTTTTTATTTTTTATTTTTCATTTTTTATTTTTCAGTTTTTATTTTTCATTTTTCAGTTTTTATTTTTTATTTTTCAGTTTTTATTTTTCATTTTTTATTTCTCATTTTTTATTTTTCATTATCCATTTTTCATTTTTCGTTTTTCATTTTTTATTTTTCATTTTTAATTTTCACTTTTAATTTTTTATTTATCATTTTTCATTTCTTATTTTTCAGTTTTTATTTTTCATTTTTTTATTTTTCAACATCCATTTTTTATTTTTTATTTTTCAGTTTTTGTTTTTCAATTTTAATTTTTTATTTTTAATTTTTTATTTTTTATTTTTCATTTTTCATTTTTCATTATTCATTTTTTATTTTTCATTTTTTATGTTTCATTTTTATTTTTAATTTTTTATTTTATATTTTTCGTTTTTTATTTTTCATTTTCAAACAGGTTATTACATATCATAATTTTTTCACCAACACAATCATAAATCACAACGATTTTGTCTTACGCCTCACATGTTACGCTGTTTTTGTAATTGTATTGTGAAATAGAAATTTACCCCCCCCCCCCCCTGCGCGTATAGATGTTTACACATCAAAAATTAATTATATATGAACAGTATCCTTCAATTTTAAGCCTAAAAAGCGCAACAAAGCCTGTCAGTCTCTATTTGAAATCAAATAGCTGATAAATATACATACGTAGCATCCGATATGAACTTTTCTATATATCCGAAGGCAAAAAATTAATAACAATGCCACTCAAATTTGGTTTATGTTTATTTTCTAATCTTATTAGTTGGTCAAGACCGACTAAAATTTTCTTATTTGTTAATATTTTAAATGGTGGATACATATAAGGGTTGGACGAATCTTACCCAATATATTGTCAATGCTTAAAGGTACTGAATAACATAAATAGATGAATATTATCAAATAATCAAAACCTTAACCTTAAACATGTATAAATGAAAACCAAATAAATTTCCGGCAGACGACAATTGCCAATTCTTATTACTTCTTGTTACCTAAATTATTATTATTATTATTACAAATAAAAATTATAATCTTATACTACTACTAAAAGAAATAACTGCCCGTCTAATGTGCATAACTAAAAACAAAAATACTTTGTACAGTCGTTTATTTTTATGCAAGTACGAGTGAGTATGAGTGTGACTATCTTCTTCAGCATGAATAAAACATTTCTACTGGAAGTCTGGTCAATCACTTGATAATAAAATAAACAACTACAACTGCAGCAACAACAGAAATGAAAAGGTTAACAAGAAGTATCAGTCGAAGTATTTATAAAATATACATGTTAGGAATGAATAAAGTTAAACGAAAGTAAAAAGAATTGTCTTCTCTCCTTGCTATATTGATGGCTAGGAAGGAAAACATTTTCGTACATCCTTCGTATTTCGAATGAATGTTAGTGAATATAAATTTATACATATTTTGACACTTTTATTACTTTTTGATAAATTTTAGATATAATCTGCATATATTAGAAATAAGATACATACCCGTTAACATTTTTATTTAAAATTTACATATTCGCACTTGTACTCGAACTCGAATTCGAACTCGTACTCTTACTTATTTTACATTTACATGTGACCTTTAACAAAATCCTAATGAAAATTTGATTGGAAACTTTGTATAATATTTTCATATAAAATTGCAGAAATAACGGAAAAAACATTTAAAGCATTTGCCAAACAAGAGTTTTCTTTTCATTTTAAAGATTTATGTACATACTCGTACGTGAACGTTTGTTAGTGTGCGTAAGTTTGTGTCTTAAGAAAAAATTTGAATTTCCAAAATCTTATAAAACTATTTTGCTTAAACTTAGTTTGATTAATTTATGCAAATTTTTGTGTTAGCTGAGTTAACTGTTGCACAGAACTTGAAAAGCTGCATTCTTTTGTAGTTAATAAATTGAGGAACAATTTAGTTTGTTTGAAGTTTCGAGTTAATTTATTTAATGATTTAACTCATTTTTTCATACTTAAAAAAAAGTGAGAGTTTTAGTTCGGCTATGCCGAATTTTTGGGTTTTACTCAAAAATGAACATCTCGAACTTTTGCACTATTTATAACAAATGTAAAAATAAAATGTGATAAACTTAATATTAAATTATTACAACAAACACACTGAATTTTTAGCATTTTTTAGAGGTGTCTCCATATTTTAGGTCATATCTTGGCACAATGATGCCCTTTGTACCCCTTTTTAAAAAACAATCATCTTGAAATAATGGCAAATATTATTATCCTAACTTTATACAGGTAAATGGTTTATTTTGTGAATGAGCCCGATTTCAACACACAGACAGATAGACGACGAACGGACAGACAGACATCGCTATATCGTCTAGAGTTGTTATTAGGATCAAGAATTTATTAACTTTATGGGGTCGCAAATTCATTTTTCGATATTTTTGAAACGAAATGACAAACTTATATTCAACCTCTGCACAGGGTACACAAAACAATGATCCTATATTAAGCGAATTAATTCCTGAACATATTTGACCATTGAAAAAAGTTATGTGAGAAATTTTAATTTTTTATCTTCGACGATAAACGGGATCTGTACAAATAGATGTAAAAATACTATGTGTGAAATTTTAGGCCAATTAGAACATTTCCAAAAGATCTTAAATAATAAAAAATCATGTGAGTTCGATCACAGGGGAGATGTGTGGACATCTGGTAATAAATAAAATGTAGAAAACAGCGACAAAAAGGTTATTTCATATAATAATTTTTTCACCAAACAGTCATAAGTCATACCGATTTGTCTTAACGGTCACATCTTACGCGTAAGATGTGACTCTCACATGTACGCTGTTTTTGTGATTGTATTGTGAAATAAAAATTTACCCCCCTGCGCGTTTAGATGTTTACAGATCAAAATAAAAAAATTTACACATTTTAAATTTCAAAACAAGACTTTTTAAGTGGTTGTATTAAGGAGTGAGATAGAATATAATAATAAGGAAACCACTAAACCTAGAATTTTTATTTTTTTTATTTAATTAAAATTTTATTAAAATTTGCAAAAAAAAAAGATAATTATCATAAATCTAATGATTACTTATGAACTTATAGATCCTTTCCTGAAACTGTTCCATTAGGGATTTCATAGTGGTTTCTGTCAAATTTTAAATTTTGTGGAACATATTTTTTGCGCTCCTCAACTCCCTCTTCACAAGTGCCCAATATCTCTCCACTGGCCTAAGCTCTGGACAGTTTGGAGAATTTGCCCCTTGGTAATGTTATTGTTCTTATACTAATCGAGAGCTTTCGTACCGTAGTGACAGCGATGCCAACTTAGCGCTTTTCGGGGTAGATTTAACGCTTTTTGACTACGCAAAAAGCGAATTTTTCGCATTTAGCGACTTTTCTTTCTTAATTTTTTAGCCCCTTAGCGCCTTTTATTTGCAACAGTTAATGTTTAACAAAATTGTACATATTATAATAACTTCCCCCCAAATTTAAACTTTGTAGTCAAAGGCATAATTGGTTCTCTTATTCGTCAGTAAGACAAATATTATATAATAAGAAAAATTCCGATGGTGTCTCATAGAAAGAGCGACTAAAGGAATTCGGTATATGTGGCTTGAGCTGAAAACTCATTTTAACGTTTTTTATGAAAATCACTTGAGACAACTCTTCGTCTCTGGTGATGCAAACACACTGATATATGACCAACTGTCTGCACCTTGCTGATATTCCTCTACAAGTTCCCAGCAAAACAATAGACTGTAGAGACTTCAAAAACATAAAGAAAATTTCATATTAAAACCTAATGAGAATAACGAAAATTTTATTAATATTCCAATGCCTCAAGCTGATCACTCATATTATGACAACTATATATCCCTTGGATGTACTTAAGAGCTGTCGATCTATAAAGTCTAATGCAGTTCCCAGCAAAACAATAGACTTTAGAGACTTCAAAAACATAAATTTATTCCCTTGGAGGAAGCGTGTTGCCATATCGATTTTAACTCGAAATACTTTATGTTGTCGGTGTCCTTCTTGGAACACCATGTCTCAGCTTAATACAATATCATTGTTCCGATCAAAGTAAAGACAATATGCAAGCGACAAACACCTTGGTTTACAACGGAAATTAAAAAAATTATAGAAAATCGTGATAAAGCCTTTTTCCGATGGAAGCGATTTAAAACAAAAGCACTTCATGAACTTTATCGCATAACTAGAAATTCGTCAATAAAAGTATAAGGAAAGCTAAGGCCACATACTATGCTGAAAAGTTTTCAACATCAATTGATACAGAAAAAACATGAAAAACTATTAGAGATATTGGGGTTGACAAGAGGAAGGGCGTAGAAGAAAATTTCATATTAAACCCTAATGAGAATAACGATAATTTTATCAATATTCCAATGACTCTAGCTGATCACTCATATTATGACAACTATACATCCCTTGGATGTACTTAAGAGCTGTCAATCTATAAAGTCTAATGCAATAGGAATTGATGGTATTCACCCTACTTTTCTCAAATTGATGATGGTATGTGGTAACGTTAGTACTGTTAGACCACTCAAAAGCTTTCGATACGGTGGATCACACAGTTTTGCTACAAAAGCTTAAGAACAACTTCTTATATGGTAAATCGTTCGCAATGCATAGAAACTAGTAAAATTGCATTGACGTTCCTTCCTGTGTGGTGTTCCACAAGGTTCTATCCTTGGTCCCCTTCTTTCCTCAATTTATGCTACTGATCTACCTAAACAGTTAATTCATTGTAATATAAGATGAAGTACAGTTATACATTAGCAGCAAGTGCATTTTGGTGCGTAACAAATTAACAACAATTTTAGAGAATCTAAACATCTATAATATCAATAGGTAAGGCAATTTCTTGTGACCGATAATTTGTTCAACAGTTTTCTCCCGATTTTGACTAAACGTTTGAAAGGTATTTCTTTTTAGCTGTCCACCAGACTTATAGATTTTTAAATTTTTTCATTTTTTTTTTTTTTTTTTTGAGTTATGCTCATTTAAAGTTGCTATTAACACATACATAAAATTATACAATGCTATGTGTCCAAGTCCAAGAGTACGCGAAAAGGGCTGGTCTTGCAGTCAATAGCTCGAAAACCAAATCCATGCGCATAAACGCCGGAAATACAACACCTCTATTCTTAGACAACACACCACTGGAAGAGGAGTCGGAATTTAACTCGGTAGTATATTAACAGCAACCGGGGGCTCCGAAATAGGAAATCATCACAGATTAAACGTAGCATCAAAATACGTATATTTAACTCTAACGTAGAATCTGTATTGCTCTATGGGCGCGAAGCATGAAATACATCTGCATTAGCCATTGGCAGAACCCAGGCATTCGTAAACAGATGTCTTAGGAGAATCTTACGAATAGATTGTCCGAACATAATCTCGAACTAACCTCTATACGAAAGGTGCAATCGAAAGCCAATGGATAATGATTATTAAAAGCAGGAAGTGGCATTGGATAGGTCATACAAGGATAGGCCTCAAGGATATATTGCCAAAGATGCACTTGAATGGAACCCACAGGGTAGCCGACGCAGAGGTAGACCCGCTCAAACATGTAGACGACAAGATCAAGACGAAAAAAATAAGGCTCATATAACGTGGAATGAAATAAAATTGTTAGCATTAAGAAGAAGTGATTGGAAAAATTTTGTTGTGGCCCTATATTCCACGTAGGAACTTGAATAATAATAATAATAATAATAATAATAATAATAATAATAATAATAATAATAATAATAATAATAATAATAATAATAATAATAATAATAATAATAATAATAATAATAATAATAATAATGTGTTTATTAAATTTATTAATGTGTTTGCAAAAAAAAAATAGCTTGTTTTCCTCATTCACAATAATAATTGTATTGAATTGAATAATTATTTTGGACATAAACCAAAAAAAAGTTGAATTGTGAATTATTTAAAATTGATTAGCATACCTTTAGGGTCAATAATTTATTAAATGAAAAATAAAATTTCCCAGAATTTGCACTCGAATTTCGAGGACTGGCATCTGCTGGTATATATAAATTATCAACAAATCGAAATCCTTGAACGAGCAAACAAACTGGGTATCTTTAATAAAACATTGACTTGGTCAGACCACATTGCAGCTGCCTGTGGTAAAACATTTTCGATGTTACGAACACTTTAGCCTATCCAATATTGTACCACAATTAATATACGCTCGCTACTTGTTAAGACATACTTAAACCACCATTACTATATGCATGTGTAAATAGTAAGTTGCGATACTAAAAGTAGGTCCAGGCTAAATATAACGTTTAAAAATATCGAAAGGTATGTTTACGGGCTCAGAAGATTCGATCACATGTCACCTTAGTCAAAGTAAATTTACGGTGTCATATTTTTTTTTCACAAAATAGTTAGTAACCAGGAACCAGAATATCTTCATAACCAATTTCGGCACCATACTTTGGTATCTGAATGGCAGTTTTTCATATATGCAGCATGGTTTACTTTCTACAATTAAAGGAACAGCAACGGCTCATTTTTCAAAAACAAATTTTTCCAACAATACATTTAGAAAATTTTCATTTGTTAACAAATTTATATTGAAACTTTTTTTCTATATACTTATTACTTGCTTTTAAATTATATATGCTATTTATAAATATGTATTATAAATCAATATTGTTTCTTAATATTTAATATTGACACAGTAATTTTAAGTTGCACTGTAAATCAAGGTCCAACTAATATATTTAAACTTGTTCAGTTTTGAAGATATCATGTCTTGTTGAACAGGATACCAAATTTAAATAAATAAATAAAAGGATATGTACAACGATTCCAAAAATTGTATTTATATAACGAACTTGGTTCAATTTTTCAGAAGTACAAAAAGTGAATCTGCAATTCGAAGTCCAAAATGCGGACCACACAAAACTTTTTGATGGCTTATATCGGTTATTAAAGAGTTAAACATATTGTAAATTTGCACCTACGCGTAAATTTGATTATTTCGACCCCGTACTTAATGAAATTTGCTATTTAAGTTATGGTTCTGAAAATGCCTATTTTGGCAAAAGTATTGATGAATCGGAAGAAGAATTATCAAAAAAAGTTAATTGAGACCGGAGACTTACTTACAAGAGCTAAATTGCCATCTAATTTTATGAGACTAAAAAATTATCTAAATCAGCGTGGACATTTTTTCAAAATATTCTGAAGATTTTATAAATTTTAAAAAATAAATATAAAATCGTTGAAGAAATACTTAACTTTAAAAACTCAGTCAATGTATTCCTGTTTTTTAAATGATCAATATTTATTGTTGATATATTTACTTTTCCGTACTCAAACGCGGGAGTCGAAACAGTGTTCAATGCAATGTGTTTTCTTTACTAAAATCAGTAACAGAATGTCTTTAAATACTTTAAGTTTTTTTATATTCTTGCTATACACTTTAAACGTTTCAGTAAATACTAAATAATCTTGATAGAACAAATAATACACAAAACTAATAAAAATAATTTTAATTTTTTACGTGTGTTTAAGTCAAGCCAACACTTGACAAGTGTACGCAAGTACATGAAAAATAACTTTATTTAGCCTGATAAATATTGTTTAAGAAAAAACAAACTCTTTAAATGTCAAAAAAAAAAAATTTAAGGAATCTTAGTCAAGTTACTGGTCCTTGCTTCTGTTAAGAAAATAAAAAATTTATTCAATTCATTAATTAAAGTAATTTTTGTATTTGCCACTTAAGCATGAAATTCTTTAAAAGTTTAGAGTACCTAAGAAAGGGATAAGCACAATTTTACTTTTTTTTTTGAATAATTGCTAAAAAAAAATTTACATATTTTTTTCTAGTGTTTTAAATATTAACTATGTATATTAGGGTGGGTCAATTATTTTCTTTAAAAATCGTATAGCAAAAACGTAATCCACGTGAAATTCTAAGAAAAATTTCCCAAGAAACCATGGGTCTGTAATCAAATCCTATCCTGCGCAAATCGACCTAAAGATTTTCTGCTCCCATTACACTGTGGAACAAATTCAGGTTAGCAAAAGTTAGGTCGATTCTGAGCGTGAGGGGTGAAAATAGAGGCTAAATTAGAAGACCCGTATCGCGGTGTTTGTTTATGTTAGTTCGATTTTTTTTTTTAATGACCTTCGAACTTTGCAGTCAAATGCCGATTTTCAGCATATTGTTTATTTGATTTTTTGGCTATAACTCGTCGACTAATTGATATTTTTTCAATCTGTAAAAGCCAAATTATTGCTAGAGACCTGTGCAACAATCAAATTTTTTTAAAAAATTGATTTAGAAAATTTTGTGGTGCTTATGAAGCAAAATGTTGGAAAAATTATTATTTTTTCGTGCTTTTTGAAAATATTTTCCACAAAACTAAGTCTTGTTCCTGAAATGACAATTTGGTTGCCGTTGCTCCACATTAAACTTGGCATTGCTAAAAATTTTTTGAAATGTATCGCAAAAAGACCAGCAGTATTCAACCGCTTAAAAGACATTTTCCCAAGAGCCTAAATTCAGGAAGGGGTTGTTAATGGTCCCCACATACGGAAACTAATGAGTCGTCAAGATTTTGACCAAGTTCTGACAGACCGAAAATTAAATGCATGGCTCGCATTGAAAGCAGTCATTAAAGGACTTTTGGGTAAAGAACGCAAAGACAACTACAGGCAATCTGTTGCAAACATGTTGGCAGCTTTCGATGAAATTGGAGTTAATATGTCGTACAAAATTCATCTCTTGCATCAGCATCTTGATCAACTCGCTCAACAGTTGCCAACTGAATCTGATGAGCAAAGCGAACGTTATCACCAGACTGCGCTTCCATTTGAACTAAGGTAACTATAGAGTGTGCATATTTTGAATTCCTAGATTTTTTTAATATCTTAGTCAGAGTGCACAATTTAAACACGTTGAACGATTGAAAACTATTTTCGTTTCAGGTACAGAGGAAAGAAATCTCCAGCTCTAATACTCGCTGAAATTTGTTGGTGGTATAAAAACACCTTTGGAGAAGAGGAAGACGAAGAAAAAGAGGAAGAAGGGGAAGACAAAGATGAAACTCCAGAATATCTGTTGGACGAAATTATCGACCTTTCTGATGATGATGACGATGACCAAGATATTAGAGAGAGCAGTGATGTTGATCCACAGCCGCCTGCTAAACGGCAACTGGCCAAATCATTAATTTATTTAATTTTTTTACTTAAAACTTTTCATAACTAACATTTCAAAAATATATTTTTTTTTCCATATTTTTATAATTTCTTTTTCAATGTTTCTTCAAAACCAACACTGAACAAAATTGGTACATAAAAAATGAGAAGTAAATTAATATTAAGCTGGAAAACGCAAGTTTTGTATTATGATTGTTTTCTTTTCAAATGAAATTTATTGAAGAAACTTAGAAGCATATTATAGATCAAACAGAAAGCAAAAAAGACTTAGTTTTGTGGAAAATATTTTCAAAAAGCATGAAAAAAAAATATTTTTTCCAACATTTTGCTTCATAAGCACCACAAAAATTTTCTAAATCAATTTTTTTTAAATTTTAATTGTTGGACAGGTCTCTAGCAATAATTTGGCTTTTACAGATTGAAAAAATATCAATTAGTCGACGAGTTATAGCCAAAAAACAATATAAACAATATGCAGAAAATCATCATTTGACTGCAAAGTTCGAAGGTCGATTAAAAAAAATTCGAACTAACATAAACAAACGCCGCGATACGGGTCTTCTAATTTAGCCTCTATTTTCACCCCTCACTCTCAGAGTCGACTTAACTTTTGCTAACCTGAATTTGTTCCACAGTATAATCTAAAGCCGCATTTAGTTGAAGTACAAAATTAAGCCTATTTTAAAATAAGCCTATTTTGAAGAACTCGTATAGTTTAACTTGTTTTGTGTTGGCGTCTTCAGCGTCAACTCTAATATGACCCAACAATATGCTTTCCGGCTCTTTAAGAATCACTATATGGGATTCTTTCTTAAGTTCCGGATGGTATTTTCCATCATTGTTAGTGCATTATTTTTTCTAACAAATCTGAATTGTTATACTGCAGTCTAGGAATCAACTGCCTTCTTTTCAATTTTTCGCGAGCTACTTCAGATTTATCCATAAAAAATGGTGCCCCATTTTCTTCTTGAAAACCAATGTCTTTAAATAAAGCCGTAGCTAACCACGAAGGAACCCTATCAGAAATTCCGAATTTATAGCACATCACAACAAAATTTAAGGCATCGTACCTTTTACTGAAAAATCCTCTTTACAGCAAAGTTGATCTTGTAGGTGATTTTTAAAACACAACTTCAGATTCAACTTCTGTATGCGATAAACCAGAAAAATTTTAAGGATCTAAGCTGTCTGGCGGTTGAGTTGATTGTTGGTCAATGATGTTTAGCACACAATTGGGAATCGTATTTATGACTTTGAGCTGCTATTTGTAACTACCAAAAATATTTGACCTATACCCATCTTTTATTATACGATCACTTTCTGAGTCGATTTAGCGATGTCTGTCCGTCCGTCCGTCCGTCCGTCCGTCCGTCTGTGTGTCCATGTAAACCTTGTAATCAAACTACTGGTCGCAAATATGAATATATTTTGATGAAATTTAGTTTATAAGCTTTTATCAGCCATAGGATGAACGCTATTGAAATTGGTGAAATTCGGTCCATGTTCAGACCTAGTCCCCACACAAATGACCCCTATGAAATCGACATAAATTGCCAATCAAATTGGGTTTGTATGTGTTTATTATATCCATTAATCAGGAGTCAAAAAATATTCCCTATAGGACAATTTTTAGTCACAGGCCCTATATAGAGCTGCTTCCCGATCTTCACTTAAATCTATCAAAAACAAAAATATTGACCAGATTTTTCTCAAATTTGGTTTGTATTTATTTTTCTAAAATATAAGTGACTTTACCAAATATGGTCAGGATCGAGTTATTTTTCGACCTAGTCCCCATATACATAAATATAGCACCCGATATGATCTTTCTCATATCTGCAGCCAAAAAAATTAAAAACAATTCCCCTCAAATTTGGTTTATGTTTATTTTCTATATCCAATTAGTTGGACCGAAGAGATAGGGTCTCTAAACCATGGTATAGGGTATCGTATAGTCGGTCTAGACCGAATATAATTTTCTTACTTGTTTTTCTTGTGGTGTGTTGGTCAATCATGAACTCTTGTAGGTGATGAGGAATCAATACACAGCAAAATGACGTTGTTTTTGTACATTTACATTTACCGATGTAAAATATATTATTTAAGATTTCCAAGAATTTTACATATGCATGAGGTCTAGCTTCTCTATGATAGTTATTAATCGAAACGTTTAACTTTTTCACTGCATTATTTTCATTGATCATTGAAACATTGACTTTGCTCCAAACTGCAATTATTTTCATAGCTACTTCCGGAGAAAGACTTTCATAAGAGTGTTTTCTATTTTTGATTTTCTCACGATCAGTTAAAAAAATATTATTTTAAAACATTACCATTACTTGGCAGGTTATGTTCACTAAATTCACTTGGTGAGTCAAAATCGCTTATGTTCGGAACAAAAAACTTGACTCGGCATTTATTGAAAACACATCCCTCCCGAATCGAAAGAATCGATGGACATTGTTAATGTTTCCATTTAGAGAAACAAAGAAATTCGAATCATCACTGAACACACGTGTACTTTTTAAATTCAAACTAACATGTGTACAAACTATAATTATAAAATATAATTATCCCGTTACATTAATTACTTAATGTATGCCTACAAAGAACAAAGCGAAAAATTTTTCTTCTTATCTACTATGTAATTTTCATGGCAATTGGTGCAGGATAGGAATTCAGTTCAGACCTTTGGTTTCTTGGTAAAACTTTCTTTGAATTTTCCATAGATTTCGCTTTTGCTATAAGATTCTTTAGTTTTTCTTTTTTTTTTTGCCTCTATACAATTTGACCCACCCTAATGTATATAGTAAATAAATAGATATACAGCACTAATTTATGAAAAAGTATTTTTTCTTAAGTTGAGTAAATTCTTAAATACAATACATTTGTGAAAAGTTTTCAATTATGTTTAGTTCATAATATTGCTTACAACATCCTATTTGATTAATGATGATTGACATTTAACAGCAACTGTATACACTTTTCACAAATGAAGACCATAGGAAAAACTGTTATTTTTTATCATTATTCTTTAACTTATCGCATTTCATCACCTTGAGAGTTGTTTCTTTTTTAAATTGTCTCGTTTCACATTATTTTGCTTTCGTATGAAATTAACAACATACTGATAAACAGAAAAATACAAACTTTATGGTTGTAATTTTTTGTTTTAAAGCTTCCGTTTCCTGTTTGTTTACTCTCTACCTCTCTCTATCACTCTCTGACTATCTATCGTTTTTTTTTTAATGCAGCACTAACAAAGTCATTATACACAGTAAGCCAAGTATTGGCTGCTGTTGTATATGTGTTTATATGCTTATATATACATATGTATGTGTAAATATACAATAAGAAGAAAGTATGGGTTTCAGAAATTTAAATATTTTAAGTTATTACATGATAAATTTTAATTTTAAATGAAACTTTTAATTATAAAACTCTGCAAAGATTGGAAATGTTAATAGTATTATGGGAATTTAATTTAATTTTGAGCGATTAAGTTTTATCTTAAGGATTTGAAATCTTTAAACAGTTTTTCATAAATAAAAGGGAGTTGTTAATTGACATTGTGAAAAATTTAATTGTTTCACATGTTAACATGTTAATCTGTAAATAAATTTTGAGACAGTTTTATAAAAGGTATCAAAATTGATCTTTATTTTAAATACTTTAAAGGAAATAAATAAGTTTGTTATTATCACACCGTTATTAGAAGAAGTGAAACTAGCAATGAGGATCAGGCCCATATAAGGTAGGCGGTTTAGCTAGTTTTTGATAGAAATTGTTTACCGAAAATGTTTGAAGACGTCTCTCAAATGTTTCAGAAGGCCTCATTAATTTATATATACAAATATAAAATTAAAGTCTAGTTGAAATATCACGTCATATTTGAAAAATATAAATATGCTGTTATAATTTTTCTTCTGCATGTAATTTTTTCTTGTGAAAAAATTTTTTTGTGTTTAAATATTGTTTTTCAAAAAAAATACTTGTGATGAAAATATTAGTTTTTTGGAATTTTTTCTTGTGAAAAAATTTTTACAAAATTTTTTTGTGTTTAAATATTGTTTTTCAAAAATTTGTGTCCGATTATGTATATATGTATGTAGTTCCGTATCAATGTATGGCGTATGAGTGTTGTTATGTTAAAAAAAAAAAA
Source organism: Cordilura impudica (assembly GCA_963682025.1). NCBI lineage: Eukaryota > Metazoa > Arthropoda > Insecta > Diptera > Scathophagidae > Cordilura > Cordilura impudica. The sequence continues at coordinate 7,297,452 of OY821521.1, forward strand.
TTACGTACACGGCATACACACAAACTACTCTGTGAAGTTGTAATGAAATAATCTTCAGAAAGTAAATGGCAAGTATAGACAACACAACAAAAAATTCCATACACTTCTGCAATTTATGTTTTTTTTTATTAATTAAAAACCAAACGCTTAAAAAAACACCCTTTAAAAACAAATTTGAATGCAAAACAATTTTAAATCAAAATTTTTCCAACTTTTGTTTTACGGGCAAATTCATTTTTATACCCTATACCACTATGTGGTTTGGGTATAATGACTTTGTGCTGCTGTTTGTAACAACCAAAAATATTTGACCTAGACCCACCTTTTACTATACCGATCGAATCAGAATCACTTTTTGAATCGATTTAACTATGTCTGTCCGTCCGTCCGTCCGTCTGTGTGTCCATGTAAACCTTGTAATCAAACAGCAGGTCGCAAATATGAATATATTTTGATGAAATTTGGTATATAAGACTTTCTCGGCCATATGATGAACGCTATTGAAATTGGTGAGAATCGGTCCATGTTCAGACCTAGTCCCCATACAAATGACCCCTATGAAATCGTCATAAATTGCCATAAGATCCAAATTATCATATAGATCTCAGTCAAATTGGGTTTGTATGTGTTTATTACATCCATTAATCAGTAGTCCAAAAATAATCCCTATTGGACAACTCTTAGTCATATGGCCCATATAGAGCTGCTTCCCGATCTTCACTTAAATCTATCAAAAAAGAAAAATATTGCACTGATTCTTCTCAAATTTTGTTTGTATATATTTTTGCAAAATACAAGAGACTTTACCAAATATGGTCAGGATCGGTCCATTTTTGGGCCTAGTCCCCATATAGATATAGCATCCGAAATGAACTTTTTCATATCTGCAGCCGAAAAAATTAATAAAAATCCCACTCCAATTTGGTTTATGCTTATTTTCTATATCCAGTTAGTTGGGCCTGAGAGATAGGGTCTATAAACGCATGGTATAGGGTATCGTATAGTCGGTCTAGACCGACTATAATTTTCTTACTTGTTTTTGAATATATAAGTTACTTTACCAAATATGGTCAGCATCGGGCCATTTTTCGACCTAGTCCCCGTACAAATATAGCATCCGATATGAACTTTTTCATACCTGCAGACAAAAAAATTCGTAAAAATGCCATTCATATTTGGTTTATGCTATTTTCTATATCCAATTAGTTGGAACTAAGAGATAGGATCTCTAAACGCATGGTATAGGGTATCGTATAGTTGGTCTAGACCGACTATAATTTTCTTACTTGTTTTTGTTGCTTTTTGTTTTGTTTGCTATTTTATTTTATTGACTTTTAGTTTTATATACACACTTCTCACCTGTAATAATATTTAAATAGCATGAATTCTTTAATAAAACACACATTAAAATTTTGTCAATAAAAGAGGCCACATCTACCTTTTTTTCCTCCACGTTATCCTTGCGTACCACTTGGGTAACTTCAATCAAAATTCCTAATGATATTATCCTTGTGTATCACTTGGATAATTAAACCATAAATAACAAATAACTTGGTGAAGCACCAAGTTATCTTTGTTTAAATTAAGTTAAGCGAGACAAACGAGTCTTTGCCTGAACACCTATAAAAACTCACTTATTAAATTTGGAACAAGTGATGAAAAGGTTATCAGAAATAAAAGGTATTCTCTAAAAATATTAAAAAATAGACTTTCACAAACTAAAGATTATATGATTATGACTTTTGACATTTGTGAAAAAAAATCCCTTTCTTATTTTCGAAACAAAACCTCAACTTAACTTTTTGGTTCGTTCGTTGCTTATAAATAGAAGTTCCTATATGCAAATCAATAATAATACAAGTAAGAAAATTATACTCGGTCCAGACCGACTATGCGTTACCCTATACCATGCGTTTATAGAAATGGTCTTAGGTCCAACTAATTGGGTATAAAAAATAAGCATAAACCAAATCTGAGTGGAATTTTCTTAAATTGTTTGCCTGCAGATCTTCATATCGGATGCTGTATATTTTTATGGAGACTAGGTCGAAAATTTGACCGATTCTGACCACATTTGGTGAAGTCACTTAGTTTTTGCACAAACATACAAACCAAATTTGAAAAAAATTTGTGCAAAAATTTGTTTTTGAGAGGTTCAAGTGGAAATTGGGAAGAAGCTTTATATGATTATTTGGATCTTCTGATAATTTAAGTCGATCTTATAGGGTTAATTTGTATGAAGATGAGGTCTGAATATGCACCGATTTTCATCAATTTCAATAGCGTTCGTTATTTGGCCGATATATTCATATTTACGACCTGTAGTTTTTTTTTACAAGGTTTACACGGACACACAGAAGGACAGACGGCCAGAGAGACAAACGGAGAAAGGAACGGATGGACATCGCTAAATCGACTAAGAAAATGTTTCTGAAACAATGAGTATCTGTAATATTAATAGGCTAGGCGATTTCTTGTGACCGATGTTTTGTTCTACCGTTTTATACCGATTTTGACCGAACGTATTTTATTTGAAAGGTATTTCTTTTTAACCGTTCTGCAGATTTACAGATTTTTAAATTTTTCCCGTTGTTTTGAGTAAATTGCATTTAAAGTTGCTACTAACATATGCATAAAATTATACATAAGTCTGCTATTTGTGTTTTATTAAATTTGTTAATGTTTTTGTCAATGAGTTTGTTTATCTTCATTCATAATAATAATAAACCATAAAACTGTTGGTTTGCGAATTGGCTAAGTTGAAAAACAAAGCTGCCTAGAAATTGCACTAGAATTTCGAGCGCTGGAATCTGCTAATAATAAAAGGTGTGTTTAGTTCATATATTTTTGGAAGTTACAAAAATCAGCAAAGGTAAATTTTTAATTCCCTTTTTAAGCAATATGCGGGCAAGGAGGAGTGTGAAAATTGGCATAATTATAGTTGATATGAAGGAGAAGCCGCGAATGATAAAATATATGTTTAATCTGTCTTAAAAATATATTAAATTAAATAAAATAAAATATTTATAATAATTCGTTACACCCTTTTTAATGCGAATGATTTAGATTATATATCAGACGCTCTGTGTTGAATTGTGAATTACTAAAATTGATTAACATACCTTTAGGCTCATTTCAATATTCATAAATTTTTTAGATATATAGAATGGAAAAACATTGGAAGACAAAAATTTAATGAAAAAATCATGTGAGTCCGATCACAGGGAAGATGTGTAAACATCTAGTAATTAAAGATTTTTTTATGTCATTTTTTAAAATCAAACAGAAAGCGTCATCTATGTATCACTTATAGCAAAAACTGTTTCAGCTAATTCAACAACCCTTTGCTGTAAAACGTTAAAAATATCCCAATATAAACGTATATGTGTAAGTGATACATAGATGACGCTTTTAAAAAAGTGGCATAAAATAACAATGTTTATATCATAATTTTTTCACCAATACAATCATAAGTCACACAGCGTTATGTGTCAGCTCTCACCTATTACGTGTTACATTGTTTTTGTGATTGTATTGTGAAATAGAAATTTACCCCCCTGCGCGTATAGATATTTACACATCAAAAAAAATTTCCTAGTATTTGCACTCGATTTTCGAGTGCTGGTCTATACTATTTTAAAAAAAATCATCAATACTAAGCTACTATGTGTAGGATGGAATATATCTACATATTTATATTGTAGTTTTTCAAACAACTTATTACATGTTTTATTGTATGAACGTGAATAGTACTTCGAATAACGGTTTAAAATAATGTGTATCAAATATTGTCATGTGAATTTAAACATGTAGTAAAGCGAGCGCTCAGTTAATACTATCCTATTTGACTGCCCTGACATTTGTTTGGTAATATAAAACAAAACATGTTTTAAAACGAGCTCGATTAAAATTAATTCTCGGTTATAACAAAAGAAGTTCAAGGCCACTATAGAAAAACCTCCAAAGGGAGCGTGTGATGAATATGAATTTTTTTTTTAATAATTATCATATGCTCCATAGTTGTTCTGATGTTTTTTTCTATTCCTAAAAAAAACTAAGCAAACAAAGGAAAATATATAAAAGTTCATAAAAAAAAGTTTGCCTGAGAACGTCAAACCATTTGGAGGTTTTACTGACTTTCACCCTGCCTTGGAATTTCTCTCCTCGAAAATGTTTCACGGTAAAATTTGTGTGTATTTTGTTATCATACTCCATACAATATTTCATTCTTTGGCAAAGGAAACGTCTTATGGCAACAGGCTATAAGTGGAACACAGTGGCGTATGTGTACTTTTGCGTTTTTTTTTTTTTTTTGCTAGAATACGAAATGATCGAGAAAAACTGGGACACACGATTTTTTTTCTGCCGTACTTTGAGAATATATAGGATTTTTCCAGGTGAATTGAAGTGTCTCGGACGGTGTAATATGACATAAATCCTTCAATTGTCTCCAAAGTCTGACAAGTCAAATATTGATTGTTATCACTTACGATTATGTGAGTATTTAAGTTTATAAATGTTTATGTGTGTGTGTTAATTGAAGAAAACCTGGATACAATTAAATGACGATTATTTTTATTTTAATGGACATATAATTTTTCTAATGGTTTTAATCTACTTTCTATAGTAACAGTAATTGCTGTAAACGATATTGAAAGACTTTGGAGCAAGGTCAGATGATGTTTTGAAAAAATCATCCCTTTTGAATGATTAATACCTATTCGTGTCTCGAGTTTGTTTTGGTGACTTGTTTTTGCAATCATAAAGTTTTCTTGTCTTGTCTTGTCTAATGTGATTTTCATTAATAATTTAAGGCTGAAATGGAAAGCTGTGATAAAATATTGATTTTTTCCATATAAGGCATTCCACCGTAAATTTGCTGCCAAGAATAAAGTGCAAGTAACTAGAAAATTTTGTGGATTATAAACGAAATCATTATATTAAATTTAAAATAAACTTGTATTATTCTCAAAACAAAAAGACCAACAATAATTAAGATTATCTAAATACCAATCACCAAATAAGATTGTATCGATCAGTGACATTGGTACATTTATTTATATATCCTGTTTATTGAAATCTTGACTGTTAGTGCGAAATGGCTCAAATACATTCTAAGAAGCGTCCAACCAAATTAATAAACACAATTCTACTCTGGTAATATTCGTATATTGTACAAGGTGTACAAACAAATTTGGAAAATAGTTGTTATAAACACTTGTACAAACACAGCAGAGTTGTAAATGAATCATTCTTTTTTGATTTTAATTCATTACGAATTAGCTAAATTTTGAATTAATTCTTTTCACCAAAAAAATAATTGAATTGAATTTTAATCAATTCATATGAATTTGCAAAAATGAATTGCAATTCATTTCCAATTCAAATGAATTGGGCAAAATGAATTGGGCAAAATGAATTCATTTTTAATTCAAATGAATTGGCAAAATATATTGCAATTTATTTCCAATTCATTTCAATTGAATTGATTTTGAATTAATTTAAATGAGTTAGAAAAATGAATTGCAATTCATTTCCAATTCATTTGAATTGAATTGATTTTGAATTAATTCAAATGAATTACAAATTAACTTGTAATTCATATTTATGAAATCAAAAATGTATTGCATTCAATTAAAGTAAACGTGGTGTTTGGAGTTTGTTCCTTCAAATACTACTTATTTCGCTTTTGACATACGCTGAATAAGAAGACATATTTAATATTTAAAATCTATTAATAATTTATGAAATTTTATGACCCACGAACATTCAATGCTGTCTGTGATATAATAAAATGAGTTGGATAACAAAACGGGAGTAATGCTTCCTTACATTTATTTACAGTAGTCTTTTTTTCAAATGAATTGGAAATGAATTGCAATTAATTTTTCTCATTTGAATTAATTCAAATTCAATTCAAATGAATTGGAAATGAATTGCAATTCATTTTACCAATTCATTTGAATTAAAAATGAATTACAATTGGAAATGAATTGCAATTCATTTTGTCCAATTCATTTGAATTAAAAATGAATTACAATTCATTTTGCCCAATTCATTTGAATTGGAAATGAATTGCAATTCATGTTTGCTAAATTCAAATTAATTGATTCAAATTTCATTTCGTTTTTTGACGAAAAGAATTAATTCAAAACTTTACCATTCGCGAATTAATTCAAAAACAAGTAAGAGTGTTAAATTCGACTGTGCCGAATCTTTGATACCCTCCACCTCCGTTTGAGTATTGATAATAATATTGGAAAAATATGCATGCGTTTCCTATATGCATGCGTTTCCGGTTATATGACATAACTTCTCGTTTAATTTAGTTTTTGCCAACTAAATAGCTCGCCTTAACCTCCATTGCAAATGTAATGGTTGTGTAGGTTGGCTATATGCATTAAATCGTGCTAATTGGAGATGGCTGTATAGTTTCTTTTAACTGGCGAAATATTTTTTCATTGCGGCCATATAGGTCGGATGGAGTAACAAAATAATAACCAAAAAAAAAGCTCTCTCAACTTTTTTATTAAAATATTGCCATATTTGGAAAACAGAGAATAAATTTATAATAATAAATAATCAAATTAGGGATGCCAAACGCAAAAAACCAAATGTCCCAAACATTTTAAATAAAATAATTTGTTATCTTTATTTTCTGAAAAACTTCAAATATTCATCAAAAAAAAAATTGTGAAAAATAATATATGTATAAATAACATTCTCATCAAATTGCGTTTATTTATGTAACAATTTTTATGTTCGCAATTCTTAAGTATCATTTGAGGTTTTCTAAATTTCATTGAATTTAAATTAATGTTTTCTGTAGTGCGAATTCAACGATCCGACAGAATTTCAACGATCCGACAATCGCAAAATATATCGACAGCTATTGTTGTTTGCACTGAGGATTAAGTGATTCACTAAGTACACACATCTTAACGACAGTCGACAAATCTATTTTTCTATTTATTTAAATTGTAAACGAGTGGCATCTCTGTTAAAATAAGCGAAAAACACAAAGAAGAATAGAAAAAAACAAATTACTTCGTGTTTGACAGGATGATTTTATGTTTATGTTTAATATCTCTATTTTTTTTTACTAATAATTCTATTTATTTATTTGAAAATGAAATAATGAATTGAATATGCTATTTAATTTTTTTATTTATATAAAAAAGTTTTTTAATAGAAGCAAAATATTTTCACTATTTTATGATTTTTATTTATGTATGACGACATTTCAACCTAAAAATTTAAGTTTTTATCGATTGAATAAATAACACAAAAATGGTTGTCGTTTAGATAACAACAACAGCTGACTTCAACAATAGCGAATATCGTTTAAAAATTTTATTGATAATTTTGTTTTTCGACAATCGTTAAAAGAAGTTACTGAAAAGCTATTATGCCAATGCCAATATTTTTTTAAATGTAAACATATTTGGTGTTTGTTTTGGAATTTCAATTTGTGTTTGACGAATAAAATTTATATGTATATTAAAGATGCAATTGATGTCTTCTAAATTTAAAATTATTATTTCCGACGTTTTGATATGATTTTCTGAAATTCAGTTAATATTTTCTAAATTCCAGTTTTTAGAATTGATATTTTCTTAAATTTGAATGGAAAATTTAAAAACTGCAATTTCGTATTTATGTGAATAATAATGCTTTAGTAATTATAAACAATTTTTAAAAATTAGATGTAATCGCAATCAGATATTTTGTAGGTAAAGCAGAATAATAATTCAATATAACTATGTAGAATTGTTTTGAAAGCAAAAAACTCATTGATGAACACGGTAACTCTATTTTGTAAAGAGAACAAAAAGTTAATATGCCAAACTTATGTTCATATTTGTAAAAGAATAATGAAAAAACATATGAAATAAAAGACCATCCCGTGTATACTCTTAACATTGTTATGTATAATATCTATTTGAAAATATTGACATTCATGTTAAAATAGAAATAACTATTGCAAAGCTAATTAGAACAAAAATTGTGGCGCCATCTACTGTGGCATAGTCACGCTGAGCAAAATGAAGTGACATTCTGTTAATGCAAAAGAAATGTATTTTCCCCACAACAAAATATTGCAGAATTTTATGTAAATAAAATAATATACCGATTTATTTCTAACATGCAGTTATTATGGATATAAATATATAGAATATATGTATATTATTTGTATTATTTAATATGTGTATGTATATGTAAATATTACACACAAAAAATACAACATCAAACGTTATTTTTGTGTTTTTCTCTTTAAATAAATTAATACATAAAATTTTTTTTGCTAATTTGCATTGTTTTCTTTTTATTAACAACTAGGTATTTTATTTGCTTTAGATGCTGGTGAATTTTTACTCCCTTTATATTAACTCGTAGTGTCTGCTTGTCGAAAAAATTTTGGATCGATTTTAACCCCTTTCCCGTGACCCAATCGATCTGAAACTTTGCAGGCAGGCTCGTAACAATGACAGAACTGATCTAGAAAATTTTTTTAGTGATGCCAAAACAATGGAAACTTTTAAATTTTTCTACCAGAGTTGATAAAAAAATGTACAAAGGGTTAGTTTTTATTATATTATTATCACAACGACCACAAAAACAACAAGTCCAGCTATGACAACAATATAACATTTAGAATAACAACAAGAACACTATAGAAACATCATATTTTTAATTTTTTTTTAATTTTTCAAAGATTTCCCTGGACCTGTTCTACCGATTTTAATGATTTTTGAAATAGAAACCTTCCCCTGAATTTGGAGAATCATTCTCACTAAAAATTATCACCTTAGCTATCCTATTGAGGGCGTGATCGTGACAAGAACAACATATAAAATTATATTTTTTCAAGACTTTTTTTAGTACTTCATTCAAATCTCTGGCCCTAATTGACCGATTTGGACGATTTTAAATAGCAAACTTTTCAGGATGTTAATGAATCATTTTTTATGTCAGCGAGCAACCTAGCTGCCCGATTGATGCCGCCATCGTGATTTCCACAGACGGACAGACGGACAGACGGACATTGCTGTATCAACTCCGGTTGTTATAAGGATCACAAATATATATATTTTATGGGGTCCAAATTTTTTTTCTAATTATTACAAATGGAATGACAAACTTATATATACCCTCTGCACACTGGAGTGGAGGGTAGAATGAATGATTCGTTTACAACTCTGAAACACAGAAGCACTTAAGAACTGCTGTTAACGTTATGTATCTTACTCGTACAATACATGTGTTTGTAAGTGTTAATTTAAGTCCCAAGTGTCGGAACTACAACAACTTAACTGATCAAAATTGTAAGGATAAGAGCAAACTCAAAATAATTTTTTTTTTATAAATTTAACAATAATATTTTCACTGCCACACTGTGGACCATATTTTGAGAAGGCGGACAAAAATCATTTTTTTATGGTTACCGATTTTAAAATTATGTTATTCATTTGAAAGCAAATACCAGTGAACCCCGGGAGCCAAAAAATTGCGACTCTGTTTCAACTATATCACAGCGAACAGGGTCTTCGAAAATTGACTTTCTCAGTATTTTGCTAAAATTAAAAATTTCTTTGTAAATTTTACCTTTTTTATTTTAAAAGGTTTTTAAGTAAAATGAATTTTGTATAATTTTGTAACTTCTAAGCTCTTAATATTAGAAATATAAAGTCACTGAGTCATTTAGAAATTTAAAAAAAGATCAAATGTTTTTACTTTAAATAAAGCAAAAAAATTGCCACATTTGTTTCAAAAAATTTATCTATATTCTGCATGACAGGTTATACAGCTGTTTCAGGAAGAGTCACCAACCCTCGTCAGTAACCAAAAGCAAACATGTATATTATAGTATGCAATGTGTAGATGGTATACAATCATATTTGTTTCAAAGTTGTTCTATATTTTAGTTTGTTATATTGTAAGAGGCTTAAATAGTATAACTTTTGCTTGAATTCTCATTTGGTTGTTTTCAGCAAATTTATATGAATTTAACTTTTTACCAAACAAACTATTTACTGCTTTTGGTTACTGATGAGGCTTCCTGAAACAGCTGTATAACCTGTCATGCAGAATATAGATCAATTTTTTGAAACAAATGTGCAAATGTGCTTTATTTAAAGTAAAAACATTTGATCTTGAGCCTGAACAATTTCAAACTCAATCATTAAAATGATAAAGATCGAAAAATAAGATTTTTTATTTTTATAAAAAATAATAAAATTAATTTTAAAAAAAATTTTAAAAAAGGCCAAAATTTCCCGAAAATCTCCTACTTAATAGAGCATAACTCCTGCCCATCAAAAGCCATCAAAAAAAATCTTGCACTCTTCTATCGTCCGAACCCTCCCCTACACTCTTATACCCCCTTCTTACCGCCCGTGTACACTAACCACTATGTGGTTAGGGTATGGGTATAATGAGTTTGCCCTGATGTTTGTAACTACCAAAAATAGTGGACCTATACTCATCTTTATATATATACCGATCGGCTCAAAATCACTTTCTGTCTGTGTGTTATGAATACAAAAGTTGGTCGTACCGGTGTATTTTTTTTTTGTGTGAGTTTATTTGTTTTTTATACTGACAGAAAAAGGAAACGGTAGACTTGACACGAGTTGTTATATACTTATAAAAAAGGGTTAAGACATAATGCGCTTAATTGTTAAATTATATTAATGGGTAAAATCTTTTTTATTTTGACAGGTACATTTACATAGGTATTTTTCAAAAACATTAATAGTCGGAACTTGAGTTATTTAGTTTAAATACTTGACAAAATGGGAAAAAAATTTAAATTTAATAACAGCTAGGATATGAGCAGGTATGCTTTAACTTTTAAAAGGGGTTAGGGTCTGGGTTTTTTATGCTTCAAAAAGTGGTATTAAAAGATAAAAAATTGTATTTTACATAATTGCAAGCAAGAGGATATATAATAACTAACATATTCCAGCACTCGAAATTCGAGTACAATTTCTAGGCAACTTTATTTCTCAACTTAGCCAATTCAAAAACCAACACTTTTTTGGTATATTATTATTGTGAATGAAGATAACAAACTCATTAACAAACACATCAATAAATTTAATAAACACATAGAATATGTATAATTTTATGCATATGTTAGTAGCAACTTTAAATGCAATTTACTGAAAACAAAGGAAAAAAAATTTAAAAAATGTAAATCTGGTGGACAGCTCAAAACAAATACCTTTCAAATAATATACGTGTGGTCAAAAAGAGATAAAACGGTAGAACAAAATATCGGTAACAATAAATCGCCTAGCCTATTAATTTTATACTAGCAGATTCCAGACCTCGAAATTCGAGCGCAAATTCTAGGAAATTTTATTTTTTCATTAAATAAAGACCCTAAAAGTATGCTAATCAATTATAGCCAATTCACAAATCAATAAAAAAACAAACTCATTTTTATTACAAACACATTAACAAATTTAATAAAGTCACACATAGCATTGTATAATTTTATGTATGTGTTAGTAGCAAATTTAAATTAAATTTACTCAAAATAAAGGAAAAAATTTAAAAATCTGTAAATCGGCAAAAAGAAATACCTTTCAAATAATATACGTTTGGTCAAAATCGGAATAAAACGGTAGAACAAAACATTAGTCAACAGAAATCGCCTAACCTATTAATATTATAGATATGTTTCCACAATTATTATTCACCAGCAAATTCCAGCCCTCGAAATTCGAGCGCAAATTCTAGGAAACTTTATTTTTTCATTAAATAAAGACCCTAAAGGTATGCTAATCAATTATAGCCAATTCACAAATCAACACAAAAAACAAACTCATTTTTATTACAAACACATTAGCATTGTATAATTTTATGCATGTGTTGGTAGCAACTTTAAATGCAATTTACTCAAAATAAAGGAAAAAATTTAAAAATCTGTAAATCTGCATAACGGCTAAAAAGAAATACCTTTCAAATAATATACGTTTGGTCAAAATCGAGATAAAACGGTAGAACAAAACATCAATCACAAGAAATCGCCTAGCCCATTAATATTATAGATTACAGTTTGAACAATGGCTAAGCACTGTTATAGAAATCCTCGCTGATATTTATTTTCAACAAAACGATGTAGACGATATTTCAACAGCCAACGAAAGTGGAAAAAAGGGTCGACCAGCAAAACCAATTGACGGAAGTAGTGAAAGATCTCGATGGCGCAAGCTTGGGAATAGCAATGAAGAAATTTCTCAAAGAATTATTAAGGATTCATTTTTGCACAAATAATTCAAAACAATATTCTACCAATAGAAGGTCTATCGGAAGGAGCGCAAGAAAAAAAGAACAAAGACTACAGATTCTTTCGCGAGCACAACACAACAAAAGTGTCCAGATATTGCACTAATGAAGACCTTATCACTATTTTGTTGTGCACTTCAGATCCATATATGTCCAACATTCGACAAAAATGGAAAACTACCTCTGCTGAGTTAAACGAGGAAGCTAAACAACTTCTATAAGATGAAAATCAAGGCCATTTAGAAAAAATATTTACTAAAATTGTTTGATTTAAAGTAGTTTTTCAGTACACTAACAATAAGTTACACTCTTTTTATATAGTTAACAATTTTTTTGATTTAAAAATTTATGTATTTTATAGTGTGCAGAGGGTGTATATAAATATCAGTTTGTCAATCTGTTTGTAACTCGTCGAAATAAATCCAGGAGACTCTATTCCTGAACCTCATAACCGGAGAAGTTTATCTAGCGAAATCCATCAGTCTGTCTGTCTGTTGAAAACGTTCTCCTGTCCTCAATAGGTCGCAATAATTAGACTTAAAATATTCAGCTTAATCTGCAGCAGTTTGGTATTGCTCTTGGAGCCTCTAGACCAAACAAGTGAGTAGTGGCATACGAAAATGTAAATATACTCCGATAAAATTTAATAATCAACAAATATTATATCCTCTAATAAATAAAAAAAAATCATGTGAGTCCGATCATATGGGGAGATGTGTAAACATCTAGTAATTAAAGATATTTTTATGGCACGTTTTTAACATCAAACATAAAGCGTCATCTATGTATCACTTATAGCAATCAACTGCAGGAGCTCTGCTAACGTAAAAATATTTATTATTTTTCGTTTTTTTATTTTTCATTTTTCATCTTTCGTTTTTAATTTTTCATTCTTAATTTATCATTCTTAATTTTTCATTTTTTATTTTTCATTTTTCGTTTTACATTTTTCATTTTTTATTTTTCATTTTTTATTTTCATTTTTCATTTTTTATTTTTCTTTTTTCATTTTTTATTTTTCATTTTTCATTTTTATACCCTATACCACTATATGGTTTGGGTATACCACTATGTGATTTGGGTATAATGACTTTGTGCCTCTTTGTAACTACCAAAAATATTTCACCTTGACCTATCTTTTATTATACCGATCAACTCAGAATCACTTTCTGAGTCGATTTATCGATGTCTGTCTGTGTGTCCATGTAAACCTTGTAATCAAACTGCAGGTCGCAAATATGAAAATATTTTGATGAAATTTGGTATATGAGCTTTTATCGGCCATGGGATAACCGGTATTGAAATTGGTGAAATTGGGTCCATGTTCAGACTTAGTCCCCATACAAATGACCCCTATGAAATCGACATAAATTGCCATAAGATCCAAATAATCATAAAGATCTCAGTCAAATTGTTTTTGTATGTGTTTATTATATCCATTAATCAGTAGTCCAAAACTAATCCCTATAGGACAATTCTTAGTCATAGCCCCCATATAAAGTTGCTTCCCGATCTTCACTTAAATCTATCAAGAAACCAAAATATTGCACAGATTTTTCTCAAATTTAGTTTGTATATGTATTTTTTCAATATATAAGTGACTTTACCAAATATGGTCAGGATCGGTCAATTTTTCAACCTAGTCCCCATATAAATAAAGCACCCGATATGTACTTTTTCATATCTGCAGCCAAAAAAATTAATAATAATGCCACTCATATTTGTTTAATGCTTATTTTCTACATCCAATTAGTTGGACCGAAGAGTTAGGGTCTCTAAACCATGATATAGGTTATCGTATAGTCGGTCAAGATTGACTATAATTTCCTTGTTTATTTTTCATTTTTTATTTTTCATTTCTCAGTTTTTATTTTTAATTTTTCATTTTTAATTTTTAGTTTTTTATTTTTAATTTTTAATTTTTTTTTTTTTAATTTTGTATTTTTAATTTTTTTATTTATTTTTTATTTTTCATTTTTGATTTTTCATTTTTAAACTTTCATTTTTATACTTTATTTTTCATTTTTTATCTTTGATTTTTCATTTTTATTTTTTTATTTTCTATTTTTCATTTTTTATTTTTCATTTTTCTTTTTCAAACAATCATAAGTCACACCAATTTTGTCTTACATCTTACATGTTACGCTGTTTTTGTGATTGTATTGTGAAATATAAATTTGCCCCCTGCGCGTATTGTTTACACATCAAAAATCTAACCTCCACACCTGCAATAAAATGACAATTGTCAAGACTCTTTTTCAAGCCATTACTCTATATAGATTTGCCTTGGCATTACTCTGTGTAATGTAGATTATATTTCTAGTGCCTGGTTTTCATTATGTCATTTTCAATGGCAATTGTTGTCAATTATTGTCAGTTGTATGAAAACGGGTTTAAATGTCTTGTCATTTACGACCCCTGGCAACATTTGACATCTGAAATGAAATTGCCAGCATGTTGGCAATTTGTTTGTGTTTGACAGCGGGATTTTTCGTTCGATTATAAGATGTAATGAATACGTAATGAAAAGAAAATTACATGATGTCAGTTGAGTTAATTGTTTGTTGTCAGCTTATATGACATAGTGAAAACCAGGCATTGGAACAATATCAAGAGAATTTCAAATTTCTTTTAATCATTCGAGTAATGATACATTTCAAATCTATATGAAAAGGACATGAAATTTAAAACAAAAAATTGTATGTCCTTTTTCATTTGCACGATCTCTCAGTACTATAATTTGCTTAATATTTCATTGGAGGTTTTATAACTAAAAAATTTCCTTCTTCGATTAAACTCATTACAATTTTTTTGCGTTTGAAAACTTTTCTTGTACATGTAAGGTAAAAGGGTCCGCCAAATAACTTTTTTTTTGCAAATGCTATAAAAAAAAACTACTGAATATTATCTTAAATTTCTTTTTTTATTTGAAAGTACAATCCTTCCGGTTAATAATGGAAAATAATTTCATTCAAATGGCTGCCTCGGCTGGCCATGCAGCAGCCTATACGATCGGTCCAATTTTTAAGCACATTATCGATTGTGTGCAGCTGTATTTCACCAATGGCTTCACGAATATTGTCCTTTAAAGCGTCAATTGTCTCTGGTTTGTTGGCGTAACACTTATCTTTGAGGGCACCCCACAAATAATAGTCCAACGGTGTCAAATCGCAGCTCCGAGGTGGCCAAACGACATCAGCTCTGCGGTTGATAATGTGATCTTCAAAAACAGGGCGCAAAACATCGAGTGTAGCTTCGGCTGTGTGGCACGTAGCGCCGTCCTGTTGAAACCAAGTGTTGCCAATATCCTCCTCTTCAATTTTTGTGAACAAAAATTCGTTCATCATGGCCCGATAACGATCGCCATTGACTGTAACAGCCACTCCTTGCTCATTTTCGAAGAAAAATGGCCCAATTATGCCTCTGGACCAAAATCCGCACCAAACAGTGACTCGTTTTGGGTGTATCGGCTTTTCAATGTATGCGTGCGGGTTTTCTGTGCCCCAAATGCGACAATTTTGCTTGTTTACATACCCGCCAAGATCAAAATGAGCTTCATCTGAAAAAATGATTTTTTTGGCAAAATCGGCATCTTCTGTAAGTCGATCGCAGGCCCACTTAGCGAAGCGAAAACGCATTAGATGGTCAGTTGGCTTCAACTCCTGAACCAATTGGACTTTTTATGGCGTCATACCAAGGTCTTTATGCAAAATTCGTCTCAATGATGCGTCCGAAATGTTCAATTCTTGAGAACGACGTGAATTGATGTTGATGGCGCTTCACGCACACTTTCTGCCACAGCAGCAATATTCTCGGGTGTACGCACTATTTTGGGCTTTTCACGCTTTAGTTTATCGATGAGGATGCCAGTTTCTTTCACTTTTTTCACAAGATAACGAACATACGGAGCTGACGGTGCTTCTCTTCTTCCAAAATCCGTACGCAATTTTCGCACACATTCTGCAACATTAGCATGATTTTCAAAGTAATGTTGCAATATTTCCCAGCGTTGTTCAAGCGTATACACAACCATATTCGTTCAGCGGAAGGATAAAACTAATTATCTGTCAAATCAGACATGAGCTAAGTGTTACCATTCACGAAATAAGCACTAGTTGAAGAAAAAAACGTTAGATGGCGGACCCTTTATATTAACCATCCCTCCTCAGTTTTAAATGTTTTATAACAAATGATATTTTGAAGTAATAAAAAAACATGCAATATTATCACATGTTCAAATATGTTTAAAGTACGTGTTGAAAATTTGAATTGCTTCGAATTTTCTTATAAAACTAAAACTATAAATTATGTCTAAGATGTATGTAATATTAGTCGTATGTTATACTGAAATTCCAGAACAAACACTTGACCTATGTTACCAACACTATTATAATCACCTTGATTGAATTTGTTGTCATCAACATCATCAACATCGTTGTGGCAACTACCTGAACTAATTTGCAAGTCAAGATTTTTGTGAGGTCCTTGGGCAAATGTCTGTATTCGAAGTTAATCTTAAAATAAATAACTTGTGCAACCACGTAAGTGAAAACGGAAATTACGTGTAGTACACATATTTATGTATGTATATGTAGTTTTCATGTTCATGTGCATACAATTATTTATATACAACAGTTTAGATAGCAGAAACTTTATATTAATATATTAACATCAAAGGTGACACGATTTTCTTTTAAAAATCTCAATAATCCTAATGATTTAAAAAAGGATATTTAAATTGAGATAAAGTTATAAAAATGGAATAAAAAACTTTTCGTAATATGTAAGTTTATTTTTAATAATTCTCATATTTAAGTTACATTCAAAGAATACTATCACTATTTATAACGCAAACGTTCTTAATCAAAGCAGTAGGTGGTCTTATTGAGTACTTTCAAAATATATCACAAAAATTTTTTTAAATATATTTAGCACAAAAAAACCAAAATAAAATCGCCAAAAATGCTCTTAAGTGTCTTTGCGAAGAATCACTCAAATCGCCAAATCTCGAAAATTGGCTTTGCAATTTCTTTTGAAAGTGGTGATATAGGGCTTTCAAACCCTATACTAATTTTTGTGGATTATTTATACCCTATACCACTATGTGTATAATGACTTTGTGCTGATGTTTGTAACTATAAAAAATATTTGAGGTAGACCAATTTCTTATTATACCGATTATAGCGATCTCCGTCCGTCCTTCCGGTTGTCTGTGTGACCATGTAAACCTTGTTATCAAACAACAGGTCGCAAATATGAATATATTTTAATTAAATTTGGCATATAAGCTTCAAACAGCCATAGCTATTGAAATTGATAAAAATCGGCGCATGTTCAGACGTAGCCCCCATACAAATGACCGCTATGGAGTCGACTTAAATTGTCATAAAATCCAAATTATCCTATAGATCTCGGTCGAATTGGGTTTGTATATGTTAATTACTCCCATTAACCAGTAGTCCAAAAATAAACCCTATAGGACAATTCTTAGTCATAGCCCCATATAAAGCTGCTTTCCGATCTTCGCTTAAATCTATCCAAAAACAAAAATATTGAAAGATTTTTCTCAAATTTGGTATTTATATTTTTCTGCGAAAAATAAGTGACCTTACCAAATATGGCCAAGATTGGTCCATTTTTCGACCTACTCCCCATATAAATATAGCATCCGATATGAACTTTTTCATATCCGAAGCCAACAAAATTAATGACAATTCCACTTAAATTTCGTTTATGCTTATTTTCTATATCGTATTAGTGAGAGAGGGTGTCTTACTTGTTTTTTCATTCAGTAGTTCAATTCCACCCAGATGTGCCATTCTTATCGGCTTCCGACACTAAGTACACCATCGTTTTGCACTTTAGGTGCTACTAATTTTTTATGTACATATTGTGTTACTCGAAAATTCCAATAACATTTTATTTAAGAACAAGTTTTCTATTATGATTTTTTGCTTGTTTCATATTTTCAAGTTCGTATTCAAAAAAAAAAAAAAAAAAAAAATAGTCCCACTTAAAGTGCAGACAATTTTTCAATTTTTGTTGTCTAGTGTTATTTGTAAAAGTGACAAGCTATGAAAAAGTTTTACAATTTTAACTATTTTATATAATTTTTAAATAAATTGTATCACCCAGGACTTTAATTCCTTCATTTTCTATCTAGCCTTAAATTTGAAATTAAATAAACAACAATGCGTATTGTAGTGAGTACTTTAACAACAATTAAATCTATTACTTACACATGACAACAGTATGGGACTTTTCGAGATGTTAAAGTGGTGTTTTTAATAAATTTGCTTGGCTATAACTACCAATACTGGTTGTAGGGCCTCCATTGTTAGTAGAAATTTAATTGTATTGTATTGATTCCAAAACTGATTGTATTAGTTTGTGTCTGACAGCTTTAGTTTATCAGTTAGAACGACAATGACATTGACAATTTTTAAATTTTCTCTCAGCGTTTCGTATTTTGGAAAATAACATCCAGTTGCCATCGAGAAACTGATGCAAGAAGATTGTTGCTAAATAAAGACTTTCAAACATGCTAAAAATCGTCTTTTTGCGAAGATTGTTTACACTGTCACTCCAAAACTTTAACTTGAAATCAGAGTACCACAATTATCCAAAATCAGTTAAGAGATCTCCGGGAAAAAATCTGTGTTGCTCTGTGTTATTGATTATTAGTTACAAAATAAAAGATTTGAAGTCAAAACCTTTAGGGAAATGTTACAAAAAAATATTCAATTAAAACGATGGCCAAACAGTTTTATTTGAACACATTGTAAGTTTGATTGATGGGAATTGAGTAGAAATAATCATAGTAAGCATGAAATAAATAAAGAATTTAAAAACTAAATGGCATATTTGTATGTAAGAGTAATATAAACATTAGAACGTAATATAATATATGTAGGATACATATACATATGTAGCATATTTGACCCATACAAAATTGCAAGCAGTGTTTAAATTAAATTTAATACATGAAAATCGGTGCATGTTTAGATCAAATGTTCCCTCTGGGTAGGGCTTAAATTAACCTAAGACCCAAATAATCAATTATTTCAGATGAAAATTCATTTGTTTATAGAACAATTTTTTTTTACTTTTTTCAACAATAATTCAATTCAAATTACGATACTTTACTTATTTTTTCGATGCCGTTTTTCAAACTACTTTCAAACTACTTTATAGGTTTCTATAAATATTTCATTGTTACGATTTTAAATGTTTCGATTTCAGAGCAACTTCTTAAGATGATATATTTAAGATCAACGCAAATTTATTTAAGAAGCACCTAAATTTATTGTATATTAAATGGAACTTGAACTAGTTCTGCCCAGAGAATAAAAACAAATAAAAGAAATAAAATATTATAGTCGGTATAGGCTGCCTTTACGAGTTGTATTGTTATTAGTTTGTTTGTCTGCAGATATGAAAAAGTTCATAATGAATGCCTCGTTTATATGAGGACTATGTCGAAAAATGGAAAGAATCTGACACATACAAGCCAAGTTAAGAAAAATCTGTGCAATATTTTTTTATTTTTGATTGATTTAAGTAAAGATCGGGAATCAGCTTTATATGGGGGCTATTACTAAGAATTGTCCTCCAGGGTCTATTTTTGATCTACTTTCAGTAGCGTTCGCCGGTAAAAGATTATATACTGTTGGCAACCCCAAAGAATCAATTATGAAAATGTACTAAAATCATAACTGTCTTTACTTATGTATTTTTCTATGTCATTATTACTTGCCGCTAATACTTTATATACATTTATTATTCTCAAACCAGTCGTCTTTTGTATTGTTACACGCGGTAATCCATAATAATAATAGACAAGGCGATTTTTCGTGATCGATCTAATTTTATCAGTTTTAATCCTATTTTGACCAAACATCCCTCATTTGAGAGGTATTTCTTTTTAGCTGTCCACAGGCTTTACAGATTTTTAAATTTTGACATTTTTTTTTTTTTTTGAGTAAAATGTATATAAAGTAGCTAGTAACACATACATAAAACAAGTAAGAAATTTATAGTAGGTCCAGACCGACTATACGATACCCTATACCATGCGTTTAGAGACCTTATCTCTCAGGCCCAACTAACTGGATATAAAAAATAAGCATAAACCAAATTTGAGTGGGATTTTTTATTAATTTTTTTGGCTGCAGATATGAAAAAGTTCATATCGGATGCAATATCTAGGCCCAAAAATGGACCGATCCTGACCATGTTTGGTAAGGTCTCTTGTATTTTGCAAAAATATATACAAACAAAATTTGAGAAGAATCAGTGCAATATTTTTGTTTTTTGATAAATTTAAGTGAAGATCGGGAAGCAGCTCTTTATGGGGCCTATGAGTAAGAGTAGTCCCACAGGGATCATTTTTGGACTACTGATTAATGGATGTAATAAACACATACAAACCCAATTTGACTAAGATTTATATGATAATTTGGATCTTATGGCAATTTAAGTCGATTTCATAGGGGTCATTTGTATGGGGGCTAGGTCTGAACATGGACCGATTCTCACCAATTTCAATAGCGTTCATCCCCTGGCCGATAAAAGCTTATATACCAAATTTCATCAGTTTGATTACAAGCTTTACATGGACACACAGACGGACGGACGGACGGACGGACGAACGGACGGACATCGTTAAATCGAATCAGATAGTGATTCTGATTCGATCGGTATAATAAAAGATGGGTCTAAGTCAAATATTTTTGGTAGTTACAAACAGCAGCACAAAGTCATTATACCCAAATCACATAGTGGTATAGGGTATAATTATACAATGCTGTGTGTATGTTTATTAAATTTGTTAATGTGTTTGCAAAAAGCCCTGTGTAGAATTGAAAAATAATTTTAGACATAAACCAATAACAACAAAAATAATTTTGGACATAAACCAATAACGACAATAAAAAGTGTTGTATTGTGATTTGGCTAAAATTGATTATCATACCTTTAGGGTCTTATAAAATAATTTATTAAATGAAAAAATAAAATTTCCTAGAATTTGCACTCGAATTTCGAGGGCTGGAATCTGCTGGTTATATTATAATCGTTTTAATAATTATTGTTATTTTATTTATTTATTATTTTAAATAAAGGCCACACAGACTGACGTACGGACGGATATCGCTTAATGTCGATTGGTATAAAAAATGATGGGTCTAGGACAAATACTTACTGGTGGTTACAAACATCAGCACAAACTCAGTGTACCCTGACCACATATTGGTATAGGGTATAAACATGTTCTATCCATTCCTTAATAAATTTTTTCAGTTTAATTTCTTTAACATCTTGACTTGACGGACATCATGTAAGAAGTTTTTGATATGTGTGACTTAATTGTTATACTATCATGTTTAATGTTTCATAGTTTACAAAGAAATTTTGATGTGTAAACATCTATACGCGCAGGGGGGTAAATTTCTATTTCACAATACAATCACAAAAACAGCGTAACATGTGAGTTTACATCAGTGGTGGCCATCGAGAGAATTGAGCTGTAATAGTGTTTATGAGCATGTATTAGTTGTACTACACTGATCGAAATCCATGGACGTAACACAATGCCGATATTAAATGGGTTTGTGTAGATTTTGTATGAATGTTTATATGAATGCATAAAAGGGAAAATAGTTGAGTTAACAAAGAATATGGTAAAATTTTAAATATATTTTGTTGTTTTAAAATTTTAAATCTTACATTCTGAAAATGTAAAACAAAATGTGAAGAACATTTAATCTGTTTTATCAATGTTTGAAGTTTATTAAATCAAATAAGTAATAATAAGTAATTCATTTCTTTAAAAACAAAAAAAAAAAAAACACAAAATAGCAAAACTTAAAAAGATAAGAAATTTCAAAGATTAAGTGGTATGTTACCAACAACTAAAAAACTTACCAGCCTGCAGTAACTGGATATTTTTTTAAAATTAAAAAAAAAATGCATAAAAGACAGCTATAATGTTGTCAAATGGAGGCGACGTATGTAATTTATAGAAAATGTTTAATTGCTTATCAAGTCTTCGAAATTTTCTCAACATTTTTGGTTTCTTTTAAACAAATATTCTCTGTGTACCTATTAAAAAAAATATATATATGAATTTCAAAAGGCATTGCGACATAGACCTACTTTGTTCAAAAGCTTTCATAAGACTGAATGAAATTGTTGTTTACTTTTACTCTATGGTGAGTATTTTTGTTTTCGTTCGGCTGTATACATATAAGAAGCCGAGCACCAGTGTTTGGTACGGCCTTCACTGGTTTACATGTAACACTGTGAGCCGTAAGACAAATCTGTGTGACTTATGATTGTATTGGTGAAAAAATTATGATATAAAATTGTTTCAGCTAATTCAACAACCCTTTATTGTAAAATGTTAAAAATTTAACAATATAAACGTATAACATATTCATTATTACAAGTCCACAAATTTGCTATAAGTGATACATAGATGACGCTGTCTGTTTGATTTTAAAAAAGTGAAATAAAAAATCTTTAATTACTAGATGTTTACACATCCATCGGACTCACATGATTTTTTTTTATGGATGGTACTGATAAAAATTTTGGTATATAATTTAAGTAATTTCTTACGTTAACAACTCTGACGATGCAGTGGTTATAAAATTGTATTTATCGTTACCTAAATCATAAAACGCCTAATTATAATTTTATAAATTTTACAGGATACCTAAAAACGTCTTAAAGCAAAAAATGTGATCTATAATTTTTTCGCGGTCTCACGTTAGGTAAATACAAAGGCTTAACATTTCAGAATACGTCCAAAGCATTTTTAATTTAAATTACATGTTAAGTTAAATGATGCTAACAAAGCCCGTTGACGAACAATCACATACGCAATGAAAGATTGAAAATTTTCTGCCACACCAAAATCAAAAAATTTGTAACGGAAAAGGCTATCAGTTGTGTAGTATATGTTCAACAGTGTTTATATATACACATAAAGTGTGCGACAAAATATATACACGAACTTGTGCTTACTATCATATAGCTTAATTACATAGAAAAACTTACTGGACTTGGAATTCTTTTTATTTATTTATATCGAAGATAGACCCGTTTTAATAACACAAGACATAAACCAAAATAAAAAGAAAATAAAACAGAAAGAATGTTATATTTACAACAATGCTTTTTGCCCGCGTCAAAACAAAAGCAGGAAATAATAGAAATTTACATTTTTATTTAAATGTAAAAGACTACCAACAACAATTACCATTAAATAATAAAAACTATTTTTTGAACATTGTACGATTAATAATATTTATAGTCGTTCCTGATCTTTCAGAGTCATTGGTGATATTTTGCAATATTTTATATTTTAATAAAAACTGGCTTATAATAAGTATTCAGTGCAAGTAAAAGAAAAAATAATAAATGATTATAAAAGAGGCGAATCAGTGACATCCATTCCAAACAAATTTGGAATAAATCATAGTGTGATTTCGTGTATTATTAGCCGTTTCCGTACTCCAGGCTCATTGACTCCCTTACTTAACGATGGTCGGCCGCGGAAAATTAGCAACCGGGACGACCAGGCAATATTCTGATTAATAAAAAATGATCCCTTTATATCACCGAGGTCTACTGCAAACCAATTTCAAGTAAATGTTCCAATAAGATCCATCCAAAGACGAGCATTGAAGGTGGGTTAAAATCATACCGAAGTGCAAACATTTATTTCCGCCAATAATGGACTAGCTAGAATGTTATTTGCAAAAGAACACATAAACTGGAGTATAACCAATGGAAGACCGTACTTTTCTCTGATGAATCGAAGTTTAATTTCATGGGATCTTGCCAATTAATAAAATAGATGGCATAATGTATAAAGATATCCTAAAAAGTGTAATGCTGTCACACGCAGAGGATTAAATGCCACTTAAGTTGAGATATCAATATGACAATAACCCAAAACACACGGCCAAAAGAACGGTTCATAATCAATAAGATTAACGTTTTAAAGGCCAGGCACAATCTCTGATCTCAATCCCATAGAAAATCTATGGAATATTGTAGATCGTAAAATAACTCGCGATGGTTGCAGAAATACGGATGACAAGTGAAAATTGCATGAAATGGAATTTCCGGTGAAATTTTAGCTAATCAAATAGAATCCATACCACGCAGATGTCAAGAAGTTTTAAAAAGTAAGGGCTACGTAACTAAATATAAGTAAAATTCTAATTTTTATTGAATAAACAAAAAATGTGGTTTTGTTTCGTCGCGTACAAAAAACTGTATTGAAGATTTATTTTTTTTTTTTTTATAACAAATTTTTTTATTTTGTTTCACTAAATTTAGTTAATTTATTTTATAAATAACATAATTCGACACCCAAATGTGTTTGTCATTATTAAGCGATATTTTGTCGATTTGTAAAATGTTCCAAATTTAAAAAAAAAAAAAGAACAAAATAAAGGACTGAAGATATTAACGAGTATTAATTGAATTTTTAAACTTACCCAATCGATTTAAAAAATTTACATTTAATACGTCTTTTTTATGATAATAACTAAATAAAACACCTTTTCACCAGCAAAAAAAAAATTATAACCAACTAATTTACAAACTTATAGAAATTGTTCCGATTAAAATAAATTAAATTACTACTTTTCACTTTTTTCTTCTTCATTCTTTTCTGAAAGGAGTTGAAAAATAGCATATAAAATTAAGTTTTAATATTAAAAGTGTTATCGAAATAATAGTTGTCAATTGTCAGTCAAGTGTGATCTCCAAATTTCTTAATGTATATTTCACACCGGCAACAGTTTGTAAACATACTCTTGAACAATCTTAAATTTTTCATACAAAAAGCAATGGAAGTTGACGAAACTTCAGTGCCAGAAACTACAAAAGGAGTTGAAGCAACGTCTGTGCCAGAACCTACAATGGAAGTTGACGAAACTTCAGTGCCAGAAACTACAAGAGAAATTGAAGAAACTTCTGGCCCAGAACCTACAAAAGAAATAGTTGAAGAAAGGTCTGTGCCAGACCCTACAACAACAGAAGAACTTGAAGCAACGTCTCTGCCAGAACCTACAATGGAAGTTGACGAAACTTCAGTGCCAGAACCTGCAAAAGGAGTTGAAGAAACTTCTGGCCCAGAACCTACAAAAGAAATAGTTGAAGAAAGGTCTGTGCCAGACCCTACAACAACAGAAGAACTTGAAGCTACGTCTGTGCCAGAACCTACAATGGAAGTTGACGAAACTTCAGTGCCAGAAACTACAAAAGGAGTTGAAGAAACTTCTGGCCCAGAACCTACAAAAGATATAGTTGAAGAAAGGTCTGTGCCAGACCCTACAACAACAGAAGTACTTGAAGCAACGTCTGTGCCAGAACCTACAAAAGAAGAATCTAGTTCCATAAAAGCCATAAACAAAGAAACTGTTCATAAAATTTGCTCTGGTCAAGTAAGTTCCATCGAAAAAAAGGGTAGACCATTAAATCTCAATATTTGTGTTTATTAAGGTGGTTTTAAGTTTGGCGGTTGCCGTCAAGGAATTAGTAGAAAATGCAATTGATGCTGGAGCAACATTGGTAGAAGTTAAATTGCGTAACCAGGGTTTAGATTCCATAGATGTAAGTGACAATGGTTGCGGAGTGGAAGAACAAAATCTTGAAGGAATGAGTATGTAATTCATTAATTTTTATAAACTTATTTGTCACATTTAACATTGTTTTTTTTAGCTGCCAAATATCATACATCCAAAATAAGAGAATTTGTTGATTTACAATCTGTAGAAACTTTCGGTTTTCGTGGTGAAGCTTTAAGTTCCTTATGTTCTTTGGCTAAGATGTCGATTATTACTCGTCACAAATCTACGGATGTGGCCATCAAAATTGAATTAGATCATGAAGGCAAAATAGTAAAGAGACAACCTTGTGCTCGAAATTTTGGAACAACCGTAACATTAACTAACCTTTTTGAAACTTTACCAGTGCGACGCAGAGATTTTCTACGGAATATTAAAAAAGAATTTACAAAAATGTGTCACATATTGCAAGCCTACTGTCTGGTTTCTCGAGGAGTGCGCATTATATGTAGTAATCAAACTCCCAAAGGAGCCAAGATGGTGGTGATACAGACTAACGGTTCCCAGACAATTTCTGATAATATTTCTGCTATATTTGGTAATCGACAAGTTAATGATATTCTTGAATTAAAATGTCCCTTAAAGGATGCTGAAGGTATGCCAATACCAGCTAATTTATTAATGGAGCAGTTGCAAAATGATATAGGGGATAGTTTGCTATTAACCAAGGATGATATCATACAGTTGTATAATTCTAAATTCAGACTTGAAGGATATATATCTAGTTGTTCTCATGGTAGTGGTCGTTCTTCCAGGGATAGGCAATATTTTTATGTAAATTCCAGACCATGTGACCCAAAGAATGTAATTAAAGTAAAGCTTACATATGATTCAATGATTCAAAATTTTCTTTTTTTTTCAGATTTCCAAAGTAGTAAACGATTGTTATCATCGTTACAATGCCAATCAATATCCTTTTGTTTATCTCAATATCATAACAGACCGTCAATCTGTGGACATTAATTTAACTCCAGACAAAAGACAACTGCAAATTCATAACGAAAAAATACTTTTAGCTTTAATAAAAAAATCTCTTATAAGCACATTTGGAAATATACCCTCAACATTTAAAATGAACAATACTGACATAACTAGTATAATAGCAATGAATATTAAGAAAGATGTTAACCAAACAGAAGAACTTACTGAAGATGATGAGGTACCTGTTACTTCAACACAAAGATTTTGTAATGTTTTATCACAGTGGAAAAAAACAGGTGATACTCAGGGTGCAAAATTGCACACAAAGACAAGAAAACGAAAATGTCCAAATGAAATAGAGACAAGAACATTAAAGCTACAAAAAATTCAAAATTTTTTGAAAAAAGAGAATGCAACCACTAACAATAATAATATTTGTAGCTATAAATCAGAATCGGACTCAGACGAAAGTAAAGGATTTGAGGATAGCCACCAAATAGGTAAAAATAGTCCAAACATCAGTATTGTAAGCATCGAAAAGATTTTAAAAGAATCTAATGAATACGACACATTGATATCTAAGAATTCTGAATACCTCATTAAACGTATTGATTGTAAAAATATAACTCCATTAAAAGCAGATCAATCTATTGCGGAAAACAAATTAAACTGTTCAGAATTAACCCAAGAAGATCAAGACGATTTACAATCGTCTCAAGCATCTTATTCACAAACAGTAGAACTTGATGCAAGTGATTCGGAAAATGAGTTTTCAAATTATACATGCAACGATTTGCGCACTTCTTTAGCAGAGATAACACTGTCAGTCAAAGCTGAACAAAATGTTATAGAGAAAAAACAATTCAAAGCTAACTTACAACGATTACGTTTCAAAAGTGAAATTAATCCCAATCAAAATAAGAACGCAGAGGCTGAACTTCAAAAGGAGATTACCAAAACTTGTTTTGCCAAAATGGATATAGTGGGTCAATTTAATTTAGGTTTTATTATAGCTAAACTAGATGAAGACCTCTTCATAGTTGACCAACATGCTACCGATGAAAAATATAATTTTGAAACTTTGCAAAATACTGTACAATTGCAACATCAACCATTAGCTGTTGCTCAGCCTCTGGATTTGACGGCTGTTAATGAAATGGTTTTAATAGATCATTTAGCAATATTTGAAAAGAATGGATTTAAATTTGAAATTGATAACAGTGGTAGGTAAGTTAAATATATGCAAAATAAAATTATTGGTTTAAATAATTGCAGCTCCTCCTACCAAAAAGATACGTTTGCTGGGCAAGCCATTTAGTAAAAATTGGGAATTTGGCAAAGAAGATATAGATGAACTAATTTTTATGTTACAAGATGCTCCTGAGGGCACTATGTGTCGCCCTTCACGTATAAGATCAATGTTTGCTTCTAGAGCTTGTCGAAAGTCCGTAATGATTGGTACAGCTTTAAAGAAATCATCTATGGAATTGTTAATGAGACACATGGGAGAAATTGAACAACCTTGGGTAAGTTTTTTTTTTACACCCTTTCAATTAAATCTTAATAAACCCAGACGGCTGCTATATATCGTTAAAAATACTAATTATTAGTTATTAGTAATAAAAGAAAAGAAAAAACATTGCGATAGAAAAACATTTTTACAAAATAGTAGAAATACATAGAAGCCACAGGCATTTTGTAAACTAGAAATTGTCATCACAATTATGAAATTAAAACACCTATTTTACCTATTATAGTTTTTAACTTGTGTTTGTCAAATTGTATCACTAATAACTTATTGAAAACAAAATTTAAATGCAATTATTCAACAGATGAGGTACGATTCCATAGCTATATAAAAAGTGTTGAGGTGAACATTTTGGCTCACAAAATAATTTTCAAACTAAACACTACCATTTGCACTACCATAATGTAAAATTTATAAGACTTGAATAATTATATATTATAAATATTTTAATTGCAGAATTGTCCTCATGGTCGACCTACTATGCGTCATCTTATAAACACGGCAATGCTATTAAATGACGACGAGGAAGAGATGTGAATGCCAAACCACAATGCCATAAGAAATATTTTCATTATATAAAAATAATGTAAATAAACTCGATATTTAAAAAACATATTTAGTATATATTTTTGTTTTCTCTTTTTCAAACACTTATAGTACGGAAAATATTAAAACCGCTATGAGCAGTTGACAAAATTACACCAGGTAATTGTGGATGCCAATGCAGTTCTTTAATTTCCTTCTGACCCTGATGTATAAACAGTAATTGTGGTGGTAATTTTTGTATATCAACGTTATTATGTGTATCATTTTCCTGAGCCTCCTGGTCAGTATCTTTTTCTACCGCCAAATCCCATAACGCTATTTGATCATCATCTCCGCCGGACGCCAAAACTGTAGCATCTCTAGGATTCCATTCTACTGTAGTTATGTGATCAGTATGATGTTTAAATGTAGCAATAGGTTTTTTAGTTTGAAACTGTCTCAAGTCCCAGATGTGTAAGAAACCATCATCACCACCACTGGCTATGAAGGGTTCAGTACGATTCCATGATATGACATTGATATCACTTTGATGTGCATTTTCGCATGTAAGCATACAAGCTTTTTGAGGAGCAGCACGAACATCCCAAATTCGTATCGATTTGTCAACAGAACAGGATGCCAGGACACTACGTTCATTGGGGCTCCATTGTAAATCTTCTACAGATGCTGTGTGTCCAAACAAGGGTCGTTGATCTACTTTCCAACTACCATCTTCAAGAGGTGACCAGATGTGAATATCACGTCTTAAAATAAAAAAAAATATAAAATACTTATTAGAACCCAAAAATTAAACTCGTAAAAGTTTCAAAAAAAAATCTAATAGATTTAATCTTAAGGACATTTCAAACAGGTTTTCTTACTTGCAATCACCAGTAGCTAGAACACCCTCAGCACTTGGACTCCAGTCAATAGCAAAACCTTCCTGTTGATGACCACTAAATTTGAACACAGGCTTGACGACTTCATTAGATATATCTTTTTCATACTGCTTCAACATTTGAGGATCTTCTATTGCTTGTAATTGACGCGATAAATTCCAAATGTTAACATGGCCCAACTCACTCCAAGAAGCAGCAAACACTGTATTACCAATGCGTCTTGAACGTACACGATTAACACAACCCTGATGTTTGATGAGAGCACAACACATTTGGGGTTTTTTCAATTCATCTTTATCCGCAACGTCATCTTGATCATCATCCAACTCTTCATCATCTTCGTCCTCATCATCCTTCCCATCACCACCATCTTTGGTTTTGTGTAAATTACTCATTTTCATAACAATCAAATTGTTGATATGAGTTCGTGACGCTTGAGTGCCTGCCACCATATATGCTGTCAAAGGGAATTGTTCTCTATCCTCTCCCAGCTCATCCGCGATTATATCAAAACTTAGACACGGTGCTCCTGTAGAAGCTTGGTGAAGCATAACGTAGGCTGATTCATCACATACCAATTCTTCATCCGCCGCCAAGGGCTTACCGGGCAGGTAGACTTCTTTTTTGCCATCTTGCTCTTTTTCGCTATCACTTTCACCCTCCATATCACTTTCTGCATCCTCGGGTTCAACCACTTCCATCTCCAAATCTTCGTTATCCATGTTATCCAAATATTTGTAGTCCGATTTAATTAAAACCACAGCCTAACAAAACAATAAAAAAAAAAATGCCAGCGTCAACTACACGTGCAACCCAAAAATAAACTTGCAGTTGTTTCTTCTTTTTATACCAGCTGTAGTGTTACCGTATTACTAATTGTTTTCAGATATGTTGGGAAACGAAATAACAATTTTTGCAACTACGAATGTTATTACTAGTGAGGATGTCTGCTAAATGTAAACATATAGATATTGCAACAAATAATATATATATATATTGAACAATAATATATAAAAAGCCTTCAAATACTATCTGAAAATATTTATATACTTATAGGAGGTTATTAGAAATAATAGACCTCTACATATAAGCATATAATTTTCAATTTGGTGATTTCTTTTTACTAATTTTACGTTATGGAACAAGTCTCGTTTAGGTGCACCAACCTGATTTTTTTTTGGAAATAGGGGTATTTGAGGTGATTTAGAAAAAAAATTTTTGTCGGAAACCCATATTTTCCGAGTTATGGACCTCCAAAGTTTTGACATTGATTTCGATATAACTTGAACAATTCTTATCGGATTTATTTCGATATAAAAAAGTTCGAAATCCTTTAACCCATTGTGAACCTACTCAAGATTGTGCATTTTTGATAGTTTTTTTGAAAAGCTGTAATTTTCAGACGAAATTACGTATATAAGGTATGTAGTTACATATTTACAATTAAAGTAGGGGTCACAAGCTATTTTTTGGTGTATATTATGACTTTTTTTACTCTTAAAGTGCCGGAGATATTGTTACGGATCCTTAGTTGGCACTAGAGTGACCTGCCCTTCTAGCTCCTGGTCAATAGCAGGGTGTGTTTTCCTCCCTCAACTCTAGCCCGAAGGTCGTACCAATTAATAATTTTACCTAAAACAAATATTAACTTACACAAAAACAAACGCATCTCGACTGGGAGGTAGATGTTAACCTCCAACCGCCCTGCCCAACCTTGGTCACAATCGCTCCTGCTTCTTTCATTTATGACCCCGTAAACCGCTCACCTTCACCACTTACCTTTATATTAACATCCCCTAATATTTGCTAGTTTTAACCGCTCATAATGATATACTGTTTTTTTTTTCAATTTCTAATCATAATTTTTTTTATATATATTTTTATTTCTTACTATCACTATTAACAAATAATATTTATACCTAATACCTTAATTAAACAATTTTTATCTAATAATAAATACAAATTTTATCCTTTTTTTTTTTTTTTTATTTTTTTATTTAAACTAATTTAAACCTCCCAACCACAGACTTATCAATCAATTTGTCCACAAAAAAAAAATTTACTTCCTCTCTTTTTCTAATCTTTGTCTAGCTTACCGACGCGACTTGCCTCTACCCTACCTCGAAGGAGCTCCCTAAAGATATTGGTTCTGCAACTGCATATACACATATATTTCGCTCGAATTGTTCTACCCGGATGTAAAGATTTTTTCCTAGACACAGTGCTTTGGTTGGTCCGCTTTACAAGGAAAATATACTAATTCACGTTACTTAGCTTATTCTTAATTCTTAACATTAAATTTATAATAATAATTTTGTTTATATCTCTGGTTCTTATATTTTCCTGTTTTCTAAGTTTTAAGCTATTATTAATTTTATAATGAAAAACAAACTTTACAAATTTCCTTTTATCATAAAAAAAACACTCTTTACAAAATCCCTTTTATCATGAAAAAAATAATCTTTACCAAATTTTATATTTATACACTCCTGTTAAATACAGTTTTAATATTTCTAGATTCTTTTTTTTTCCAGGGATATAATTTTTAACAATCTTAGTATTTTTTTCTTTCCAGGACAACACTTCACCAAGTTTTACATTTACGTAAGTATATTCTTTCACGCTTTAGTATTTAGCAACACAAATTATCATTCTCTTCCAACAGACCTCAATAAGTAATATCTTTTTTTTTCTTGGATAAATATTTTTTCTCTTTATATGGTCGTTGTTTCCTTTTTCTTTTCTTTTACATTAGGCGCTTTCAGCTTACCGATCTCTATACCTTACGGGCCGTACGGACACATACACAAAGGGTTACCTGTTTTGTTTGGTGTCTAACGCCTTTTTTTTAACACCACTTCTATTTCCTCTCGTTAGAGTCAGCGACTTCCTGCGGGTTTAATCACCGGGTGTATCAATTATAAATATATCTCCCTTCTCTGACTTGTGGCGTGTTTCACTCTGACAACCTCCGTATGGATTGGTACACTTCTACTCCTGCCGTACTATTTACCACAAAACACAGACAATATAACAATTACAACCATCATCCTTATTTTAACTTTTGCATCTCTAACACTCACCTATGCCTTTATGGTTTCCTCCCAACAGTTGACCCACACTTAATTATTGAAACAGTTTTGTTTTCACAACCGATTAATTTTTAGGTATTTTTTTTTTTCACCCAAAACACTAGATTTTTCGTTTATATTTTCACCGTCCGGATTTCTATAATGCACTTACGTCGCCGCTCTAACGATTACTAATTTCTGATATGATGGCAGAGCTTTGGCTCACCACAAAACCTGTTAAGCCTTCCACTGTTTTTCTCTACACTGGTTTTTCAACTTTTTCCCTCTCTGTTTAATACCATAGTTATCCTTTTCTAAGTTTTTTTTTCTAGAAGGTTCTATATTTTCCACCCCTTTTTCCTTCCTTTTCCGACTCTCGACACCAACCGTGTTTATCTATCCAAAATTAAACTCAAAGCGAATCATAATTTTCATTCATAAATTCTGTTTCTTGTAGTGTATACCCCATATCGTCTGGCAACGCCATTTACGATAGAATCCACATTGTTTGACAGACCGATGTGGCAATTGCGTATAATAGTTATTACGCATATCTTTTACATACAAGAAAATCAGCACAGCGTGCTTGTTAAATCAAAAAAAAATTTAACTAAAAACCACACAGAAGACAATTCTAACGAAATTAATACCCGAAAATTTTACTTAAAATATAATACAAGAAAATAAAACACCAGCCAGCAGCATAAGAGAAATGTTCTACAACTTAACCTTACCCATGGTATTCTGCTTTTAACATAAAAAAAATTTATTTTCAGCTTATTTTCCCTAAAATTAATCATTAATTTTCTTTCTTTTCAGGACTGTTTCGTGCGTTTTGGACAGGGTCTGGTAAATATGTATCGTTCCAGTTACACGTTTTGTCATTTTCATTCATTAACCTTCTTCCTTTCCAGATTTTGACTGGTGGGGCTTAATCGCGGTTAACCGATAGTTCGGCCGCAAACTCATGGTTTCCCTCACCGATGGTATCCACACAGGACTGGTCATCCTCATGTTAACTGTGGAGCATCCCAACATTTAATATAAATATCAAAAAGCTAACATGCCTAACCAAAAAAAAAACAAAAATATTCACTAACATAACTAACATCCAATGACGATTAAAATTTCGCAAAACACATCGGAACTGTCGGTCATGTTCAATCTGTCATGAATACTTCCACCGATCCCTCAAATAATGCAATTTGGCCTAATATGTCTAAAACGAGCCGCAACAAAACTCTGGATTTGACAAGTCTAAGATGGCAAATCCAGTGTGCGGGGCCTTTTCCGATTGTCGCACGTGGGGAACTCCCACGACCCTACACAGCCGGGCATTTAGATCAGACCTTACTGTTCAATGCAGTCTTCCATAAGGATGCTGAAATGTTTGAGCGCTTCGCATGACGTTTGTAATATGTCGGAGAAAATCTTCCACCAGCAGTTTCACTGAATGCATTCATCAAAAAAAAATGTCACCCTTTTTTTCCACCTGTGACTTCGGCTATCCCACATTTTCATTAGGGAAGTTCGTGTACTCATATTATCAATAATTAAGTTACTTTCCGGTTATTTCGTCTCTTTTTCAGGCACTATTGGACTCTACAGCAAATCAACAATCCAACACATTTCTATGGAAACACGGATTTACTTATGGTATTGCACGGTGTCACTTATCCTATGGTATGTATGAATATTCAGTCTATATAAAATCTACGATAAAGCTTAAAAATCTAAAACAAAAAATCAGGTACTGTGTATAATAAGAATATTAGGACGTCTACGACATAAAAGGGTGTATAATTTTCAATATAAATAATTGTCCTAATCCTAATATTGCACATTTCGAGATTATTATATCACAGATTCAAAGCTTTCGTATATCTAATCAGATTTTTATATCTTTTGCATGATAAATGCCTATAGACTTTCCATCCATCGATTCCAACTCATACATGTTATTGCCCACGGGTTTAAGAATCCTACATTTCACAAATTTTTTACAGAATTTTGCATTTATGTTTTTCTTAAAATCGCTTAATACTGTATTTCTTCGGTATACCTCCTGACCCGGTATGAATTTTACATTTCTGACTCTTTGGTTGTACCTTTCCGCACTTTTTTCGTAAGCTTCGTGCATATTATTTTTAATTCGCTCTCGTATAAGTTCTAAATTGTCGCTTCGCCTCAAGTTAAATATTTCGTGGTCTGTTAAGGATAATAACTTTCGTGCTAATCTATAGTCCATACCGCTAGAAAACATATGAAATCCAAAAAGAGCAAAAAATGGAGTGACGCCAGTAGCTGAATGTACCGAGGTCCTCAACGCGCATTCAATTTCTGTTAAATAAAGATCCCAGTCTCTGTGATCCTCCTCCAAATACGCTCTTATTGCCGCCAACACTGACTGATTCACTCTCTCAGACGCATTTGATTGTGGAGAGTAGACAGCGGTTCTCAAATGGCGTATTTTATATGCTTCTATCATATTCTGAAATCCTTTTGCTAAAAATTGAGCACCATTGTCGCTGTGAATAACTTCCGGCACTCCAAATTTATGAAAGATTTCCTGTACCAAAAATTGAACTACGTTGTTGGTTGTTGCATCTCGCATAGCTTTTAAGAAGGTGAATTTGGTAAAGTGGTCCACCACGATAAATATGTAACAGTTACCATTCTTAGATCTCGGGTATTTCCCCAAAAAGTCTATGTATAACTTCTGGAATGGTCTTTCGGTCACTACTTCCTCCCCGATTCCTGGCATGAGTTTTTGATTAGAAGGTTTTGTTTCCTTGCATATTTGGCATGTTTTAATAAATTGTTTCACCTGACTTGTCATTTTAGGCCAATAGAAAAATCGTTTGAGCCTCTCTAATGTTTTGGTTATCCCACCATGGGCTGCTGTGTTAACCGTATGTGCTTTTTCTATCAACGTCTGTGTTATATTAGATGGGATCCAAAGTTTCCACTTATATTCTTCTCCTATCTCTTGTTCGAAACCTAATCTTTTATATATCATTCCGTCATTCACTTTTATATCTGGTAATTTTTTCGAATTTTCTTTAATATCCTTGATCAGATCTAAATACTCATCGCTCTCGAATTCTACAGTTTCAAAATCCAGTAAATCCTCTTTTATAACTTCGTTTACGCTTAGTTCTACTGGTTGCCTGGACAACATATCAGCCACTACATTGTCTGACCCTTTCCTGTGCTCAATCTCGAAATTAAATGCCTGCAACTGTAATGACCATCGCGCCAATCTACCGCTAAGATCTTTTAATGACATTAGCCATTTTAGACTGGCGTGATCAGTAACGACGGTGAAGGGCATCATTTCCACGTATGGCCTGAATCTCCGTATTGCCATCACTGCAGCTAAACATTCTTTCTCTGTCACGCTATAATTCTTTTGGCATGAATTCAGTTTCTGTGAATAGAAGGCTATTGGGTGTTCCTCCTTTTGCTGGTTTACTTGGTATAGCACCGCACCTATCCCATAATCAGATGCGTCACACTGAATCCAGAATCTTTTTGAAAAATCTGCATGCCTCAACACTGGAGCCGTGGTTAAAGCCTTCTTTAATTTTTCGAAAGCTTCTGATGCTTCAGGTGTCATTACGAACTTTTTTGATTTCTTGAGAGTGTCAGTCAGTGGAGCAGAAATTGTAGCAAAATCCTTAATGAATCGCCTGTACCACCCGGCAGTTCCGAGAAAACTTCTAACTTCTCTTGTCGTTTTAGGTATTTTTATCTTTCGTATTGCTACTATTTTCTCCGGGTCGGTTTTCAGTACTCCTCCTCCAATAATGAAACCCAAATACTTAAGCTCTTGAAAACAGAACTGTGATTTCTTTAGACCTATTGTTAGACCTGCTTCTTTGAGGCATTTGGCAACATCACTTAATAATCTTAAGTGCTCATCAAAAGAGCTAGAAATTATTAATAAGTCGTCTAGGTATATAAACACGTTCTCTTTCAGTCGTTGAGGTATGACTTTGTCCATCAATCTACATAATCTTTGAGCTGCATTACAGAGTCCGAATGGCATGACTCTAAATTGATATAATGGACGACCCGCCACGGTGAACGCTGTATAGGGTTTACTCTCATCATCCAGTTCGATTTGCCAAAATGCGTACTTTAAATCCACACTACTTATAAAGTACGTCTCATCTATTCTACTTAGAATTCCATCAATGTTTTGTAAAGGGTACGCGTCCTTCACCGTGAGCTTATTCAGTTTCCTTGCATCCAAGCAAAACCGATTCTTTCCAGGTTTTCGAACAACAGTGGTACGGTTGCTCCACGGACTCTGACTTTCCTCTATTACTCTTAACTCTAACATTAGATCAATTTCATTATAGGTGATATTTTGAACTGCTGGCGAAATTGGGTAATATCTATCTTTTACGGGAACAGCGCCCTCTATTAATTTAATCGAATGTTTTTCTACTGAAGTATGTCCTAATCCATTCTCTTCAAATGTCCTGAAACTTTTTATCACTTTATTTAATTCGCATTGCTGTTCCTCCGTCAGCACGTGAGGCTTTAATTGATATTTAATATTTTCATCTTTGAAATCTTGTTGAATCTTTTCCATATTAATTTCATCTATTCCA
Source organism: Cordilura impudica (assembly GCA_963682025.1). NCBI lineage: Eukaryota > Metazoa > Arthropoda > Insecta > Diptera > Scathophagidae > Cordilura > Cordilura impudica. The sequence goes on from OY821521.1 coordinate 7,334,961, forward strand.
ATAATTTCAGGCGCCAGATTAAATGATCTCCAAAAGTCTATTCCGAGGTATAAAACTTGTTCCAATTCTGGGCACAGATACAGCCATATTTCGTGCTCCTGATCATTGTATTTAATGGATGCTTTTACCTTCCCTATTATACGATGTTGCTGACCACTCGCAGTCTTCACATTAGTTAACATGGGATTGATGGTTATGTCTAAATCTTGAATGAGTTCCCTACATCCTGATCCTAAAATACTAACAGACGCTCCTGTATCTAACAGACCTTTCATTGGTTTACCATCTATTTGTACATCTGCAAAAACACGGGGATCTAAAACCTTTGCACACGCTCTATGCACTGCCGCTACAATTTTACGATTCGCTGTTCGACGTTCAGCAAATTTCTTTCTAATTTTAAATATACGCTTGGATATGGGTTTTTGTTTGTCCGCAGATTCAAAAATTCGAGATCGGATTCTCTCATAATTTTCCTGTCGGACTTCTAAAGGTAGATAATGTCTCATTGCTGGTATGTATTGCTGGTTATTAGCTTTTTCAAAATTTTGACTTAAACTACCTTTCTCTTTATTCATTATTTTAGAATTGCGGACTATTTCTTTGATGTTACAGGGTTCTCGGTTTGGCGTGAATCCCCTGAAGCTCCCACGCCCCTTTTCTGGTTTCCCGGCTGGCATATTGGACACTTTGGAGTGATGGTGTTTGGTTTTCCACACCTGTAGCAGAAAAGTGTTCGCTCTACTACTGGACACTCCTTAAAGACATGCCCCTGTACTCTGCAGTTCCAACAGGTAACTGGTTGCTTTGTCTGTTTCGGGTTAACGTTAAGGGCGTCTAACTCCTCAAAATCTTGTTGCTGGTTTTCTTCTCCGAAGTAGTAGTTATTTTGGTCCACATGAACCTCATTAACATGTCTTATGGGACGACTTGGTGGTTGCAAATTTCTAAAATCTCTTCTCGGAAAATTTCTATCAGCCTCATTACACTCATTTCGTAATTGTTCAACGGTAGCCACTGCCATTGGGTAAACAATCCTGGCGATATTTTCCTTCACGTTTTTCTTCAATATTTTTATCATATCACCTTCGGGTATTGGCTGTACGAGTCTCGAACGCAAACGATTCATTATATGAAAGAAATTGTCAATCGTCTCATTAGTCTGTTGCTTTCGTTCAACCAAATCCCGCATGATTTCAAAATTGGATCTATTTGTCTGGTACTGACCTAGTAATGCTGACCGTAGACTCGGCCAATCAGACACGCAGTGATTCATCAGGTACCACCAATACCAATCGTTTGCCGGACCGGTCAATAACAGATGGAAATCTCTGGACATTTCGCCCCATGGTATATTGTAGTGGGCCATTAAATGCTCAATTCTAAACAAAAATTCCTCAACACTTATCTTATTTACATTACCATCAAAGCTTACTCCTAGTTTATCAACTCGGATCGCTCTTTGCTCTACTGTCTGATTCACACTCGTGTTATTCACCTGTTTCTGGGAAGGAGTAGATCCATTTTGGCCACTCGGAGGTAGATTATTCCCAAAAAAGTTTGTTAATGGTACACTCTGACTTATCATTCTTTCACCACTTGGTCGAACATTAGTTCCATTGTTACGCATTGCGTTACCAAAACTGACATAATTTAAAAAATTTGCTGGATTATTATTATTACCATTTTGCACATTAACGAGAGGCACGCTGTCGCTAGTCCCTGCTCTCGTTTGGTGTTGTGCATGATTCGATATTTTCGTGAGATTCTCCACTGCCCTCGCTAAGTCTCCTATGGATTTTCTCACTCCTATCATCTCATCCTGAACCATTTGCTTAACCTTTTCTTCTAAGGATTTCTGTACGACTAAAGCCTCATCTGACACTAAGTCTCTTACTTCAGGAGTGATATTCTGATCTTGAGTCCCAACATTACCAGACAATACTTGGTTTCCTATTATTATTGGTTGACTGGAAGTATTTATCCCTTGCGATCTTGTAACTATTGTTTCGGACAAGTCTCTAAATTGTATATCGTTCGGGTTATTAATATTCTGATCCATTTCCGACTGGGTTTTACTAAATCTACTATACTTTGTTTTTGAATGGTTATAAGACCTATTAATGTCAAACTCCTGTTGTAAACCTCTTTTTCTATTCTTAGACTGTGATCGGGTTTCTCTGTTCATTACTTGAGTAACAACTAACACCAAACAAAGGTTAAACTCGGTTTCCCCCTTGATCCGTTTAGACCAAATATACCACAAAAAAAAATAATAAAAAATTAAAAAAAAAATTAAAAGAAATCTAGCCTATAAAATACACAAAATAAAATAGTATAATACAATAATACACTAAAACCAATTATAAAAATAATACAATTACAATAATAATAAATAAAAACATTTAAATTTTTCTATAAATATAAAAAAAATGAATCGAACCAAAAAAAAAATCTATCAATCATCCAAAAAATATCTGTAACTATTATAAAATACTTAAACAAAATGCAAAAAAAAACTTCACAAATTACTCTTAAACAAACAAAAAAAAAACGAACTTTTGCTCAAATATTGTTGAAGATCTAACTTTCTCTTTTACTTAAATGATTTGATTTTTCTATTAGGGGTTGTTAATATGGGTGGTGGTGTGTGCGGTATTTATATTTTTGGTTTTCCTTTTCAGGAACTCTCGTTGATGCATTTTCAGACATTTGATTAACAAAAGCAATATAAAATTTTTCCTACTTAGTTTGTGCCTTGATCTGTCACCAAATACTTGTGAACCTACCAAGAACAAAGTGCATTTCTCCCCGATACTACAGACCTCTAAACATTCGTTTTGAGCGGTTATCGGCATAAATGTTTTTCTGTTTCACAAACTAAATTTTAAACAGTCGTTACAAAAAAAAAACTAATGGTGTCAACTTATGCGAATAGGGTCTCATTTGGAACACCTATGAATTCATATCCCACCTTGTATTTGACGCTATTTCCCCATTATTAACCCCAAAAATCATTGTCATAGATTATTGTACAACGTTTCAGGATATTTACCCTAAACGGCTACAACAAAACTATCACACAATGATTTTAGGTAATAATGTTGACATGCGATGGTCTATTGCTCTTCTTACTAGTATTCTATGGTACTGTGTTCAGCTGACATACACATAAAAAAAACAAAACAATAATTTTAGACGTATAATACGCCGTTTGCTTCCGTTTGGGCGCCATATTGTTACGGATCCTTAGTTGGCACTAGAGTGACCTGCCCTTCTAGCTCCTGGTCAATAGCAGGGTGTGTTTTCCTCCCTCAACTCTAGCCCGAAGGTCGTACCAATTAATAATTTTACCTAAAACAAATATTAACTTACACAAAAACAAACGCATCTCGACTGGGAGGTAGATGTTAACCTCCAACCGCCCTGCCCAACCTTGGTCACAATCGCTCCTGCTTCTTTCATTTATGACCCCGTAAACCGCTCACCTTCACCACTTACCTTTATATTAACATCCCCTAATATTTGCTAGTTTTAACCGCTCATAATGATATACTGTTTTTTTTTTTCAATTTCTAATCATAATTTTTTTTATATATATTTTTATTTCTTACTATCACTATTAACAAATAATATTTATACCTAATACCTTAATTAAACAATTTTTATCTAATAATAAATACAAATTTTATCCTTTTTTTTTTTTTTTTATTTTTTTTTTTTAAACTAATTTAAACCTCCCAACCACAGACTTATCAATCAATTTGTCCACAAAAAAAAAATTTACTTCCTCTCTTTTTCTAATCTTTGTCTAGCTTACCGACGCGACTTGCCTCTACCCTACCTCGAAGGAGCTCCCTAAAGATATTGGTTCTGCAACTGCATATACACATATATTTCGCTCGAATTGTTCTACCCGGATGTAAAGATTTTTTCCTAGACACAGTGCTTTGGTTGGTCCGCTTTACAAGGAAAATATACTAATTCACGTTACTTAGCTTATTCTTAATTCTTAACATTAAATTTATAATAATAATTTTGTTTATATCTCTGGTTCTTATATTTTCCTGTTTTCTAAATTTTAAGCTATTATTAATTTTATAATGAAAAACAAACTTTACAAATTTCCTTTTATCATAAAAAAAACACTCTTTACAAAATCCCTTTTATCATGAAAAAAATGATCTTTACCAAATTTTATATTTATACACTCCTGTTAAATACAGTTTTAATATTTCTAGATTCTTTTTTTTTCCAGGGATATAATTTTTAACAATCTTAGTATTTTTTTCTTTCCAGGACAACACTTCACCAAGTTTTACATTTACGTAAGTATATTCTTTCACGCTTTAGTATTTAGCAACACAAATTATCATTCTCTTCCAACAGACCTCAATAAGTAATATCTTTTTTTTTCTTGGATAAATATTTTTTCTCTTTATATGGTCGTTGTTTCCTTTTTCTTTTCTTTTACATTAGGCGCTTTCAGCTTACCGATCTCTATACCTTACGGGCCGTACGGACACATACACAAAGGGTTACCTGTTTTGTTTGGTGTCTAACGCCTTTTTTTTAACACCACTTCTATTTCCTCTCGTTAGAGTCAGCGACTTCCTGCGGGTTTAATCACCGGGTGTATCAATTATAAATATATCTCCCTTCTCTGACTTGTGGCGTGTTTCACTCTGACAACCTCCGTATGGATTGGTACACTTCTACTCCTGCCGTACTATTTACCACAAAACACAGACAATATAACAATTACAACCATCATCCTTATTTTAACTTTTGCATCTCTAACACTCACCTATGCCTTTATGGTTTCCTCCCAACAGTTGACCCACACTTAATTATTGAAACAGTTTTGTTTTCACAACCGATTAATTTTTAGGTATTTTTTTTTTTTCACCCAAAACACTAGATTTTTCGTTTATATTTTCACCGTCCGGATTTCTATAATGCACTTACGTCGCCGCTCTAACGATTACTAATTTCTGATATGATGGCAGAGCTTTGGCTCACCACAAAACCTGTTAAGCCTTCCACTGTTTTTCTCTACACTGGTTTTTCAACTTTTTCCCTCTCTGTTTAATACCATAGTTATCCTTTTCTAAGTTTTTTTTCTAGAAGGTTCTATATTTTCCACCCCTTTTTCCTTCCTTTTCCGACTCTCGACACCAATCGTGTTTATCTATCCAAAATTAAACTCAAAGCGAATCATAATTTTCATTCATAAATTCTGTTTCTTGTAGTGTATACCCCATATCGTCTGGCAACGCCATTTACGATAGAATCCACATTGTTTGACAGACCGATGTGGCAATTGCGTATAATAGTTATTACGCATATCTTTTACATACAAGAAAATCAGCACAGCGTGCTTGTTAAATCAAAAAAAAATTTAACTAAAAACCACACAGAAGACAATTCTAACGAAATTAATACCCGAAAATTTTACTTAAAATATAATACAAGAAAATAAAACACCAGCCAGCAGCATAAGAGAAATGTTCTACAACTTAACCTTACCCATGGTATTCTGCTTTTAACATAAAAAAAATTTATTTTCAGCTTATTTTCCCTAAAATTAATCATTAATTTTCTTTCTTTTCAGGACTGTTTCGTGCGTTTTGGACAGGGTCTGGTAAATATGTATCGTTCCAGTTACACGTTTTGTCATTTTCATTCATTAACCTTCTTCCTTTCCAGATTTTGACTGGTGGGGCTTAATCGCGGTTAACCGATAGTTCGGCCGCAAACTCATGGTTTCCCTCACCGATGGTATCCACACAGGACTGGTCATCCTCATGTTAACTGTGGAGCATCCCAACATTTAATATAAATATCAAAAAGCTAACATGCCTAACCAAAAAAAAAACAAAAATATTCACTAACATAACTAACATCCAATGACGATTAAAATTTCGCAAAACACATCGGAACTGTCGGTCATGTTCAATCTGTCATGAATACTTCCACCGATCCCTCAAATAATGCAATTTGGCCTAATATGTCTAAAACGAGCCGCAACAATATTAGGAGTTAAAGTTGGATATTATTTTTTTCGCGCTTAACTCGTTTCAGTGTTTCAGCTAATTGCAGTATAACAGTATGGCAACATTGTGTACTTATTTGCTTATAACCGCGATTTACTCTGTAAATAATTTGAGTACAACAGTAGGCTAAATAATTCAACAGTAGGCTAAATATCGCGATCTTGAAATTTTGTTTTGGTGCGAAAATAAAAATAATAATGGAAATCAACCAACTAATTAAGCTTTATTCCGAATTTGGGTGCCAGGAAGAAGGTAGGCTGACCGTTGTAATGATAAAACATTTGGTGGATTGGGGATAGATCCCAAAAGAAGGTCAATACAAATGTCCGAATGGACATGTATTGAAGTTGACGGAATATGATAACAGTGATGGGTGGTTGTGGAGGTAAATTAAATTAATTTTTATTTTTCTATGGGTTTTTGGAGGCGTAGAAAGATTATCAGGGAAATGCTTCATCGTTCCGTTTGAGAACCGAAGCCGCGAGGAACTTATTCCGATAATAAAAAAACAAATACTGCTAGGAACAATAATCGTTTCAGATTTTTCGAAGGTAATATATTTGTCAATATTTATACATATATATTTTATGTTATTGTGTAACTTTAAAATTTACAGGCATACGACAGTCTTCGGGAAGAAGGTTATGAGCATATTAAAGTTAACCATTTCCTTCATTTTAAGGACCCCGCCACTGGACAATAGAAGGGTTGTGGCGCCTTTTAAAAGTATCTGTACCTGCCTTTAATAGGAGAAAACATTTTTTCAATGGATATGTTCAAAAATTAATTTTTTTGAGGTGGTGTAAGGCGAATAACACCCACGCCTTCACACAATTTTTAAAGTTTGCCAAAAAATTGTACGATCCGATGAATCCCTCAATTGCCGAAGAAATTCAGAGTTTAGCTGAGGAAGATATTGAATCTGAGGGCGATTTATCTTTGTTATCGGTCGATGATGAGGATGATGATGATCCTCTTTCATAATTTTTTTATTGTTGTTTTTTAATTTTTTTTATTAGTAGTTATTTTTTGTTGTTGTTTTTTTAGTTTTTTTATTAGTAATTTTTTTATTGTTGTTTTTTTTTAAGTGTTAATATTGATTTTTTTTTTAAATCATTTCTTTTTTTCATTTCTAGTTAGAATTGTTAAATCGTATTTTTTAAGAAATTGTTGTTTTTAGTGTTATGGGTTTTTGTTATTTGTGCAATAAAAAAAAACAAAGTTGTACCCCTAATATCTCCGGATTACAAAGGGCTAAAAGGTCAAACTATATCTTAAATAAAATCTGTTAATCCTAAGAATGTATTAATTAACATATATTTTGTTGTTGTAATAGCGTTTTATTGAAATAAAATGAATTATTTACAAAAAACTGCATCTTAAAAAGAAAGAAAATTATTTTGATCCATAATGGGTTAATGGATTTCGAACTTTTTTATATCAAATAAAAGCACTTTAATAAGCTTTCATATGATATATATATTGCTAAAGTCCGATTAGAATTGTTCAAGTTATATCGAAATCAATGTCAAAACTTTGGAGGTCCATAACTCGGGCAATAAGGGCTTCCGACAATCGCAATTGCTGGAATCGCATTAAAAATTGGAACGAGTGGTGAAAATTTGGAACGGATCGCAGAGGTGCACCTAAACGAGACTTAAGCCAATTTAACTCAATGCTTTGCATGAGTAAGATATGTATTATTTATTTTTTTCTTCACACAAATGTAATAATTTCATTAACATTTTATATATACATAGGTACTCTCTATTAGGGTTAAGAATATCCAAAAAATAAAATAAATGGGGAAACGACTGTTGCCATAGGGAAGTTAAATTAAGTAATAAATTTGACATATGACTACCACATGAATATTTGTGGGAAATTATTAAATAAAGTATTTTAAGTACCAATTTATTTTAATATACAATCTAAGTTGGCCTAAGTCCCATTTCAATGCTAACATTCTTATCCCATCCTTTTTTTTAAATCTTTTTACCTTGCAAACTTAAAAATACTACCTGAATAGTTTTTCGTTTCCTTTTTTTTATATAAATCTTATAAGAAAACTATTTTAAATGCAAAGAAAAAGTTTACAATTAATTTATATTAGAGATACTTTATAATGAATGTTATCTAAAGTTAAGGCGAAAGATACTGACAAATTATCCAAATTACTAAATTGCAAAAAGGTAAAAAAATTTTAAATAAGTTACCCAACAATACTTATGCGCAAAAATCTATGACTTCGCAAAAAGAACCTCACTTATCATTCGCTTATCTCATTTGATGTTGTATAAGGGTGTCCCAACAAGAACGCAATTTTTAAATCTGGCAACATTCGAAGTGTCATAATTTGACATTTGAACAATTGTTATTGTTTGCTAGTAGAATGTACGAGGTTAGTAAAAATGGAGCGCTACACGAATGACCAACGCATTGTCATTGTGAAATTGTTTTACCAAAATGGTGAAAGTTTTGCGGCTACAGTTCGCAAATTGCGATCAATTTGGGGTCACAATAATGCTCCAAAAGAGTCAACTGTAAAGAGATTAATGGATAAATTTGCCGAAACTGGGTCTGTTAATGATGTAAAGACAACAACGCGCCATCGACCAGGTCGATCGACCGAAAATGTCGCAGCTGTACGTGATGATGTCGCTCAAACTCCATCCACCTCAATTCGACACCGAGCTCTGCAAATTGGTGTCTCCAAATCCACTATGCAGCGAATTTTGACGAAAGATTTGCATCTTCATGCATACAAAGTTCAATTGACTCAGGAACTGAAGCCAGCTGACCATGGACAGCGAAGGGAGTTCGTTAATTGGGTATTGGAGAGACAACATGAAAATGCTGATTTTGCCGCTAAAATCATCTTCAGTGCCGAGGCCCATTTCCATCTTGATGGCTTCGTCAATAGGCAGAATTGTCGCATTTGGGGTGAGGAAAATCCTCGAGTGATTCACGAGAAGCAAATGCATCCTCAACGTGTCACTGTGTGGTGTGGTTTTTGGGCTGGAGGAATCATTGGACCTTTTTTTTTATGAAAATGAGGCAGGTCAAGCGCAAACAATCAATGGTGTTCGGTATCGTGAAATGATAACCAGTTTTTTCTTGCCTCGAATTGAAGAAATGAATGTGGAGGGCATGTGGTTCCAACAAGACGGCGCCACATGTCATACAGCCAGAGAAACAATTCAATTGCTGCATCAGTCATTTCCCGATCGCGTTATTTCGCGTTTTGGAGATCAGAATTGGCCGCCTAGATCGTGCGATTTAACACCATTAGATTTTTTTTGCCAGCAAAGCCGCGGCTGCCATCTGCACGATATATTGTTCCATACATAACCTCATTCTGTCTACTTTACGATATAATAAAGTTTCACGATTTTTTTTTTAAATATCTGTGTTTTATTTAAAATTTAAATTTGCGTTCTTGTTGGGACACCCTTTACATATATTTTTATGGGTTTTATGGTTTTCTATTTTTTTTTTTGTATAATAAAAAAAATTCCATTGGTTTCACCAAACTCGTTTTTTTCGCTAATTTTATTTTCCTTTTCGGAAGAGTTACCCGAATCGCTTTTCCTACCCAGACCTAACACCCCCTTGATATTCGGTGTGGGAAGTCTTCTTGGCAACTATGTATTTGGTTATCTACAAGATATGTGGGGAAGACGTCCTAGCTTTTATGCTTATCTAATCTTGGAAATTGTCGCATATGCTGCTAGCGTGTTTGCTTGGGATTTTAAATCCTGGCTGGGTTTACGTTTTGTTGTGGGCCATATTGGCCAGTCCTTACGTATTAGGTAACCAGAAATTTGTAGCAATGTGGGGACAGTCGTGAACGAGTGAAATTATTGTCGAACGTTCGACAGTAATTTGTTGAATGTACTCCAAATTTCTCTTATCACGACTGCGGTATTACACCCCTTACGAGGATAATAAAATCGAAATTTATAACTTATTGTTAGTTATGATGTAAATTAATTAGTAAATTACCAAAAAAAAAAAAAAAAAATTACTTCGATTCTCTTTTCCTTTAGCTATAGAAATGGTGGGCCCCGAAAAACGGGTATTCTGCAATATAGTCTCAAATATAGCTTACTCATGTGGTTTGGTACTGTTGTCTGGCATTGTGTATATTGTACGGGATTGGAGATATTTAACATTGGCGGTATCATTGTCTTTGCTTCTACTATTTTCTTGTTTCTTTGTTTCACCCGAATCACCCAGATGGCTAATGGCTGTTGGCCAGCCTCGCAAATCAGCCAAGGTATTGAAAACCATGGCCAGAGTAAACGGCTTGACGGTTGTACCAAATTTCGTTAACATCGATCAAAGATTTAAATCCGCCCACAATTCCAGTAAAACCACAACAATATTAGATCTATTTAGAACTAAAAATATGTGTCGTAAAACAATCATTACACTGATATGGTGTTGTAGGTTTAAAAAACTTAAGACACGGTGCTCCTGTAGCAGCTTGGTGAAGCATAGGCCGATTCATCACATACCAATTCTTCATCCGCAGCCAAGGGCTTACCAGGCAGGTAACTTCTTTTTTGCCATTTTGCTCTTTCTCGCTATCACTCTCACCCTCCATATCACTTTCTGCATCCTCGGGTTCAACGACTTCTCCAAATCTTCGTTATCCAAATATTTGTAGTCAGATTTAATTAAAACAACGGATTTGATTTTTTAAATTATCTATGTTTATTCACATTCAACCAACTTAAGAATATACTACTTACCAAATTTTTTCTTTTGTAACGTATATGTATAAGTATACATTGTTCGGTATGAGTATGGTCAGTTATTATGTATGGTCACCGTTAGTAGCGTTTAAATTCAGACTGTTTTCAAAATAAAGATATACGCAATAGAGCTGTCAAACAAATCAATATAAATCCACGCTACCCCCGATTTGTAGGCAAATCCCCCAGATTTTATATTCGAAAAATCGTAAAACTCAAGGAAAAACGCAAAATTCGATAAAAGTTTCAGAATAACACATCAGAAAACATTTAAAATTTGAAAAATATTTTAATTTAAAACAAAAAGCACGACCCTAATTTTAATCCTAAGAGTAAACCCTTTTTTTTAAATATTTAATAAACGAGACTCATAAAAAAATTACAACTAGATGTTGTTCAAAGATATTTCGGAAAATTTTAAAAATCGTTACTACATATTCCATAAGTAAAAATCCCATTAAGACAAAATTTATTTTTTTTTTTTTACAGAAATTATGTGTGAAAGTGTTTCAAAAACAAATTTAATACATGTATGGCAATGTAAGGCAATGATATCAACCGGACTCGCTGTTAGATTTCCATATTCCAAACAATTTTAGTTTTTCGCAATTTATTATCCGATTAAACAAAATTATTTTTTCTTAATTGGCTTCATTTATTTTAGTCGGGTTTTATATACAAAGTACTTGCCTAATTTTTAATTAAAGAATTTTTAATTAAGTAATCACTATTATTTAATTCTAAGATATTGTACATATTTTCTTCAAACATTTTTTAAATAAAAAAATATGAATCAGCTAAATTAGTTTAATGTAAAATGAAAAAAAAACGTAAAAATTAAATGATTTGAATATTTTTGAAGAAAATAAAATGGAAGTAAAACGAAGACGAGATCTTCAAAATGATGAGAGAAACATTACTGAAACAAAGTATTGAATAATATAGATAATCAATATTTATGAAGAGATTAAAAAAAAAACAACGAACAATTTAATAGATATGTGAAAGAAAAATGACTGCTTTAAAATCTTAAGAGTTGATGGTAGAGATAGTGGATGATAATATTAACTTAGATATGGTTCAATTGCCCAGCACATGAATATCTTCTTCATGTTCCTTTTCACGTTGTCGTACTGCCACAGCAGTTTCCACTAGCAAATATAAACATTTGAATTTATCTTTTTCGATACCTTAAAAATAAGCAGATTGTTCAAAAAATTAAGAAATGGAAGGCAATGTTCTTATACCTTTGACTAAATGAGGGCTGGGTTGTATAATTTGTAAACTAGAGGTAATTGTGTTGTTGCTGTTGCTGTTAGAAAGCACATTACTATTGTTGAGCAGGCTGTTGCTATTGTTATTGGCCGGCATTAAACTACTAGCACTGGGTGTTAGAGTAGTAACAACAGTTGCCTCAGCACCAACCCCAGAAGCTTCGGCCTGCGCTACTTCACCGGTTGATAAAACAATATTGGTAGATTTTTGGGACACCGCAGATATACCTGTCGTAACTAAATTTGTTTTCAAAATTTATAAAATTGAATTTGCAAGATATGCTTTGGTTTTAAAGATACTCACCGGCCGCTTGTGTAGTTAATGTATTTTCATTTGGAGGATGAGGTAGATGTGAAAAATGAGGATGCGTCGCTGATGTCCAATATGTATTATTTGTAGCCGTAGGACTTGTAGTTGTCACTTCTTCGGTACTAAAAACAGTCCCGTAAAAATAAATGTATAATCGCATTTTTTTTTATTTGCAAGTGAATTATTTTTTTTCAGTATTTTGTGGTTGATGATATAGGAATATTCAAAAGTATGTAGAAATTATACAAAATAAAAGCAAATACCATATTCGAATGTGTGGAAACGAAAAAAGAAAAATAATTTTTAAAAAGAAGTAAGTGTTTCGAAAATTTATAACTACATAGAGATGAATAAAAAATTAAAAATAGGTTAATAATACTTACTTCATAACAGATTGCCAAGCATCAGAGCTTTCAAATTTGCCACCCTCTTCCTCACTTTGGCCTTCGCAGGTATCATATTCATTAACACTATCATCTTCAGATCTGCAGATAAAAAATACCACGATTAAAATATATGAAATACTTTGTCACTTAAGTAAATTTAAATTAAATATGAACAAATGACAATACCTTATAGCATTGAAATGATTTTTGGTACACATATTATTGTTTTGAATATGAAATATTTGATTTAGGGTTTGTGAGTAAAAATATTTTGAATTTACTGGATATTGCGAATTATTAGGGTTGTTATTATCAAGACTTGTGGGACTGTTAGAGAAAGTTAATTCAGAGTTGTTATAATTATTGGGAATTTGATTAACAGCTGCAGCCACAGCTTGACGTTGTTTGGAAGCTTGAATTTTTGCTAAAATCTTGGTTTGTATTTGAGGATGTAAATTTTTAAAACCTTGAGGATTAGAAGCAATAGCATGTTGCCATCTTTAGGATTTAAAAAGGATTTAGGATTCAATGTTAAAATTAAAGTAAAATCACAACCAAAACATGTATAACAGAAAAGTTATTATAATGGAAAACTACCTGTATATAACACTATCGTCATACTCCATATCTGGTTCAACCTTAACCATTTGTCCTCCCGGTGTTTGTACAAAATGTCCTAGAGCAGTCAGAACATTGGCCACACCATCGTGTACCTCTTCACCTTCCACTTCTTCGGTTGCCCCCACAATCTTAAAATGTTTTATTTAAGAATTTTATAAAAAAAAATAATTTCTAAACATACCACTTCCGATGCCGGACTACCGGTTATAGGGTTTGGTGCATTTCCTGAGGTATTAATGCTGCCCGTCGAATTCATGGAAGAGTTTAGTTTTTTTCCTCTCCGCGATATTGTAAAATGTAGTGGATCTTGACCTTCGCGTCTTATCATTTCGGGCAATATACGTCGACGTGCATTTATGAACCAATTACAAACCTTTTCAATAATAATAAATTAATAACAAGCATACTACTGTTTCAATTCCTATAAATCGAATTTACATATAATAGCATAAAATACTATCGAAACTTTTAATTACAAGATGTTTCAAAGTTTGCAAAAAAAAAAAAAAAAAAATTTTAACTTTTTAAAAGCGTGATCTTACCTGTAATACAGTTAAATTAGCCTCCTGTGATAATGTAAATTTTTCTGCATCACTGGGATATGCATTGTAGCGATGTTCATACAACCAACGTTTGAGTATTTTCACAGAATGTTTTGGTAGATTACCTCTTCGCTTTCGCGGTAAACCACCATCTTGAGAATCCATAACCATATCTTTAAAATCTTTAACGTCATGCATATCAGACATGTCATGTTCTGATATGTCTTCCTCAACTATCGTTTCATGATGGTCATCTTCCACCACACCCAAAACAGTAACACCATCATGTTCAATATCTTCATGACCATCATCATCAACGCTAGAGGTGGATTGGAAACGATCTCGCGCTAAATTAATAATGAAAAAGTTATAAATTATAATTTAAATTTTTTTATCTTTTCGTTCCCATTACTATAGTTTATTTTCTCAACTGCTGTTTATTTTTCGCAAATGACATTTCCAACTAGACACATTAGAAACTGGCAGCCCCAGAGAAATAAACATTTACAAACACACACTCACATTATTTGATTCATATTTGGTATGTATACGTCAAATTACGTAATTTGACGTATATAGTTGGAAAAAATGTTATGGCAAGCAAATGACGGACGTTGCCGTCCGTCAGTGCGACAACTTGGAGAAAAGTCAGTTTTGCAAAAAAAAAAAATAAATAAACAGAAAAAGCATAACACAACATACCTTCATGTGCTATAATTTGTGCTTGAATTTGAGCTTCTTGAGCCATGTCCTGTATATCTTGGCGTATTTGACGATCTAGGGCAGAGTTTACCTCTTCCTGATGATGTAAAGTATCGGGTGATAGCATATTTATAAATATTGATTAAACACCAATTCACGTAGAACAATAATTTCGTTGATGTGCAATATAAATTTAGGTAAACATTTAGTCAAATATTATAAACTTCACCCAACAGGGCGATGAATGGGGTAATTTTGTATGAATAAATAATGCCAAATAACTTGTTTCTATACAATTTCTTGTTTTTATTTCCTTGGTCTAAGCAAATATCTTCTATTCACAGCGTTGAGTTTGATATTTTTAATTAATTAAACTTCTATAATTATTTTTGCAATCCTTTTCGCCAACGTCTTTCAATTTCTGTTGGAAAATATGAAATGTTTTTTATTGTTTTTCCTCAAAAAAAAATTGTTTTATTTTTGACTGTGACGCCTACTTCACCGCGCTTGCTATGATTTGCTTTGCGCTATATCGATTGTCAGTAATTTTTCCCAAAGTATTTTTTTTATATTCACTTTGCTTCCTGGCCTACTTTGTTTTATTTAACTTTTTGTACACAAAAAGTTATTTTTGTTTATATTTATTGTGTTAATTATTTGGCAAAGTAGTTTGCGCCAATATTTTGACAGACGTGTTGTCAATTTTTTTTGTTAGTTTGATTAATAAACTTCAAAAATTTATTTTGACTTTCTTGGGAAACTTCAAAATTGTCGTCAATGTAAAAAATCCAGTTGCACTCGATGACAGCTGCTGTCACGCCAAAAAAGGTTTCGTTCGGTTGAATAAAAGAAAATGGCGTTTGAAATAAATTAAACGAACAAAATAGAGATGCCATATTTTTTAAAATTAAAATAAAACTTAATAAATTTGTACAGTAAAAATTAAAATTGTTGTTAGATAGCACTTTTAAACATAATAATAATGGATTGTTTATAAACATTTTCTTGAATGGCAATAGCTGTATTTTAATTAAATAATTTTTGTATTACATACCCTGCAAACGAATACTGCCATCTTTATGTGAAAAACTAAATGAAAATTAATCAAACAAGGTTATTACTAAATGTTGACTTTCAAGAATAAAAACAAAACATGAACTAAACGTATACTTTAATAAACAAAATTTTATAATTTTCTTTATTTTTTGCTATATATTCATGAAAAATGTTCAACAAAGAACCTGTTATTTTTTATTTTTACAGTATGGCAATATATGGAACAGCAACAATTTTAATAAAAGAACCCAGTTCAACAGGTTCTCAGAGTTGCCAATAATAAACAAGTGTTTCTAACAACGTAACAACACCCACAATATCCACGACGCAAATTTTACTAAATCGTGTAAATCGTCGATTTAACATGGAAATATCATGGTACAAATATACCAGTATATCATTAAAAATTAAACAAGTGTAAAGTGGATTGCATCCATTAGAAAGGATCGCGCATCTGTTGCGTTCTAATGTAACAAAATATAAAGAAATGATTTGTTATTCTATATGTGGAGCTTTTAAGCCCATTAAAAGCAGTGGATTGCATAACTTGGCAACTCTAAAACCAATAAAAAATACCAATACACTAAACTTCTGAAGTGTAGTAGTAAAGAAGAAATCCAAATATAAACTTGTTGTGAGAATTTATTTGTTCGTTCGTTTGTTGGTTGAGTTGATTTTTTTTTTTTGTTTTTCACTTCCTATTTTAATATTGTGTTTAAGAATAAAGTCGCTGCATTTGTTTTATGTTAAATAAAGTGATTTAAAATAGCGTTGAACGATTTTACAATTGGAAATGATGTTCCAGCCATCATTTTGACGTAATTAACACGAAGAGTATTATACACAATTTTTTTTCATTTACGATACTTCGACCTGTTTTTTTCTTGTATAAATACACACATAATTTTACAACAAACACACGTAGATTTCTCGCATGCTGGAAAATCCATGACGCCAGAGCTTATTCTCATTAAAATTTTTTATTCTCTCTCTGGTCGCATCAAAATCATATTTGCCCAAGACCAGTACCAGTACAAAAAGTACTGGTCTTTGAGCAAATCCAGCCATCATTGGCCCGTACACTGAAGAAACGCGACTTGATTTGTTGTTGTTGTTGTCTTGAAGACAACATGACACTAGAAACATGAACATGATAAGTGGAAATAAGTGAATATTATTGAAGACCGTAAGGGAGACATTTAAAGCTTTCTGTTTTTGAAAAATTTTGGTGGATATGGTTTTTTTTTAGTCCTATATTTCGGCCCAGAAGCCAATTTTTGTATTAGAAAAAAATATTTTTTTATACTGGAAAGTTGTAGATGTTAATGTTTTTTTTAATTCTTGCTTTGTATTTATTATTAAATTACAAGTAAAGATATAAATTTTGAAGAGAAATTGAAAACTATTTAGAATGGTATTAAAGATTATATCATTTATGACTTCTGTGATTCGATAGCTAAATGAGTATGAAGATTATTCTTCCATATCAATAGTATTTCCGCAAGGCAGAATGTTGTTATCCTATTCATTAATAACCATTATCTGCAGATTGGAAATATTTTTGTGGATATGGTGTTGGTGTCACCCATATTTTGGCCCAAAAGCCAATTTTTGTATTAGAAAAAAATATTTTGTTATACTAGATGTTGTTAATGTTTTTTTAATCTTTTTAAAGCTAACAACATAGTATCTAGATATTATAAGCTACAAGCTCAACGTAATTTTACAACAAACATACGTTCGATTGCTCGCATGCTAAAAAAAACCTTGAGTGCAGAGTGCGAAGCTAACATAGATAGATATTATAGCTTCTAGCTCGCGAAACGCCGCTAAAATGACGACGCGAAGTGACGAAGCGAACAAATGCAGCGTTAAAACGGATGACTCGACGACGGCTGCGTCGAAATCTTCGAACAATTTAGTTGTTCGTAATTATGAAAACTCGGATGAAAATTTAAAAGCCTTATTTGATAGTGTTTTGAATCCGAGTGAATCGAGTCGTCCATTGCAAGTGCCTTTTCGCATGCGGAAGTTACCAAATTCGTTTTTTCATCCACCTGCCGCCAGCCCCAAATCTCCGACAGTATCACATTCTCGAGCCAATAGTGTGGACTCAGCCTATGATTGTGGTTCGCAGCCAAATATAAATCAAACATCAGTCGCCACATCGCTATCGGATTTACAGACTGCAGCTGCGGTAGCAGCACAGGCATCAGCAGTACAACAGCCCCCAACGACTGTTAATGCGCAACAACCGCCACCACCACCTGCTGGCGCTCAGCCGGATCTACCACGTTTACAAATCTGTCACTCTCGTGCCCATAGCAGTCCTGCAACACTGCAGCAAACCTATAATTTACATGGCAGCAATATTGGTGACGACTCGACACCGTCATTTCTACAACAGCAACAAAGTGGAGATGTTGTTAGTGGTGGGGGTGGTGTGACTTCTGGTCCACAATTTCCAGGAACTTTGTTAAGTTACAATGCTGCCGCAGCAGCAGCTGCTGCTGCCGCCGCTGCTGGGCTGAATAGCAATAATATATTGGGTTTGAGTGGTGCTGGAGGAGGTTCCTATCATATAAAACAACGTTCATATGATGTTATCAGTCCAATTCAATTGCAAAATGAATTAGGTCCGTTACCTCCTGGTTGGGAGCAGGCTAAAACCAATGACGGTCAGATATACTATTTAAAGTAAGTGTTTCAATGTATTGTTGACAATAATAATTTATTGCAAATAAGAGTAACATTAGTTTTAGTGCTAACAATTTTTATGCTTAATCAATTTTTCCCATGCTGCTAAATTAAATTATAATAATTAACAAAAGAAGAATAACCATAACTCCGATGTAGTAAAGAGGTAAATGTTGTTGGTTGTGTTTTATCCTTTTTTTTTTTCATTTACTTACTTTCCTTCTCATTAAAGAGATTAATCACAATTTGGGGAAACCAGTTTGTTTTCATAAATTTTTATAAAAGCCAAATTTTACATTGTAATCTATGGAATCACTATCAAAATTTTATGGTTAAAATTGTACTATATATACACTATATATATATGTATATTTCAGAAAACGCATGAAAAACTAAATGAATTAATAAATTATGTTTGGAATCTCCTTATCTTAAAAATAATTAATTCATTTTTTTTTTTCTAAATATCAAAAAAGTTATGTCACTGCAGTTAAATGCTTTCGCTTCTATTGTGGTGAATTTTTTTCCCGATCTAATTGTGATTTGTCCCTGAATTTGTAATTGTATATAATGTTGAACGGTTGTTTGAATTATCTCTCAATATGTTAGTGTAACTAAAAATGAGCCTTAAAAGCATAATGAAAAGTTTAGTCTTGCCACATTTATATAACCTGGAGAAGGTTTAAATCAATGTTCTAAAATCATCAGAGTTCTAATCACCGCATTCGCTTTCATTAAGGACAATTTTAGAATTTCATGAATGAAATTATTAGCCTCCAGATTGCAAATTAATTATAATTCTACTAGGGTCGAG
The DNA here is from genome assembly GCA_963682025.1 of Cordilura impudica. Taxonomy (NCBI): domain Eukaryota; kingdom Metazoa; phylum Arthropoda; class Insecta; order Diptera; family Scathophagidae; genus Cordilura; species Cordilura impudica. The sequence continues at coordinate 7,354,179 of OY821521.1, forward strand.
GGGTTATATCGCCGTATTTATTATTGAATTATTTTTATTTATCAAAATTAAAAAAATAAATATATTATTTAGGAATAAAGTAGTGGTTTGAAATAAAATAGATGTGATATGTTCTTATTCCTTACATTTGTAACCAAAATATGGTATTTCGATTATGATCATGAAATCATAAAAAACACAAAAAGTAGATAATTATAGCAATAATTATTTTCAAATTAAACGTATTTATGAAAACTTTAATTTCTTTTATATGTATGTATATAAATGTTTTTAAGTTTATTACTAGGAATCATTAATGTTATCAATGATATACTCTTTTTCCCTAAAGTATATATATTTTGAACAAAAGTAGTGCACATAACTATGAATTAAATAAAATATGTGTTACTGGAATTGTAATATTAATTGTCATATAATATAATAATGATGAAATTTTATTAATACGTTTTACTTTTAATAAAGTTGACGTTCCTTAATGTAATGCATTTTTAAAGGAACTGCTTAGGCTCCAAAATAAATTAAATACAAAATGTTGATGTTCACTAATATAAATATCTGGTTAAATAAAAAAAAAAAGTTTATTCCCTTTCACAATTTGAAATATATCGTACGCAACGCGTGTTATTAAGGTTTTATTGGAAATTCATTAAATATTTACTTTATACGACTCAACTTGGAAAAGTTCGCCCATGTGACGTTTACCTTAGTTGTGTTTATATATATTAATTAATCTATTGTGCATATTTTTAGTCACACTACAAAAACCACACAATGGGAAGATCCCAGAATACAATTTAAGCAACAACAGGCATTAAATGCTGCTGGTATGTTTAATTACCACTTCTTTAACAAAAAAAAAAAAGAATAAGTTTTCACATGTTTTTGATTTTCATTTAGCAAATGCAAGATTAAACAAAACTAATGCTGCGGGTGTATTAAATGGTGATTTAGGACCATTGCCCGAAGGATGGGAACAAGCTCTTACCGAAACTGGTGAAGTTTATTTTATAAACCATATTGATCGTACAACATCATGGAATGATCCTCGAATTCGTAAGCACATCTTTTAAGAAATTTATAATTCTATTGAATATTTCTAACCCAATTATTCATATATCTTTTTAGCACTTTTATTTCAAAAAGAAATTAAAGCAAAAACCGAAATGAGTTGGGTAAATGCAAATGAAATTGATAAAGATACAGATATATTTAAGCAAAAATCAGGACAGGTATGCATAATAACCATAACTTTCATAATTTAGAGTATTGTAAACTATGGAATGTTTAATTCATAGAAGTCCGTAAACAAACACAATGTCAGCCTTCACATGGATCCGTTTCTTTCTGGTGATAACCACGCTCGACAGGAATCGAGTGACAGTGGCCTGAGTTTATCATCAAATTCATTTGCAGTCAATCCTGATTTTATAACTCATATGGACACTAGCATGGACTGCATAAGTGGTAAATATATTCCTATAATTATAATATATAATATCTGATTTAAACGACTCTTCGTTTGTGTTTCTAGAAAATGGCAGCATTATAGATAATTTGGACACAACTTTACAGCTAAATGATAACATTTGCATGTTAAATGATGTGCTCAATTCGCCTTCGAATAAGCCAGATAATTTAGAATGGTATAAATTAAATTAATTTATTTTATTTTTTATTATATCAGCGAAGATATATATTTAAAATAAGCAAAGCGCGCATATAACTATTAATTCAACATTTTTTTTTTATGTTTTAAAGCTAAAAAGTAAAAGTATTTCCATTTATCATAGATTTAATTTTGTTTATTTTTTGCAAGCAAAAAATCATCAGATTCAATCAATCAATCAAATTGTAAAACAAGATTAAATTTTTCTTTTTAAATTAAAAATAATATACACACAAGGACAGCTTAAATAAAGAAAACCATATTTCTATAAATAGAAATACAATTTTTGTTTCTGTTTGAGGATACAAGATTATTACTTTTCCCAAGGTGAATGTAAAGTTGAAGTAAGGCCGAATTATAAAAACATATTTTACCGCTGTTTTAATATTTTAGTGTAAATGTATACTATAAAATTAAGAATTTTAAATAGCAATATAAATAAAAAAAATTTGAAAATATAAAGAATAACGATTTCAGACGAACAATTAACCGAGTACTTATTTCTGCAATGGCAAAATATAAAACTTCTGAGTCGCCCTGTTTGATTACCTGTTCTCTCTGACATTTAAGATTAAGCATTGTGAAATTTTGACACCGGTGGTCGTATATTGTATTGTTTTAACAAGTTTTCAATAAATTCTTTATAAAAGAAAAGCAAATTCAACTTTTAAAATGGATATGATATTGGCGAATGTTAATCATATCTACTTCAAAGTGGAAAAAGATCTAACTGATCAAGTTGGTGCCATATCATTGCCCTTCTTTGGCATGGATAGTAAGTGACGCCACATTGTGTAGCTAAAAATATTAACATCATTGATTTCTATTGCAGAATCTGTGGCTGCGGTATGCCAATTTCTCAACTCGAAAAATGGTGTAGAATGCAGTAAAGGTGCTATGTGTCCGTTTAGGCACATACGTGGAGATCGTACTATAGTCTGCAAGCATTGGTTACGTGGTTTATGCAAAAAGGGTGATCAATGTGAATTCTTGCATGAGTTCGATATGAAAAAAATGCCTGAATGTTATTTCTATTCACGGTTCAATGCCTGTCACAACAAAGAATGTCCGTTCTTGCACATTGATCCAGAAAGTAAAATTAAAGATTGTCCTTGGTATGATCGAGGTTTTTGCCGTCATGGTCCGCACTGTCGACATCGTCATGTTAGAAGAGTTTTGTGCATGAATTATTTGGCTGGCTTTTGTCCTAATGGTTGGAATTGTAAACATATGCACCCTCGCTTTGAATTGCCACCAAGTGCGGATCTCAGTAAAGAGCAATTTCAAAAGAAAATTCCTACCTGCCATTTTTGTGGAGAATTCGGTCACAAAGCTTCCGTATGTAAAAAGAATCCCGAAGGTAATGTAGAACAGTTGCCGCCGACTAAACCAGCTTCAAACGCCCGTTATCAAAATTATAGCGGTCCTACAAATCCGGGACAACCCAATAATCAACATAAAGATACCCAAGATGCTCAAAGTAATGATGGTGGTAATGATGAAAATATTTCAGATACCGCATCCAACTCGAATACTCCTATTAATGGTCCACCATATCAAAAAGTTACAAAGCCATTAGATGAAATAACATGCTATAAATGCGGCAACAAAGGGCATTATGCTAATAAATGTCCTAAAGGTCATTTAGCTTTTCTATCGAATCACAGAAGTCATAAATGATATAATCTTTAATACCATTCTTCATAGTTTTAAGTTTCTCTTTAAAATTTATATCTTGTAGTTTAATAAATACAAAAGATTTAAAAACAGTTTTGTAATACAAAAATTCGCTTTTGGACCAAAATGCCATCAGCAAAAAAGAAAGCTTTAAATGTCTCCCTTACGGAAATACTCTTAATATTGAGTAATCTTCATACTCGTTCCTGGGTCTAAAAATTTTAATCAGAATAATATGTTAAAGCAGGAAAAATTATGGACTAACAAATTCATTAGAAATCTATTTTTTTTAATAACTTGAGTAGCGCACATGTTATCATTGCAAAGTGAATTGTTAATATTGGAGTAACATATGACAATTATATTTTTCAACCATATGTTGTTGTTTTTTTTTTTTGGGGACAGATTTATAAAAACATTACAATTTCAGTATTAAAACAAACAAAAATAATGTTATAACGATAGACTTATCGCTCCAAATTACGAATATTAAAGTTAAAACATTTAAAGTAGTTAAAGGAGATCCTGATTGAAGAGACCAAACTCTGCCATTATAAAAATCGATACTGTTTTTTTTTTTTTGCCAAGTTTCATTTTTATGTCTAGCCAAATTCAGAGGAATACATCAAAAAAAATAATATAAAAACATGAATATCCATCCCAGAGGTACACTAGCCAGAGCTATATACACCAAGTTTCATAATGATTTTTATTTAGATAAATATGACACACGATTGGTATGTATGTCATCTTATCTCTAATAGTAAGTACATAAGTAATTTTTAAGATTGTTTTTCTTCAATATGTACATATAAAGTGGTACAGTATTAACACAAACCATCCATTTGCTTATCATGCTTCATTTGTGTCCTTGAGGAAACCTGATGATAAAACTTTGCTGTGGCTAGAAAATGCCAAAGATAAATCTACTAACATATGGTTACATTTGTGGCATGCATTTGCTCGCATAGCACTGCAATTGTTTATGACACAGACCGATATTAACGGTTTTTTAAAGAGAGGTTCAATGTTTATATTATCGGATCAACAATTTGCTGTGCTCTTAAAGGAGGGAGGATTTGATAGTGGAAGACATGAAAGGGTAAGTAAAAACTAAGTTAAGAGAAAATAGAGTAATCCAGCAATCTTTTGACAAGTAAAATGAAAGTTCTAAAATAAGAGTTTGTATAATCTTTTATACGAAATTCCTAATTTTTTGATATGTTTATAAAATGTTCATATAATTGTTGCAGTTTGTTGTATTATCAAAACATGTGTGTAAAATTAAGAAAAGTAGTTTCAACATAATAATTTTGGTACTTATGTTTATGTAGGTACGTTTTGTGGATATAGGAGCTGGAGATGGTGAAATTTCAGCGGTACTTCTAAATGCTCTTAAAGTATCAAGTCCTGATGTCATCGTTGATTCCTTCGCAACTGAAGCCAGCTGGACCATGCGGGAACGTTTAAAAAAACGTAACTTTCAAGTATTAGAACGTCTGGACGAGGTTAATAATGTTCAATTAGTGTCATGTTTAAACGTTTTAGATCGTTGTATTGATCCCATACAGCTGCTAGAAGATATACACCAAATTGTATCTCCTAACGGTCGAGTTGTTATAGCTTTAGTATTACCATATATGCATTATGTTGAAAGTAACTCTTCGCATATGCCTTTGCGGCCATTAATGAGCCATTGGCCTGAAAAGGCCAAACAATATTCATTTGAGTCGGAAGCAGCTATTTTTTTTAGAGTACTTGAAAATGTAGGTTTTCAAATAGAATCCTGGACCAAAGCTCCTTATTTATGTGAGGGTGACTTAAGACAATCATATTATTGGTTAATCGATTTAGTAGTAGTGGTTTCAAAAAAGTCCTAGCTACATTTTTAAGGAAGTTACAAACTATAAAGAAATTCTAACCCATTTGTGTGTATTAACGAATTTTAACGCACAATATTAACTGCGAAATTCCTTTACTGATTTCTATACAAACATATATTTATATCTTTATTTTTTGATATTCTTGTATTAAATGGCATTTAAAAGTTACTTATCTAAATTTACATACATAAATAGAAAACAAACAGAAACGAAATCCTATATATGTGTAATCGTTTATATCACATAAAGCCTTTGCTATCTAATTAATAAGTTCTTAAATTTTATGGCCAAAATCTAAAAAAAAATATTTTGGAGTTGCTGTTAGAAAATAATTTTGTTTTTATAAAAGGGTGCTACTGTCTACTGAAATCTCTAATTGATAAATATTTTAAATAAGATGTCTTTTTCTGGCAAATTTCTAAAATATCGTTTATAATGTTTTTAAAATCCACAAAAAATTAATTCCACTATTAAAATTAAAGGGAAATTATAAATAGCGAAATAAAAGCATTAGTTTTTTACTACAACAACAATATGTAAGGTGAGTAAAAGGAAGAAAATTTATTGGTTCAAAAAATAAGGTTGGATTAAAACAATATATATTAAATCAATTTATTAATTAAATTAGTTGTTCGTATGATAGAAATCTGGCAGCATTAAATTCAGTTAGTAACTCAACTCTGTTCCTATTAAGTTTGACATTAAGTAAAATGTCAATCTTTATGTCAAAACTGAAACGAATGATGATTGAAACGGAAATGCTTGAAAGTGACACTCGATGAAGTCTTTTTGTTTTCGGGTTTTAAGGAGGTCTGTAGTATTTGTGCACATGCTATTCATTTTTTATTAAATTTTATTAATTTTAAGTTATTTAAATATTAGGTTTACGCAATGCCGCCAAAGTTTGACCCATCTGAAGTTAAATTAGGTGAATTTAATAGAAAATACCAGTTTTAAGAAACGCAAACTAACTTTTTTTTTGTAAATTTTTTAGTGTACTTACGCTGTGTCGGCGGTGAAGTTGGTGCCACTTCTTCTCTGGCCCCTAAAATCGGTCCATTGGGTTTGGTAAGTAAGCAATAAATAGCAAAAAACTTTAAAATTAAAAAAAAAAAACATTTTTGTGTATATAGTCTCCCAAAAAAGTTGGTGATGATATTGCTAAGGCTACTTCTGACTGGAAAGGCTTGAAAATCACTGTCTGCTTAACCATCCAAAACAGACAAGCTGCTATCTCTGTCGTGCCCTCAGCTGCCTCCTTAATCATCAAGGCTTTGAAAGAACCACCACGCGACAGAAAGAAGCAGAAGAATAGTAAGTATTTGTTGATTTGAGAAAATCTAAGGTTTGTTTACAAGAAACTAATGTTTTGCTTTTTCTCTTTTTTAGTCAAACACTCTGGTAACATTACTTTCGATGATATCCTTGCAATTGCTCGCACCATGAGACCCAGATCCATGGCTCGTGGTTTGGATGGTACCTGCAAAGAAATCTTGGGTACCGCTCAAAGTGTAGGCTGTACCGTTGATGGTCGTGCACCTCACGATATCATTGATGAAATCAATGATGGTTCCTTTGAAGTTCCATCTGAATAAATATATAAATACACACTAGTTTTGTAAAATAAAAAGAAATGGACTAATTAAAAGTTTATTGTTTTTGTAAGATGGAATTAACGTTTGTTTTTCTAATTTGTTTAATTCGTTCTTCATTATTGAATTCAACTTTTTTCAGTGGACTATTATTAATGGCGTATGTTGTCAACAATTAATTTTATAACTTGGTACTTCGCTATGACAAGGAAAGTGGCTATTCGGGCTAAGTTCTTAACAAACTTAATTATTTTTGGAAACAATGTATTTATGTTAGTTATTTTAATGTCATATGCCATGATCGGATACAAATTTCTACTAACAGATTTAAAGATAAAAAATTGTAAGAATAAAAATATAAGAATATTTAAATTAGCAAAAGGGTAATATAAAATTTTTTTTTTGATATTTAAAATAAAGAAACCGACTACGATGGGTCCATAAAACGCTTGCAGTTTTTCGAAGGGTATTGCAAACAGATCAATTTTTAAGAAATGCAAATATACAAAGTATATACCTCAAATAAAACATACGAGTAGATTGTGCGATTTTGAGAATAAAACCTCTAAAAAATTGAAATAAAATATTTTAAACAAGAATATGCATCTATTAATTTCATATTTTTTTTTTTCTCATTTTCACAAAATAGAATTAAAGATTTCACAATAATATCTTCAAAACTTCAACTCAAAAAATACATTTTTAAAATGATATTATTACAATTTGTGCTAATGTTTTAAGACGAAACGTTTGACTTTACCTCACGAAAAAACGTATCGCATTCGTTCTTTTTCAAAATATTTTAATTATGTTTTTGATGTTTTTTTTTATTTTTTTCTTTTGCTCACATTTAAATTATTTTTTTTTTATTTACTTCAGAAAATTGAAGCATACCAAATCGATAATGCGGCTTTATGTGTAGAGCTTAATTTTAGGATAATATATTTGGTAGTTGCAGGGTAACAATAGCATATTTATTAGTACACTAAATGAGTATTAAAAAAACTTGTTCTGATGTAATTCATATATATTTAAGACTAGTGTATGTATATAATATTGGCTAATTTGATTTTGGAAAATTTAAATTTTTTAATAATTGTAAAAAAAATTATGAAATTATTTTGTTTTTTGAAAACAAATTTATAGCCAGAGGCAAAAAACTTAATGATAGGGACAATCAACACTGCGCTGAACACTGGAAATGTTTTCAATTAAGAGTTTTATATTAAATTTATATATTTTGTTACCAAAAAGAAATATATGAAACTGTAGCCAGTACTTAAAAAATTTAAACATTTCTTAAAACAAGATTAAAATAATTTTTCATTTTATTAAAAAAAAAAAACATTGTTAAAGTTTCTAAATTAAACATTTTGTATATGTATATTGTTTGAATTTTATACAAATTGAACTTGAAATTAAATCAATTTCACTAAACTATTCCTTTGCTTTATAAAGAGAAAGAAGAAAATTATTTCCAAGGCATATTCTAATCATAAAACCACAATTCAACATTTCAACTAATTCGAGTTATTAATGGCTATTGGAATTGTACTGGTTGAATTCGGAAAACGGGCTAAGTAACGTTGTAAACGTAAAAATTTAATGGACACCAATCGATTATCAAACCACCAGCCATTTATTTCATTGTGAACAATTCCAGCATCCTTTTCGCTGGCACAACGTATATAAACACAACAACTTTGTCGATCTAATTGAATGTCATAAATTCTGCATTGTATGCCAACTTTTTCTAAGATCGACTCAATAATATTTTGCTTTAGATCAGCTAAATTAGCTTCGGAAGGATCAAACATGTGACGAATTTTCAAACAGGGTGTAGGAGGATCAAATATTTTATTGACATTATCAAAGGCTGGACTTTGCCAATGTTTCTTCTTCAATCTAGCATCGGAATTATTTTGATTTGATATCGAAGATGACGGAGAGGACGTCGAGGAAATGGATATTATAGATTCTACCCATTTCATAGTGCGAAATTCTTCCCCATTTTGTAAAATTGTTCCAAATTGTATACGACTATCACTGGCTTCCAACTTCTGTAATGCTTCATTCCATGCTGGTAACAAAGATTTGCGTTTATTAAGTGGTATTAGCTTGTCTCTTAAATGATTAATGATTATTTCCCCATGAGAATCATCCTTAAGCGAAGCACGATTCGTAAGTTCTTTAATAATTTCTTTGGTGAAATTGTCTATGGTCTTTAAACGCAATTGTCTGCACTGCTGCCAGTAGCGCCATATAACAAAGGATACGGCTAACAATATGGCTATTAAGAACACAGTGCCAATTATTAGAAAAAATCTTTGCATTTTGTTGAATAAGATACATCTCAAAGGCAAATAGGGTTTAAGTAGACCAAAACGAATATCTTGTTTGTAAATGTCGGGCAGAAGTTGACCTTCAGATCTATTGAGTATTTGTATTTTCCATTGTGGATTATGTTCGATCAGATATAGAGCAGCATGCAAACTTTTAAGCAGTTTATGAGCATCTGTTGTACGTTTCTTATAGAGAAATTTTATTAATTCTGTACCTGATACTTCGGGATTTGTAGTACGATCTTTACAATAATGTGTCTCGATATTGGTTTGCAACAGCTGTATGAGCTCTTTGTTTAAAGCTAGCGAGGAGGCCAATACATCGCTTTCAATGCAATTTATAGAGGGTTTAGCTATGGCTGATCTTTGTAAAAATTCATCGCATAAAGTAAACGTGGTGCTCTTCTCCAACATAGTACTAGGCATATCCGGTGGTTTGGTCATGTACAATATGGCCAATATCAAGAAGAATAGACCAAAGCAGCTTATAAGAAGATATGGCACTGACGATTGCTTAAATTTACCCTTTATATTCAAACGAGTCCATAGATTTTCCGAATATGTACGATTAGGTCTTCTGTTGTTTATTGAAGAGTTACGGGTGGAACTGCCACTATCTGAATCTGAATCCGATAAGTACAAATGCTTGATAACACCCGTTGTTGCGGATGAAGCGGTTGGGGGCGATCTTCTGATTGTAATATCTCTCAATTTCAATAAACGACTAACTACACCAGTTGTTTCTCTACCATTTATCACGGGTGACCGCTCCACTAATTTGGGAGTACCGGGAGAATTGACACGGGAAGATGTATAGTGAATATCTGTAGACAAAATTGGCGGAGGTACATATATTTTGGGTGAACTTTTCGTTGTATAACTACTAGTATATTTCGAGTTCGGCGGAGGAGGACTATAACTACTCTCACCCAATGTAAGACGACTACTTGGATAATTGTCATAATCCTTGTTCAAATATGATCTACCTTCATTTGAAAGATACAAATCTCTAGTGTTTCTAGATGCTGCAGATGTAGAATAATCATTGCAGCTGTTATTGTTATTACTATAAGTAACAGTTGCAGTCGTTTTTCTGGAGGGTGAATTATTTGCCCTTCTACCTGGCGATATTGTTTTTCTTGAGTTAGCAGCGACTGCTGTTGTTTGTAAACTTCGTCTGCCTGATGGTGATTTAGATGCAGAAGAACCATTCAACATATGACTTTTAAGTTTTTTAATTAACAAATTACGAGTTGTCTCTGTGACAGGCATAATGGGAAAGCCATACTTTTGCAATTCCTGACGTAATTCCACGTCACTGAGGTTTTCAAAATACGATTCATTCATTGATCTGTATATGGATAAAACAAAAAAAATTATTTAATTAAAATTTTTTATTGAAACAAATATTACTGGGAATTGTAAATGGTTTAGAAAATTTCAAGATTTAAGATTCCGCTCTTTTGGCTTTAATAGGTGCCACACTACTTTTTTAATTATAATTTCTCTGTGCAAATATGTACTTGTTAAAAATAACGATGTATTTAAAACGCAAACATATTTGTTTACAAAACTTACCAAATAATTGAAAATATTTTTGTCTTATATTAAAAACAAATAAATTATTTTGCACACAGGAATCGTTATGTTGTAAAAAAGTTGTAGGCTTCCTTTCTAAGTTGTTGTTTTAGTGTTAAAAAAATATTTTGACACTTATTCTGACACTTGCTTTACCTGTTAATTCTTTATTTAAATCAAGAAAATTAGTTTTTTTGTAATCATTTTAACCAAATTATCTTTAAAAAGCAAATGATATTCAAACGGTAATTAATTATGTAAAACCTGAAATCAATTTGCTTCATACTAAAATTTGTTAATTTAAATCTGTTAAAAAATCTTTTATAGATCCTTGACTTTTATTAAATTTCTTGCGGCAACTTCTTGAACTTGTGGCAACTTCCGCAATTTTTTCAGTTATCGCTGTCCTTTGTATTTGAGAAGCAATTGAGAAGCGTAAATCCTTGAAATGATTTTTATATCAAAACTTTCTTTACAAAAATAATTCACTAGGCTTGGTAACCCTTACCATAAAGCAATATCTAATTACAAACATACTGACTGTGATGTCAACTATGTATATCATATCACATTTTCTAATATCTAGTAGGTGTTTTTTTTAGAATTAACCATACAGAAATATTATTGCTATAAATCAAATGGCTTTAATTTGATAAAAAGTGTGCTCATATAAATATAAATTTTTTTAGAATATTTATGTTATTTTTTAATACCATATCTTGTGTGTAAGAAATTTTTAATAAGTATTGAGTTTAAACGATAAATGATTCGATTTAAATTACATCACTATTAAAAGGATCTATTCTTCAAACTGTATTTAAAAACAACTGAAATATTAATCAGAACCGAGAGCAAAGAATGTTAGTGTGGTTTTCTTTGTTTTAATAATAGCTTATTGCTATTTTGATTTAGTTGACACTACTTTCTGATATGATTAGAATTTCTGTTAGAAATATGTACCACTCAAATCCACAAAATCTATTATATCAACTATATTTAACTCGCTTTTTAACTAGACTTTTTCTATTGTATTGTTAGTTACACTCGTGAATCGAAATAAAAAAGTTTCAAATTGGCAATACCATTTTAATGCACTCATGTTATTGTGATATATTCAATTATTTTACGGATAACTTGTGAATTGACTTTTGATTTTTATTTTATAAAATGGTTTTAAACACGATTAAATTTAAGTAAATGTTTATTAACGTTATAATGCCTAGAAATAACAAAAAATCCAAATACAAATTTTTTGGATAGCCTTTGTAATATTTGGTTTTGAAAATAATCGAATAACCGGTTTGTTTCAATTTTATATACTTACATCAGGGGGGGGGTTATTATGTAATTCGATTCGAATGAAAAACTTTACGAATTCGTACAAATTGTACTTTTTAGTACGTTTTCGTACTATTATTTCCATTTCAATTTTCGAAAGGAAATTCCTTTCGAATTTATTTTCGTTTCGAATTGAATTACAGTGTTTGCCTTTAATTGTTTTTATATTTATTTCTGCTACAAAATTATGTTTATTTTTTTCATATAAAATAGGTGAGTTAAAAATAATTTAAAATAGCATGTTAAGAAGAATTTTTTTGACTAAAAATATTAAATAAGTTTGTGCTGATGTTTATAACGTTGGACGGTGTATAACTATCAATACCTTACACAGGTATAGGATTTTTTCTCTGTATGGAGATAGTTTAATTCTTACTTACTTTTGTTTTTTATACCCTATACCACTATGTGGTTTGGGTATAATGACTTTGTGCTGCTGTTTGTAACAACCAAAAATATTTGACCTACACCCATCTTTAATTATACCGATCGATTCAGAATCACTATCTGATTCGATTTAACGATGTCCGTCCGTCTGTGTGTCCATGTAAAGCTTGTAATCAAACTGCAGGTCGCAAATATGAATATACATATATTGACGAAATTTGGTATTTGATCTTTTATCGGCAATGGGATGAACGGTATTGAAATTGGTGAGAATCGGTCCATGTTCAGACCTAGCCCCCATACAAATGACCCCTATAAAATCAACATATATTGTCATAAGATCCAAATTATCATACAAATCTTAGTCAAATAGGGTTTGTATGTATATATTACATCAATTAATCAGCAGTCCAAAAATGATCCCTATTGGACAACTCTTAGTCATAGGCCCCATATAGAGCTGCTTCCCGGTCTTCACTTAAATTTATCAAAAAACAAAAATATTGCACTGATTCTTCTCAAATTTTGTTTGTATATATTTTTCCAAAATACAAGAGACCTTACCAAACATCGTCAGGATCGGTCCATTTTTGAGCCTAGTCCCCATATAGATATAACATCCGATATGAAATTTTTCATATCTGCAGCCAAAAAAATTAAGAAAAATCCCACTCAAATTTGGTTTATGCTTATTTTCTATATCCAGTTAGTTGGGTCTGAGAGATAGGGTCTCTAAACGCATGGTATAGGGTATCATATAGTCGGTCTAGACCGACTATAATTTTCTTACTTGTTTTATATTAATATCTGGCAAGCCAAGCATCATTTGAATTTTCTGGAATTATCGTATGACTTCTAAGGTCTGAAAACATTCTTATTGGGATCAAAATTTGGGTATTATAACGCCGGCTGCGCTAAATAATGAATTTCATTTCATTCTACGAAGTACTTAGGGAACTTAAAAGTTTTCTACTATAGTAAAAGAAAAATAGTGAAAATTTTCAAATAGTAATTAATTCTTCCTACATAAGATACGACCATTGTTTTTTATAACAAGAAATTATAATACTCGTAGAAACTGGCGAACAAGTATGTGCAAAAACACACAAAGTAATAACAATAACAGAAATACTCAATATTCGCTAAATCAATATTAAAAAAAAGCGTTGCATTTAACTAAAAAAAAAAGTTTTCAACCGTACCAATTACCCTAGTAAATATCTATCATTGCGGTGTTTAAAGTAATGGTAAAAATAATAGAGTTAAAAAATTCAAAGTTTTTAGTTATTTTTCCCTTTTCCAATTATAAATTGAATAAAACCATCAGTTCAATAATAAATCAAGTCTTTAATCGAAGCTTTAACAAAATGGCGGCTTTTCATAGTTTACTCCCGGATTTGTTAAAAAAATCTAGATTTTAAACAAAAATGAAAATGCTATTAACAATCTGTAAAAATTTAATCAAAATCCATTCACTGGTTTTTGAATTATAGTGGTCACCGAATTGAAAAACAGTTTCGAGAAAAAAAAAAATCATTTAGTTTTACGACGTATGTAGATGTGGTAGATACAAGACCTCTCCAGTAATTTATTTATTATAAGCATTGGCAATTGTTGATTATAAGAATTGGTAATTGTAGATGCCTGCAAGATTTCATAATATGATCTATCACATGCTACCGGTCGCGCTAGGCGCCTTACATATTCTGAAATAATTCTATGTATAAATATTTTCCAAATATAAAGCTCATATTCATATCAATGCTACATTAAAAATAATATCAATTCTTGATCAGCAGTGCAAGCAACATTTAATGAGTTCTTTACAAATTAATTTCCTATAGTCGAAATATAAAAATAAAACATTGAACTAAATTAACAGTGGACTCCTTTAATAGATAAACAAACTATTAGCACAGCAATAATAAATGAATTTAGTCATTAAACAATACGAGTTTCTTTGCAACTATATTTTAAATGTAACAAGTTTTAATATAAATATTGGAAAAGTTCTGTCACTTTGTTACATTAGGTTTGCTACCGGCAGCAGAGGAGCAACTAATTTTAGACGATACTGCCATAGCTGTGGGTTCTACCATAGCATTTGTCTCAACAATTTCTTGATTTTGATCGGGCATTACTTTATCAACAACAAGCTTGTAGATAAATCCATTATCACCTAAATGGCAAATTGAGAATCCATCATACCATGACTCCTGGCTGTCAAATACACCTTTCAAATCCCATAGTTTGTACTTCCAAAAGTTCAGCATTACTTTAAAGCCTGAAATACCTCGTACTCGCCACCTTATTTTTATTGTATAGTCTTCCGGGTGCTTAGTTATCTTTAAAATTTCAAACTTAACATAGGCATACTTTAAGTGGCCTATTGTGCGAAGAAGAGCAATTTGTTTAACGAAATGGTATAGGCCTATTGTATGCTTTCCGTTGATATTATTTTGAAATTCTAAATTTGGACTGTATATTGAATAATCCAATGGTTGTATGAACAGTTTTGGTAGCGTTTCGCCGAGCACATAAAAGGCATGCTCCAAGTCACTGAGTGTTGGAGGTCTTGGCGGTTGTGTTCCATTGTTTTTTTTCTCCGTACTAAGTGATCGGACTGTTTGCGTTAAATATCCAACATAATGTTCCCTAAATGCCGGTGGCCTGATTTTATGCAGACTGGAAGAGCTGGTTGGTTGGCAGACAACTGATGAAAAGTTATTTTTACATGTTGCCTTCTCCAGGCGAATACAGAAATCTTTAATTCTGACAGAAGGTTGACGTAATGCTACTGTTGTTGAATACATAAATATGTAATTAATTTGTTTATTTAGATATAAATATATTAAAATCACAGTTGTTCTGAAAAGTTGTTGGATAATTGTTCAACTTTCGGTATTTTATAAGCAAAAACAACAATGAAAATGTGCAAAATGATGATACAAGCTGACTTTTCAACACATATGTCTTGACAATTGGGATGCCACACTGACAGTTTTTTGAAATGTAAAAAAGTTAGTTCTATCAACAATTTTGTATAATAAATTAATATATGATATGCACCTTCTATTTAACTGAACAATATTTATGTCATTGGAATTCAAATTTTGATATGGTACCGTAGTTAATATTACGATCGATTTTGTTTTTACTAAATCAGATTTCATTCGTTTTCGTGATAGATTATAACATTTGACTGAATCTTGTTCTTGTACACCAAAAAGTGACAGTTGCAATTCTATAAATTTATACATACAATTTAAAATATAATTATGAGCGAATAAACGATGGAAGAATTAAGTAAACATTCATATAAAATATAGTAATAAAAAAAAGTTTTATTTCTTTTCACTTTCAAATGGCTGTTTCTTTAAATTGCTAGTTGTTAGAAATATCTGTCCTTTTACTATTTTGGATATTTATGTTTTTGTCTCTAAAAGAACACAGTATTAATTTATAAATAAAGTTTGAAAAAATCAGTATATAAAAAAGTGAAAATCATGTGAGTCCGATCACAGGGGAGATGTGTAAACATCTAGTAATTAAAGATTTTTTATGACATTTTTTAAAATCAAACAGAAAGTGTCATCTATGTATCACTTATAGCAAAAACTGTTTCAGCAACCCTTTGCTGTAAAACGTTAAAAATTTCCCAATATAAACGTATAATGACGCTTTTAAAAAAGTGGCATAAAAAACTAATTTTTGTGATTGTTTTTGAAATAGAAATTTACCCTCCTGCGCGTATATATGTTTACACATAAAAAAATGCATTAATCAATCCGAAAAAAAATTATCATCTTTAATTACTAATCACTTTAATTAATGTAAAAATAATCGGTATTTTTCCATGTCATGCGTCGTAAACTACATTAACAGATTCCAGAGTATACTTATTGGGATCTGAATTAACATTGTCAAAATAAAACTTTAAAACAATTTAAATAAATTATTTTTTAACTTTTAATAAAAGTTATAAATAAAGTAAATAATATAAAAAAAAACGTTTAAAAGTTGTACGTAAAAAAAAACTTTTTTGTTACCCTTGATAAATAGTAAAGAAAATATGTAACAAAAAAAATTAAATAAATTAAATTATTTTTGAAGCGTGTTTTTTATCATTAACTTTTTAGTCCTTTCTTCCGAATGGAGAACTTTTGTTTTTCCTAACTCATATTTTGGTAATTTTACCTCATCTTCGGCTATTTCACAGCCTATGGTAGTCCGTGGGCTATTTGTTTTAAATTTATATTATCTCACAATTTACTACTTTTTTAAGTTTTAAAATGCAACGGTATATTAAAGTTGGCTATAAGCTGACTTAATTAAAATCAAATAGTAGTTAGCATACTATTAGTTAGCTTATAATACTCTTTACTTTATTCAAAAGTGTATGTTTTTATTATTACCTCTGTTAACGTTTTTGGCAAGCATCCTTTTAACAATGATATCTTTTATTTGTATCACTCATTTTAGTTTTAATAATTAAAATTTAAAACATTTTAAAAATATTTCACTCTAACCTTGCTAACTGCACGCACGAACACTGATTTTTGTAATGAAGAAACGAAAATGAAATATAAAATGTCAAAAAAAAAAAAAAATGAAAAAGTCACAAAACAAATACCAACAAATATGCAGCCTTCTATTTCGGGAAAGCACACAATATGCATGCTTCTGTTTTTGGGGAAGTTCTGCATTACATTGTAGTTAGCTTAAGGTGTGTTTACACTATGTGTATTTTCCATGTGTAAATTCAGTTTTACGATCCATACGTAATTCCGTGTGTGTGTCAAAATTGCCGTTTTACATACGATTCATAATTTTTGCGTTCAAACGTACATATGTATTTCCGTATGACATAACCTCTAAATGTAAACAACAGCTGATTTAATTTGTGAATTTACAAAAAATTATTGTTAAAATTAAAGTTATATATTTTATATATTTTTTAATTGTTAATTAATATTAAATAATTTATTTTTCTCTCAATATTAATCTTTATAAATTACTCTGTTTTTCTTTCGCCACAAGCAGTGTTGTATTTTCATATGTTTATCTTGCCAAAATAGAACCTGCTCTAATTGAAAATTTTACATATGTCTTGCAAAATATGTTGTACATAAACAATGTTTGAAAGGGTTCACACTATGTGTACAAATTACACGTGCTAAAAAAATAAGAAAAACACGAGCAAAACACGTAGTGTGAACGCAGCTTTATAGTTAGTTCATATAAGTGTGTTTTTTCGTAGCCGACTGCCGATTTGCTTAAGGTGCTATTACATGATGTGTTTTTTACATATGTACTGTCAAATTTTCCCACAACAAAAGTTGTAAACATCGTGTGATACATATAAAACATTGTTTATGTACAATACATGAGAAAAGTCACATGTACATTTTTCAATTAGAACAGGTTCTATTTTTGCATGACAAACAAGTGAAAATACAACACTGCTTGTGGCGAAAGAAAAACAGAGTACATTTTAAAGATTAATATTGAAAGAAAAATAAATTGTTTAGTATTAATTAACAATTAAAAAATACATAACCTTTTTTTTAACAAAAAATTTTTGTAAATTCACAAATTAAATCAGCTGTTGTTTACATTTAGAGGTTATGTCATACGGAAATACATACGCACGTGTGATAGCAAAAATTATGAATCGTATGTAAGAAGACAATTTTGACAGACATGAAGAATTTCATATGGATAAAAAAGTGACAGTACATATGTAAAAAACATTTCGTGTAATAGCACCTTTATAGGGAAGGAATAGTCTTATTTATTTTGAAAACAAATGACCTTAAGGAAATTGTGAAGTGGTTTTTGGTAAGCATATGTATTTAAAGTTAGCTTAATGCAGCACTCCAACGATTACAGTCCATAAAACACTTTTCCAAAAACTTTTTTTTTTATTTTATTTGAGTCCTACTAAGATGAATATTACAAAAAGAAATGCGATTTTTTTTATTTTAAAGATGGTTTGGATCTAATGGGGTAATTACAAAACATGCTTAACTTAAGGTGCTATTACATGATGTGTTTTTTACATATGTACTGTCAAATGTTCCCACAACAAAAGTTGTACACATCGTGTGATACTTATGAAACATTGTTTATGAGAAAAGTCACGATTACATTTTTCAATTAGAACAGGTTCTATATCTGCATGACCAACATATGAAAATACAACACTGCTTGTGGCGAAAGAAAAACAGAGTAAATTTTAAAGATTAATATTGAAAGAAAAATAAATTGTTTAGTATTAACAATTAAAAAATATATATAAACTTTTTTTTAACAATAAATTTTTGTAAATTCACAAATTAAATCAGCTGTTGTTTACATTTAGAGGTTATGTCATACGGAAATACATATGCACGTGAGATAGCAAAAATTATGAATCATATGTAAAAGACAATTTTGACAGACATGAGGAATTTCATATGGATAAAAAAAGTGACAGTACATACATATGTTAAAAACACTTCGTGTAATAGCACCTTTAGCACACTCACACTTTATTAAAATTAGTTTTATTTCCTTCTGAAGACGGAAAATGCATATGGGCATTTCCTGAGGTCAGGAACGTACGCTTTTGATGTACAAAGAATATAAAAAACGAAACTTTTCCTACCATTTTTTTGCGATTCGATAGCATTTTGGTAGCTCTATGTTTAGTGCAAAAGATGGATTTCATCGAGTTTAAGTTTTCATAATGATAGTTATAAACATGTGGTCACGAACGTACGCAAAATAGAAGTCAACTTTGGCTGACAGTAGTGAAATGTAAAAATCTGCGAAATGGAACGGAATATTCAAAAGCGATTAATTTATTTTAAAAGTGTATTAATGTAGGTCTCTTTCCAGTATTTACACAATAAAATATCTCTATTGGTTTTTGTTTAATTGGCTTGAGTACCGGTTGCGAACTTACGATTTTTCCATGTTTTTTTATTATCACCATGCATTTTTACATGATGTTTTATTTTGGTCATTTTCCGGTTCGACATACTTTTTAAATAGTCCTTCAATAACTTCAAATTTTTTTTTTCAAATCACTTGGTAATGCCCCCTCAGCCTTTTCAATTGCTTTTGCCAAAGTTTGTTTACACGAATTTTCTTCATGTTTTTCTTGTTGTTGAGCTTCATTTTTCTTCTTTTGTCGGTATTCTTTCAACCTTGCGCGTTCTTTTTCTTGCATTTGTTCTAAAATCTTTTTATTTTTTGTTAATGCTAAGCGTTGTTTTCGGATCCTCTCAGCAGCTTTATTACGTAATTTTGGAACAAGTCTAGTTTAGGGGCGATGCCCCGATATTTTAGATTTTTTTGGAGGGGGTAGGGGCTTTTGGGGTGATTCCAGGGAAATATTTTTTTTTGTCGGTCGAGCCTATTTTCCGAGTTATGGACCCCCAAAATTTTGATATTGACTACTGTATAACTTTGTTATTTAGTATCGGATTTCGACAATATATATATCGTTGGAAAGCTTATTTGAGTGCCTTCTATGTGGTATTTTAAAATTTGAAATCCATTAACCCATTATGAACCTACTGCAAATTTTGCATTTTTGTGAGAGAGTATTTTTTTTAATATGGGATTATCTCATAAACAGACGTATGTCATGTATGGTTTTATATTAACTGAATAAAAGGTGGGTCCACAAGCTTTATTTTGATGTATCTCATGGCAACTTAACCCTTTCAGAACCGGACATATTTGGTATTTTATCTACATTTTTATGCTTTTTGAAAAATATATGATATTTTATGGATTTTTAATATTTTTTTTATTTTATTTGTGTATTTATTTTATATATTTAGTCATATTTGTAATGCTTTTTGGAAAATATATTTGTATTTCGAAGGTAGTTAAAATTTATATAATTTTTTTAAATTGTGGCAACTTTATTGATTTAAAAAATTTTCATCAAAAAAATTTGTTCTGTTGTTTTAAAAAATATAAACAATTAGTTGTCTCATTTTAAAGCGCCGCAGGCGAAAATTTTGTAGAAAAAATCGCGCGATTTGTTCTAAAAAATTTTCATAATAGGACGGATAAAGAATTTTGTTGTGTTGTTTTAAAAAATATAAACAATTAATTGTCTCATTTTAAAGCGCCGCAGGCGAAAATTTTTTAGAAAAAATCGCGCGATTTTTTCTAAAAAATTTTCATAATAGGACGGATAAAGAATTTTGTTGTGTTGTTTTAAAGCGCTGTAGGCTAGAATTAGGAATAAATTTTTCAAAATGCCTTAAAAATGAAGATAAAATACCAAATATATCCGGTTCTGAAAGGGTTAAGTTGCCATGAGATACATCAAAATAAAGCTTGTGGACCTACCTTTTATTCAGTTAATATAAAACCATACATGACATACGTCTATTTATGAGATAATCCCATATTAAAAAAAATACTCTCTCACAAAAATGCAAAATTTGCAATAGGTTCATAATGGGTTAATGGATTTCAAATTTTAAAATACCACATAGAAGGCACTCAAATAAGCTTTCCAACGATATATATATTGTCGAAATCCGATACTAAATATCAAAGTTATACAGTAGTCAATATCAAAACTTTGGGGGTCCATAACTCGGAAAATAGGCTCGACCGACAAAAAAAAAATATTTCCCTGGAATCACATTAAAAAGTTTTATAAGTGGTAAAAATTTTGAACCGATCGGGGCATCGCCCCTAAACTAGACTTAAGCCGTAATTTTTTTAGTTTTTTTGGTATTAATATTTTAATATTGTTAATATAACGCTTTTGTTTTTCATTTTGCGATTTATCACTTGTTTTACCCATCTACGAAAGTATAGTTGCGGGTTAAGAAAATAAATGCATTATTTATAGAAAAAACTTACTTACGGTCTCGAACGTACGAAATTTTGCAAATAAAAAAAGTTTATTTAATTCAAACCCAGAAGTTTTTTTATTTACAAATAATTGACACGGAACTTAATTAAAATGCGTTATGTCTGGCACCTGACGTTGACGTTTAATGCAAAGCAATTACAATAAAATGATGTTTTCGGTCGCGAACGTACGATTAAAACATAGATAAGAAAAAAAGTAAAAAATAACCGTTAATCGAACTTTTTTTGTTCTCCTTACACTTTTCTCTTCTTATGTAATTGATTGTAATAGAGAGATTTTGAAGAAAGAATGCAAGCATAACATATTTTTTGCATGTAAAATAAATATAAAAATGTCGTTAGAAGTAGCTTAAAAAGAAAATATAAAATTTTGGGCTGCAATTTCCTCAAGTAAAACAGTTGAGATATGCTATAAAACCATTCTATTATAAAAACATACTTTTTTTATAATTAACAATTCTCCCTGTTCCCAATTCTCCCTGTTCCCCTATTCTTAATAAAATCTCAATGGGAATTTTTTCTCTTTTCCCTTTACCCTTATTCTAAAAGAACTTCGAAAATGGGAATCTCTTCCCCGGGAAAAAAGTAGCTATTCTGAATGTCAATAAAAGGGAGAATAATTTGGGAATAATTCCACAAAAAATTGAGAGGGAGTGCTGCGAAAAATGTAAGTATTTAATATTTTTATGAAAAATAGTAATATATATCATTTAAAATTTTGTACAATAATATTATTATGGCATTACTGTTGCTTTCAGGTCAAAAGCAACAAAAAAAAAACAAATTCATGTTCTTTTGAACACAATGCAAGCAAACCCTGATGTTGCATGCGGGATGTTCAAAGGAAGCAAGGAGGAGCTAAGTCGGGTATGGCGCAATTTGAGTGGAAATTAAACTCAGCAGGCAATTCAAGTGGGTTGTATTTATTTTAATTTATTAAAGATTTTAAAAAAAGTTTTACTATTAATTTCCACAAAAACATTTAAATTTGTAAACAAAACAACTGAAGCAAAACAGCTGTCTTCGAATAATCGAAATTCTCTCTCCCATATTCTTCTCCCCGCCTGTTTAAAATAGGATTTATTCTCGGGAAAAATGAATTCCCCGGGAACTCATTTCCCTGGGAATATTTAGAATTGGGCTGAATAAAACACGATGATTATCATTTTATTTTTCGATCCTGGTTGACCATTCAGAGGAAATGCCCATATTTAATATTTGCACTTTCCAACGGTATTTTACTTTGATATGCCTGGTAGAATGAATTGTGGGTGATAATTGGATTTAAAGACCTAATAGCATACCCCTGGAGATTTGTAAGTAAATTATATTGTTAACTTAAATGCAAAACCACGTAACTTAATTTTCCATTTTTTTTAGAAGCACAAAATGTTTTGTTCTTGCATGCGCTTGTTTGTAGTTAAGTCCTCATGCTGGCTACACACCAGGCAACGGTTGCTTTAATGTGTTGTAGCAACAATGATACACACGTAGGTAGCAACGGTTGCCTCAACCAAGCAGAAATATCAAAAAGTTTTGATATTTTTCGTTGGTTGATGCAACCGTTGCCTGGTGTGTAGCCAGCATCAGAAGTTAATTCATGATATTAATCATATGCGACAAAGATTTTGACCAAATGCTCATAATCAAATAAACGATTTTGAATTTTTTGTTAGTTACGTGGTGTTGCCTTACAAGTTTAAAATCACATAATGTTATTTATTACATTATATTTTTAGCATGTTATTATTTTTAAACCAAGTTCCCATAATAATTATTGAAACTCCTATTGAGCCTAGGCAAAGAAAATTTTCTGTTAATAACAATTACAGAATTATTTGAAAATAAACAACAACATATATTGAAAATTAAATTTTTTTTACTTCCGTTACATACATACGTATTTAATAATATTGTGTTGTCACTTTTATTCTTAATTCTAAACGGCGATGAGATGATTATATTCTACAAAAATGTTAAATAGTTTTTTGATTTTCATCAAAATCCAGTTTATTTAAGAGATTTTGACTTCCATTAAATTCATCCAACTCTGGATCGGCATATTCTAATATGTTAAAATCATCACCAATTTCAGCTGTTAGTGATTTTAGAATATCATCATCGTCTCCTTCACCAAAACCACCAAGTATATCTAAACCTAAACCGGCATTTTCATCGCCTTCCATTTTTTCTACTCCACAAGTCATAGGATCCTTAGAGTCGGTGAGTTTCGAAACACCAGGCCAGTTTTTATCTGTTAGGAATATATCATTGCGTTCGGAAAGCTGTAAAGTGGTATCTGGTTTGCTGGGATCAAAAACTTTTGACAAGTTATCTATTGAAACTTGAGATTGTTGTTGCTGCTGCTGATGTTGAACGTTTTGGTTAAGAGCAACCAAAAACGTAGATTGTTGTGAGTCAATTTGGGACGAAAGGGATTTGCTAGAATCACTGGTAAGTTGATTTGCGTTCATATGTGTCATGTTGTCATTATGAGAACTTAAAAGATTAGATTGTAATTTATTTTGTGCGCTGTTATCATTCAAAAGATTCATATCGAATAAAGGCTGTTGTGGTTTATTATTATTTGGTGTAGTTGGCTCAGAACGTGAGAAATCACCTATGAAATCTGTGGTTAGAAATGGAGAAAAAATAGATTGTTGAGATGTGATTAATATCTTTAGTAAGTTACCATTTTTATAAAATTTATTACTATAGGTTTCCTTATTTTTCGCTTGATGTTGTTTCCACACTCTTTCTTGTTCTTGTTCTTTCAATGATTTTTGTTGAAAATATATTTTTTCCGGTTCCTAGAAGATTAAACGTAACAATAGAAAAAAAAGGAATAACATAAAACTACACAGTTATGTACCCCTCGTACCTGTTGGGATCTTCTTAACCTCAAAACGGACCGATTATCTTTAGCATGTTGTAAAAATGGGGCTTTCATTTCAGTTGATAATGAACGCCACTTTTTAAGTATTTGTTTACAACGTTCATTCCAATTTGGAAACAATTGTTTAAGTTCTGGATGTTGGGTGTTGGCATATAAAACTGCAGATATTGTAGCCATTTCACCCAAATCTTTATAAAAATAAATGGTGAATTAAGTATTTATATCTAACAAAGAGAATATTAATCTTACCTTCATCTTTTCTCATTTTTTCAGCGGTTTTTTGTGTACCAGCTACTGCCGTCTCTTTCACAGGCTCCTCAAGTTGTGTCGGCATTTCCTGAGAGTCATTCAAAACATTTGGAGCTGCAGCTTGTGTTATCATAACATCTCTTTCAACTTTAATTTGACTTAACATAGGATCTTCAGATTTTTGTGTCAAATATTGAGTTGGATGTTTATTTTGTAAGGTCATTTGATGAGTGAATGACGATGGTTGATATTGCATACGTTGCATTTGTTGCTGTTGTTGTTGCAATTGTTGTTGCTGTAAGTGATGCTGGTGCTGTAATTGCTGCTGTTGTTGTGGATGTTGCTGTTGCATCTGTTGTGAATTATTGTTGACACCAATAGTCGAGGGCATAAATGTTGATTGTGGCGTTGAATTTATATTATTATTTTGCTGCATGTGTTGCGCATTCATATTGATGTTATTTTGCACTATTGGTACGTTATATTGGCTATAAAAAAATAAATTAATAAATATTTTTAAATTTCGTCTGATATGTTTCTTTTCATATTTTAGATTTATTTTTTTTTAAATATCTATTTACTGATTTAATAACATAGTGAAGAACCTACCCTAATTCCATTTTTATAGGATTCATTCCCAAATTATTGTTTGCATTCATGTTGAAATTCTCAGGCTGCATTTGAAAAAGAATATAGGAAAATATTTTTTATTTTTTTTTAGAATTTGGGGTAAACTTACATTTGTCCCAATATCTTCAGTTTTTATAGTTTTCAGTGTTTCTTCTATTTTAGTTGAAGACAATATAACATTTCTTGATATATTTTGAGTCATGTCGGGTTGTTCCGGCTCCAACGATGAAACCACTGTTATAGGTTTTGGCAAATCGGCTATTAGCTTTTGTTGAAAAGCAACATTTATCAGTGGTTTAGTTTCAACAACTTGCGTATTACCTTGTGGTTGTAGTGATATTTTTATTGGTGTATCTTTGAAATTACTTTTATAACCGTCAACTGTAAAGCAGCCTCCATTATCGGATGAATCGGACTCTTCAAAAGATACCAGTGGTTCTTTATTATCCAACAAAGATTTTCCAAAGAAAGCTTCTTGTAAATATGATGGATATGATTCACAAAGTTTAGATTTCATTTTCTTCTTAATAATTTTCTTTTTCTTTTCATCTGTTAACGAAGGATTTTCCAAAGTACCCATATAAAGTTCTTCATTTTCTTTACGTATACCACGCATGCGTACATTAAAACCACCAATACCTAGTTTTTGTAAATTTCGTTGCCTTTTCTTGCGTAAAATATTTATGCCTTCTTCATTTGTAGATATAGAGAATCCCTCAGGTTGGCTACCCTCTTCTCCCAACCATACCATTCCATCTTTGTAAGTTGGTATTGGTAACTTATCTATTGGTGTAATATTGCCATCATTACCTAAATCGCCTGGGGTTGGTGCTGAATTTCCTGCAATCACCGAGTCAATGGCAGACATAATACCAGCATCTTTATGTAATGCATCTGTACGTAATTTACGTTTTCTTTTTATTTCGGTAGTCAAAGAACGAATCATATTAAAACCCTGCTCGCTAACACATACACCATCTATCCAAAAGGTATTATCAGTTGCTTCGAAGGGTTCGCTACTTGTTGTGGCATTTCCAATTGTAGCATTTGAGGCACTTGGGGTGGTATTGTCTGAAATTATATCATTTGTAGATTGTTTAGCATTCGTAGAGTTATTGTTGCTATGTTTTTCAGCTTGTACGACTTTAAGTGGTGGAACCTTAGGTGTTACTATATCCTTACGACACATCTTACAATGATAGTCAATATCATTGAACGCTTTTGCACCATCTTCGTTTTTTATATTGTCACAGAGACAATGTAACCATCGTTCACAACCACTACATTGTATAATTAATTCATTATCATTATATTGTTGGGAACAAACGAAACAACTAGCCTGGCTAGCACACGGGCCACATTCCAAGAAGTTATTGAACCAAGACGAGTTCTTCCCCGGAGAATTTCGACCACATTTTTGACATATAGCACACCATTTGCATTTCCAATTACCGTTGGGCACAGCATCCAAGGGAGGACTCATACAATAGATGTGATAGGATATATCACATTCATCGCAAAGAATTAGTCTGGCCTCATCATTTTTCTGGCCACATCCCTCACATACCGTACAATCTAAACAACGCCAACCCTTTGTAAGCATTGTTTTGGAGAGGGTAACATTGGCACAATGAGGATGATAGCATTGGCCACATTGGACACAACCAATTAAGCATGCTTCTTGATCGGTACCCAAAGAACCGCACATTACACAAATATCTTGCATAAGAATGAATTTATCTTTAGCCGAACACAGAACCAGTTTCTTTTCTAAAGCCATATCTTCCTCAGAACACTGGGTACTATTTAAATCTCCACTTGTTGATGGTATTGAGGAAGAATTTAACATCAGAAGTTGGCGTCCCTTACCGCGTACACTACGTTTACGACTAAATTGATTAAGTATACCCTTGCCCATTAAGAGCTTACCCATTTTACCGCCACGATTTAAATCCTTTAAACCAATACGTTTCTTAGAGATCTTTAACGGATCAACCATATTTATGAAATCTACACCGCTATCTTTGTCATAAAATTCCGCTTCCAAATCTCGAGGAAATCCATCAGCTGATGTGGTTAAAGAATCTGTAGAAGCAAATGCTATCAAATGTTTACCAGATTTACAAGGTGGGCAGACATAATCGTAATCAGGATTAGTTTCCTTCTTCACATGGTATATAGTTAAGTCAGCTTCATCATCACATGTGCTGTGCACAAATCTACAAAAAAAAAAAAAAAAAAAAAAAAAAACAAAAAAAAGTAATTAATTCTAACACTTCCAAATAGAGGGGTGCTAAAAATCATATTTACTTATTACAATTGCTGCATTTAACCATTTCCTTATGTGAAGCTGCTCGATATGCTTTATGACAAATGGGACATGAAAACCCTTTGTTACGTTGTTGATAACAAGAATCACAAATTGTATAGTGACAATGCCAACGTGATGAAGCGCCTGCGCCGGGTGTTCGAGCACCACAATCACTGCAAATACGACATCTCTAAAGAACAATATATTCAATTGTTATTTATTTCGGAATACTCAGAACTGATACCAAATATTTTAATTCAATTCTACACATTTGTTTAATTGTATACGTACATTACACTTCCAACCGTATTTTGGAACAGATGATATAATCGGTCTCAAACAAGTTGTATGATACAATTTCTGACATTGTTCACATTTTACCGAACGATTCTCATTATTCTCCGTTTGGCGACAAATAAGGCACTTACAACATTGCTGACAATTCCAGCCAGATCGAGAATCTATTGTAAA
This sequence comes from Cordilura impudica, assembly GCA_963682025.1. Lineage (NCBI taxonomy): Eukaryota > Metazoa > Arthropoda > Insecta > Diptera > Scathophagidae > Cordilura > Cordilura impudica. The sequence goes on from OY821521.1 coordinate 7,382,091, forward strand.
ATAGAACCATAAAAAATCTTCAATAGATTGAGGATCAAAATAGTTACCTGGAAAGTTGGCTAAGCCAACACAGTTGGTGTGATAATGAGCTCCACAACTGCAACACATCAGAAGTTTTCCTATATCACCCAAATTACAACACTGACGGCATTCAATATTAGTATCCAAAGCTAGAAGTAGAGTAAATGTTTAATAGTGTTGCACTTTTCACCTTTTTTTTTTGTTGATCTGCTCACCGATATATGGTACTTGGGAAATGTGTTCGACACAAAAAGCTTGAAACGACTCAATTATAAGAAAACATCCAGCCGCTGCTGCACATGGTAAATGATAGTTTTTTTGACAGCTCATGCGACAATTAATACTAGCTCCATAACGTAAACAAAATGAGCATTTACGTGTTAAACTTTTGGCCACCATATCTTCAAAATTGGGTACAAAATCTTCTTCAATTCGTTTCATTTGTAGGGACCACATAGCACACATGCTATGAACATATAGAAAACAACCTTCAGAAATAAAATTTTCCAAAAAAGCCACTTCATCATGACCCACATTGTCAAGTTCATTGACACATTCATTATTGATGGTCACTTTAGTTTTTGTAGCTAAAGTCTTTTTGCGTGCATTGTTATCAGCAGAGTTATCTACTGAATCGTCCGGAAATGTTAAAGCTTCACGTTTGGACTCAAAAGCTGTTTTAAAAGTTTCCTCATTTATGGTTATTTTAATCATATCGCCTTGACCCAAAGAACTACGTTCGCATAGATTGCATAAGCAACATACTTTTCCTGGATATTTTTCAGCAAAATAAGGCAATTCATCAATGTGAACAGTGGCAATCGTCGCAGGTTTGTTAGATGTTGGTAACTCTTCAGCAAACCCCATATTGAAGCTCTCCAATGGTAATTGATTAGCAAAGGTATCTTTTATTGTTCTTTTATTTGATTGTTGCAACTGTTTTTTATTTGGTGCCCTAAACGACAGCAGTGGATTTTCTTTACGAGGACGTCCCGGACCACGTTTAGAATTAAGGCTTAAGGGTTTACCATCAGCTAAGGGAAAACTTGTATCGTTTCCCAAGAGTGATGAAAACGAACTATTGGAAAAGACACTATTGCCAAAGAAATTGTTGTTGCTGGCGGTTGTTGATACTGTACTGCACTGTTTGAGTATGATATTAATATTATTGGTTTGTATTAAATCTTCATTTAGCAGAGATGTTGGCGACCCAGCATCTCCCAACTCAGATGTAGGTGCTATTTATACAGATGTAATGAATCAAGATGCATGATAGTATATGAAAGTATTGTATGCAAGAGTTAAAATATAATATGAAATGGATTTAGTTTGCAAGAAAAGTTGGTACAAACCCGATGATTGTTGATTGCTAAAATTTGTCAATTCATACTCGTCAATATCCAAGTCTAAGCCAATCTCTAAATCCATATCACATTCGATACTTATTATTTAAAACATTTTCAATAAAAATTAAAAGAATACAGGTATTTTTATGAATTTCAACAAATAAATTAAATGTAAAAATTTATTTGGTAACTACGAGAAAACGCGCTCCGAAAAATTAGTTGTTGACTGTTAATTGTTGACACTTGCTTTAACTCTACATTCTTTATAAAAAAATTGTCTTATTAAAAAAAAAAATGTTTCTCATAATCAAACTAATCTGTGTGACTTTAATTTTGTTTTTTTTTTTTCAAAAAAGTGTATTATTTTAGAGTACAAGCGTTAAATATACTATTCATAATATAAGCAAGTCACAGTTCACACAAGGCAATTTTTGTTGCTCAACTTCTTTGCAATTAACGTCCACACAGGTAAATTTGTTTCAAGCATATTCGTTTTCTTTTGCTTCCAAATTCTTACTTTTTTGACAGTTCAATTTATTTAGTTTGTGTTAAAAGAATTTATTATTGGTTCAAGGTGAAAAATTGTTATATATATTAATATATTTGTGTGAAAAAATTAAAATCAAAGAAAAATTTAAATAAAAAAAATAATAAAATAAATGAAATAATAATATTTTTTCTCAGCGAAGCAAAGAATGAAAAGAAATGTCATATAATAACTCGCAGCTAACTTCACGTTTATAATTACGAATAGCACAAGACAACGAATTGCCGAGTATTTACAAGCAACTCCGTTCCAAATACTTCTCTTCTCTCCCACAGGGGACAACAAAAATTGCCTTGTGTGAACTGCGAATTTATTAAAAAAAAAAAAAAAAACACAATAAAAGCTTAACAAAAACGAAAAAACCAAAAAACATAAAAGAAATGCAAAATGAGTAATTTTTGTGGGTATTTGTGCAACTCGCAATTTTTGCAAACTAACTGTCAACAATAATATAAACAAAGAAAAAACAAAAAATTAATATAAGGCCTAGTTAGCCACACGTATCCGTAACCAAACGTGTCAGCTGTTTTTTCTGTTACATGAAACATGCTGGTTCGTTTTTCACGTTCTATAACTGCACTAAATGCCAACGTTACATTTACGGTACAGATACATTTTAACAACGTGTGGCTAACTAGGCTTTTAATGTGTGCAATAAAATAAAATCATTAAACAAGTACAAAGTTTATATTTAAATATATATATTTAAATAAAAACAAACAAAACAAAATATAAACTTCAAAATGAAACAAGAACAATCGTCTGAACATCCAGGTTCGCAATAATGATTCAGAGAGCGAACCAAGTGGTTCGTTCGTTCGTAAAATACAACTCTGCGGGTGTACATTCATACCTTATCAATTGATATGGCCGCAAAGCATTTAATAGAGTTGTATTTTTGACGTTTAAAATGCAACTATCTTGTCAATTTATGTGATTTCTTTTTAAATAAAATGTTGAAAAATTAAAATCAAATTGTTTCAACAAACGTTCATAAACGTTTTTTAACATTTGTATTGAAATGTCGGACGCAAAATATTCACGTCATGGTGGCTCATCCTCTACACAATCTTTCCTGTTGGCCACGAAGCCTGCCAATTTACATTGTAAAGATTTCCAGGAATATTTAAGAACAAGATCATCGGATACTTTGGAAAAGCTATATATGTATCCAACTATATGTCTTGCAGTTTATAGAGAACTGCCAGAGATATCCCGCCAGTTTATAATACGTATATTGTTTGCTGAGCAACCCGTACCCCAGGCTGTGGTAGCCTCATGGGGTTCTCAATATTATGCCAAGTAAGTGTTGCAACTACTATTAACACAGATTTGGAAAATATTTAAATCTTTTTATTTATCTATAAAACATGTATTTAGAGAGCAAGCAGCTTCTACAAATATTTTAACAGAACTAAATGTTTGGCGTACCACAGCCATTCCTGGTGGCCTATCAGCCTGGGAATTGTGTCCCACATTTAAAAAGAATCTTAAAATTGCTTTACTAGGTGGCGGTAAACCTTGGTCTATGTCTCATACTTTGGAAAAAGATTCTAAACCTCGAGATATTGCCTTTCTCGATCAATATGCAATGTCTAGATGGCGTTGTGTACTCCAATATATGGTGGGTACGGGCGGATATAGTAAAGGTCAAGAAAGTGAGGTCATAGGGCCAGACTCTGTAAGAATTCTATTACATGCTAATCTTATGAAACGTGATGAAACGGGTATAACCATTACCCGACAAGGCTTTCAATTTTTATTGTTGGATACCCAATCTCAAGTGTGGCATTTTATGCTGCAGTATTTGGACACTTGTGAAGAGAGAGGACTTTCTTTGCCCGAATGTTTGAGCATGTTATTTCAACTCAGTTTTTCTACGTTGGGTCGAGACTATAGCTCAGAGGGTATGAGTACCAAAATGTTAACATTTTTACAACATTTAAGAGAATTTGGTTTAGTATTTCAACGTAAACGTAAAGAAGGCCGATTTTATCCTACACGTTTAGCTTTGAATGTAACCAACAAGGCAGACGCGGTACCCGCCGTAATCTTAGAAGATGAAAAGTCTCAAGAAAGTGGTTATATTATCGTTGAAACAAATTATCGTGTATATGCTTATACTGATTCGCCTTTACAAGTTGCAGTTTTGGGTTTATTTACTGAATTGTTGTATCGATTCCCGAACCTTGTGGTAGGTGTACTCACACGTGATTCTGTACGACAGGCCTTAAGAGGTGGCATAACAGCAGACCAAATTATTAGCTATTTGGAGCAATATTCTCATCCAAATATGAAAATAACCGAATCGGCAATTAAATCAAAGTCATCATTGCCGCCCACCGTAGTGGATCAAATTAAATTATGGGAATTGGAACGTAATCGTTTTACTTATACCGAGGGCGTGGTATACAACCAATTTTTATCTCATGCCGATTTTGTTACCCTGAGAGACTATGCTCAATCGATAAGTGTGTTGGTATGGCAAAATGAAAGAACACGTACTATGGTCGTTACCAAAAATGGTCATGATGATGTTAAGAAGTATTGGAAAAAATATTCTAAAAGTGGTGGTTAAATACAAAAACGTAATCACTCAGTAAAAAAAAACATACTTTATGCTGTTAAGTTTATTGGTTTAATACTAAAAAAAAATCAAGATTTTCAAAAGGAGAGGTATGATTAATAATTTAATGTAAAAATTAAATTTATTATTTTTATTTGCAGCTTTAAAGCTCAAATTGAAGGACAGGTTCAGAGGATATGATAAGTATTCAACTTTTTGTTCTTAATAAACACATTTAACGTTATTCAGTTATTTTTATGGAAAGGGTATTTCCAGTTATTTTTATGGAAAATGTAATTCCGTCAAAAAGGTCATATTTTATATAAAATTAAAATTACGGGAACTTTAATTTTAGATCTATTTCATTTTAATAATGTTAAAAATTGAGGGCTCATCAAAAGATACTGAAACTTAAAGCCCACCTTACTCCATTTTAATCTCAAATTTCAAATATTGTTTTTTTTTTCTCACTACATAATCATACAACATTTTTATTCTCTATAGTCTTATACAAAAAATGAGTGCCATATAAAAAAATGGTAAGATCTTAAAATGGTTTTACCTAATAATAAATTTTTAGATCTTTTACAAAACCCCAATTTACAACATCTTTACACATATGACATAACTGTGAAAATTAATAACAAGAAAAAATCTAGATGTTCTTAAAATAACAACATAGTGATCCAGCATTAAACATAATGGGCCTTTATGGCACACATGAATTGTATTAGCTTTTTTATCCCAAAAGTCAATAACAATGCAGCCACACCATCCCTTAGATTGTATAATATGCAAATCATCTTCGCCGGTGTAGTGGGGATCTAATATAAGGAATTTAACTTGGCCAGTTTGTACACAATAATCAATGCATATAATGGCGTGGGCTAAAATACCACTAATCATAATGGGTGTACCTTGTGTCTGAAAAAGCATAGCCAAATCCGAAGCAATCGTAGACAATTCAGCACCAGAACAATTTTAGAATTTTGAATTTTAGAAAACCCTTTAAGCACATTCCAACCTCAGTGGAACCTAAAAAATCAATACAAAAAATAAATAATATATTAAATTTATATAACTCAAAATTCGCTGGTTTATCTCCTATTTTAACCAAATGTATCTCCAAATGGGTAGGCACTGCCCTCTCTGTATAGGCTTGTAGTAAAAACCAAGAGCACATAGATTGCAGCGATCTATACGCACAACCCCATCCTTTATCTTATATTTCTTGTTGTAAATAGTGATAGTAACGATAGTTGCCTTGTACTAGATATTGTTTGCCATCATTAAGACCACTTGGTTTGAGACCAATAAGAGTGATGAGCAGATGAGCATCGGCGGTAATTTCATTACGGAATAAACAAACATTGGAACGTCTAAAATAGAGACGTGTTACTGTCAAACCAAAGTGACGATGCAAACATTTACGTTTATCTTGCATATTGGAATTATCATCAGAAATTCCTTCTAAATTCCTAAAACTATTAAGAAAAACAACTGTAAATATTTATTTAAAAAATCTTGATATTTCAATAAATTTATAGTTATACAGAAATATACTCACCATTGCAAAGAAATTTAGGTGTCATTAACTTCAAAACCTCAGTCTCTTCTAAGTCGTCACCTATGCTCTGTTCACACAAACGCAAAGCCCGACACATGCTTTCAATGAGATTATCATACAATCTCGAAGTCTTGGTGGTTTTACTTACAATAGCTATAGATTCCACCTCTAGTCATAGTTAGTGACGTAATGAATACAAATTTCCTTGAAAATTTGGTAAGAAGCCAGTTTTCGAATTATATAGGAAAAACTAATTGGCTAATAATATCAGGATACCTTTTAAAAAAATATAACATGTTGAATATAAGCGACATATACACATAGATATAAATATATATATATATATTTATTTGTAGTAAATTATATATATTAATAATAAAGTGCAGGGTGACGGAAACCATAACGCGCGTATATGTATTAATATTTCGCTGGAGTCTTATAATCGCTTATTTCAATTTTTGTTCTAATTTTTTGTTCTAAATTGAAAGTAAGAATAGCGGCACCTGTAGCTACGGTTTTGTTTTTGTCTGTACCATTTTTTTTTTTTTTTTTGGTTATTTTTCTTACCTCTATAACATTTTGGAAGGCCAAAGCTTGGAGTATTTCCTCCTGGTATATATCAATTATCTTTTTTGAGTATATTCTGCCTTGGGTCGAATTTAGGGTTTTGTGCAATGTAATATATACCGGAACGATATCAGACTTTGTGCAGACTTAAGATTTCGTATTTTTATCATGAGGTCATCGGATTCCATCTCACTCACTTCCAGATAATGTGTGCATATGTGTTTAAGTCCTTTTTCAATTTGGAAGACATAAGAAGCCAGAGATTTGATGGTGGTTTCAGAAGTTTTAGTTGATCTCTTGTCTTGAACAGCAGTTGCTACTAAAAAGCGTGGTATATGTTCTTCCGATTGTATTAAACATGGGAGTGGTGCAAAATCTTCGTCTCGGAAACGTTTATTTTTGGATTTTGTGTTTTTGTCGATTCAAGTCCCGGAATCTGTTGTAGTTCGGGGGGTGAACCCCGTTCATAGTAAATTGTTTCTTAATTAATTATGTTGTCTTAATTAATTTGTAATTTGTTACTTCACAGAAAACAAATTAAAGTTATACAAAAAATAAAAAGAGGTTAGTTCACGTGTTTTGGTTTTTTTGAGTTATCGATATCTTAACTATAATATTAATAGGCTAGGCGATTTTTTGTTACCGATTTTTTGTTCTACCGTTTTATCCCGCTTTTGACCAAACGTATATTATTTGAAAGGTATTTCTTTTTAGCTGTTCCCCAGATTTACAGATTTTTAAATTTTTTCCTTTATTTTGAGTACATTGCATTTCAAGTTGCTACTAACACATAATAAAATTATACATATGCTATGTGTGTGTTTATTAAATTTGTTAATGAGTTTGTCATCTTCATTCACAATAATAATAAACCAAAAAAGTGTTGGTTTGTGAATTGGCTAAGTTGAAAGTTGCCTAGAAATTGCACTCGAATTTCGAGCGCTGGAATCTGCTAGTTTTTATTAAAACGACCGCGAGAGTAAAACGACCTTTACTTGGCAATTGCCTGACAGCGACTGATACATATATATACATATATGTACGACAAACGTTTAACGGCAAAAACTCACGCATTTTCTCAAGTTAAAACAATTTATAACCACGAGAACCAGAATTTATGGGAATTTGATATAAACATTTTATTTTTATTTTGCTTTCAAAATATATAAACAAAAAATATTATCGGTCTTTATCACAGAAATTATTCATGCTCAAGTTCGAACGAGTTTTACTTTATTTAAAAAATCATGTTAGTCCGATCACAGGGGAGATGTGTAAACATCTGGTAATAAATAAAATGCAGAAAACAGCGACAAATAGGTTATTTCATATAATAACATAAGTCATACCGATTTGTCTTAATGGTCACATCTTACGCGTAGGATGTGACTCTCACATGTACGCTGTTTTTGTGATTGTATTGTGAAATAGATATTTACCCCCCTGCGCGTACAGACGTTTACACATCAAAAACTTAATCTGTATTATATATAATAGGACAGTCCGATTCAAGTGGAATTTTTGGATAATATTCGTGATACTTCTGCGATTCCAAAAAGTATATATTTTTCATACTAAATCCTTACATTTATCACTTTACATACTCTCAAACGCGAAGAATGTTAATTTTTACAACTCGAGCCGCTCGATATTCGAGTACTGGAAAGCTCTGATTTTTACGTATGGGAAATTATTCCACATGTTACAGAATTTAAAAAAAATAACTTAAAATTTAATGAGTGTATTCCACAAAACCTTCACCAATTATCTAATATTTATGTATTTAAAATATTTATTTATTAAATGAAACTGAATTATAACAACATGGTATATTTATATATGTATATTTTTAGAGTTCAAATCTAACAATTTATATTTTTGTATACTTTTGTAAAACAAACAAAAATAACACTGTATAAAATGTAAATATAATTTTTATATTGAAACCTTTGGAAGAAACCAATGGTATGCCTGCGTTTCTGGAAGAACAACATTCTATAGCAAAATCAATTAATTTTGGATAATAATCATTCCAAAAATTTATTTTATGATTTTCTGCAACAGCCTTTACATTAAAATCTTCATTAATTTGTAAATATGATTGATTGTTAACATTATACGAACTCCATTTTAAATATATATTAAATGATGTAGGATTTGAGGTTTTTGCAAAATTCGCCCACAATGTCATCACAATTTCAGAAATCTTTTTATCTGTGGAGTTCCAACGATTTATAAACATGTTATTGTTCATGTAGGGAACACCCCAAATAAAAATTTGATCAAAATATTTTGGTACGCCTATCCATGGTGCTAGAGTATAGAATTCAGTACGTGGGCGCGTATTAAAATAATAAACATAAACATCTTCATCGGTGCTAAGAAGATTCGCTAATAAAAATAACGGTGCCAAATGCATTCTATCCGTGTGGAAGCTTATAAAGTTATTAAGTACGGTTTCCTGATTAACATTATCTTCATTTTTGTACATAAGATTTATCGAATCTAAAATAATTGGATAATCGGTACACCATAAATCAGTTTGATTCGTTTTATGAATATCATCTAAAGCTACTTTGGAAGCAAAATTTTCAAAATCTTCATTAGTCATAAGAGTTCCATCCTTTTCTTCGTCATCTAATATTTGTAAAACATCTTCCATATCCGTTATTCCCACCATAACGGGAACCTTATTGTAATTTCCATTTTTCAGGAGAACGGTTGGAAAATCTTCAATAAAACCTTTGGAAGTGTTACTGAAGCCTTTATCGATTACTGGACCCCATTCTATATCAGGTACATTATCCATTAAAACTTTAACATCGAGTCGTTTTAGGCATTGTATCAACATTGATGTAGGTTTTCGATTACAACCAAAAACGTGTGCTACTGAATCTACCAGTGGATTAAAAAAATCAATTGTTCGAATTACATCTTCAGTTAGAGGATTTCCAGACATCATAATGACTTTATGAAATGCATTTCGTGACCAATCTCCCGATGTTAAGTGGAGACCAGCACTGATGGCCCCCGCAGAATGTCCAATAATTGTTATTTGTTTCGAATCGCCGCCAAAATGAGCAATATTTTTTCGTATCCACAATAGGGCAGCCGACTGATCCATTAGACCGAAATTTCCGGGTGCCTCAGCATCTCCAGTTGTAAAAAATCCTAATATATTCAAGCGATAGGATACGGTAACAACAATCACCTTTTGTTTGAAAACCATTTGAAAGGGATCGATATCCGTAGAACTGCCAGCAGAAAAATCACCACCATGTAACCAAACCATTACAGCATAACCAGTTAAACCAGGGGAACCTTTTAATAAAAAGAAAAAAAGAAAATTATGGAAATTATATAAAGTTTAGATAATGTTTTATATTATACAACTACTCAATATTTTGTTTTTTATATTTATACCCTATACCACTATGTGGTTTGGGTATAATGACTTTGTGCTGCTGTTTGTAACTACCAAAAATATTTGACCTAGACCCATCTTTTATTATACCGATCGAATCAGAATCACTATCTGATTCGATTTAACGATGTCCGTCCGTCCGTCCGTCCGTCTGTCTGTGTGTCCATGTAAAGCTTGTAATCAAATTGGTATATAAGCTTTTACCGGCCATAGGATGAACGCTATTGAAATTGATGAGAATCGGTCTATGTTCAGACCTAGCCCCCATACAATCATGAAATCAACATAAATTGCCATAAGATCCAAATTATCATATAAATCTTACTCAAATTGGGTTTGTATGTGTTTATTATATCCATTAATCAGTAGTCCAAAAATGATCCCTATGGGACAACTCTTAGTCATAGGCCCCATATAGAGCTGCTTCCCGATCTTCACTTAAATCTATCAAAAAACAAAAATATTGCACTGATTCTTCTCAATTTTTTTTTGTATATATTTTTGCAAAATACAAGAGACTTTACCAAACATGGTCAGGATCGGATAGATATAGCATCCGATATGAACTTTTTCATATCTGCAGCCAAAAAAATTAATAAAAATCCCACTCAAATTTGGTTTAAGCTTATTTTCTATATCCAGTTCGTTGGGCCTGAGAGATAGGGTCTTTAAACGCATGGTATAGGGTATCGTATAGTCGGCCTAGACCGACTATAATTTTCTTACTTGTTTTGTTATTTAGTTTTAGCATACGCCAACCAAGCGTTTTTGTAATTTACAAAAGCACTTTGCGAGTTGTGGCATACAAAAATTTCTTGACATTTTCCGATATTTTCTTTTGTTGCTTGAACTTCATATGCGAAGAACTTCGTTGAAATAAATACACTAACTAATTATTAATTGTTATATAAAAATTTTTTGCATGAAACCAGGGCAATGAGCAACATTTGGGTAACGAAGATCATTTTGAATATTCTCAATTTGGGATTGGAAAAACTTTGAAAAGAATTTAAAATTTCATTTGAAAATCTAATTGCACATTTTAAACATAAAGTAATGAATGCCATTGAGAAATGACGTTTATTTAAAATATGTACATTTGGGCGTTCTCTTTGAAACTCTTAATGCGGAATATGAATTATTATGGTCCAAAAGATTTGTTGACAAAATTTTCCAACCTCAATTACTCGAGAAATTTGCAAAAATAAGAAAAAACAAGTAAGAAAATTATAGTCGGTCTAGACCGACTATACGATACCCTATACCATGCGTTTAGAAACCCTATCTCTTATGCCCAACTAACTGGACATAGAAAATAAGCAAAAACCAAATTTGAGTGGGATTTTTATTAATTTTTTTGGCTGCAGATATGAAAAAGTTCATATCGGATGCTATATCCATATGGGGACTAGGTCCAAAAATGGACCGATCCTGATCATGTTTGGTAAAGTCTCTTGTATTTTGCAAAAATATATACAAACAACATTTGAGAAGAATCAGTGCAATATTTTTGTTTTTTAACAGATTTAAATGAAGATCGGGAAGCAGCTCTATATGGGGCCAAAGGGATCATTTTTGGACTACTCGTGGATGGATGTAATGAACGCATACAAACCCAATTTGAGTAAGATCTATATGACAATTTGGATCTTATGGCAATTTATGTCGATTTCATAGGGGTAATTTGTATGGGGGCTAGGTCTGAACATGGACCGATTCTCACCAATTTCAATAGCGTTCATCTCATGGCCGATAAAAGCTTATATACCAAATTTCATCAAAATATGTTCATATTTGCGACCTGCAGTTTGATTACAAGGTTTACATGGACACACAGACGGACGGACGGACGGACGGACGGACGTAAATTGGCATGCGCATTAGGGCGTTTCGACAAAAACATGTTTTTATACCCTATACCACTATGTGGTTTGGGTATAATGACTTTGTGCTGCTGTTTGTAACTACCAAAAATATTTGACCTAGACCCATCTTTTATTATAAAGATCGAATCAGAATCACTATCTGATTCGATTTAACGATGTCCGTCCGTCCGTCTGTGTGTCCATGTAAAGCTTGTAATCAAACTGCAGATCGCAAATATGAATATATTTTGATGAAATTTGGTGTATAAGCTTTTATCGGCCATAGGATGAACGCTATTGAAATTGGTGAGAATCGGTGCATGTTCAGGCCTAGCCCCCATACAAATGACCCCTATGAAATCAACATAAATTGCCATAAGATCCAAATTATCATATAAATCTTAGTCAAATTGGGTTTGTATGTATTTATTACATGCATTAATCAGTAGTCCAAAAATGATCCCTATGGGACAACTCTTAGTCATTGGCCCCATATAGAGTTGCTTCCCTATCTTCACTTAAATCTATCAAAAAAACAAAAATATTGCACAGATTCTTTTCAAATTTTGTTTGTATATATTTTTGCAAAATACAAGTCTTTACCAAACATGGTCAGGATCGGTCCATTTTTGGGCCTAGTCCCCATATAGGTATAGCATCCGATATGAACTTTTTCATATCTGCAGTCAAAAAAATTAATAAAAATCCCACTCAAATTTGGTTTATGGTTATTTTCTATATCCAATTAGTTGGGCCTAAGAGATAGGGCCTCTAAACGCATGGTATAGGGTATCGTATAGTCGGTCTAGACCGACTATAATTTTCTTAATTGTTTTATTTTCTTTTTGTATTTACATTTGAATATCGGAAAATTTTCGATTTTCGTAGAGTTCCACGAGTGCTATTTTTAATTATGATTAAATATTTAGAATAGCTTACGAATTGTGAGTGTGTTAAAATCATTTATTTATTCACTTTTGTATATCGTTAGCTGAAATACGCAACGACATAACTAACAAAAAATTAAAAATCAGTTTTTGACTGATAATGATGCATTTCATCAAATGCCAAATGTCCTCACATATTTTTGACTTGTATGATCAATAATAGCGATTTAAATATAGAAAAGCACTTAACTAGAAACGCATGCATGACTATATAAAATTATTTGCTTCTTTTGTATTTCAGTTAACGATATGTAAGCCATATATATACATATGTATATCCTAAAACATACTAACCATCTGGTATAAATATATTCAAATATAAACATTCCTCATCGAAGCCCTCCCGAGCACTACCGCCGATTGAATTGGAAGTCATAAGCAGCTCTTGTATTTGTGTTGTTTGTTTATCCATGTGTCTGATGGTTTTCTGCCAACATTTTGGTCCATATGATGTAGCATTATAAATCATATTCCATTTGTTAACTCTAATTTCAGGTGGTGCAAATCTAGGAGCCTTAGCATAATTTATGCCCAAATATGCCTTTATATTCTGGGTACGAAACATTTTCATATACAAGCCCACCATTACACCCTGATTAGGTAAATGCACTGTGGGTGCCTCTAAAGTACATATTGTATGTAACTGATGGCCAATCAAGTAAAATAGTAATAAAATAATTTTCGCGGATAAGATGCACTTAAGAGTAAATTTTGATATTGCTGTTGACATTTTTAGACCTCACGAATAACTAAGGGAATTTAGGCTAAAGTTATAATAAAAAAAATATTTTTGTACTACATATTGCATGAGGGTGCAAAATTATGATTTCGTTGTCATGGTATTGAAATATAAAATTTTTGGTTGCCAGGATATTTTTACGTGACACATTACTGTATAGTGTATCTAGGTATGAGGGTGTATAGATTAGTTTATTATTGTAGAATTGCGAATTAGTAGTTTAATGTCCTTGATTTACTCTGTAGGTAATATAAACATTAGAGTGGAGCGATTTTGTAAGGAATTTGGGCGAAACGCATTTGGTGCAAATATGCATATGAATATATGTATATTAAAATAATATATTTCCATATTATCATTCCATTACTGATCTGCTTCGTACGCCCCATTTAAGTGAATGGAGTTAGGATTTAATTATGTATAATTAAAATACGCTTTTTCTAATTTCGAACCCCCTTTTCCGTTACGTCGATGCAATTCTGATATATTAAGTATTACCTTTGTTCTACTTTCCAAATTTTATCTTTTACTGAACATTGTTTTGCTGCATATTTGACACATGGAGCAAATTCTGCATAAAAAAGTATGTATTAACTTAAATATTCTTTTTCTGCATTATAACAACCAGAGACATAGAAAACAGACAAATATGTGAGAATTGGTTTGACAGTAGATTTGCAGGCTTTAATTATTATAATGTTTCAATGATTTTTATTTAAAAATAAATTGATTGTTTTCATTCAAACCAGTTATTTACTGTATCAATTTTTATACAGATTTTTTTCAAAATACGAATCTCCTTTTTCTCAATTGAAAATATTTACTTATCAAATTACACCGACACACAAATTAGATCGACTCTAAATCGCTTTTTTAGTCGATTAAACGACGTTCGACCGTCCGTGACGCATAAACCTGGTACGCAAACTGAAGGTCGCCATTATAAATATAAATATGTACTTAGATGAAATTTGGTATATAAGCTTTTACCGGGTATATTTTTTTTTTGTGTAGAGTGACTTTAATTCTTGCTTTTATTATTTTTTTTTTTTTTCATTATATATGTATTCATAAATTAACATATTACTATCAAATTCAGATAAAAATATATAAAATTTTGTTTTCTTTTTAATATTAATATCTGAAAATTTTTTGCGAACAATCATTTGAAATTTTTTGAATTATCGTATGATTTCTAAGGTCTCGAAACACGATCATTGTTTTTTATAAGAAGAAATTATAATAGAAACTGGCCAAAAAAAGAAAATCAATTAATTGGTATTCGAATTTAAAGTTTCAGTATCGGCAACAGTTTTAAAGTGGCAGCCGTACACAACGTTGGTTATATTTAGTTTAAGACGCAGGTGGATTGTATTAAAGATTCATCCCAATTTAACATTCTTTCTTGTTTCTGTATTAATTAACGTTTTTCGTGAGTAATCAAATTAATCTAGAAGAACTCAGAGACCGAATATTAAAGTTGGCGCAACATAAAACAAAAAACTGTTTTCATAAAATTTTAATAACTATTTATCAATTGTATGTAAAAATAAAAATGTATGTTAAATTCCACCATAATTCTTTTCACTAGAGAATTGCTCCACCCTATGTAATAATTATTTGGAATCATGTTGAAGTATGATGACTAAGAGCTTGATAAATCAAAAACGTGTTATATACAAAAATATTTTTGTAATAAATTTATAAAAAATTGAATTCAGTATTCTAATGAAATTAATTTATCTTAATAAGAAATTTCAAACTATGTAAATAAGTTTTTGTTCAAAAAGTTTTTGAATAGAACTTTTGAATAGAACTTTATGAAATTGCATTCAAATTTAAAACTGGATGGGTTCAAATTCCAATTCCCTACTAATTAAAAACAAGTAAGATTGTTAAATTCGGCTATGCCGAATCTTTGATACCCTCCACCCGGGTTTTACCATTTACATTAGCATCTGGACTTATTACTCTATTTATAATAAATCTAAATAAAATATTTTAAAAAGTAAACAGTTTCATAAACTTCATATTAAATAATAGCAACAAACACACTGAATTTTTAAAATTTTTTAGAGGTGTCTCCATATTTTAGGCATATCTTGGCACATTTTCAACACCAACCTTTTTGAAATAACGACAAATAACCTAATTTTTCACAGGGTAACAGTTTATTTTGTGAATGGGTGTGTTTTCAACAGACACGACGCGTTTGAAACGGAATGACGAACCGATATCTACCCCCTACACAGCGGGAATTATTTTCTTTTGCGTTAAGTGGGAACGGAAATATTGTTATGACGCACTACGTTGCGGGTTCAGAAAACGCTTGGTCAACAATAGAAGGAGAAGTAGTATGAAATTAATATTGGGTATAACATACTTATCTGTATCAATACGATAAATGGTGTAAATACTCAAATTTTTTCAATATCATTGCAAGTATTTTCATATTTTCCATAATTCCCAAAACAAAAACATTTCAAACATTTTATACATACATTAATTAGCTAAAAAAAACACCTATAAAAGTCCCCAAAATGACATTAGCGCATGAAAAATTGTTATATGTACTTATTACTTATTTTACTCTATATGTACCAGTATCCGGTAAGGGTGTAATGAGTTTGTGCTGATGTTTGTAATTACTAAAACTATTTGATCTAGACAAAATCTTTTATTATACCAATCGACTCAGGATCACTTGCTGAGTCGATCTAGCGATGTCGTACGTCCGTCCCTCCGTCTGTTCTTCTGTCTGTCCGTCTGTCTGTAAATCAAAGTACCAGTATGAATACATTTTGCTGAAATTTGGTATTTTTGCTTTTATCGACCATAGGACGAACTCTATTGAAATTGGTGTTCAGACCTAGTCCCTAAATCGACTAAATTGCCGTAAGATCCATATTATCATATAGATCTCGGTCAAATTTGGTTTGTGTGTGTTTATTAGGCCCATTAATCAGTAGTTAAAAAAAAACCATGTACAACAATTCTTAGTCATAGCCCCCATATAATGAAAAACAATATTATCCTAAGTTTAACCAGGCAAATAGTTTATTTTGCGAATAAGCATGATTTCAACAGATAGGCAGTCATCGGTACATCGACTCGAGTTGTTATAAGGATCAAGAATATGTATACTCTATGGGGTTGCAAATTCATTTACCGATGCGTTACAAACGGAATGACGAACTGATGTATACCCTCTGCGGAGGGTATAATAATATGTAGATGCAGATTTTTTTTTTTTTTGGAGCAAATAAAATTTAATTAAACGCAAAAAAATTATGGAATTATATGTATGCTCTTGACGATCAAGCACTTTCCAAATAAATAAGATTGATTTTTTCTTTAAACTCTCTTTTTAAATCATATGATTGTTTCTTGTGAGTAAAAAACTAAATTATTGTAATTAAAACATATGTATCTTTAAAACCTAACACATTTTTATCTTATTAATAACAAAATATTTTTTTAAGCCTTGAATGTAGATATATTCAAATTATATAAATATGAATGCCGAAAAAGTATTTAGTTGACAAAATTTAACTTAAGAGAACTATAACTCAAAATATATTTGATTGGTCAATATATAATTTTGGATTCATTTAACATTTAGTAATTTCTATAGAAACCCGTTCTTTCGGAAAACTTCTTCTTTACTGAGTTGGATTTGATATATGTGATGTTGGAATCAATACATTCAATAAAAGAATTTATGTGTTATAAGTTCCTTTTAACTGTAAATGTATGTATGTATGTATATGTATATTTTTATACACCTTGAAAACTATAATGGGTTCAATAGTATATTATAAGATATATTAATTATAAGTTAATTGTATTTATTTTTAATTGTCTAAGATATATTAATCACCTTCGTAACATCATGCAAAACTTGGTAAATCTTAAGTTAATACACACTCTCACTTTTATTAAAAGTGTTTTTCATTCCACTAACCATGACTCTATGACGTCCAAAAATTTGTTAGACTATCTTATGTTGTTTTTATTTAGTTTTTAAGAAAAATGTGAAAAATATTTTTAAAACATTTATGAAAGAAACACATCTTCGTATGCGGGAAAATCATGCCGTTATGCTTCAGATAACTTAATCGTGATTTAGAGGTATTTCAGCTAGATGAATTAATTCTTCAATCAGTTTCATATTAGAGCTCTACAAAATTAAATCAAAAAAGAAAACGGAAAAAGTCAAACGAATCAATTCATTTTTTAAAGAAAGTTTTTTTGTTTAAAGATGAGTGCCTTTACATTTATCTTGTTATTTTTTCTTTGTGGTAAACATTTCGAAAACGAATCCTTCCTTTGCAATCTATGTATTACAAGTTTAAGAAAAAAAATATTTTAAATAACAATAGTCGCATTTTCAAATTAATCACTTGCATTTAAAAAATCCAAATTGTATTAATTGACATTTTAAAATTTCAATATGAAAAATATAAAATATGTATTTTAAAAAATTATACGAATTTAGCAAAAAAAAAACTTTAGGACTATAAAAAAATATTTGTTTTGAAAAATTCGGGTTTTCAAAATTTGTATCAACCTAGGCAATTAATCCTTTTTTTTTTTTTTTGTTTTATTTAATAAATTCTCCTTATGTAAGAAAAAACGTAAATTCAAGTGGTTAAAAAATACAACTAATATATATAAATTTTAGATATCATACTCGGTTATGAAACTTATGAAAATCTCGTACAACTACTGAGATAAATAATTTTTAAAACTATGTTGGTGTTGAAGTTATGCCAATTTGTATGGCTTATAATATTTTTGAAGATTCCAAAATATTTAAGGACTAAAAAATTTTCGGAATCATAGTGAAACAATTTTAGAAATACCAAAAGAATGAATTTTAAATTACATGAATTCAAATCACCAAATTAAAAACTGTTTTTTTTTTTTTTGCTCAAATGAATTTTATGAAAAATATTAAAAATAGTTTCCTAATCTGAAAACTTTATGGTGCAGATTAAAAGTTTGTTAAAATTACTTAAATGATTTCGAATAAAATAGAGAAATGTTTTGTGAACAGTATTTGAGATATTTTGAAGTTTGGTAGAATTCTAAAATGAAAGTTTCTAAAGTCATGTTTTTTTTGTTTTTAATAAAATTCAATGAAAGAATTGGGATGATTACTCAATCTCTAGTTCGTTACTAGCTGTTATATTTGGCAGAAACTTTTGTTAGAAATCAAGCCTTTAAATAAAAAAGTAGTTAAACTATGTGCTAATAACGCCAAATCAAAAACTAAATGTCCTTTTTAAAAACGCTTTTTTGGCACATTCGGATTTTTGTACTCGTTTATACCAATGAAAAAAATTAATCAAGAACTTTGTCATTTTTATACCCTCCACACCACTTTGCAGAGGATATATATCAATTTGTCAATCCGTTTGTAACACATTGATATAAATTCCGGATACCCCATAAACTAAGAGAAGCCGATCTGGCAATTTCCGTATGTCTGTCTGCCGTTTGAAAACATGTTCCTGTCCGCAATAGGTCGAGTAAGTCACACTACTTAATCTTGAAATGTTCGTCATAATCTGCAGCAGTTTGGTATTGAATTTCAAGCCACTAGACCAAATAAGTGAAGATGACGTACGAAAATGTAAAGATACTCATAAAATTTCATATAAAAAATAAAAATACTGAAAAATGTTTATGTAACAGAACACCTGCATATAGATATGTATCAGCGAAGCATACACATTTTGGTTTGCTTGTTGATTTGGTTGTTTTCTTTTGTACATGTGAACAAAGCAAAAAAATGTGTATGCATCGCTAATAAAAAACAAACTAAAATGTAATGTATGTGTTTGCATTTATGATCATGCATCTAAAAATTGCTTTCAATTAAAGAAAGCACGAAAATAGTGTTGACGACCTTGATTATAGTATTGCGTTTAGAAGATGGATGGAGGGTATCAAAGATTCGGCACAACCAAATTTAACACTTACTTGTCTATCATAAAATTGACCATAAAAGTTCTATTTCAGACAATAAAATTTATTTATTTTGAATTTTAAATAGTTGTGATATAGTTATTTATGCATTTTACAGCAAAAATGTAGTTAATTCATCAAAAATAAAACTCTAGATATTTACAATGTGTAAAAAATATAACCAAATTATGTTATATATTTGATTTTTGAAGTATGGCATACTGGATTTAAAAAATTTACAAATATTTATAAAAAGGGCGTTTATCCACATGAAGAGAAAATATTTTTTAGATTGATATAACACTACATTACCTCTATAAAAAAAACTAAGAGTATTCAATTCGGTTATGCCGAATCTTTGATGCCATCCACCTGAGATTTACGTTTACATTAATATATGGGCTTATTGCACTATTTATAACAAACTAGCAGATTCCAGCCCTCGAAATTCGAGCGCAAAGTCTAGGAAATTTTATTTTTTCATTAAATAAAGACCGTAAAAGTATGCTAATCAATTATAGCCAATTCACAAATCAACACAAAAATAAACTCATTTTTATTACAAACACATTAACAAATTTAATAAACACACACATAGCAATGTATAATTTTATGTATGTGTTAGTAGCAACTTTAAATGCAATTTACTCAAAATAAAGGAAAAAATTTAAAAATCAGTAAATCTGCAAAACGGCTAAAAAGAAATACCTTTCAAATAATATACGTTTGGTAAAAATCGGGATAAAACGGTAGAACAAAACATCAGTCACAAGAAATCGCCTAGCCTATTAATATTATAGATGTTAGCAAAATATCTTAAAAAGTAAATAATTTGATAAACCCAATACCAAATTATAGCAACAACACACCAAATTAGTAGCATTTTTAAGAGGTGTCTCTATATTTTAGACCATATCTTTGCAGAATGTAGCCCGATTTACCCAACTTTAAATACCAACCTGCTCAAAATAATGACAAACAATATTATTATAAGTAATTTCAACAGACAGACGAACGGACGGTAAGACCGACAGACATCATTATATCAATTCGAGTTGTAATAAGGATCAAGAAAATATACTTTATGGTGTCGCAAATTCATTTTTCGATTCGTTACAAATGGAATAACAAATAAATTGATTTATCGATGCGTTACAAATGGAATAAAAAACTTTTATATACCCTCTGCACAGTGGAGGATATAAAAATGGCAACTCAAATATTTTTTATTCAATAATAATTAAACGGTATAGGCGGTTATCGGTAGAGCCGAAATATTTTGGAAAATAATGTTCAAAATATTTGTTGTTATAATTTATCCTACTTTAAACATTTTCTGCACATATCATTTCAGTATGCTGCTGCATTATCAAAGTAGATGGTATACAAAATCTACGATATCCAACAAGGGTGGAACGTAAAGTATGTGATTTTTTAAATTCTAAGTGACATTTTAAAATCATTTCAATTTCTATTGTCCATAGCAATGGCGGCTTGGCAAACGACAAGATCAACTATTACCACAACGATTTTTTTTCTGGAAGTCAGCTCTAAATCCCGGTCAAATGTATTCGAATGCTAAATCTCCAGTATTACCACTAAACTACAACCGATATGGCATGCCACCAATACATCAAAGTTATATGTTTGCAATACCGACTAAAGTAAATTACCCTCCCTATCAGCCGCTGAAAGAAATCGATGAAAAAAGGTACATGTATGAATTAACAAATACGGAAAATAACTAGAATTATTTAGAGGATTGCGCACATAAAAATTGTAACATAAATAAATCGAAATAACTTAAACGAAATAAGCGATTTTAATAAAAAAAAAAATTCAATTAAGTGATGTGAATGTTATTTAAATTAACATATTGTATATAATTTTTCAAAATTAATTGTTTTGTATGAAAGTTTAAAGTTTGTCAAGAATACCTCCCATAAGCACTTTTATAGTATTTTCAGTGATCCTTTTTCTGGACACGGACCATTTTCGAACAAAAAGTGTGGTATTGTTGGCGTTATCTTTCTATGGGCCCTAGTTCTGGGCATTTGGGTGGATTCGCATATCCTGGCACGAAATTGATATTATTTTTTATACCATTCAACAACCGATTTAATGTAATGACATGGTGCAAAATAATCTAAAACAACGTAGATATCTCTTACTAGTTTAGGAATTGATGTATTATTACACAACTACAAATAGTCATGTAAATTAAAAAATTTTTCGAGAACTTTCGCCAAGCATGTATCGTCTGTGATTTTTAACACGTTCTTTAGCCTAAATATTTTTCTTGTAGTTTCGATCCGCTACCTTCTGAACTTTATTAGAATTTGAGACCTGCCTCTTTTTTCAATTTTCTTACGAAAGACTCCGAGCAATTGATTTTTTGAGTTGCTTTTCCTGCTTTCTCCCTGAAATATTAATTTTCAATAACCCGGGAAACCGTTTGCTGAGAAACGTTTGCCTCATAAGTGATTGTTTTAAAAGCCCGTTATTAAAATAATTATTAAATATTGATAATATAGGGAAAACATATTTCATCATCTTTTGCGAGCCCTAAAAAAATTAAATATTTTAAGTAAACTTTTGCAAGTGAAAATTTATGTTATAGTTTTTTCGTGCGCAAACCTTAATACGTATGTATGGCTTTCGTAAGTATTTGTTACTAATTTGGATTTCTCATTCCTTCGTTTTCACGATGATAGAAAGCCAGGAAATTTACACCACATTACTATAATCAATGCTATACTACCAAAACCTTATGTGGCAACACCACCCACTTATAGCCACCCAACAACAACGTTTCGAAATTATAGAAATAATAAACTGCTTTATCATCAATATTTAAATAACAACTATGGGCGCCAAAATATGGAAAACTTTAATATAATTAAAACACAAAATCAACAGCACCAACTACAACAACAACAAAAGCCAATGGCATATCAGAATCCGCAAAATACTCTACCAGAAGCTTTGATTATTAATAATAAACCAACAATGGAATATGTAAATTTAATTAGCTACACTACTAGCAACAACCACGAAAACAAAATCAATAATGCTACTATAGCAAATTGTGGTAGAAAAGCCACTAACACTGCCAACAATGTGCTATACTATTATTGTAATAATCGTATATTAGACTATAAAAATCCATCTGAAAATTACATTGATTCAACTCAGCCAATGACTACGACCACTCCTAAATCTACAACCACATCTACAAAATCTTCACGATTGAATTTAGATTTTTATACTACTACTGAAAAGTCGGTATTTTTACCAACTCCAAATACTCCATTAGAAAGTAATTCTGGCACCGTCGTTTATACAACACCAAAAGCTAATGAAAATGAATATAATTTTGTACCGACAAGACCAACATATGACACGACATATGACGGCACAAAATTGCAGCAACAGCGACATACTACAAAAATATATGATGACTTTAAACGGCAACAACAACAGCAACACAGACACACTACAACAACATATGATGATTTGCAAAGACAACAACAGCGACATACGACCACAAAATATAATGATATGAAACGACAGCAACAACAACAACGTCACACAACATTATCATATGATGATATGAAGCTACATAGTTTTTTTACAATAGAAGATGCCGTAACAAGAGCACCTGAAATGCATGTTTTCAATGATCCATATCAAGCATATAGACATGCCAGAAAACATCACAATTATCATCAGCGACAAATTGCTACAACAAAGACGCCTATAGTTACAACAACCACGAAAAAGAGTATATTAAAAAGTTTCTTTGATGATCTAGAGGATGAAGATTATGTCACACCCGAGACTCACCAATATGATTATTCGTCATTTTTTGGTCAAACCCAAAAATCTGCTAATCAGAAAGCGAAAAACGAAAATGGTTTAAAACTACCGCCAACACATAATCAAATTGTTGATCACACTCAAAAACACGAAGTAGCAGATTCATTCTATGGCGAATCTTATCAGGGTAAACCGAAAATAAAGGAACATAATTTTGGTATATTAGAAGCTATCGCTCCGTCACCGTATAAAGCTCCAGTTATAACAACATATAAGCCCAATGAATATTTTAATGATATATCTTTTACAACTCAAGAAAATTATAAAGCGAAACCGGCGACATACTCTACAACTACAGAAATAAGATTGACAAATATTGAGCCGGAAACTACTACTCCCGAAGCAATTGCCGATCTCTATGTAGCCACCACTCCTTTGACAACAATAACAACTACAGAAAAGAAAGTTCTTAAAATACCGACATGGACTCCATTAAATCTAAGATCTACAGCTGCTTTTAAATATCCGAAAAATAGGGGTTTATATAAATCTATTAAAAATTTAGCTACATCCACATCCAGCACACCAACACCTCCGCTTATGAAGGTAAAAAAATATCAACGACAATACAAAGGGAAAAAACTGAAACAGTTCAAACATTTGTATACAACGACATCATCATCATCATCATCATCATCATCATCAACAACAACAACAACAACAACGACCACTACAACTGATCCCAAAATAGAGGAACATCATACAAAGAGAACTCCATCCAGGACATTTTCTACCACCTCAACCACTGAAGCTGCTACTACGAGAAAAATTGTATCCAGAACATCTCCAACAACTGAAACTGCAAATCCAAGAAAAGTATCAACAAGATTTACGTCGACAATGGAATCCAATAATCCAAAAAAGCCATCATCTCGAACATTATCATCTACGGAAGCTAGTTCTGCCAAGAAAGAATCATTAAGAAGAGGTAATACACGAGCTAATAAGATCAGACAAAAAGAAAAGCCTCCAGTACATACCACAAAAAGAATTCAAAATAAAAGACGTCGAAGACCGCAAACTACTTCAACCACGCCAAAATCAACAACAGACAATTTTCCAGCCATATCAACATATAGCTACAGTTCGTCCTCTACCCCCGCAACAACAACATCGAGAACTTCTTCTACTACCACTATGAAATCAATAATGAGAATAGCTAATAGCAAATCAAGATCGCAAGTCCAGAATGATATTAAACCGAATGTTAAATTTTCTAATGAGGTATACGATGACTTGTTAAAATCTGATGTTAGGATATCAATGAAATCTATAACATCTTCAATGGCTAAGGATGTCACGGTACCTTCATTGCCGATTGAAATATATTTTAAGAAAAGTCAACTTGCTAAAATTTAATTTAACGATTATACGAGTATTATTTTATTATGTAAAATTCTGTAAAATAAACGTATGTATGTATGTATGTATGTCAATTTTTAGTCATACTGGAAAATTATTTCTTATACATATAGTTGATGAATTGAGTGGCAATGCAGATGTTTTCTTAAATTTACCAGCACTTAAGCTACATGTTATTTTTAGATCCTATTCTCTTTTTTTTAACCATTTATGTTTTATAATATTGGTTAATAAGTATTCAAATACTTAATGGGTTTTGTTAACTATACAGAGAGAATTATGGTTTTCATTAAACGATATATATATATATACAATATTTTTCCGTCATACCTATAAGGAGCATAGGGCCTCATTGAATGAAATAAATTAACATAATTCTCCAAGAACTAAAATTAAGATGTTTTTTTGCATAATAAAGTATAGTTTTTTTAGATTAATTCTTTATCGCTGAATACGAAATATTTTGAGGATAGTTATCGTAGATTCTAAAACGTTTTCCAAAAAGATTGCTTTGTCCATTTTCAATGACTTTTTTTTGCTAAATTCCGAAAGTTGTTCCCTCCATTCATTATCTGCGGAATTGAAATTATTTGCGTGAATACGCTCGAATTTGCGATTTTATTAATGTGTAGCCCATTAAATATTTGGCAAAACATTATTTTACTCAACACGAATTCTTCTGGATTGTAACGTTTTTTCGTCTTATTTACTCAACACGAATTCTTCTGGATTGTAACGTTTTTTCGTCTATTTATAGCGTCTTATTTTTCATTTATTGTTGAAAATAATTAAATATTTAAAAATGTTAAAAAATATTTATCGTTTTAAAAAAGATTGAGCATCTTTTTTAAAATCTTTTTTTTTCATTATTTTCATATTTTCAACTTATGCAAAAAATGAATTGGTTTATACAGTGACGAACTAAACTATTGGCTATTGGTTATATTAAATCGATTTTTAGTAAACAAATATTTTTACTAGTTAGAATGATGAGTTTTCAACAAGATTTACTTTGCTTGATTTCAAAATATTTATTAAAACAAGAAAACAAAAAAAGCCCATTTCGCTGAACAAAATTATTGGCACACTAAGCCAAATTCTAAAAATTTTATCGATCTAGTAACTTTTTTCTGCGAAATCACCATTAGATCTACTTCAAAATTGAACAATATTCATATGTCAAGTCCAACTGTCAGTGTGCCTTGCATTTTCCAAAAAATATTTGATTTTTAAAACAAGGAATCCAAGCCAAATGATTTTTGGGACCAAGTGGTATTTTCGGATGCAAGCAAGTGCTGTGTTCATGAAATGCAAAACAAAATTGATTATTATCCTCTTTGATGTCATAGGGTCAAAATATTCAAAAAAGCGGAACAATTGGGAAATACCCTATGACTGAAAGAAGTCAATGGCTGCAATTTTTTGCGATTTACAAGGGCTCGAGACCTTTAGATTGCTCTTATTTCAGAGTATATAAAAAAATACACTTTTCAAAAAAAAAGTGCAAATAAAATGCGACATTTTTTGTCAAAAAAGAAAACGGCATTAGATTGACGTAGGGGCGTTGCATCTCCCATATACACTTTACCTTTGACTTTGAAAATCACGAGAGGTTTTTCGCAACATGTTATTTGCGCGTTCCAAGTATTGACGTTGCACTATCATAGAACAATAATAATTGAGTTGGAAATTAATCAAAATGATAAAGATCGAAAATAAGACTTTTTATTTGTATAAAAAATAATAAAATTGAAATAAAATTACAATTTTACAATATTATTTATTTATTTATTAGAATTAACTTACAATTTAAAATTTATAAGCTAATTTATGGTACAAAGAGTAATAGCTTTTAAGGCTTTCAGCTCGTCCTAAATTAGATAAATGCAATTTTAAATAAAATTATAGATGCTGGATTTTTTAAGAAAATCAATTACAATATTAATGTTATCAAAGGTGGGAGCTGAGATCATGTTCAAGGGATTTTTTTCCTTAAAAATTTGTTGTCTTATGAATTGGTGTTGTGGGCAGTGAGATAGGAAATGTTCGAGAGAGGAAGGATATATGATGTTACAACTGCATCTTGGTATGTTTAGGATCTTAAGAAGGGGTCCATGTGTGTATTTGGTATGACCTAAACGAATTCTTAGAAATTTGGTTATATCTCTTCTTGTTAGTTTGTTAATATCTCCGCTTATAAAATGTTTTATACTGATTTTACAATAAAGCCTATAATTATATCTGTACACATAATATCGAATAAATATGTGTGGGATGACATGAGTGGGTGGCAGCTTGTATAGAACCAATAATGGTAAAATGATTAACTTTGACCTTATCAAACATATAACAAAATGTGGCACTGCGTTTTAAAAAAATATTTCTGTGTCAAATTTTTTTTTCAAAACTAATCTTTATTTATGTAATCTACAAGTATAAATATAAAACATTGTGTAAACATTGCCGATCAGTCCAGCTCTATGTATTATCCTTTGAAAAATTTTTTGTCATTGGGTTATTTACCAGAATGTTTAGGTGGAACTGCTTTCGTGTTTTATAGGAACTGAATTGTGAATTGAATTCATCTTCAATACAAACAGATTGAAACGTTTGTAATTTGTAAAATTGTCGTTTCCAATGACCATAAACAAATCGCAGAAAATTAACGATATACGATACACGTTTCAAAATACAATCTAAATATGTGGCAAAATTTTATTTAATTTTCTTTTTTGCATTTTTACAAACATTATTCAATATAAATATTTTTAAGCATCTCGTGCAAGACCATGTACTGAATGCTAGTATTTTATAATTATATACATACAAGGAGACAACTAAAAAATGAATCGGAAAATCATTTTTTAAATGATTTATTCATGTAAAAGGAATCTATTTTAAATTTAACTTATAACATTTATAAGTATTCAAATATTTTTAGGGATTGAGGTATGAATTCGAACTCCGTGCATTTCTTTAATTTGTTCTTTAAGTGTTGTTGTCACCAGTTTGTGCTGTTTTAACGTATTCAAACCTTTAAATTCATTGGCTTCAACGAAAACTTCAAACATTGCCCCACAACCGCCTGAAACATCACTTACTTTAACGGTTGCCTATTATTCGAAAAAGAAAGACTTTAAATTCATACATATGTAGGTATAGTATTATTCGCTTAACTACGCACCTGAGGAAAACGGCTGCTTAATACACTGAATATAGTTTGCTCTGCGTTTTTGGCTGCACTTGAACAAAAACAGCGTAAACCCAACTTCAAAAATGACATTTTTTTAATTCGTTAATTAGTAAAAAAAATACTAATATTTACTCAAAAAACGTGCAAAGAAATTCATTGAAGCATATCTTTACGTAAATTTATTTTTGAGGTGAAGAAAAACAACATAATTGATTGTCAAAATAGAAAACTTACATAGGGTGCTTCATATACATATATTTGTATACAATGAAATTTTCATATACTACCATTTAACCCTTTCACGACCAACGGGACAAACATGACCAATTTTTATTTTTTCTTATATTTTCCACATTTTCCAACCGATTTTTTAAAGCTGACTTGAGTCGACAGAGGATAGTTTTAGCTTTCAGATCATGCCAAAAAAATGGCACATGTATTCTCAGGACCTAAGACAGTGATCCCAAAGTCTGAAAATTGTGTTTTTTTCTTAATGATATTTGGATGTCATTAATTTGGAAGTTATTGAACCGAAAACATTAAAATTTTGATATAACATGGACCAGTATTTATGATTTTCAGAATCGGTTTATTATTCTGCAAAATTCAGTACGGGTAAAAATTATGTTTAATAGTTTTATATTTTTATTAAATTAAAAAATTCATAATATTAAATCAACAATTAATTAAACTATAAATAAAAAGACTTAGAAAATTAGTTCTAAATATCTCAAAAATGTAAAATAAATTATTACAGTTTGTTGTGAAACAAAAAAGTTTTTTACAAAAGGAACGATTTCCATTTTTCCATTTTTAGTACAAACTAAAAAAGTAGTAATCGATTCTCTGTGATCTATATTTAAAAACCAAAGCAAAGCTACAGTTATTTATGAAAAAATAACATTATCAACAAAATCAAATTCTTCACATTCTTTAATATTTTCTTCCGTATTTTCGTTTTTATATACACTTATTTGTTTTTTTAATTTTGTATTTCTTATCTCAATCCAATTTTTTTACTATTTGTTTATTAGTTGCAGAGTTGTATATACCTAGTAGTATTAAATTAAATTAAATTAAAATTTTATTGAGTCTTAAGTTCATTTCTCTTACAAAAGTGTCTTATGAAATAACTTAACTACAAACGTAAAAAAACTTAGAACTATTAACGTTTTATTCTAATAAGGTTAAATGTTAAGTAAAACCTCTGTGGTACAGTAAGGATTGATTCTATTGTTATCTACATTATATTACAGGTATGGAAACGCTTGCTCCCGGCGTTATAAAAATATCAGCTGACGTGTGTCAATGGTCAAGGCTTAGACTAAAAACTTACATCTATAGGAAATTCAAAACTGGATTTACAAATTAAATACTTAAAACTACTATTTATATATACTTAAAACTACTATTTACAAATATGTACAGAAACCAAACTTTCCATATCCATGGTGTGACAAATGAAGAATCTTTACCCCCTGTGAACCCCAGGGACTCGTTTTACGTAAAAGTCTGGTAAATCTAGTTCAAAAGAATCAGTTTCAATTTCTTCATTTATCACACTCACTGGAGATAAATAGTTCACATTGGTCCAATTAAAATCTCTCTGTGTATTAAACACGTTCACCAAATAATCATTATCATGTTCCTGAAGACGACTTACTTGTTTCTTAAGCAGACCTAAAGAGTATCTACAAAGTGGGACAATGGCTGCATCTCTATATATAACTGTATTTGAAAACCTTTTGTTTTCAGCTTCAAAATTCTTCCCAATGCAAAGACGTAATATCTTCCTTTCAAATATCTCTAATCTAGCTGCGTATGTTGGTGAGAACCAAAACCAAATTGGAAATGTATAAATAATGGCGGGTCGAATGCTGACCTTGTACAATAACAATTTTGTCTTTTTTGGTAGCTTAGAATTCCTCAAAATACTCAAAAATGTCATTAAAATCCTCTGCGCCTTTGCCAAAATTAACTTAACGTGACCATTAAACTTAAACAATTTATCAAAAGTGACCCCCAAATATTTTATCTTATCTCTGAAGGGGATGTCAACTTGGTTTAAAGTGAGTCTCAAAGTTTTACTTTCTGGGACGACACCAGTTGGACCTTTACCAGAAGGATTACGAATACAAATGGCACTTGATTTTGACACATTGATCGTTATTCCCCATTTACCATAAAATTCCTGTATCAATCGTAAATGTGATTCAACCAAAATCAAAGCCACACAAGGAGATCGGGCATGAGCGTAAGCCATCGAATCATCCGCATATAAAATACCAGTCGAACATCCGTGACGGTGGGGGAAATCATATACCAGAATATTATATAAATACGGTGCTAATACAGCGCCCTGAGGCACCCCACTCATAACTTGACCATACTCCGAATGAGCTTGACCTATTTTCACGTAAAACTCCCTTCCATGCAGAAAATTAGCCATTATCTTCACAATGTAAGGATCAAAACCAATTTCAATTAATTTGTAGATAATACCATTATGATAGGCTTTATCGAAAGCCTTCTGAACGTCTAATGACACAGCAACTGTGCATCTTTGTTCCCGCAGGTTCAGTACTATATCATTCTGAAACTTAAGGAGCGCGTGAACCGTGGAATGAGCAGGCTTAAACCCAAACTGAAGATTAGGTATGCACTGTACTATAGTCTCCCTATCAATCTTTAAAATTAGCACTCTCTCAAGAATCTTACCTAAGTTTGATAGGAGTGAAATAGGTCTAAAACTACCAGCTTCATAACCGCTCTGGTCCTTGCGTATCGGAAAAATTTTAGCCACTTTCCAGGACCTGGGAAAATAACCATTATTGATGCAATTATTTAAGATAATTGTCAAAAACTCTATCGCTATAAAAGGCAGCCTTTTAATGAGAAAGTTTGATATCATATCACGACCAGAAGATTTTTTCCCATTTAAGGAGGATATTATTTCCCTAACATCACCAGTGTTCACAAAATGGATGGAATCGTCGTTGGAAAGAGAATTAAAAGAATTACTAAAACTTAAAATTCTTGGAGGACAAGCCGTCAACAAATTATTTATACTCGCTTCGACGTCTGCTATGTGTGTTCCAGATGGCACATTTTCCGTGTATATAGTCTCATAATGATTTTTAAGAATTTCAACCTTCCGAGTATCGTCTGTAATGGTCAAACCTTCATGAACAATTTTACCGCACAGTTTACCCTTCCTATGACCAATGATGTTATATATATCTTTATAAGCATGAGGACCAGGTTTAATTTTACTAAGCCTTAATCCAAAATTCTCAGACCGAAATAGTTCCACTTGTTCCCTTATTATAATTCCCAAAAGAGACAGTTGTCCGGAAAGCGCCTTGTATTCAGGGGAAACCCTGTTGAAGTTCCGATGAAAAATTCTCTTAAGACTCCTTTGCCATCTATATTTGACAGAAAATAATCTCTTAATCGGTGGTGGAAGGTCCAGATAATTATCTTTACGTAATGCCACCTCGCGTGAATTAGCAACAGACACAGACACAATCTCCCTAGACAATTCTGCTATAAAGACATCAATTTCATCATCATCAAGATTGCGATGACTAGGCGGTAGACTATGTAAGATTACCTCAGTCAATTCCCTTTCAAAATGCTTCCAATCAGTCCCCTTAAACGAACGGAAAAATCTGGGTTGAACCGTAACAAACGAATATTCATTCATAGAAAGAGTCATATATACAGGGAAATAATCCGAAAAAGATGGCAATGTAAAGATATCATACTCAGAATTAGCTGTATTCACCAAACTCGTCGATATTAAAAAATGGTCCAAGAAAGACGAACCCATCGGAAAAGAGGGATTTTTGTCACACAATCTAATAAAGTCTGTAGAGAAATCAGTCAACCATCTGTTAAACGCAATACCATTACCGTTGTCAAGTGTATCTCCCCATGATGAATGTCTTGAATTAAAATCGCCACCTAATATTACTCCATCAAATTCCGTCGACTTAGAGGATATTAAAGAGAGTCCACTATATATATCATTTACAGGGGAGTTACACGGTATATATACAGACCCAACTAATATTCTTTTTGTCATGCCATGTCTAAATATGTTTAGAACTACAAAAACACAAGGAAACTTAACGTTCTGTATATAAATCCTCTCATAAGAATAAATCTCCCTTAGCACAATAGCAACACCTTGGTGACTGAAATCTCTTATAAATCTGTAATCCCTTATATCACACTTATGCGATCTCGGAAGGTGCGTCTCCTGAATAAAACCTAAATCAATTGATTTAGATTTTAGTACATTACCAAGCTGAAATTTTCTACTATTGTCTATTAATGATCGAACATTAAAAGTTAAAATTTTAAATCCATTATGGGCCATATTGATTTTGAATTTCCTCCATTAAACTCAAACAATCTCGTTTTACCTGTTCCATTGAAAGTTGTCGGAAATTTTGTAAAAACTCTTGAATTCTTAATTCAAGACTTGGTCTCTCGGGCTCTAAAATACCCTTAGCTACACGCAAAAATTCTCGTATGTATGGAGGCATCTCTCTATTATTATTTGAAGGGGCAACAACAGAACTAAAAAGGCTAGAAAATGGTCTACCTTCTTCAACCACTGCAGTCCTATTGGCTACATTTCCGATTCTACTCCCTGCCGATCTTTTCCTCTCAATCGCTTCACTAATTAATTTGTTTTTTCTATCTCTGTATTCTTTATACGCGGGACATCCCCTCCAACTGGCCGGATGACCAAATTGTCCGCAGTTGATGCAATATGGTGTAACTTTTTTATCATTGGGTACAGGACATTCCCCCGGGCCATGATCGCCCTGACACTTCACGCACGAATATTGTCTAGCACAATTTCTAGCCATATGACCAAAACGCTGGCAACGCTTACACTGTACTTCCCTCTTAAATTCCCTTGGTCTTTCCCACATAACCGATTGATACATAATGTACTTTATACCAGTAATATCACCCGCCACCTTACCTGGTTTTAACTTTATCAAAAATAAGCCGGTATCGTAATTCTCCTTTTTCGACCTTGATGTACTAAATTTCGAAACATCTGAAATAGTATCAGGAACCTTGGAATCAAGTTCCGCTTTAATCTCAGACGCTTCCGTTAAGTAATGTAGACCTCTTAAAATCAAGCTAACAGATCTAAACAGTTTCGGCGTAAACGAATAAGACTCTATACCCTTCTCCTTAAGTAGAGCCATCATATCCTCATGTACCATAGGGTCCTTAAAATAAAGTTTACTCTTACGATTACTCTTATTAGTTATCTTAAATTCTATTTTGTTCTCATTTTTGTTTAATTGTTCTACTAGGCTTTTTACGTTCACATCATATAGGAATATTGGTGGGCAGTAACCTGGGTTAGATCCTCTGTTATCAACTTGGTGTTCATTATTATTATTCCCAGCCGGTCTGTTGGTCTGCGTACTTTCTATGTTTAAGTCACTTAGAATAGAAAAGCGATTTTCACTCATCGGTGTGTTTTCCTTAGCACTTGTCAGGTTTTTACGAAAAGACGATAAATCAAAGCTTTTCACTTGACCTTGAACACTTCGCTTCATTCTTTTTGAACGGGTAACAGGTGTAAAACCTTGAACAATATCTTCAGTACCATTTCGAATTGCCAACAACTGTTGTGCTGCAAAGGATGTTGATGGTGTGGCATGAGATGTTGGAATACCATTGGTGGCACCAATAAAAGTAAATATTGAATTAATTTCATCACTGGTTTGACCTTCAGCAGCTAAGCTTGACTCGGTACTGCTAATATGAACATTGGCTTCATTTATATCCATTGTTTGCTGTTGATCCAGACTCCCATCTATTTGGGAGTTGGCAAGTGTTATATGATTTTCAGGTTGATCATCTTCCGAATGCACATCGGATGTACCACTCATGGGCTCAATGCAAGATGTCCCAAAAGTTTTTTCCTTTTTTTTCCTTCGAATTATATTCTCAATATAATTTAAATACTTAGTTATTCCTTATATTCTTTGGATTATATTCTATGAATATAAAACGAATACTGAGAAAAATCAATGATTTCCAATATAAATTGTGATTTTTTTAAAAAATTAATTTTTCACAAAATTTTAATTCTCAAAAGAAGAAACACATGTGCTTCAATCAAGATTCAAACGGAACTCCTCTACCTAGTAGTATAAATAGCGGCGCTAGTAGCAAGCAGCTGGCATCACTTTTTACTTACAATAATGCTTTAATAGTCGCCCTGTTGTCTATTTTGACGTTACCTAATACTAATTCCGCAAGAAATTTTCATTTGTGGTGTTTGCAATTTTTTCCTACAATTATTATTGATAAAAGAGCAAACTATTTATTTTAAGAAAACATAAAAGGTGATTAAATAAATATTTTATAACTTTGTTAAAAGAAATTTCGTATTTTGTTTAATTTTTTAATTACTTATGACTAAAAACAAGTAATAATGTATGTGTATACCTCGATAATGAACTGGTAAATTAAAAAGAATGAATGATATATGAGAGTTATAATCATCATCAACCTTAACGCATAAATACACAACGAATTTATATACATACGTATAAAATAGATATTCGATTTTTTTTTAGAATTCTAAAGGTCTTTTCAATGCAATTCAATTTTTCAACAAAATACATTTATATCATTGAAATTTAAATTCTAATATGAAATTATTTTCTTTGTTTTAAATTTTAGGATTGAAATGAACTTTTGTTAGTTATGAATCGTAGAGGTATTAACGCAAACACAAATTTAAATTCACAATCAGTCATGGATGACGCCAGTTGGAAAAATGTAAATGTACCAGAAAACGCCTCAATGTTAGGTGGTGGTAACAATAACCCCGCTTTGAACCCTGATGCTTCCAATCAAGGAGGCTTTGCACAAGGTAACATGCCTTATGGTGGTTCTAATACACCGTATTCACAGGCCGGCCAGAATTCCCCGGCTGGTAATCAACCACTAGTTTTTCCCAATGCAAATCCAACAGGCTCGAATACACCACAATATACTTCGTCCCCGGCCCCTTCAGGATCTTCGACTCCTGGTCCGGTAACGCAACAAAATATGTCAGGACCATATCCTCAACCAGCAAATTCGGGTAATTTCAATGGACCAGTGGGTGGACCCTTCGGATCGCCATCTTCTGGTATGGGACAATTTAGTCGGCCAGCCAGTTCGGGTACACCGTTCAATAGTGGCCAAGGTGGTCATTTTCCGGGACAATCTGTCTTCAATGTTGGTGGTCAGTTTAATTCGATGCCTCCGGCTTCTTCATTCGGCCATGGTGGTGGACATCCCATGATGGGTGGCCCACAAATGGAACGCATAGATCCTGGATATAGGCGTCACAATTCCTACTTTAGTCATACAGAACATCGAGTATTCGAAATGAATAAGCGATTGCAACAGCGTACAGAGGAAAGCGATAATTGCTGGTGGGATTCTTTTACAACAGAGTTCTTTGAAGATGATGCCAAACTAACTGTACTCTTCTGTTTGGAAGATGGCCCGAAACGGTACACTATTGGACGCACATTGATACCACGTTTCTTTCGTAGTATATACGAGGGCGGCGTATCGGATTTATATTTCCAATTGAAACACGCCAAGGAATCATTTCACAACACTTCCATAACACTGGATTGTGACCAATGTACGGTGATTACTCAACATGGTAAACCATTTTTTACCAAAGTATGTGCAGATGCTCGACTCATTTTGGAGTTTATGTATGATGACTACATGCGCATAAAGTCATGGCATATGACAATAAAAGGACATCGTGAACTAATACCACGTTCAGTTATTGGTACTTCGCTCCCTTCGGATCCAATGATTTTGGAACAAATAACAAAAAATATCACTAGGGCTGGCATTACCAACTCCACACTAAATTATTTACGCTTGTGCGTGATATTGGAGCCTATGCAAGAGCTTATGTCGCGGCACAAAGCATATGCGTTAAGTCCTCGCGACTGTTTAAAGACGACCCTTTTTCAGAAGTGGCAAAGAATGGTCGCCCCCCCGGGGAAAAAAGACCCGCAGAGGCCGGCCAACAAAAGGCGCAAAAGAAAAGG
Organism: Cordilura impudica; assembly: GCA_963682025.1. Classification (NCBI taxonomy): domain Eukaryota; kingdom Metazoa; phylum Arthropoda; class Insecta; order Diptera; family Scathophagidae; genus Cordilura; species Cordilura impudica. Next base: position 7,418,201 of record OY821521.1, read on the forward strand.
GTCAAACTCGGGCGGGGGCGCAAACGCAAACACGCCGCCAGTGAGTAATCAAAAGCGCTCCCCGTCCGGTCCTAATTTCTCACTGTCGGCACAAGATGTTATGGTTGTGGGTGAACCCACTTTAATGGGTGGTGAATTTGGAGAAGAAGATGAACGCCTCATCACACGCTTGGAGAATACCCAATACGATGGTACTAACATGGATCATGAAAATCACACTGGATTTGGTCATTCAGATTCACCCATATCTGGAGCTAATCCCTGGAATATTGATAGATCAGGTGCAATACCAGCTAGTCCCGGTAGTGGGTCAGTACAGAATAATTCGAATATGGCTGATATAGATAAGAAGAGTCCAATAGTTTCACAGTAAATTATACATATATCGAGTAATTTTTAAATAAATTAAATTTTAGCTTAGTTACGATAAGTAAAATTGTATTTTAACAAAGCAATTATATGCGTAAGAGCAACAACCACACACACACTAAACAAAACATATAACACTCACGTACCCAACCCAATTTTCCCTCTTAAAATGTACGATGTTGTGTTAATGTAAACAAACAAATTATAATCATAAATAAATTTATAAAAAAAAAAACAAAACAATTACTAGTAAATAACGATTATACGCAATTCAGAAGAGTTTGCACACATAACTCGATCTTAGTACTTTTCTTTCGATGAAAAATAGGGTACAGATCAATTTATTTTTGAAACTAAGACCATTGAAACATTTAACATCCAATTAACTTAAAATATTTGTAGTAAAATCGATAGATTTAAAAGCAGTTCTAATGTTGATAGAACTTGTTTATTGTGACGGTTAACTCGAATAGGGATTTACATCAAACCCTCCTGACAATTCATGAAATTAAAAATGGCAATTTGTTTTGCTAAAATCAAAGAAATGATTTTTAATTATTCTTCAGATTTTAATGTAGTTATACAAATATAAACTAAACATATAGCAAAACATCAAATATTGAAGATGTAAACACTACGAAACGAAATTCTCATTGCATGAGATTGCATGTACTCCACCATAGAACAAAATTTACAACTTCAACTTGGTGCGTCTCCAGTGACGTCTCTTAGCGTTGTATCTGTTCATAAAAGTAGAAAATCCATTCAGTAAAAGAACACGATTAATTTATTTCTTTTTACAACTCACCTAATCGTGTTGCCTGTACGCAAACGAATCCATTGTGGTACGGAGCGATTTTGCTTCAATTTTTTAGCAAGCTTTTGCTTGATTCTAAAAGTTTTGTGGGCCGCCTAGAATAAAATTGACATATTGTTAATAATAATTACAATTTTTTTAGTTTTATATTAAGATTCCATTAATATTTATAGATTAAAAAATAGTTACACACCATTTCGTCTTACTCGTATGAGACAAAAGAGGGAAAAGAACGGTTGTCAGAGCAGAGCAAACGTCGATAATTTTTTGAAATGTCAAAATAAAAATCGATTAATTTTAGATGGTGAAATATATAAAACAATACGACAATACTAAAATAAAAATAAGTTTTTTTTTTTTTGAAATTTTTAAACATTTAATTTTTTAATTTTCACTCACCTAAAATGAAAAAGAATTTTTTTAATATTTTACCTATATTTATTTTTTATTTTATTATACATGATATTTTTACCATACAAATATTAAAGTAACTATAACTAAGATATCTGTTGGGTTTTTACAAAATGTAGTGTTCTTTTCCAATACGTTTATGTTTCATATTAGCATTTGTTATCTGTTCTAGAGTTGAAACAACTCTTTATTGATTTTTGTTTGCGTATAAGAAAAAATAGAAAAATATATTTTTAAAAATGAATACTTCTAAAATTGAGGAAGGCAACGAATTGATACGTCAGGCAGAAAAAGCGTATGTTAATATAATCTTATTGTATTGGAATCAATATTTATAACAAGAAGATATCGTGGTAAAAAAAATTAATCGCCCTACCACCCACACGTTAAATATGTAATAAACATGATTAAGGAATTGTCAATTTTAAGCAGTAGGTGTCTAGTGTTGGTGACCAGCACCAACAAATTTTTGACTTTATTGGACATTCGTTATCATTGGAGGGGAACATCGTTGTGAAATGCAGTTTTACGAGCAATCTGTTGATAAACTTAATTTGTATTAAACTGTACCCCTGATTATTATTGTAAAACTAACTCATTTGTTGTTAAACTCTGGTGAAACGCGATTTAAATTGTTAGGAAATGGTAGGGGCTGACTAGAAAAGTTGCTATATTCAGGAAGCATTAGTGTTTATACCCTATACCACTATGTGGTTTGGGTATAATGACTTTGTGCTGCTGTTTGTAACAACCAATAATATTTGACCTACACCCATCTTTAATTATACCGATCGAATCAGAATCACCATCTGATTCGATTTAACGATGTCCGTCCGTCCGTCCGTCTGTGTGTCCATGTAAAGCTTGTAATCAAACTGCAGGTCGCAAATATGAATATATTTTGACGAAATTTGGTATTTGATCTTTTATCGGTCATGGGATGAACGCTATTGAAATTGGTGAGAATCGGTCCATGTTCAGACCTAGCCCCCATACAAATGACCCCTATGACATCAACATATATTGCCATAAGATCCAAATTTTACAAATCTTAGTCAAATTGGGTTTGTATGTATATATTACATCCATTAATCAGTAGTCCAAAAATGATCCCTATTGGACAACTCTTAGTCATAGGCCCAGAATAGAGCTGCTTCCCGATCTTCACTTAAATCTATCAAAAAACAAAAATATTGCACTGATTCTTCTCAAATTGTGTTTGTATATATTTTTGCAAAATACAAGAGACTTTACGAAACATAGTCAGGATCGGTCCATTTTTGGGCCCTGTCCCCATATAGATATAGCATCCGATATTAACTTTTTCATATCTGCAGCCGAAAAAATTAATAAAAATCCCACTCAAATTTGGTTTATGCTTATTTTCTATATCCAGTTAGTTGGGCCTGAGAGATAGGGTCTCTAAACGCATGGTATATGGTATCCTATAGTCGGTCTAGACCGACTATAATTTTCTTACTTGTTTTTTTTTAGCATTAAAACTAGATATTACTTTTTCAGCATGAAAACTGGTCTACTTAAATGGCGTCCAGATTATGATATAGCAGCAGATTGTTATACTAAAGCAGGTAATTTTTACATACTTAGTGATTAAGAGTTGTTTAAAATAATTTTTTTTTTTTTCAACTTAAGCCACCGCATTCCGAATAGGAAAATCGTATGATCAAAGTAAAGAATGTCTTATGAAAGCAGCTGATTGTCATAAAAATAATAGTTCTTGGTTTCACGCAGCCAAGTGTTACGAACAAGTAGAGTTTTATTTATTTTTAGCATATATTATATATATGTACATATTTAGTTACGCATAAATCACTTCATTTATAAATAGGTCATATTAATTTGTAAAGAAACAAGTAATTTATTGCAAGTTGAAGAATTTGCCAACAGAGCATGCCATCTATATCAACAGCATGGTTCTCCAGAATCTGCTGCATCTGCTTTGGATAAGGCTTCAAAAGTTGTTGAACAGAAACATCCAGAAATAGCATTGCGTTTCTATCAACGGGCATTGGAAATTAGTATGGTAAATATCAAACAAAAAATATAATGTTCTATTACACATATCTTTTGAACTGTAGCTTATAATTGAATTTGTTTTTTGTCAATGCTTTATATATATAAAAAAAAAAAAAAAGATTGAGGATTCAACACGTTCCGCAGCAGAGTATGCTTCCAAAGTCTCTCGTATTTTGGTTAAATTGCAAATGTAATCATCGTTTTATTTTTAGCTATTTTAAAATAACTATTTTATATAACAAAATTTATAGGTTTGACCAGGCGGCTGATGCTTTGAGGCGTGAAATTGGTATAAATCAGCAAACTGAATCCTATGGTCATATTGGTAGATTGGCTGTTGTCTTAGTTATGGTACAATTGGCTAGGGGTGATCAAGTAGCTGCAGAGAAGGCATTCAAAGAATGGGGCAATTGTTGTGATCCTCAGGAAGTACAAACTTTAGAAATGTTACTACAGGCTTATGATGATGAAGATCCTGAAACCGCTCAAATGGCATTGAATTCGCCTTTTATTAAACACATGGATGTTGAGTATGCTAAATTAGCTCGACAAATACCCTTACCACAGGGTATAGCTGCTTCTTCCAAAACTGGTGTAATTAAAAATGCTGCAGCTTCCTACACATCGCCTAATTTGGATGTAAGTTTTAACTATAAAAAAGTGTTTTAAAAATAATTTATGTTTTTCAATCAATTTAAGCAATCGCATTCAGAAGCTGCTTCTGGCGGTGATAATGTACCTGGTCGTGTTGCTCAAAACGACGATGAAGACGAGGGTGGACTTTGTTAGTTTGTTGTATATTTTTTCTTAGCTTAATTGTTTAAATGCCAGTTATTTATTATATTTGATGTAACTAACAACAATGCAATCTAAAAATTTCATTCCAAATATAAAGTAAAAGAGTCGTTAAATTGCTGCTTTTCATATATGCAATAGCGAAGAAGAAAATCTCCATCCAGATTTAAATTTAAGTCTAACACTTATAGAATGCCTAAAAATAAATTCTTAAATTACACATTTAATACAAATGAAAACTTGACGTTGACGGACGTAAGTAAAAATGTATGCTTTTATGTTAGTCAAGTATTTCAGATCCTCAAGCCAAAATATCAAGTCTTGTAATAATTTATTATAACAGCGCTGCGGACATTTTTTCTATTTGGGCTAATAATTAACTAATATATAACGGAATACACCCATTTGTACCATAAAAAAAAAACAATTTGAACCATTCTGTAACAATGTTTGCCACGGTTTTGATGCTAAACAAACCGATAACGATAACTTTACTAAGCTGCATGAAAAGGTACTATGAGCTAATCATTGACATAATTTATTTTTCTTAATTTTTTGAATAAAAAAAAATTGAAAAAGAATTTCAGAATTGACAGTACCAAATAAGCATAAAAAACAATTTTCAGAAATATATATAGAATTTTGTACAAAAAAAAAAAATTCGCAACGACAAAATTTGCACATCTCTAAAAACAACGGACATTGTATACTCAGTTGAGAGAACTCTTTTGCTTTGCGGGTGTATTTCTGTAAAGTCATAGAATTTGTTGAAGAAAAATTCAACAAATTAGAAATTAATTTAATTTGTATTTTATTGGTAAGTTTGGACTGTGGATTTACAAAAAATACATCGTTTTAAAATTTTAATTTAATTCATAAAAGGACAAATTTCTATATTAGATATTTTTTTATATAATATAAATGGAAGGTATTTTGGTTTGAAATTAAAAATGAAAAGGGCGTGTGTGTAATCGTTTTTACAAAATTAATTAATTTTTGCCTTTAGATTTGTATTAAATTACGCCAGCCATAATGCTCTGGCATAATGATGATGATGTATGATACATACCATGCATGCCTATTCTATATATTTTTTTCTTTTGTATTTGTATGTTAAAACTACGCAGTTAAATGTATTTGTTCTTGTGTTTTAATTTTTTCAATTTTTATTATATTTCCACTTATGTGTTTAGCTGTGCATGTTTATTAATTTAGTTTTTGTTTTTTTTAATATTTACTAAATATTTAGTAATTCATTGGAAATATGGATGTCCCTCATGAAAATGAAGATACTGCCGAGTCCATGAACGAAGATGAGGAGAAGGGATTTTCATCTAACCAAATGGTGTAAGTAGAGAATCGTTTTAATAGGACCATTTAATTTTTTCATACAATTGGCTGTGAGTAGAAATATTCTTGTTTTCTTTAACCGGCATCTTATAACCGGTTTTAGTTGTGTAGATTTTTTACATTTGTCTTATCCCTTTGACGACCAAAGTTAAACCGCTGGAATATTTATCTTTTTTTTTGCGGATTCTTGCTATGATATGTACATTATTAAAAAAAAAAATTTTAAAAAATTTATTTTTTTACTCCTTATATGAAAAAAAAAATGGGACATATATGTCCCATTGGTCGGTAAGTGTCAAAAAGTGTGAACATTTTTTTTGCACTGACCAAAGCGAAAATTAATTTTTTTTCTTTCACGTTTGCTTAGCATGCGTTGCAAAATAACAAAAAAATTTTAAATTATTAGTCCCTTATGGTCAGGAAAGAAATTCCGTGTCACGGATTGTACATAAAGTTGTATATTTCAAAGTATATGCAGAGAAGTAGTAGGGTATATTATTACTATTTCTAACACCTGGTGTATTACGACTTAATTAAATATTTGTTATTGTTTTTCTCTACTCCGAGATATTTCCAACGGTATTTTCTAGTATGTACACTAGAATGCTTTTGAGTAACTTCTTATTGAGTACCTTCGTGCTCAATATTATGCACCTGCAAAAGCTCAATGTAACTTGTGCTCTATTTTAAAAATTTGAGTTAGAATAAAGTTTAGTAACTAATTTAGTGTCATATTGATTGTTGAAAGGAAGAGTGCTGATCGCAAGTTTTATTTTAAATTAAACACGGATAATACAGTGTGTTCGGTATGAAGAGAATTCGTCGTTTCTGTAGAACTGATGATGAAATATTACAGGTTATAGATGCATCAGCTAGTGAAGATGATGAAAATCAGTTTGAGTTGGATGACGAAGATATTGGTTTTCTTGAAAACGACATCGAAGACTTAGAGTCTGATGAAGAAATTGAGATTGAAGATGTGCTATCCTCTGAGGAACCATCAACAAGCAAAACGACTGTGACTAAAGGGCCAAGAAATCAAATTCCGCTAAAGTCTGCAACTGTTCAGGAACGGCAAGTGACATTTAAATGGAGAAAAACAAAGGACAATTATGTTCCACCTACATATGAGGATCCAGACTATGAATATGGAAAGGTTTTACTACCAAATTTGGAAGCTGTTGATGAAATGCCCGAGATCTCAGAAGTCTTCAACGCTGTTTGTGATTTTGATACTCTGATGGATATGATCATTCAACAATCAAATATCTATTGTCAGCAAAAAGGCATCGTGTATTCGATAAATAAATATGAATTGAAGGCATTTTTTGGTATTATCCTTGTAATGTCTATACACCGATTGCCAGAAACCAGACTTTATTGGTCAACATTACCAATATATTCAGTACCAATGGTTTCAAACGTTATGACTCGTTCACGTTTTGAAGAAATTCGTTCCAACTTGCATTTTGCAAACAACGCTGTGCAGCCATCCCGTGATGACCCATCGTATGATCGAGCATACAAAATTCGATCAGTTTTAAACCATTTCAATGTGGCATTCGGGAATTCTGTGACTGAAAGTAAACGACAGTCAATTGATGAGCACATGGTGAAATTTAAAGGTCGAAATATAATGAAGCAGTATATGAAAGATAAACCAATATCTTGGGGCTTCAAACTGTGGTGTCGTTGCGATGCCAGCACTGGTTATTTACATAAAATTTTGAATATAAATAAAAAAAAAAAAAGTTATTTACTAATAAACACTCTCATATCAGTCATATTATGAAAACAGCCGAAAATCGAAGATTAAATTCTATCTTCGCCTCTTTTTTGATTTAATTGATTTAGGAGTGCTAAATTCCTACATTATTTACGACAAATTATCTACAAATAGCTCATCTCCATTTTGGATTTCACTCCTGGAATTTCGCTCACAGCTCGCATCACAGTTGATCAATTCTTTCTCTAGCCGTAAATATGAAACCAGCACAACACCACGAGATGGATCCAAACGAGCAAGACTGAGCACTGCTAAATTGCCTTTATCTGGTCACCATCTTACCAGAATGGATAGTGGAGTGCGAAGGCGATGTATTGTTTGCACCAAAAATGGCATAGACAATCGAACAAATTCAATTTGCTCCACTTGCAATAAGCCATTTTGCTACACAAATGAACGAAATTGCTTTGAAATCCACCACCAATAATTTCTGTGCCAACCATATTTTGACATCTATTTTATTATTTTATAATGAATTATTGTTTTAGTTTCTATTCTTGAAGTTACTTGATTTTGTTTTTAATGAAATATTTAAGTTTTTTGTGCAATTGCATTGAAATAAAAAATAAATTTAAAACTAAAAAAAATTCCTTTATTTTTACCTTTGTCGACCAATGGGACACATATGTCCCATTTTATTTTAAGGTCTCCCGGGAAAACTACAAAAGCAAATCCAAAAGTGTTGAATGTTCTGGTTAGATGAGGCATTGGTCCATATAATTCTAAAAGATTATACTAATGTGTTATTTATTTTCCGAGATTTGAGGAAATAAAAATTGAAAAAAAAAATCACATATTTTTGACTTAGAGATGACTTAAAAATCAATTCGAAGAAAAAAAAACTTAAATTTTTAAACGCCTTTCAAAAGACACATTTGTTTTTTATCGAATAAAATTAATTTGGGTAAAATCCGTTGAAAAATGTGACTGTCAGAGGTAAAAAAACAAATGGGACATATGTGTCCCATTGGTCGTCAAAGGGTTATACAAAAAATTGTTATATCAAAATCATAAAAATGTATCATGGATATTAATTCAATGAAATTATTTTCATCTTAATTGATATAATACTGATATTATGTCATATATTTAATTGAACTTTAACAGCAGTCACAATTATGAATCATATTGACATGCTTTGCTTTGGAATGTTTCAGTAAAAAAGATTTAAAAAAAATATTTCATAATTGGTCAGACTTAATTATAAATAATATCCATTATAGGTATCTAGTATTCTTCCATGAATTGACACTGAACGGAAATCTGTATTGATGACTTGTCTAAAGCAATGTTTTTTTTATATATAATGAATGAGTTAGGATAAAGTACAATATTTAATATTAAGTTAAAGCTCTTACAATTTAAGATTAATTCATTTCTTCGTAAAATAAAACTGTCAAATATCACAATGTCTTCTGTTTCAGTAGTCCAGCATACATGAATGCTATCTTGCGTCGACAATTTCTTCAAGAGATGGTTAAAAGTCTACCAGCTCCATTACAAAATCGCATAACTGCTTTGAAGAATCTACAGTTGGATCATTTAAAACTAGAAGCAGAGTTTTTCGATGAGGTTTATAAACTAGAAAAGAAATATCAAGAGAAATACCAACCCCTGTTTGAAAAACGAAGAGCCGTTGTTACCGGTGAAACAGAACCAGCAAAGGAGGACCCCAAATGGAAGTCCGAGCCAGAAGATGAAAATAGTGCAGATTTACCAGACTTCAGTAAACTGTTGAAAAAGGTTAAAGAAATTCCAGAGGATACAAAGGGCATACCAAACTTCTGGCTGACAATCTTCCGTAATACGGAAATATTGTCGGAAATGGTGCAAGAGCATGACGACCCAGTTTTACAAAAACTTACCGATATTACAATTAAATATGATGATGAGGTTTGTATTAATGTTTTTCCTAAACGTTCAAAAAATGTTTTTAGCAGTTTTTGTTTTCTAGCATTCTTATACTTTGGAATTCCATTTCGATAAAAATGACTACTTCACCAACAAAGTGCTTACCAAGCAATATTTCTTAAAATCTGCTGTAGATGAAGATTATCCCTTTGGTTTCGAGGGTCCAGAGATTTATAAATGTAAGGGCTGCAACATCAATTGGGAAAAGAAAATGAACTTGACAGTAAAGACCATTAGGAAAAAGCAAAAACATAAGGAACGTGGTGCTGTTAGAACCATTGTCAAACAAGTGCCCAATGATTCGTTTTTCAATTTCTTTAATCCTCCTGAAGTACCAGAAGATAAAGAAGAAATCGATGAAGATTCCCAAGGCGTAAGTTTTAATAAGGTGTTACCTACCAATGAAAAAGTAAGGATATAATCAATTGTTTCTATTTTTAGATTTTGGCTACTGATTTTGAAATCGGACATTTCTTGCGTGCAAGAATCATTCCTAAAGCCGTTTTGTATTATACTGGTGATATTATCGATGATGAAGATGAAGACGATGATTCATTTGATGGCGAAGAAGAGGAAGAGGATGATGAGTCTGGTGATGAGAAAGAACATAAAACTGGTGGCAACAAAAAGAAACCTTCACCCAACGACTGTCAAAATCAATAAATGTTAATAATCTACACCTCGGAACACACAATCACATAAGAGAACTCATTTAAGAAGCGAAATCTAATTTTGATTTTAAAATGTAGTTTAAAAAAGAACAAGAACAAATTAAAAGCAAACAAAAAAAAATGTCCCCCAAAACATCAATTCCTTTTTTAATTCTGAATTTATTAACTGAAAAAATAAAAAAAGTCTTTATTTTGAAGAAAACTTAAATGTTCTTTATTTGAAATGAATATTAGCATTTAATTTTTTTTTTTTTTTTAATAATTATTTGCCATCTATTAAAAATATCCTGCGATCGCGATTTGTTGCTGCTAAAGTCATAAAAATAACTGCTGTTAGAACGACAACTGAAAAAGCAATATCGTTATTTAATCAAGTTGAATGAAAAGTTGTCTTTATATCAACTTACCACAAGTTATAAATTTTATTGGATTCATTGTAATGTTTTTCAGTAAATTTTGGAAAGACTGAAAAATTTTACATTTTGATAAAATTATTTATAGTTGTTTCCTAACGTTCCACTTAATATTTTCACGATATCGTGTGTATAAAATTTAATGGTTTTTACAAAGCGAAAAATAATTAAAAATGTGAAAGATATTTTAGCTTGTTTTTTATCTTTATTGATCAACTGAAATGTAAGTAAAACTGTTTTCTATAAGAAAAAAAAATCATATAAAAAATCATATTTTTTTTTCTTAAATTCGAAAACATTACATTTCATTGTAAGACCTACCCACCAACCTAGTGATTTTCCAAAATTGTACTTCGATAAAGAATTGAAAAATACCATAATTTTAAACTTTTTAAGTATAAATGTTATTTTATACAAATTTGTTTATATTATTGCAAAAAAAGTTTTTTTTCATAATTGTTATAAAATATTGTACTTAAATCTTAAACATTACATTATAGAGAAATAAAATTATGAGTCCATCTTTGCCATCATGATTGGATTATTGATTTTTTTTTATTATCTACTTCGAATCCTGTGGTGTTCGATCGATATGTGAACATCGTTCAATTGTCGCTGTGGATAAATACTTCATTTGACCCTGATACAATATATCCGAGATAATTTTCTCAGCGTAAATTGCCTGTTTTCCATCCATAGTACGCAGCTTGTGTGTGACGATTTCTCCAAAACTAGTAAAGTGATCTGAAGTATTCTTTTGAAAGTTTCTACAGGCCAACGAAAGGAGATTTTCTATATCTAAAGTAATGTCACCTTTTGATGTTTTTATGGGGGTTGTGGTGTCAGTTTCATTAGAGTGTTGGGATGAAAATGAGGATGATCTTTTGCGGGATTTATTGTTTGATGATTGTTGTTTGTAGTGAGACGTTGTAGTGGTGATGGCGGCGGTATTACTAGTAGCTGAAGTTTCAACGATAAAAACTTGATCTTTTCTTATTGGCGTGATGGCAATATCTTCTATATCTTGACTTAGGGGTATAACCTTATCCGATATAACTGATATATTAACTGTGTTCGACTCCTCTCCTCCCAAATCATCGTCATCCTCATTGTTGTCTTTATGAATATCTTTACATATGTCGGAAAAGAGATTATTGGGTACTTGCAATGAATCATCTACACCATTGTTGGAAGATTGTTTATCGTGATCTCCTACCTCTAATAAAGTATTTTCTGTTTCGGTACTGAGTAGACGGCGTACATTCTTGCCATTGTTTCCACTACCAACACTGCTGATGATAGCTTCACATTCCGAATTATCTTGTTTATTGCTAGCGCTGTTGTATTTGGAGATTCGCTTGTCTCGAGACTCTTCATCTTTCAGAAACATCAAAGATTCAAAATACTTTCGTTTCGGGCAATATGGTTCCTCCTTTTCGCCTTTACTTTTGAGTTCATTATACTTTTTGAGCTGATGGCGGAAAGCACAACGTAAGTTATTTATTTTCTGCTTGGTTCTCTCGACATTGTAGTGTTCACCATGTTTTGCGGCTACATCTATTAGTTTCATGTAGGCTTCTTGGCGTTTGGAGCGATTTTTGTAATTTGCGGAATCTGCCTTCCAAAGGCAAGGATTATTTTGGTATTCGTGAATAAAGTCGTCGATAAAGTCCATTATTGTTTTATTTATTTTTAAGTTAATTTTGATTGTTTTTAGTTGATTTGCCCAATTGTCATTATTGATTTGTTAAATACTCAAACTAGTGATGTGACATTCATTAAGATCAGATAAATAACTGGTTAGCAAGTAATTAAGTGTCATAGCAAATGAAAAATAAGAGTAACGCCAATTATTAAAACATTAAACTATGATCATTTTATATAGTATATATACATATATATAATTCCTTGAAATATTTTGTTCTTTATAGATTTCAAGATCCTTTTTTTTATTATTTAATTTCCACTGAAGATTCTGATTATTAAAAAACGGCTCATATTTTAACTTATTAACTGCTTCAGTTGGCACTATTGGAACTTTTAGTGTTGTGTTATCACTTCGTTGTGATTAAACGTAAGAAAGACTTTTTGCCGAAAGGTTATTCTGCGAAATTATATATTTTTTTTTCCAAAATGTTATCCTATGTCAATTCTGGGCGCATCTTATCAAGAGTAAGATCTTTCTTATGCCAACGTAAAATGTTCACATTCAAATATAAAAGTTTGTTTAAATATTAATTTTTTTTAATAGCAAATTTTAACCAATTGCCGGCATAAGGCTCTAATCAACCAATGTAGGACCAAAACTTCAACTCCCATGAATACTATTATTATGTTTGTACCACAACAAGAGGTATGTGTAGTGATATATCCTGCATCTTATAAATATATTATGTCCATATATGTATAACATATTTCTCCGGTTATTTGTAAAAATAGGGTGCTTCATTAGGTAACTGTTGTAATGTCCACGTTTATTTTTTTTTTAAATTTCTCTAGGCATGGATTGTGGAACGCATGGGTCGGTTTTCACGTATTTTGGAACCGGGATTGAATATTTTACTGCCCATTATGGATAAAATAAAATATGTTCAGAGTCTTAAAGAAATTGCCATTGATGTTCCCAAACAGAGTGCCATTACCTCGGATAATGTTACTTTAAGTATTGATGGTGTCTTATATTTGCGTATAATCGATCCATATCGAGGTAAATAGAAACAGTATTTATTTATTTATTTATTAACAAAATATTTTACAAAGTAAATTCATAAAATATAGGAAAAAAGGGCGCCGGTAACAAGACCATATGCGCTCGTATTACAAAAGATAAAATGAGAAATTATATTTACATATTTACATTTTAATAATCAAAATATGATTCGAAAATGAATCATAATTACTAAAATTTAAAAGGAAAGTTAAAAGAGAATAATTTTTAAAAATTATAAAAGCAAATAAACTTGTTATGAAAATTGGACCTAGACATTTTGAATGTTGTGTTGTAGCAGACTTCTTTTGATCGTAGTGATGTTATTGGTAGTTGTACAATCGAGTATTTCATCAAGCGATTGTTCTATCTTCGATACTGGACAAATTGTTAGCAAATGAGGAACGTCAAGTATAACATTATAATAGAAACATTTTTGCGGATCAGTTTTCTCATAATAGTGTTTTGAGTTAAATACACATTTACCAACTCTTAGGCGGGCTAACATAATACATTCAGACCTGGTTAAATTGCTGTTATATCTAGGTCTGGTTGAAGACATGTTCTGTAAATCTTGGGTTGCCCTAAACGGATTTGTTATGGCTTTAGAGAAACAGGGAGTTTCTGTTATCAGTGGCAGATGGTGGACAGATTGTTGTAGAGTTTAGGTTATTCCAAAAAGATTTATGTAAGCCATCAGATGATATTGTTATCGCCCTGGATGCTACGTTGACAGCAGTTCTCTCCAAAAGAGTACGAAAATCCGTGAAATTAGCCTCAACTCTCAATTTTTCTATCGGCGTTGTACGAAGCAAACCAGAGGCTGTTCTGAAGCAGTTATTGATGGAGGTATTAATTTTATCTACATTTTTATTTGTAGTCCAGCCGTAAATGGTTATACCATGCAAAATTGTTCCGATTGTTAAAGAACGACATATGTTAAGGGCTGTTTCTATATGAGGACCTTTATTCCTTGAACAAATCAGCTTCAGCAGGTTGTTAATTTTACTCAGTTTATAAGATAACTGTTTGACGTGACTGTTCCAAAGAAGATTTTTGGTAAAAAGCAAACCCAAAATTCGTATTTGATTCGAAAGTTCAATATTAACGTCTCTAATAGAAATTGTGTTGCCCGTACAGTGCCTTTTTCTACAAACGTGGAGAATTTCTGATTTATGAACTGGTATAACAGCACCTCTGCTCTTAGCCCATTGATGTATCTTTGTATCAAGATTGTTTAAATTTAATTGAATTACTCCTGGATTACCCGAAGCAACTGCAAAAACATTGTCGGCGTAAATGCCAATGTAGTCGATTCCTGGTAGGTTTTCAACAGCTCTGGCCAAAGAGTTTGCATATACAGAGTATAAAACTACGGACAGTGGGGAACCCTGAGGCACTCCATTATCCAGTGAGTGCGTCATTGAGAAGTATCCATCTACTTTAACGGTTACCGTGCGGTTTCTCAGAAACGAATCTAATAATTTAAGGATATTTTTCGGGATACCCCAATCATGAAGCTCCATTATGATGAACGTGGACACTACTCGGTCAAAAGCTTTCTCAATGTCTTCTGAAAGGACTAAATTATGCTTACCATTTTTCAGGTTTCGACGCAGAATTTCCTCAAGTTGATGACATATGCTGTGAACTCCATGTCTAGGTATAAAGGCGTGTTGTAAACTTGACAAATTCTGTCTTGTATATTTCCAAAAGCGTCTGGCCAAAATTTTTTCAAAAATTTTTGATAAAACTGGCAATAAAGAGATCGGCCTATAACCTTCAAGACTGTTAGGGTTTTTACCTGGTTTTGGTATAGGTGAAAGCACAGCAGTCTTCCAATCCTGTGGGAATATTCCAGTGGATAGTATATTGTTGTAAAGTTCACAAAGGCGCAATTTTATAATGTGTGGAGCATTTTTTATCATGGCATAAGTAATTTTATCACGTGCTGGAGTCGATCCTTTTAATGTTTTCATTATATAATTTAGTTCAGATATTCGAATTTTATGGTTTATTGCAACAACCTGTTGATCTGTTGGAAGTAGATTTTCAATATTCAAATTATTTTTGGTAGCTATGACCTGAGGATCGAAAGCTATATCCGAGCTAAGAGAGGACCAAAAACGTGCAAACCCTTCAGCAATGTCCAAGGGGTGTGTTAGGCTATTATTATCTATATATATGTTAGGAAAACTTGGAATACGATTTGCCTTTATGTGGTTGACTTTACCCCAAAGAACTCTAACATCCATTGCTGGATTTAGGGAGTTAAGGAAGTTATCCCATGTTCTTCTCTTTGCGATTTTACATTCCCTCTTAATTTTTGCACATAATTTTTTATAATAAATTAAGTTATCATTATTACGAATCCTTTTAAATGTTTTCCATGCTTCTTGTCTCAAAAAAATTAATTTAGAAATATCTGAATTAAACCATACGGGGTTATTTTCTTCTTTAGGTTTCCGGCTGAGCGGGATGGATTCGTTAGCTGCTTTTCTAAAAATGCGTTTCAATTGAGCTGCCTCTTTGTTGATTTTATACGACTTTTCAAATAAACTTTCAAATTTAGTTGCCCTCTTTTCAAAAAGAGGCCAGTCAGCTTTTCTGTCCATAAAACGTGATGAAAATTTTCTATTAACAACTTCGATATTATTTGCAGACAAGTCCAGGTCAAGTTTGGAGCAAAATCAATGGATGACATAGATACATCGACAGCTGTTAAAGTATTTCTAGTGTTAAGTAGAGTGGGTGATCCATCATTCAATATTACCAGATTGTTGTCATTTGCAAAATCTTCAAAAATTCTACCATTTGGGGAGTTTGAGGAAGAACCCCATAATATATTATGAGAGTTTAAATCCCCTAGTAATATATGATGGACATTTTGATCAATGGATATATTGTTTACAATTGATGTAGATAGGTTAACATCATGTTCTTTATAAATATTCGTGATATGAAGTTCATCATTGCTTTTAATTATTACTGTTTGGAAGAGTAAGTTACCTGTAGATATTATATGCCTAGTAACGTTCAAATTTGTTTTCACTAGAACTGCTATACCTGATTTTGCATAGTTATAATCCATGTTGTTGTGGTGAAAAACTTTGTATCCCGGCAAATGTAACAAATGTAGTGTTTTCTCAATGATATGCGTCTCCTGCAGTACTATGATGTTTGGTTTATGTCTTGCTACCAAAAGTTCGAGAGCATATTTGTTGTTTATGAAGCCTTGCATATTCCACTGGAGAATAGTAATGTTAAGGTCCAAAATCATAAAAGTTTATTTTTTGTTTTTGCCCTTTGAGGGCCTTTTTTGTGTGTTCCTTAATGTGTTTGGAGTAATTAACACATTAAGTTGTGGAAAATTATTGTACCTTTGTGTACAAGGTGAAATATTATCATCTGTTTTACTTGGTGGCGTGTTAAATCCTAGACCATCGTTTATATCTTGAATGATCATTTCCTCAGTGATGTCTTTATTTGTATTGGAAAGAAAGTATTCATTAAAAGATGTATCAGAATTGCTATCTTTTCCAGCACTGAAAATACTGTCATCTTCTGAAAAATCATTATTATTTTTTTCATTTGTTGTATTAGTAATATTTTGTTTTGTTTGATTTGATTTTATTATTTGAGAAACAGAATTTTGTATGTTTGATATAGATTCTTGATCCTGAGTAAGAATAGGAGTTTCATTTAATATTTCAGTGGTGTCTAATTGCATTTGTGTTGGCAGAGATGTAGAGTTGATGTTATTGTGTGATGCGTTATCTTTATCTGCATGTTTATTTCGATTTTCTGTTTGATTGGTTTTGCTGTGCGTAGGAAATACTGTTGTTGTAGGATTTTGTTTAGTTATTTTATTGTTGTTGTTGTTTGCTATTTGTGCGTATGAAAGACTTTATGCCGTTTCTTTGAATTGGTTGAAGCATATTTACTGTGGGGTTATCATTAAAAACTTTCCATGCTTCACGTGTCGTGCATTTTCTGGAAATTCTGATGTAATTAACCGACTTGTGTTTCCAGAATGTAGGGCATTCAGGGTCATATGAAGTATGGGTTTCTACTTGGCAATTGACACAGTATTTTCGATTGCATGTTTCATGTTTTTCCGTGTAACCGCATGGGTCGGTTTTCACGAATTTTGGAACCGGGATTGAATATTTTACTGCCCATTATGGATAAAATAAAATATGTTCAGAGTCTTAAAGAAATTGCCATTGATGTTCCCAAACAGAGTGCCATTACCTCGGATAATGTTACTTTAAGTATTGATGGTGTCTTATATTTGCGTATAATCGATCCATATCGAGGTAAATAGAAACAGTATAAAATAAAAAATCGGAAATGTAAACATCGTCAACACTGTAATAGTTTAGAAATCTAAGTTCTAGTAATATTAAATGATTTAAGTATGCCAGCGAGTAAATATGTATGTTAATTTTGTTTAAGCTTCATATGGTGTTGAAGATCCTGAATTTGCTATAACTCAGTTGGCACAAACTACTATGCGTTCCGAATTAGGTAAAATGTCACTAGATAAGGTGTTCCGTGAAAGAGAGTCTCTTAATGTCAGCATTGTTGATTCAATCAATAAGGCCAGTGAAGCTTGGGGTATTGCGTGTTTGCGTTATGAAATACGTGATATACGAGTAAGCATTTTTAATCATTTCTATGGTAAAATATAATACATTAATTTCGTTTTGTGCGAAAGCTTCCTTCTAGAGTACATGAAGCGATGCAAATGCAAGTGGAAGCTGAAAGACGAAAGCGTGCAGCAATTTTGGAGTCGGAAGGTCAAAGGGAAGCCGATATTAATATAGCTGAGGGTAAACGTAAATCAAGAATCTTAGCCTCAGGTAAAAACACGGGAACAATAAATCAAGTTTAAAAAAAATTAATTTCTAATACTTAATATTTATAGAGGCTGATCGTCAAGAACAAATAAACAAGGCTAGTGGTGAAGCAGCTGCCATGTTAGCCGTAGCTGATGCTAGAGCTCGTGGTTTAGTTACTTTAGCGAAATCTCTGGAAGATTTAGTAAGTTTAATTTCATAAAACTTCGCCAAGTTTTTAATATTTTAATTTTTTTTAGAATGGCAAAAATGCAGCTTCTTTAACATTAGCAGAACAGTACATTTCCGCTTTTAAGCATTTAGCTAAAACCAGTAATACTTTAATACTTCCATCGAATGCTGGTGATATTTCGTCATTAGTCACTCAAGCTTTAAGTGTATATAAAACAGTGTCATCACAAAATTTGGGTTCCACAACAACACTTTCCGGAGATGACATTCAATATAGAAGAAATGTTAGTGAAAATAAGAGCACTACGGAGAATAATGTTCGAATGAAAGTTCAATCGGCGGGCAATATATCTAAAATGGATATTGAATAATAAAAAATGTTGAAAAAATTGTTACAAAAAAGTTGTGTTTTTTTTTCAGATTCGCATACACTATAAAATCGTCATTTGTACAATTCGAATCCTTAAGGTTAAAAAAAATTGAATTTTTTTTTGGGTGAATATGAGTATTATCTTTTAATTTTATGTCTAGTGGGAGTTGCAACATTTTGTTGGAGTCGAATAATAAATTTTTGATGTAATGTGAATAAAGCATTTGAGGTTCAGAAATTTTTTAATTTTTAAGTATACAAAAAGAAAATTAACCAGTAGATATTGAAAAATCTAAATTTAAAGAAGAGTTTTTAAAACAAAAGCGATAGAAAAAATTATTGATCATTAAAATTGAATGTGGAAGAAGCAATCACAGAAATTATCCAGAAATTATTCGTGATGCAGCTAGAATTGAGACTGCAATGCCGTCAGCTTTGAAAATTTATAAATCAAACTGAAGAGCATCGATAAAAAGAGGATTTGACTAAAGCATTTTTTTTCTGAGAGCTGCATTATATATGGCCGTTTATTGCTTGTTTATTTATTTAAAAATAAATAATATTTGAATTATAGTTTAATTTATTAACAAAATTTAAAGTTTATTTTCATTACTTTTGGATTATACATAATATTCATAAATATATACATATGTATATACCTACAACTTCTAATCAAACGTCAAACTAGAAAATATATTGTGCAAAACTTGTTATATTGAAGAGTCGGAATTATGGCAACACTGTTGTTGTCTCTCACAATGCGAATGAGAGAAGAATTTCCAGAGAATTTCTCATATTACTCCTGAGGTGTCTATACCTTCGCATTCGATATAATCTCAGCTTTGACTTGATATGCGTAGTAGTGTTGTAAAAGTATTGAGTATTTGGGTATTGAGTACTCAATACCGGCTATTTTTTCCGGTACTCAATACCCAAAAATACCTACTCGATACTTTCAGGGTTGCATTTTTCAGTACAAATGTAGTTTTAGTATGAAAATACAACTATTCAGAAAAAAAATATCCATGTATTTGTGTGAAAAAAAATTAAAGCGTCTTTTGTGTATTCAAGTGTTCAACAAGTGAAATAAAAAACAAAATAATATTAAAATAAAACAAAATTTAAATACTAAATTAAAAACAATGCCGAGAAAGACAAGCATATTATGGCTTCATTATAATGAAGATGCAAGATGCAACATTTGCAAATCAATTATATCATACAAAGGCAAGTTTATTGGAATACATCGTTTTGTGTTATTTCTAATTAATTTTTTTTTATAGGTGGTGGTAGTTCTAATTTGAAAAAGCATATGGATTCAAAGCATCCATCCGTGGATTTAAAAAAAGCGGCGGAAGATGAAGGTAGCCACTGTTCTTATTCTTTTTTCGTAATTTACCACAATTTTTATTACTTTTCATTAGAATCGTCAACAATAACACAAAAAACACTGGAGGAGTGCAACATTAACGTTCATCTGTCCAAATCACGCGAAAAGGTTATAAATAAAGCTCTTGTCAAAATGATTACAGTGGACTTACGACCCCTTTCCGTGGTAGAGAATGAAGGATTTAAAACATTTGCAAAGGCATTAAATCCTTCATATGTTATGCCCTCTAGGTATATGCTTACCAGTAACCATTTAAAGGATGAATATGTGGACGGTTGTAATGAGTTAATAAAAGAACTTTCTACTGCAGAGCACATCTGTATCACAACCGATGCTTGGACCTCAGTTTCGAATGAATCCTATGTATCAATTACAGCTCATTTTATAAATAAAGAATGGAAGCTAAAGTCAAAATTTTTAAACTGTTTCCAAATGTTTAAAGATCATACCGCCCAAAATTTAAAGGATGCGATATTTGATGCCTTAAAAGGATGGGAAAAAGAAAATAAAATCTCTTGCGTAGTTTCGGACAACGCAGCAAATATTCTGGCTGCTGTAAAAATAGCTGGATGGATCAGCTTGCCATGTTTTGCCCATACCCTTCATCTTATTGTATCAGACGGGTTAAAGGACGAAAAAATTTTGAAAATTTTGGCCAAATGTAAGGCAACAGTGGAATATTTTAATCGAAGCACTAAAGCATCCAATAAATTAAAAGAAATTCAATCGCAAATGGGTAAAAAAAATTTAAAGTTAATTAATTCAACACCAACAAGGTGGAATTCAACATTAAGTATGATTGAAAAAATTATTGAAAATCGTGAGGTACTGGAAGCGACTGTAGCAATTTTACACCGTCCAATCGAATTGTTGTCTCTCGAAGAATGGGAAATTTTAAAAGAACTTTGTACGATATTACGCCCTTTTAACGAAATAACGGTAGAGATGAGTGCTGAAAAAAACACAACTATTTCCAAAATAATTATGTTAATTCGAGGCCTTCAGTCGTTTATCGTAAAAAAACAAACGGAATATAATACAGAAGAAGTTTCCAATCTTTTAAATAAATTTTTAAACAATATTAATAAACGCTTTTTTCGAGTGGAGCACAACAACATTTTTGCAATTTCCACATATTTGGACCCCCGATTTAAATCAAAAGGATTCGGGGATGCTACTGTGTTGCGGGCTAATGTTGATTAGACGAACCAATGATCAGAGGAATTTGTTTCCTAAAAGAAAATGCGATTAGTTTTTAAGTTTTCATTTTTATTTAGGGTATATTAAGTATGGTTGATGTGTGGTATGATTGGTGCAGGTGTGGATGAATGTTTGCTTGTTGGGTTGCGAGGATGGATGTATGGATGCCTGGTGACGAATGTTCTTTTGTATTGATTCCGTTTTTTTTTATTACTGGGTCTGATGTTTTTTTTAATTCTGGTGGTTTGTATATTTTTTTTGTGTTGGTATAGCTGGAAATTGTGGCGTTTAGTTTGTATTTTTTGTGTTTTTGATATTTTTAGAGTTGTGGATGTTTTAAGCTCAATGTGTAAAAGACAATATGGCGGTAAACGTAAAAGGTAGATTCACGATAGTTTATCGTAAAAGTGCTGCCAAGTTTTCTGGGGTTTATGAGTGGTAAACAGGGATGTGTGTTTAGCAAATTTCCATTCATAAATCCCAGCGAAACTTTGGGAATGAACATTCCTGCTTTTGGCGTTTGTGTTTTATATGAAGTTCGTCAGTTTTTATGTCAGTGGATTTTCTGTGCCGCGATTGGTTTAGAAAATTAGGAAAAAGATGGAGGTTTTTGCGGGAACTTTGTGTTCGTGGAAAAACCAACCATATAAATAGGAGAGATCCAGACGGCGAACGCATTATGGGCGAAGTGTTTATCAAGACAACAAATGTAACGTAAACTGTGATATTTAAACTTAAAAACGCCAGAAATTTAAAGAAGTTCAAGTGCACAGTAGAAGTGAGTTTCAAATAAATTGGTTTATTGCCTATAGGTAAAAAGGTGTCTTCGGAGTTAAATTAAATAAAGAAAAAAAAAGTGAGTGTTTGTGTCTTAACATGAGTGAAAGAAAAAAAATAAAATATTAATTGGGGAACTCGTACGTTCAAATTAGATATCCCATTGGAAGAGCGTCCAGCCGGGAGTGTTTGTTGGAAAGCAGCGGAGATATTCCAAGTCATAGGGAGAAGGTCGGTGAATGAATCTGGGTGGAACCTGATCTCCCTGGTGAAGGTTAGCTGAAAAGGAAAAGAACAAGATCTGTTAGTACAAGGTAAACGTAGATATTAATGTTTAAAAAAAAAACTTCCCGGTTGGCATTGTCCGAAGTGTAACGGGCGGTATCCTGGATATGCATCTATCAGAGAAGATATAGTTAAAGAAACAAACATTTTGCGTGAGTGATAAAAACTTCGTATATTTAAAAATTGTTTTTAACAACAAGAAAGATAAAATTTTGTATATATATAGAATTTATTATATTTGGATTTGGAAAAAAAAATAAGGGAAGATAAAGAATAATGTATAAATATCTAAAGCTGTGAATTTGAAAAAAGAAAGAATAGAAAAACGCAAAAGTCATAAAAAAAATAGGAAAAATTTGAAAATTAGTGTTTAAATTAGTATTAAGAAAATGCATTTGCTAGGGTTAAATATTATGTTAGTATAAGTTTTTTTTTAATATAGTTAAAATTAAAATTCGTGTTATGTGAGTGCCGTCATTTTTAAAAATCGTAAAGTTTAATTGTTTCGTATATATTTTCGCGGTGGTATAAAACTTGCAAAGTGTCGGTGTGAAGCGTTTTTTTTTTGTTGTGGAGACCTATTCGTCCATGTAATCGTACCCTTCCTAGTGAGCTCAGTAGGTAGGCCATTTTTATTCTGTGTGTATTGCGTGACTCAAAATGGAGTCAAGAACTTTGTAGGTTTTATTTTTTTTTTATGTGGTTGGAAATTCTTGTTGAGACCAATTAATTTTTTTTGATTTTTACTTAATTTTTTTTGTTTTTACAAATTTCGGCACAACTTTGCTTTAAGTTTTTTTTTATATATATAATACGTTTTGAATTCATGTTGTGTTAATAGAATTATAAGTGCTGAAAAGAAATTGAAATCCATTGTTTTTTTTTTTTAGTTTTGTATTTTAATAAATGATGTGAATAGTTTTAAGTCTCAAAACTATGTGTTCAGTGTAAAAGTTTTTTTTTGGTGAAGTAAGAGGATGTGGTAAGTGGTGAAACGGTTGAGTGTGTGTGTGGGTATGGGGGTCATCAAGAAAAATTTTGGAGGCAACAAGATGACCTAGGTTGGGTGGGCGATGTGGGAGACAAGTCATCTCGTCTTCCCTCTGAAGTGTTCAACGTTTTTTTTTTATAGTTTTTTTTTGTTTTTTTTTTTTTTTGTATTTTTAATTGTGCTTGTCCCTGGGCTGTAGTGGTGGGTTGGAATCCGACCCTAAGAGCCAAACTGAGCTAGCTGGCATCACCACTACAGTGCCTTTGGGGGCACGTAACAACTGCGTTAAAAAATGTTAAAGATAAAATTTCCTCAATGTATAATATCGAAAGTTCGGATGATTCATCACCTCAGAAAGACTCGCAAAACAACAACTCAATTTGGGACGATTTTGATAAAAGAAATGTTTCTAGAAGTACAACATCAAAAAGCATTATTGAGCTTAACAATTTTAGTCATGAGGCAATCATAGAAAGGAAGGATGACCCTTTAGAATGGTGGAAGATGAGGGAAACAGTATATCCAGGATTATCTAATATCGCTCGAAAGCATCTAGCCATTATTGCTACGTCTGTCCCTAGTGAGCGAGTTTTCTCGATCGCAGGACAAGTTGTCAGTGATAGGAGAAATCTTTTGAAGTCTGAAAATGTGGAAAAAATTTTATTCTTGCATTTTAACAAAGAATAATTTTATCAATTCTATTTCATAAACTATTTTAAATTATTTACTAGTACAAAAACAATTTTGTGATAAATGTACAAAAAAATGTATAAAATACATTACAACTTGACTGAATTAAAGTATTTATAATGTATTAAATACATTAAAAAAGGTTTCCATTAATTTTTAAAAACTTAGACTTGTTTTTAAATTTTATTTTTTTATAAAAAAAAAATAAATTTAATATGAATGAAACTAAAAAAATAAATTCAAATAATTTTAATTTAAAATGATATTTAATGTTTTAATAATATTTTTTTTAATAAACACATATGAATGAAACAGTTTTTTTTTTTTCAAATTTAAGCGTTTATATTTTCAAATTTAGCTTTTTTTTAGTGTTTTTTTTTTTAATAAAAAAAAAAACGTTAAAAGTATTGAGTAGTATTGAGTACTCGATTGAAAAGTATCGAGTAGTATTGAGTAGTCAAAAGTATCGACTTTTTACATTACTAATGCGTAGCAGCGCAGAGAAGTAAACCCCTTGAATAACATTTTCCATAGAATAGCATAGCATAGCGCCAGAGCCACCGTCCAACCAGTCCAGACACACACTAGCGACATCTACATTTTTCTTTGTGAATTACAGAAATTTTCATAATATTTTTACAACCACTTTCAGAGGAAACAACTATATTAATATAATATGCTGTCACCCTTATACACGTTATATATTTTTTTTATTATTTATTTCTGCTTATTCATTGTCACAAATTGAAATTTCTGTTGGCAAATTAACGCGTTCTTATTGCATTAATTGTATTATAAATTGAAATAAGTGTGTAAAATAAGATTTACATTATAACTGATATTTGCTGACAAAATAATAATGTAATTAAAGTGAGTGTGTTTAACATAACACGTTACAGTAAATAAATTTACAGAAAAATAGTATTCCAAGTAATTTCATTAAAACTCGAAATATAAATAAAATATATTGGAAATAAATAAAACTAATTTTTATTTCTCGTTTAGATAAATCTGTTGCCGATTGCGTTGAAACCTTATTTGGAGCATAGCATATGATGCTAAAGAAGCTAGTGAACCTAGTAGTACTTTTCCTGACTGTTGTTACTGTTTATGGCTCTTAGACTTCGTCAAAATCTCCACTGCTACACTACACCCAATGGTGAAGAAGCGCCGGGTTATACGAAATTTGAACAAGCTTTGAAATATAAATTCCGCGGCAGATCGTACTTGTTGCAAGCCATTATTTATGCCTCATACTCCCAATAGATTGTGTTTAGAATTCTGGGTGTTGCTGTATTGGATTATTTGATAAGGCTTTTGTATGAAGACCCTAGGCAACATTCACCTGGAGCCTTAACCGATTTGAGATCTGCTTTAGTTAACAATACCGTATTTGTGTAATTAGCTGTAAGGCATGAAAACCCCAAATATTTTAGACACATGTCTCAGGTCGTAACGAAGCTATTGATCGTTTTGTGCGTATTCATACGAAAAATGGTTATAGTATAAACGAAGAGGTTAATATTATGAAGACGTTGAAATACCAAAGGCATTAATTAGGTGATGTTTTCGAGTCTGTTGCAGGTGCGATATTTTTAGACTCGAATATGTCTTTAGATGCTGTGTAGTTGGTTTACAATAATATGATGCGTCCTGAAATTGAACAATTTAGCAATTCGGTGCCAAAATTACAAATAAGGGGACTACTTGGATAAGAACCTGAAACTGCCAAATTTATGTTATTTTTTATGCTTTAACATTTAAATTGTACATGGGATCAAATTTTTAATTTTCAGCAAACCCGAAAAATTAACTGATGGCCGACGTGTTCGTGCTACCGTACAAGTTTTTCGGTAGAAAATATCAGATTGCCAAATGTACTGCTGATAAATGTGCTTTACGTCAGTTGAAGAATTTTTTTTATATTTTAATCTATGTTGTGTAGTTAGATCGAAAAATTCAAAAAAATATATACATTTCATTATGTTAAAGTATCAAAAAAGTTTTTCAAATAATAAACCATTCTTTTGTTTTAGTTTTGAAATAAATGCCCGTAGTTTCGTTTTATTTTTGCATAGATGCAGAGATAATTAAAAATTTACATTAAATTCTAGTTTTAAATTAAAGCAATCAAAAGGAACTAATGTAGTTAGAGGTTTAATTTTAGCCATTTGTAGTTTTGGCTTTACTTTCGACTTTTTTACGCGTTTTAAGCGATCTATATATTAATTTTCATAAATTGAGCATACATTGTCATCATTTTGGGGACATCATGTTTAAAAACGTTGGAAATCTACAAATACATTTTTTATTTCATCCTTCTCTTATATATTAAAATTTGTTTAAGGATTGATGGGCTTTTGTGGAATATGTAGGTTGCGCTACCATTTCTGCTAATGGTTGGTCGTTCTCTCCTACTAAGATTTATTTGCTTTCGAGCTGTTGAAAATATAATTCACATATTTTATTAAATTAACAACATAATTCCACTCTGACCATACCGCCAATTGCACCAACTTACATTTTTTCTATTCGTATTGATTTTGTTATTGTTTACTTTTATCAAAATTAAATCCTCCATTAACTTCATTCCAAGGTGTACAAGTCCGTCTACTTACAGGAATAAAAAAGTAGAAAATTAATGCTTTATGTATGAAGCTAACGGTATAGTACCCAATGTGATGGGAATATTACCAGACAAATTACGATGAGAAGCATTACACGAACTCTACATGCAAGTCATAATCAAAAACAATAATACAATACCACAATTCAACTTGCGAAAAGTTTCGTCACCAGCAACTGCACCAATGGTTAGCTTAGCTATAGTAATTTGTTATTACTTCCTTTCGGCCCTGGGTTGAGTAGTATTGTATGCAATTGTCTTAAAACAAATTTTTACAAGCATCAGCAAAACCCTCCAACTTTTTATGTTGTTTGCGTTCCTTTTTCGATAAACTCAACAAACGTTGACGATGAGCCTCCAACTTCTTTTGTTTCAATTTATTTTCTTTCTCTGCATCTACATAAACATTTTTTTATCTTCAAAGCCCACAAACAAGTTATACATTCCAAGTTGAAATTGTTGTTTTTGGCGTTGATTAAATGATTTACGCGACGTACTTATTGTGAAAAGAGTCATGTGAAGCTTTTTATCATTGGCAAACACAAAACGGAAACAATTCTTAATATCATGTTTACTTTCATCATCCTTTCATCATCACCAGCAGCATGTTTACTTTTCGTTGTTTTTGCCTCTTTTCGATTGCAAAAATTTCGAATCTTCACCATCCAGCATGTCGGCTACATTATCCAGCATCTTCATATTGTTCATCATCGTTGTTTTGCTTCTTCCTTCTTGGCCGCCTTTTTTTGTGCCAGCAATAGTAATTTTTGCTTTCTTCCTTCGGCCCTGGCTTGAGTAGTCTTGAATGTAATTGTCTTACGTAAAACAAATCACAAGCTATGTGTTTTAATATACACCTTTTATACATATTTTTATATCAAAATAGATAATACGATATTATTAATGTTTTTTAAATGTTTATCAATAGCAAATACTCACTATTTTTTCCATTATTATTGTTTTTTATGCTTGTTACAAACATGTGTAGCTGTTCACTTGCACACATAATATTTTGTATATTTTATTTTTTAATCTCTTTCTCAAATTTGTTAGAGCAATTCTAAGAAAAAAAAGGTAAACAAAGCCATACGGTTCGTGTTTACTTTTTTGACAGCTGTCAAGTTGTCACGACTGTGTTAGGCTGTGGCCAGAGCGATGGTACTACGTTGTATCATTTCGTATGTACTGTACCAGTACCAAATGATACAACGCTATTAGCGGGTTGTAATAAATAGTATGAAATGAATTAAAACAGTTGGCATATTTTTAGGCTGATGTAATAACTGATGTGTGTTAAATTTTCTTCGATATCTATTTTTTCTTAATTTTTGTGCAATGATTTATTCATTTGTGAATTTATAGAATTTAAAGATTAAAGTATCAACACGAAACAAAAAAATAAAATAAAAAAAAAAACATAATTTCATACTAATAATTATAAAGAAATCACAAAGTGACACTATTTTTAACATAAATCACACTTAATTACGATAGTAATTGTTTTAATAAGTCTTGCAAAACTTTTTTGAGTGTTTGCGAAGATGGCTATAGTGTCTCAAATTTAATAGCTGACATCGTCAGTTAAATTTTCTAATTTTTCTTCCATATTTCTAAGATGCATTTATAATGCAATTATAGACAATTATGTCACAAATAGAACTTAATGAAATACGCAAATTGGACGAAATTCTGCGTCAATGTGAAATTTACGTATCTAAGAATAAACAAACTCCATTTTTGGAAACTCGTAAAAAGAAATTTGCTCATCAAATACTAACCTCTACTAAATTACAAAAATTCGTGGAACGTGAACTCTTCTCCTTAATGTGTACTGCTAATAAAATGAATAAGAAAAGCGTTTTTGTGTCGGACATTCTAATGAACTCAAACCTTTTGTCATATAAGGATGAAAATGGCAAATATTTCTTACGTAATAATTTTCAAAAGACACCGAACAATTTTCGAATGTATCATAATGTAATGCGCACTAATTTGGGAGATGACGACGATGAATTTATGTATAGAAGATGTACTAAAAAAGAAATTTCACAAAATTGTTTGGAAAATATAAAGAATTGTTTACATGAAAATTTAAAGCAGGGTAAAAAATATGGCTCCAATACTTATGAGGCCATACAGTATAAACGTAAACAAAGCAAACAGCAACATCAGGAGCAGCAGCAGCAAGACCATACACAACAACAACAACAACAACAACAACCAATTCAACCAACTTCGATAATACACTCACACATAACTCCTTTGACGAATTGTACGAAGAAAACTTTAAAATCCCCCGAAACTCAAGGTTGCGAAAAATGTGAAAAACAACGGCATAAAGCCGTATTCATACAGACTGGATGCGATAATATAAGTGAAAAAAGTCGTAAGATTAATAATAATAAGGAAGCCTATGCTAATAAAGATCAGAGTTTTACAAAGTCAGCTGCACAAAGTAGTTGTCATACCAGTCCCGAAGAAAAACGAAAAAACCTCAATAACAATACAAATAGTCGGTATAAATTTTCATCACAGATATTCGGTCGTAAACTCTCTTCGAAGCATGTTAGTGAACATGGTGAGGATATATTAGATAGAGAAGCTTTGTTAAGTCCAAAAATAGAAATTAAATTTCCAGACCCGGTTGAAACGGTAAGTATCAAAAAATAAAAAAAAAAAAAATATATAAATAAATTCCAATTGGCAAACTTATACAGTACATCATTGCTTAACGCAATCTCTCGATTTGGTTGCCTCAGTTGCCAAATTGATTTAATCCTCTCAAGCGCTTTGACATCAAAATTTTCGTAAATCTGAAAGTGGAGTTAATCGATTTGGCAATTGAGGCATCCATATAAAATAAAATACTTTATTTTATTAACAATAAATATTTTGAATATACAGTTACGGACAAAAAAAAAGGGCTATCTAAAATATTTGTATATGTGACTAATGACCAAAATTAAAAAAAAAAATATTTGGATTTTATTTTTTGGAGAATTTTTCTTAGGTGGTTTTTTTGTTGGTCAAATGCCATCTTTGACGATTTTCCATAATTTTTAAATCGGATTTAAACCCGAGATTGTGCAGGCCAACTCATAACATAAACTGAGTTGTTTAAAAACCACATCTTTATGAGAACAGAAATATAATTCGGGTCATCATGTTGTTGGAATTGCCATTTAATTGTAATTTTCCGTTCAGCGTAAGGGCTATAACTTCATTAAGGATGTTGAAGTAAAGATTTTTATTGATATTTTGCTTTATCCAAAATATGGGTCCAACACTATGCCACGAAAAGCACCCCACACCATTATATTGCCTCCATAATGTTTGAGTGTTTTTAACGTAAATTATTGATCCAGCTCAGATTTTTTAGGACGGTGAACCTAAGCTTTACTATCTTTGCCAATAAAATTTGTTTTGCAATCGTCTGACGAATGTATATTACGCTATTTTTATCATTTCAATCTTTGTGTGCTTTTGCAAATATGGTTTGAATTTGATGATGTCTCTTTGTTAGTAAAGGGACATTTTTTTGGATCTTCCAAACAGATTTTTTTCGACTAAGTGTAGTTCCGAGCCTGCAATGCATTATACACAAAATTCTGTATTTGGCCCAGATTTTTCATCGTTTTTATGGTAGTTCGTTCGTCATTTGAACAATGCTTGGCGCGACCCATATAATCTGTGTTTATTTTTTTTAATACATATTAAGAAATTTACAATGAATTTATAGAGATTGTACTACTTTTTTTTTGTTTTATTTTATTACTTAATTTTTAAATAATACATTACTTTGTAGTGCCTCAGCGCCATTAAGGCATTGAACTAATTTTTTAAATGTATTTTTCACTTATTTTCTCACTCAAATGTTAAAATTGCTAATAAGTTAAATGTTGACTCAATATTTTTGTCAGCACTTTTTAGTGTTTGAAAAGATGTGCCGTTATAATTTTATTAGTTAGGTGATGTCAGATTATCATTTTTGAAATACGCCACATTGGCACAAAAACATTTTTTGCTCTTCCGCATGAAAATTGACAACAAAAATAAGAAATATATAAAAAATATTAATCACCCTATTTTTTATCCTTAACTGTAAGTAATTAATGCAACACACATTATGTTAGAGGTAGAACTCGATTTTTTCTTTTTTATATGGTTCCGCACATTTTTAATAGTTTTATCTCTATAGCGACTATATTATGTTGCATTATTAAATATTATTATTAATTATTTATATTTATTATGTACATTAGGATGTTTCACCAAAACTATTTTTTGTGTATTCTTATGGTCCAAAAGATTTTTAAGAATTTTTAAAAATATATTTTATGTGCAAACATCTAAACGCGCAGGGGGGTAAATTTCTATTTCACAATACAATCACAAAAACAGCATAACATGTGAGCCGTAAGACAAAATCGGTGTGACTTCTGTTTGTATTGTGAAAAATTATGATATGTAATAACCTGTTTGAAAATGAAAAATGAAAAATAAAAAATAAAAAATTAAAAATAAAGAATTAAAAATGAAAAATTAAAAATGAAAAATAAAAAATGAAAGGGGAAAAATGAAAAATAAAAAATGAAAGAGGAAAAATGAAAAAAAAAAAAACGAAAAATAATAAATGAAAATAAATAAATAAATGAAAAACGAAAAATGAAAAATGAAAAATGAAAAATAAAAAATTAAAAATGAAAAATAAAAAATGAAAAATGATAAATGAAAAATAAAAAATTAAAAATTAAAAATTAAAAATTAAAAATTAAAAATTAAAAATTAAAAATTAAAAATTAAAAATTAAAAATTAATAATTAAAAATTAAAAAATAAAAATTAAAAATTAAAAATTAAAAATTAAAAATTAAGAATTAAAAATTAAAAACTAAAAATTAAAAATTAAAAATTTAAAATTAAAAATTAAAAATTAAAAATTAAAAATTAAAAATTAAAAATTAAAAATTAAAAATTAAAAATTAAAAATTAAAAATTAAAAATTAAAAATTAAAAATTAAAAATTAAAAATTAAAAACTAAAAATTAAAAATTAAGAATTAAAAATTAAAAATTAAAAATTAAAAATTAAAAATTAAAAATTAAAAATTAAAAATTAAAAATTAAAAATTAAAAATTAAAAATTAAAAATTAAAAATTAAAAATTAAGAATTAAATTTTAAAAATTAAAAATTAAAAATTAAAAATTAAATAATAAAAATTAAAAATTAAAAACTAAAAATTAAAAATTAAAAATTAAAAATTAAGAATTAAAAATTAAAAATTAAAAATTAAAAATTAAAAATTAAAAATTAAAAATTAAAAATTAAAAATTAAAAATTAAAAATTAAAAATTAAAAATTAAAAATTAAAAATTAGTAATTAAAAATTAAAAATTAAAAATTAAAAATTAAAAATTAAAAATTAAAAATTAAAAATTAAAAATTAAAAATTAAAAATTAAAAATTAAAAATTAAAAAATTAAAAATGAAAAATAAAAAATTAAAAAATAAAAAATAAGATATTAAAAATAAAATATTAAAAATGAAAACTAAAGAATAAAAGAAATTAAAAATTGAAAATTAAAAATTAAAAATTAAAAATTAAGAATTAAATTTTAAAAATTAAAAATTAAAAATTAAAAATTAAAAATTAAATATTAAATATTAAAAATTAAAAATTAAAAATTAAAAACTAAAAATTAAAAATTAAAAATTAAGAATTAAAAATTAAAAATTAAAAATTAAAAATTAAAAATTAAAAATTAAAAATTAAAAATTAAAATTTAAAAATTAAAAATTAAAAATTAAAAATTAAAAATTAAAAATAAAAAATTAAAAATTAAAAATTAAAAATTAAAAATTAAAAATTAAAAATTAAAAATTAAAAATTAAAAATTAAAAATTAAAAATTAAAAATTAAAAATTAAAAATTAAAAATTAAAAATTAAAAATTAAAAATTAAAAATTAAAAATTAAAAATTAAAAATTAAAAATTAAAAATTAAAAATTAAAAATTAAAAATTAAAAATTAAAAATTAAAAATTAAAAATTAAAAATTAAAAATTAAAAATTAAAAATTAAAAATTAAAGATTAAAAATTAAAAATGAAAAAATAAAAATTAAAAATTAAAAATAAAAAATTAAAAATGAAAAAATAAAAAATGAAAAATAGAAAATGAATAATAAAAAATGAAAAATAAAAAATTAAAAATGAAAAATAAAAAATTGAAATTTAAAAAATAAAAAATAAAATATTAAAAATAAAATATTAAAAATGAAAACTAAAGAATAAAAGAGGAAAAATTAAAAATAAAAAATGAAAAATGAAAATGAAAAATAAAAATGAAAAATAAAAAATTAAAAATGAAAAATAAAAAATAAAAAATGAAAAATAAGAAATGAAATAAAAAATGAAAAATAAAAAATGAAAAATTAAAAATTAAAAATAAAAAATGATAAATGAAATATAAAAAATGAAAAATGAAAAACGAAAAATTAAAAATAAAAAACGAAAAATTAAATATTAACCGGTTGAAATAATAAATAATAAAAAATATTTTTATATTAGCAGAGCCCCTGCAGTTGATTATTATAAGTAATACATAGATGACGCTTTCTGTTTGATTTTAAAAAGTGACATAAAAAATCTTTAATTACTAGATGTTTACACATTTCCCCATATGATCGGACCAACATGATTTGTTTTTTAAGTTTGGTATGGGGTTGCGAAACATATCTCTTTTTTTTATTTATTTCTCTGGTGCTCTTTTTTCATTAGCCTCCTAAAAAAAATTATGCGCGCCCTTCGATGACTTTAAAAGTAAAATTTTAGTTTTTTTCAAGTTCAAACAAACCTCAATAACCTTTCGATGCCCGTATTTTTGTTGGTCTTTTTCTCTTTCTAGGTTTTATCTTTAGGTGCTAATGTTTTACCAGAACAAAAAAATATGAGTGCTAAAACTCACCGTTGGACTATTTTACATTACTCCCCATTCAAGGCGGTCTGGGATTGGATTATTTTGATTTTGGTTATGTATACTGCAATATTTACACCATATGTAGCTGCATTTTTATTGAATGAACAAGATTATCAGAGACGTACCAATAAGTATATTAACAGTGATCCTATAGTTATTGTGGATCTTATAGGTAATTGGAGCAAAATGCAAAAAAAAGTACAAAAACAACTAGAAAATTTTAAATGTGGTGGATCAGCAAATATGCGATTGATTTTGAATTGATATTTGATAAAATTTTAAACTTTAGATTATGAGTGAAATCTGTGTCTGTACATATATTAGGTTTAATAATTTAAGAAATAGGAACCAAGAGCTACGAAAAAGAAACTCCAGTCAAAATTTTTTTTCGTATTTTTTTCGTAGTCCCAAATATTAAGATAAGTAACTAAGAAAATACTTTATTTTCATGGAAAATATGTTTTCATTTTCAGTAAATGAATTGAATTCCCTTTGGTTATAAATAATCGAGAACTGTACGAAAATAAGTTTTCGTTAAAACAGTTGCTTGTTAAAAACATAATAATCCTTGTTAAGATTCTTATTAATATTTTAATTAAATTTTGCCTATTCTTCTGATCCTTTAAATCCATATATATACTTTATGGGGTCTCTGATACCTATTTCAAAAATGTTTTAAAACACTTTCTAACTGTCAAAAGAAAATACCATTCATGACGTGACATTTTGACATTTTATGAATGGTAATTTCTTTTGACAATTAAGGCGGCACAATAACGCCCACTCGTATTGCTGTAACCTGAGGTAAGAAAGAATATTAAAATTAATAGTAAAAAAACGTTTGCTGAATTTAAACTTTTCTCAAGCCAGTTTTAGATGAAAATTTATTTAAAATACCTGTAGTGGAATTCTCGAACTTTTAATCAATAAAAATTGAGTAGTTATGTGGCCCATTTTCTAATAAACTTAGCCATTTAATCTACCGAATTTTATTATTATTAAGAATCAGTGTTGCCAAAAATTGGTAAAGAAAAATATGCTTAATTATTTTAAATGCATTTTTTTTAAATTTCAAATAAATTTGTGAAAAAATTAAAAAAAAAATAAAAAATCTTCAAATTTTTATGAAAATCGTTAAATCGGCGGCAACACTATTTAAAAAGTTAGAGAATTTCGCTCTGATTTAAAATAATTCTTTTTCATTATATCATTTGTAAAAATTATATGTATTTCAATTTTGTAGTTGATGTCACATTTATTGTTGATATATTAATAAATTTCCGTACCACTTTTGTTAATGGGCAAGATGAGGTGGTTTCCCATCCAGGACGTATAGCGGTACATTATTTGAGTGGTTGGTTTTTAATCGACTTGGTAGCCGCCATACCGTTCGATTTATTATTGGTAGGCAGCGATACGGACGAGGTAAGTTAAAAACGTTTTGAATAAAGTAGTTTTTGTTTCTTGAATATAAATTTCAAAACAGAAGCATAGTAAAGCCAGTTTTTTTTTTTTAATATCGATTGTATTCGTATTTTGATTATTTAAATTTTTTTATTCTAACATATTATTTTCTAGTTCATCATTAGCCAAATTTTGTTTTTAAAAGAGCTTATAAAAAAATTAAAGTAATCATTTAGAAGTGTTTTAAACATAATTTATAAGGGCTTATTTTTCTAGGTTTCCTTTTTTGTTTCTTTTTTTTTATTTAAATTGTTCTTGGTCCGATAAAACTTTTAGTTTTGATATTTGAAAAAAAAACAAGGAAAATCGGACACTGTCAAGCCTACGTAAGTTAAATTCCTTTTTGATTTTGTTAATTGAAAACTTTTTTTGATTGGCTTTAAACGACTTTAAGCCTTTTCATGACATTGTTAAATATTAATAACATTGAAACAAAAAGTATTTACAATTATTTAATAATGTTATTATTTTATGTCATTAAAATTGAACCCTTCTATTGTACTTATAACTTGTCTATTTATTCTCGCAGTGTTAAATCATTTTTGTTTATCCCGCCCTTATTTTGTTTCCTGTGTGTTTTTTTTTGTGGCCAGTTTAAATGCAACAATATGATGGCCTTCAACTGATCGTCAAAGAATTAGGTAGCCGGCCTTTTAATAAAATAAAAGTTCAAAAAAACTATCACCTTAACTTTACACTTAGAAAAACAAAAAATCATATGTTTAAAGCTAAGTGCAAACGTTTTGAATTTAATTTTATATGTGTTTGATGTTTCGTTGTTTTCATTTATCGTTTCTGTTTGTAGAGATAATTAAATTGTTTTTGTTGTTATCCAATAGTGTATTGTTGTTTTATTTTCTTAAGCAAAATTAATATGCTCGTACATTTATAAATGCAAAAAACACCGCACATTGTTTTCTATCCAAAAGAAGTGGTAAAATAAATTTTCCTTGGGGGGAATTTAGGCAAAGCTTTCATGGAATTTAGAACATCACTCATCTAACTGGAACGAAATTCGTTGTTCAATTCATTTTAGAGAAATTGCTTTTTATGTCACAGAGCTTTAAAATTAATTCTAATTCTAATTGAATTTTTAATTCCAAACTTCCAAAGATGCAGTGCAAAAGTTTTGTATAATTTCTGTTATTAATTGTTCAATTGTCAATTCTCAATGAATTAATATCAAATTCTTTGGTTAGCAAAACAAGGATGATAAGAAAGTTTTGGTTTGTACTATTTTCTTAATTTTTTTACTTAATTTTTCTTTTTTAAATAAATCAAACAGTTTTTCTATAAAAGTTGTCTTCTTATGAAATTGTTATCTGTTTAACTTAGAAACACATTATTGTCAGATGAAAATTACACTCTTTCTGTGGGGAAGCATATTCTTTATTTCTCTAAAAAGAGATTATTTCCGTTTAGCTCGATATATTTTCCTTTCGATACCCTTTTTATAGTAAGAACTGTCTTCTTAACTATCCATCAACCGCAGATTCCACCTCTTCATTGTTGGCAAATCTTTTAACACCGAGCCGTTCTTTCAAGTTTGGAAATAGAAAATAATCAGAGGGAGCTAAGTCTGGAGAATAAGGTGTGTGAAAAAGCAATTCGAACTTTAATTCATGGATTTTGGCCATCGCAATAGAGGATGTGGGGACTGGTGCATTGCCATTAAGAAATAACACTTTCTTTTTCGCAAAATGCTCTGTTGATTGTTTTTCTTTTTTTTTTGAAGATAATCAAAAAAATTATCCAACCCGCATCACAAAAAAAGAGACACCATAACCTTGCCTGCCGATGGAACTGCCTTTGCGATTCTCTCATTTCAGTCCACTGTTTTGAATGTTCTTTGTCTCAGGTGTGAATGGTACGAAAATTGACGCAAAAAATCGGCTTTATTGCGATGAAATAACGCCAAGTACTCTATTGAAACATCTTCACGATGCTCTTTTTGTGCAACCTTCTTGCGGACAGCTAGCTTCCTCATCTCCAAATTTTCGGTCAATATGCAATATACAGCACATTTTCATTAATGTTTCTGGCATGGCCACCTCAATTGGTCGACCACTACGGTGCACGTTTTGGCAGTTCGTATGGCCAATATTTTATAGTCGTAAACGAAGGAACAGACTTCCCCAGAGTATTGGTTGAGACCTTGCAAATTAATGTATTGAATTATATAACAGTGACCAATTTATTCCATGTTTACAAATTCACTGAGATAGTTTATTTCTGATGGCTCCAAAAATGTACTAAACAACGTGGAGCCTTGAAACGACAAACATATGTTTTATAAAGTTGTCACTTTTCACCAAAGTAGTTTTTTCAAACTACTGCCGCCATCTATATGTGAGGTTGGGTTGTTCTTTGACCGCCCAGGTATTTATCAACAAGCTTATGAATTTGCCACATGTCTTTGAAAGAAATTCCGTTCTACATATCTTTGATTTATAAAATATTTGCTCTGAGGATATTAATCCCTAGTATCAATATTTTTCCGAGTGTAAGTGAATCTGCCTTTGGGTATTTGTAGTATAATAGTATGTCAAACCGTTCTATAAATGAAACTCGAATGATAAGTTTCTTTCAGTTTAAGGCCACTTTGTATTAAATTGGGGTTCTCATGACTTTTCAAAAGAGTGAGTTTTTTTTAAAACCAACAATTGATTTTCTAATGTATTAAGTTAGGGTGTTTTATTTAACTCTTTAAAGATAAGTTTTCTTTATATAGCCAAAATACATTTTCTATTAAAGTGTAAATGAAATCTGAGTTCATTTTAATAAGATCTACAATTTGGTCGTTTTTAGAATCTCTAGCAGACTTCTAATTGTATTTCAGAAAACATTAATCGATTTTCAGAAAGTATCAATTGTATTCCAGAAAGTTTCAAATGTACTTCAGAAAACTTCAAATGTATTTCAGAAATTATTAAATGTATTTCAGAAAATATTAATTGAATTTCAGAAATACAATTTACACTTTCTGAAAATCAATTGCAGTTTTCTGAAATACAATTGAAACAGTTCATTAGTTCCTTAGTTCTACATCTGTAACATCTTCACTTTAACAAATTTATTTACCATGTTTCGGATAGAAAACACTGTGGGATATTACGAATTACATCAATTTCATAATAAATTTGGTTTAGAAATTCTTTCTTTTACAGGCATTGTCAAACGGAAATCGTGCATGTTTGTTTTTTCATGGTTTTTTTTTCATATATTTACGTTAGGCCTGGTAGTATATTTCCGATTTTACTCGTTTTTACTTGTTAGATAAATTACATCGTCAAATTTATTCACATAACAAATTTTTGTTAGTAGTAAAATAAAAAATACAACTGAAATACTAGTTTCTATTACCACTAACTTAAATTAAACCTTCAAAACTTTGTTAAACATTCAGCAAAATTTAACTATAAATACATTTTCATATGCTAGATAGACGAGGTTAAGTTGAAGAAGTCTTAAAAATTGGCCAAATTAATTTCTATTACTTTTTTTTTATTTTCTCAAAAAATGTGCATTTAATTTCTTTTCACTTTTATTTTAAAAGCAAAAAAAAAAAAAAACAAAAAAATAAATAAATAAATAATAAATAAAAATGTTATAATTCAGAATTTAATTTTAACAAAAATATTTTACAGCTTGGCTTGGATAATGAAGAGGTATTAAAAGCCAGTTTCTACTTTAAAAAAAAAACTTTAATATTCCACTATATACACGATTTATTTATTTTCAATATTTTTCTACTACTTTGCAAAGAACATACATATGCATTAATATAAATGAAAGTTTTTCTAACAAATTAGATTCGAAAACTGGTAGATCAAATTGTATCAAATTAAGTATTATTTGATGTGATGTGATTGGTTAAAGATTTGTTTGAAGAAATCAAATTTCGAGCCAAACCAAAGAAATTTCGACCGAAAAATTTTATTAAATTATTTAAAAAAATTATATTGATAAAAAGGAACAAATTTTTGATTGAATATTGTCTTCAATAAAAATATTGACGAACTAGTACTTGGTGTTTTTTTTAACTATACTATCTGCCATATTGTTACTTTTATCGAGCCATTTGCTTTTAAAAATATTTTTGTATTATAGTTTTAAAAGACTTCAAAAATTCAAATTTTGTTAACGTTCTTGCATTTTTCGGATCTAATTTGATAAAACAATTTTTAATCGGGTTTTTATTTTTTAAGAAAATTTTAGGGCATTAGGTGGTAGATTTTCGTTTGAAAAACGATCAATCTAACTAACTATACATATATTTTTAAAGTTAATAATATTGAAAGTCATCAAAATCAGAAATCTAGTAAGTATGAGCCATCTGGCCAGATCTTGTATTGTCTGTAAATACAACATGTACAACAAATAGCAATGCACCTTATCAAAAATCTTCTACAATTATTTTAAGAAACAATTTAGCACTTGTACTATATAAATGATTTGATTTTATGATTTTATGAAATACACACAATGCTTTTGGGTACA
Source organism: Cordilura impudica (assembly GCA_963682025.1). Taxonomy (NCBI): domain Eukaryota; kingdom Metazoa; phylum Arthropoda; class Insecta; order Diptera; family Scathophagidae; genus Cordilura; species Cordilura impudica. Next base: position 7,457,771 of record OY821521.1, read on the forward strand.
GATATGGACAAAAATATAAATATTTTTTTTTTTTAAATTTTGCATTTTTATAATTTTTTTATTTTTAGTTTATTTTGTATATTTTTATATAAATCTGTCTGATCGGATCATAATTACAATTACATATATTAATATTAAAATTTACGTTGAATGCGAGGCTATTGCATTGAATGTCGGCTTAATTAACAATAAACCACTTTCATCTAAATCCTTTATTGAATTTTAATTAAATTCGCACACGTGCAATTATTTATTTTCATTTATTTTTAATGACTCCAACTCTTTTCCTGGCTCAAAGTGAAAAAAAACGATGATTTATTATCAAATATAAAAAAATATTTCTCGTGTTTAATACCGTTAGTAAACACGAATTTCGTAAAATTATATAAAAAAAAATATTTACTCTCTGAGATGTGCACTTTATCAATTTTAGATAGAAATATACCGAAAGAAACTGGATTTAATAAGATACTTTTGGAACTATTGTATACTTGACGTTAAAGATATGCCATAAAACTAGGTCTTCTTTACCAGATAAAAAAAACATTAAAAAATTTGAAAAATGTTTTACTTAAATTGATTGATTAACTAAGATAATATTCAGGCTCGAGATCAAATATTTGTACTTTAGTTTAATGTTTAAAATAATATTTGAATATATAATATTTTTTATAAAATAGTTGATTCATTTCGATAACCTTTGTTTCGTAAAAAAAATAAGTGAAATTTATTCGAACAACTTCAAGGCAACAAACAATTAAAAAATATCTAAGTCCGACTATATTTTTTATGACCTGCTAAACTCGTAAATTGCAATAAAAAAATTATTTTTAAGTTTCTCTTATGTTTTTGTCTTTTTATTTTGGAATAGTTTGACTATTTCGAGTTAGAACCAATAATAAAGATACCAATATAGAGATAATAAAAAGGCCACAAATAATAGAAACATTGTTTTCAAATAAAATTGCTAATTAAAGTGCAATGGGCAGAAATATGAAAAAAATTTAAATTTCGATTTTATTCCAAGAAAGACATCTTAGAACTAAGTTCAATTATATTTCCCATAAAAAAAGGTACTTTTTCATACAACAAAATATCTTTTCTTAAAAAAGTTAATTTTCTTTAAAAAGCTAACTTAAAAAGTACATTTTCTTCAAATAGTACCTTTAAAAAAAAAAAATATTTTCTTAAAAATTAAATTTTCTTGAAAAAATTGTTTTTCTTAAAAAAGTACCTTTTCATAAAACGTACCGTTTCTTAAAAAAGTCCTTTTCTTAAAAAAATGCATTTTCTTAAAAAAGTAAATTTTCTTCAAAAAGTTAACTTAAAAAAAGCGCCTCTTCTTCAAATAGTACCTGTTAAAAAAAAAATATTTTCTTAAAAATTAAATTTTCTTGAAAAAATCGTTTTTCTTAAAAAAGTACCTTTTCATAAAACGTACCGTTTCTTAAAAAAGTACATTTTCTTACAAAAATGCATTTTCTTAAAATAGTAAATTTTCTTAATAAGTATATTATCTGAAATAAAAAAAAAAATTTTAAATAGTATCTTTTCTTAAAATAGTAAATTTTCTTAAAAAAGTGTATTATCTCAAAAAAGTGTATTTTCTTAAAAAGTACCTGTTCTTGAAAAACTAGCTTTTCTTAAAAAAGTACCTTTTCATAAAACGTACCGTTTCTAAAAAAGTACCTTTTCTTAAAAAAATGCATTTTCTTAAAATAGTAAATTTTCTTAATAAGGCACCTTTCGTAAAATAGTACATTTTCGCAATTAAATTTTCAAAAAAAGTACATTTTCTGAAATAAAAAAAATTTTTAAATAGTATCTTTTCTTAAAGTAGTAAATTTTCTTAAAAAAGTGTATTATCTCAAAAAAGTGTATTTTCTTAAAAAGTACCTGTTCTTGAAAAAGTAGCTTTTCTTGAAAAACTACCTTTTCTTAAAAAGTACCGTTTCTTAAAAAAGTTCCTTTTCTTAAAAAAGTACATTTTCTTAAAAAAGTAAATTTCCTTAAAATTACATTTTCTTAAAAAATACCCTTTCTTAAAAAAGTACAAAAAAGTAAAAAAAAAAGATTTTCTAAATAAAAGTAAAGTTTCTTAAAAAAGTTATTTTTCTTAAAGTAAAATTTTTTTTTAACAAAAGTACATATTCTTAACATTACTTAAAAAATACCTTCTATAAAAAAATCTTTTCTTGAAAAGTACATATTCTTAAAAAATTCACTTCCTTAAAAAATCCACCTTCTTAAAAAGTACATTTTCTTAAAATAGTACATTTTCCTAATTATATTTTCTTAAAAAAGTAAATTTTCTTAAAAATGTACTTTTCTTTAAAAAATGTATATTTTCTTACAAAAGTATATTTTCTTAAAATATAAATTTAAAAAAGTATATTTTCTTAAAAGAAGAACCTTTTGTGAAAAAAGTACATTTTCTTAAAAAGTAAATTATCTTAAAAAATTACAATTTCTTAAAAAACATTTAACCCTGGAAGGTTACTCTTCATTTTAGTACATTAAAGTTACTCTTCGTCGAATCGACGAACAATTTTTTTAAAAAATTTCTAGCTGAACGAGTAAAAATAAACAAAAATTTTTTAATTAGTTAAACATTTTATTAAAAAATAAAGAAAAAATAAAATATAAAAATAAAAATTCTTTTTCAGTCTTAAAATTCGATACGAATTTGTCCCCTTTTTTTGGTTTATATGATAAAGAGTAAATGAGCTTCGTCGATTCGACGAACAGTAACTGTCTAGGGTTAAAAAAAGAAATTTTCTTCAAAAGTTTATTTTCAAAAAAAAAGTACTATGAAGAGGTACCTTTTCTTATCTGGTATGTAAATAATAAAACATATATAGTATGTATATAATAATACATTACTTAATATCAATAAATTTTACTAACTGTAGTTTTTTCACCATTTGAAACAGCCCTCGGTAACTGTTTATTAAATAAATAAAAAAGCATATTTTTGTTCATATCTGTGTCTTGTCTTATAAATAGGTTATACATAATTTTAATTTATGAACAACTTTCTACGCTCAACTTTTTTTATAGTAAATTTAAATATTTATTTTCAACTTTCTAATGCGAACAAAAAAATCTCGAACTATCAAAAACTAAAAACAAATACAAATAAAATAGATAAATTGGTTCAGTTTTATTAAAGTCATCGACGTTTTTTTTTTATGAACTTTTATGCATTTGCAGGTCTTGCTATAAAAAAAAAATATTAACATTATTAAGGATAAACTAATTTTTTTAATAACATTGACAATTTGGTTCGTATACAAATAACAAATAATTAAGAATATCTAGAATAATTTTACATTGAAATTAACTTAAATTTTGAACGACTTGTGTCTGTGTCATGAAAAGATTTAGTGTCGTTGTTTTTGTTTTTAAACCTTGTTTTTGTGTATGTGTATTTAGTTTTGTTTTTGTTTTTGAATTTCTCTATAATTTATTTATAATTTAATTTTTTTTCCAGTGTTTAGATGCTTTTTAAAGATTATGAGTTTATTTTTACACACTTTTAGAAAAATATATAAATATAAAGAAACAATTTGAGCAAAAAAATTTATGTTAAGCAAATTCGTTATAATCATATAAAAAATGAAAAAATAATAGAATATAACTAATAATGGCCTCATGGCATAATAAGACATACACATCTATTTTTAGAACATTTGAAGAGCAGCATTTTAACGGTTTGAGAAAAAAATTGTTAGATGCGCTTTGAGTCTTGTCTTATATCTTATTAACGTCACCAAAATCTTAATTATCATAAAAATTTGATATAATACGTAATCAGATACAGAGATTAGGCACATCTCGAGTTATGCTATTATGCCTTGAGACCACAGATGTTTAGAATGTTAATTAAAATATATTTAAGTGTAAATAACGTGAATGTTTAATTGAGCCGTGATAATAGGTATATGTGTATGTATTTACTCGTATACATAAATAGTTTAGGATATATTTTGATATATAATAGTTGTACATACCTGTAACTAATATTTAATTTTTGATATTTTTCTTTAGACAACGACGTTAATTGGTTTGCTAAAAACTGCACGTCTATTGCGACTGGTAAGAGTTGCCCGTAAAATTGATCGTTATTCGGAATATGGGGCTGCTGTTTTGGTATTGTTAATGGCGACATTTGTTCTAATTGCCCATTGGTTGGCTTGTATATGGTAAAATGTTTTTTTTTTACAAAATTTCTAATCAACTTTAATTTATTATTTTAATAATTTATTTACAATTATATCGTGAGTATAATTTATTATTTTTTTTTTTTTTGCTTGAGAATATTCATCAATTTTTAATTCATCTAGTTCATTTGAAATTTTCATATGTAGAATTTGAAATTTAAACTCCAGAACAAACAAAATCTGCCCCTAAATCTATAATAAAAGGAAAAACTTTAATTTTCAACATGAGTTATGCAGGGTCTATTTGATAAGTCTTGTCGAAGTCGAATGTTCTTGTCTACAAAATTGTTGAAACACTTAAATTATTTCGTATTACAAATGTGTTAAAGGTACAGTGCTGATTAAAATAATAGGTTTTTTTTTTATTCTTTCGAAAATGCCGAGGCAATTAAATTTATTTTTAATTTACAATAAAAATACTAGGGTTTAAATAAAATACTTTACTTCTTGATCTTTTTATTAACGTAAAAAAAAAAATTAATTCACTTTTTTGTTGCTCAAAATAATAGACTCATAAAAAATCTTATTATACCCTATACCTGATGTGCTGATGTTTGTAACTACCAAAAATATTTAACCTAGACCCGTTTAACCGTCCGTCTGTTTTTGTGTGCATGTAAACCTTATAATCAAATTACAAATATGAATACATTTTGATGAAGTTTAGTACATAAGCTTCTATCGGCCATAAGATGAACCCTATTGAAAATCGGTCCATGTTCAGACCTACTCCCCATACAATTGACTCTTATGAGATCGACTCAAATTGCCATAATATCAAAATTATCATATAGATCTCAGTCAAATTCGGTTTTCATATGTTAATTATATCCATTTATCAGTAGTCCAAAAATAAACCCTATAGGACAATTCTTAGTCATAGCCCCCATATGAAGGTGATTCCCGCTCTTTACTTAAATCAATTAAAAAACAAAAGTATTGCACAGATTTTTCTCAAATTTGGTTTGTATAACTTTTTTTTTGAAAAAATAAGTGATCTTACCAAATATGGTCAGGATCGGTCCATTTTTCGACCTCCTATAAACTTTTTTATATACGAAGGCCAATAACAATGTCGCTCAAATTTGGTTTATGCTTATTTTCTATATCAAATTAGTTGGACCTAAGATATGGGGTTCTCAAAACTCATGGTATCGTATAGTCGGCCTAGACCGACTATAATGTTCTTACTTGTTTTTTCTTAAACTAGAAAGAAGAATTAAAACAAAACTTATTTAATTTTTTTTTTGTCCAGCACAGCTCGAATTCGGTTGTCATGATTTTATTAACTTTTGACATTTTTCAATGGGAGGAATATCTTCCCAACTGCTCTTCGCAGCTTCCCAAAGTTAATTTTTGTTAGTAAAAAGTTTTCCCTCCAAATTTTCTCTTCAGTTCAATTCAAAAGTTTCCAATCGGGTTGACTTCAGCGGATTGAGAAACCCATTCTAAAGACGACACTTCGCGTTCACTCAACCAAGACTTAACTAATGTTGACGAGTGTTTAGGATCATTGTCCTGTTGGAAGTGCAATATTGGTGGCATACGGTTTTCTGCATATGGGAGCATCACGCCATTTAAAATATCAAAGTAGATTTCCTTATTCATGATTTGAGTGAAAATGCGCCCCTAACCATGCTATTTCCTCCACCAGGTTCTACGTTTTTTTGTGTATCGATCATCTAGCTCTTACCTTTTGGTCTTCAGACATTACGTCGACTGTCAGAGCCAAATAAATTTATTTTAGTCTCATCGCTCCATAACACATTTTTTGGTATTTTTTTTTTTATCAAATTAAATGCCAGCTCTCTTGTTCTTAGTACTTAATAATGAAACCTTCCGGCAACTCTTACTGGCAACTTGAGTTTTAATAATCTTCGACAAACTGACTGAGCACTAATTCTGCAGAAATTGATTTTGATGATATAAATGGGTTCTTTTTGGCCAATAATGCTATACGGGAATCAGCAGTTGACGAGGTCTACCCCGTGTTTCTATGTTTTTCCACTTTAAAAGATTTCTGATGCAATGTTCGGAACTTCCAAGTGCTGTGGCAATGAAACCCAGAGTTTTTGCTTCATTTCTTAGATTTTTTAGCAACTCGGCGTGCCTCAATAGTGCATAGTGTTTATTTCGGCCCATCTTTAACAAAACTTTGTGAATAAATGTAGTTGTCTTTTTTAAATAAATATTGGTTTACTTACTTTTACTTTAATTATTCAGAACACACAATTAATGTATTGGAATATATTCCTAAAACTGTTCAAAAACGCCTTTTATTTTGAACAATTACAATTACACTATATTTTCATTTTGAACACCTGCACTTAAAACATGAATAATAAATTCCACAAAACAGCAATCATTATTAGAGAAAACATTAACAAAACTAACGGTAACATTTGATCATAAGAGAAAAAATTTCAATTGGTACATTTTAAGTATAAACATTTTCTCTTAGCATTCGTCTATTATATTGATCAGCACTGTACATAAGAGTATAAGTATCAGATCAAATAGCGTCTGAAAACATATGTATGTACGTACCTGTGATTTCTTATGATTTTTTCGCTACATCCAGAGATTCAGATTCATTGTGGTCACCGAATTTATTGCCAAACGAACTGGAATGAAATCGGAATGATTACGATTACAATTTTGTTGTTTTAATAGAAAATATTTTATAACAATAATTAAAATATGTTTCTGTTGATACAATAGAAAATAAAGTTGGCGGTTTGCGAATTGTTTTTCTATGTGTACGTGGTGGTCCCAGAACAACACGACCTGACAAAGAAAACACAAGAAATTTGAGAAAAATTTTCTTTATTTCTTAACATAACGTCCTTTTTGCTCGATAGCTTTGATACCCTGTTTATAATAAGAACTGTCTAGCTCCTTAAAAATAGCCATCAACCGCAGACACCAACCATCTCTTCATTGTTGGTAAAGCTTTTACCACCGAGCCATTTTTATTTTGGTGAATAAGGTGCGTGGTGAAGCAATTCGAACTTTAATTCATGGATTTTGGCCATCGCAATAGTGGATGTCTGAACTCTTGCATTGTCTTGATGAAACAACACTTTTTTTCTCGCAAAATGCAGCCTTTTTCCTTACTTTCATCACTTAAACGCTCAATAACTTAGCAGAGTTGATTGGTTTCCCTTTTTGAAGATAATCAAAAACAAAATTCTCCCATTTCAATGCACTGTTTTTGGCTGATCATCTGTTTCGGTGTCCTGTGGCGGACCTACGTCTCATCCATGGTTACGAATCGACGCAAAAACTCGGCTTTATTGAGATGAAACATCGCTAAACGCTTTATTTTGTAACATCTTAACGATGGTGTTTTTCTTCTATTGTGAGCAAACCCGACACCCATCCTTCAGGTAGCTTTCTCAACTAGAAATTTTCGGTCCATATGCGATGAAATGACATGTCTATTATTGGAACTTAACACATATGTTTTATAAGGTTGCCACTTTTTACCAATGTAATTTTTTTCAAAGTTCAAAGGTAAAGACAAAACTGATTTGTTGTGGCCACAGAATTCGTTCCTAATCTTATTATACTCTGACAGTAACAAATAGTTTTGATTATCACATCCGAAATTTGAGTTTCACATTTAAAATACTGTTCCCTCATTCTAATTTCTGTTATGATAATCGAGTATTTCAACTGTTCCAAAAAGATCCGTTGAAAAATAAAAAACGGTAAATGATAGTAAGCATTCTGTAAGAAAAATCTCAAATACTTTCGATTCTTTTTCAAGACTTATTGAACAGCCTTCGTATATTAAGTTTAATTAAATAGAATCAAGTTAAACCGATTAGTTTAGCTTGATTCAGGGCATAGATTTAATTTCAATGTTTATGGAAAATATGTATGTAAATGATGAATATGTTGTATATTTTTCCACTTTGGAGCACATATATGGTGAAAATTTTCGTCAAATTAATAAGCTTAGATTTTTTAAAATGTTTAATTAAAAAATCTAAACAAAATCAGATTTGGACCACAAAATTTTCGTTTAAAAAAAATAATTTGAGATCAGTTTTTGACGAGTTTACCAATACTAACATTTATTTTTTTTGGACAATTACAAAATTTGATGTATAGTACCGACTAGTTTTCGTTTTTTTTTTCAAAGCCAAATTTGAAATCGGTTCCGATTAAAATTAATTTTTGTTATTTCCGATTTTATCGAATTTGTTAAAGAGTCCCAAAGCAAAGACATCGATCGCTATTGACAAATTTATTTTTTTAGGTATGCCATTGGCAATGCTGAACGTTTAATGTTATCAAAAAATATAGGCTGGTTACATACTTTGGGAAATGATATTCACGAACCATATTTAGAAAATAAGACCGGTGGTCCTTCTATCAAGGTAAAAAAAAAAACAAAAACAAAAAGACGAGAGAATTGAGCGTTTAGTGTTGATGGCAAGAGAATTGATTGACATAAAATTTGAATTTTTACAGTCCCGGTATATAACCGCGCTATATTTTACATTTACATCCTTAACCTCGGTGGGATTCGGTAATGTGGCTCCAAATACAGATGCAGAGAAAATTTTTACAATATGTGTTATGTTGGTGGGATGTAAGTTAACTTGTTTTAGTAACTTTATTGTAACCGCATACAAATCAATATCAATCAGCCTTTATTGAATATACTAATTTCAGCTTTAATGTATGCTAGTATTTTCGGTAATGTTTCGGCCATTATACAACGATTGTATTCGGGTACAGCCCGCTATCATACACAAATGTTAAGAGTGCGAGAGTTTATAAGATTTCATCAGGTATTACAAAATTAATATTTTTATTTACAACAACAACCAATCTAACAATCAATCAATCAATCACATGATTATAACAAAATTGCAAAAATAAAGTATTGTTAATATTGATGAAATTGGCTCCTAATTTTGTTCTAATCATGATTCAATTGTGCATGTGGAAATATCGTATGCTTTCTTTTTCATAATAAAAAATAAAAATACATTCTATAGATACCCAACCCTTTAAGACAACGTTTAGAAGAATATTTCCAACATGCCTGGACATACACCAATGGCATAGATATGAATTCGGTTTTAAAGGGTTTCCCGGAATGCCTGCAAGCTGATATTTGCTTGCACTTAAATCGTAAATTATTACAAAACTGTCCCGCATTTTCGGGTGCTAGTCCTGGTTGTCTGAGGTATTTTTCAAAAAAAAAAAAAAATATTTTTCTCTTTATGTATCAAATATTTATGGAAAAAATATCTGCTCTTTCTCTCTATCTGTTTCTTGAATTTTAGAGCTTTATCTTTAAAATTCAAAACTACTCATGCGCCTCCTGGTGATGTGTTAGTACACAAAGGTGATGTTTTGACGTCATTATTTTTTATAGCAAGAGGATCTATAGAAATTCAAAGGGAAAATACAACCATAGTTATATTGGGTAAGTATAGGTAGTTTCAAAAAGGATTAAAAAATTTTTTTTTAAATACAGTATGAATTTCACGTTGTAAGCACGCCAGCTAAAGTACCAATTTATGGCTTTAAGTGTGTAAAATATGAAATTTGGCCCTCCCCGCCCCAAAAAAAAAAATTTAATAAAATATACTCCTTTAAAATATAATTTAAAATTCAAAATGTATTTATGTACGGAGTGAGATCGAAAAATCATAGCACACGTTTTTCCTCTTCACTTTTTTCGCAACCATTATTTCAATATTTTTTCAAAAAATACAGTCTGTCAAGAAAGTGTTTTGACAAAAAAAAAAAATATTTTTAGACTTTATTTATAAAAAATCACTTTTTTTTTTGTTTTTGTTTTTAACATGTTTTTTAATTAAATTAAATTAATTAATTGACTAACGGACTACAAGAAAAAAAATATTAAAAGCAAAAACATAAAAGCAAAAACGAAATATACTTCAATATTATAGAAAGTATTTTTACATATGATAAAACTGCATACAAGTATAACAATATATATGGGGCGTGTCATGTCAAGTGACTCAAATTTTGAATCCGATGTCTTCCGATCGGGATGAAATTTGCACCAAGAATAGTTCTATTGGATAACAGTTTAGGCACAATTTTTCAACAAGATCGGTCAAGAACTCTCTGAGTTAGAGGGGGGGTCAAAATTTTACATTTTGGCCAAACAGGTGTTTTTTCACATCCTTGTAACTTTTCAACTATTGTTCTTAGCAAAATTTGTTCCAAATAGTTTAGATAGCTATTTCTTCAATCTTTCGAAAAAAAAAATTAAAAAAAAAAACAACAAAAATTTGTTCACTTTTTTTTGCTAAATCAAAAATTTTTTTGATTATTTTTTCAAAAAAGGCCCTTTTATTGCTCAAAAGAAAGCTTAGGTTTTTCTCTTAAGAGCTTTTTGGTCGCTTAGTGGGATGCGAGTGGGAACATCAACATAAATGTTTTGTAGTTCAAGACAACGGTTTTTAAATTTTTAGCATATGCACTAATTTGAATTTTTTCCTATTAATATGTAAGTGTTATTAAAACCTTAAAAATATGGCATATACTGAGAAACTACACAAATTAATCTTTCCGACGGTATGTAACATACCTAACTCAAATTTCATACCTTGGATACTGTAATACCCGCAATATGTTAAACTCAGGAAAAAAATCACTTTTTTTCTAAAGAAATGTTGAAAAATTATTTTTTTTATTTATTTGTAATAATAATTAAATTAATATATAATAATAATAAATAATAAAAAGATAAATAATTTAATTAAATTTAATCTTAATCACATTAGATCCATTTATATCACAACTATTTTTTTAATTAATTTATTGTAGCTGATGAAGTATTTAAGTTTTGTAAATTTTTAAATACCCAGTTTTTCATCCGCATTGTCTCCCTATGAGGCAGTACCCAGTGATAACAGCAACTACTGTTGAAATCTCCCCACGGGGGAGTGATAGTAGCGCGCTAGTGCGCTTATGATTTAGAGCCGGCCAGATCTGTCTCGTGATCCTGCACGTTGATCCATTAGCCCATCTGTTGTCGGTTATGCCGGCGGTGTGAAGCCGAAGTTCCAGCTTGCAAGATTCCAGGGGTATACCAACACATTCCAAGTCCGCTGGAACCCGTAAGGTAGTGCCCTGTCTTGCCAACTCGTCAGCTTTACAGTTTCCTGGTATATTCCTGTGCCCTGGGACCCATAAGAGTCTGATGTCGAACTGCTTGGCCATCTCATTTAAAGACGTGGTTCTTGTTTTCAGGAACATTGATTCCAAGGATTTTACCGCGGCCTGACTATCAGAGTAGATGTTGACTGCGGTTGTAGACAGAATATTCCGACCCAACCAGTCAGCAACTTCCTTTATTGCCAGTACCTCTGCCTGATAAACACTGCACAGGTCTGGCAACCTGCGAGCCAGATTTAGTCCAAGCTCCTTTGAATAGACTCCGAAACCAACTTGACCACACAATTTCGATCCGTCAGTATAGAAATTTATCGGACGCCTGCTACCTGGAATCCTCCCTGACCAGGATTCCATGGTCGGTATCAGAGTTTTGTAGTGTCGTTCGAATACACTCCTCGGAGTAGTGTAATCCACGTTCAATGGTAAGTTTCTGTTATTAAGGATCACTCCATGACCACAATTATGACCACGCCATTGTATTGTGCTTCTTAGTCTAATGGCCGATGAGGCCGCCGACTGCTTTCCTAATATGTCCAACGGTATTAGGTGTAAGAGGATGTTCAAGGCATCCGTAGGTGTAGTACGAAGTGCACCAGTGATACACATGGAAGCCATTCTCTGTAATTGTAATTGCTTGGTCGTTATTGAAGTGGAATGCTTGTGTGGCGTCCTGAGGAACGTATTTATAGTTTTCTGCGAAATCATATAATAACGAATTTACCTTACTTCAAATGTATCTTCATATCCTTGAAGAATGACCATTGCTCTTCGACTAAAAAGTCATGAGTTCTCAAGTTTAGCAATCCTGTACACATTTCTTCCACAAAATCATCCACATTTAAAATGATTGTTTTCAATGTACATCTGTCAGTCTGAATCCAAGATTCAAATTTGACCTTCTCTATATATTCTCGATCAAGAGTTGATTAAATTCTCTTTGATGAATGTGGTTTCCGGGCAATTTGAACATTCACCTAAGTGGTAAGAAGTTGTTGCATTAAGACACATAGTCAATTAAAGGCAATCACGGTAATCGTGTAAATCTTCTGGGGAATCATCTGTTAAGAACTTTAAGATGATTTCTTTCAAGATCTGTTTAATCAGCAGCTGAACCTAGTAACGTCAATAAAAGATTGGCAAAACGCAGCAAATAAAAACGATAAATAAGCTGGATGAAAGACTGGGTAATTAAAAATTTACAGGATTTAAATACTTCATCAGCAACAATAATTTTTTTTGTGAAAGATTGAAGAAATAGCTATCTAAACTATTTGGGACAAATTTTGCTAAGAACAATAGGTGAAAAGTTATATGGCTGAGAAAAAATACCTGTTTGGCCAAAATTTCATTAGAAAGATCTTGACCGATATTGTTGAAAAATTGTATCTAAACTACTATCCAATAGAACTAACCTTGGTGCAAGTTTCATCCCGATCGGAAGACATCGGTTTCAAAAGTTGGGTCACTTGAGACGTGCCATATATGTATATAATACTTTGCAGCCTTTTTTCATTGACCTTATTAATTTTTAAATTCAGCTCTTTGCGATTTTTTGATTCATTTTTACCACATTTTTCTTTAAATAGGCCCATACATTTTCTATGGTGTTTAAGTCTGGGCTCTGTGCAGGAGATCCGAAGCATTGCTGCAATTGAACAGAAGCCACATTCTCACCATGTGCTCCCTATGCTTGAGTTGTTATCTTGATAAAATTTACATGTTGGTTTTTTGTGTCTAGTAAACCCAATTTTTTTTGTACTGTTTATCAAGTGACTTCGCAAAATATTCTAATATATTTGCGCATCCATGGTGTTCTCTATAAAAACCAAATCTTTAACCCACTGATTGAAATACATCCCCATACCATTACTGAAAGTTTTCCGAATTTTAACAGTAGGAATAATTTTCGAATTTTCCAATGCTCTTACCGACTACCGCCACACTCTATTGGGCCCATCATTGTAACAAAACTTCATTTTCAGAATATGACATCGTCCCAGTAATCAATGTGCAATCATGGCAAACCATAATCGATTTTCAAAATTTTGTGCCGACAGTGGTGAGTTTTTCGAGCAACTCTTGATAAGTACTTGTTCTTCATAATGGCCTGCCTTATTGTTTCATGAGAAACAACAACCCCACACACTTCTTTGAGTTCCCTCGCAAGAGATCTAGTCGAAATATGTGGGTTTTGATCCACTATTCACAACAATACACGCTTTGTTCTATCAGCTCATTTTTGGCGCAATTTAATATATTATAAATAGTTTGGCTTGACAAGGAAAATAATTCAGACTTCTCTTGAACACTTTTCCCGATGTTGTGGTTGTAGTAAACCAACTAAATCACATCAAACGTAGTTCTTTTACCAGGCATAACAAAATTTTCATTAATTACCATACACAAGTGACTTGTTTATTGAGAAAGGTAAACACGTTTGATCTGATATGTAATTAATAACGGTAAATGTATGAAGTCAAAAAAAAAATTTTTTTTCCGTTGCTAAACACTTTCTTGGCAGACTGTATGTCAGTAATTATGTTTAATGACAAACCTATTCAATTGTTGTTAGTTTTATTAAAATGAGTGACAAATAAAAGTATGTGATAAAATGATTAAATATTTTCAACAAAATCCAACTAGCTCCTACAAAAAGTTGGCCAAAGTATCAAAGGTTTGCCGACAAACTGTTTCCAATGTTATCAGAAAGTATCAGGAGAATTTGACCGTTGATAGAAAACCGCGTTCGGTAAAAAAGGTTCACATGATGTTTGTAAGGTCACTAAAATAGGAAACAATTCAACAAATCTCCCAACACATCCGGTAGAAAAGCCGCCCGGTTGGTTTGAAAAAATTTGAAGGTCAAAAACATAGCACGGAAATTGGAATAATGTTCCATAACAACATGCTCCTGGTGCAGAATGGACGACGACACGTATGTACTGGTAGATTCGCAGCTTTCGGGTCAAAATTTGAATATTTCTGATGCACGAAGATAAGTTAAGGATCCAAAAGCAGACGAAATTTCCAAAAGAGCTAGTTCTTTGTTGCAAGGTACTATACAACCAGCGAAATTTATATTAAGGAGTGTTTGAAAAGGAGACTACTTTCCTTCAAAAGCCTACACAATGTATCCACATATTTTTGGCCCGATTTGGCATTCTGTCATGGTAAGAAAGACCTTGATTGGTACAGGGACAATAACGTAGTTTTTGTACTAAGGGAGGCAAATCAGTGCTTAAGCCAGTGGAGATATATATAGGGTTCTTCTGAGAAGGTGTCCCAAAATGTGTAAAACGGACTACCTATTCCCAAAAAGTGTCAGAAACTACTATAAAATCCTTAACGGAAGGTTTTCCGGAAAAGGTCCATAAGTTCATAACTAGTGATTTTCTTGGAAGTTTTGATATAATTTCAATTAAATAAAAAAATCTATGTTCTAGGTTCAATCGTTTCCTTATTATAACATTTTATGTGTGTTAATATTTTTCCGATCTCACTCTTAAATTTTTTTTAATAAATTTAAATTTTTTAAAATTTATTTTCAAGATTGTCCAAAAACTTCTAATTGTCTTAATATTGAATTAGACTTAATTCTAACATGCTTATTTTTATTACCAAACTACAAACATTTTGACCAAAGTAAATCCCTCAGACAGGGATAATGAATATGAATTATAAATAGTGTCCCAAGCCCATTTTTAAATGATTTTATTTAACTATTTTTGTCTGTTTGTTTGAGACGGTTTTTTTGTTACAGAATTTTCATCCACTAGCTGGAGCTCTGAAACTTTCAGAATTTACCAAAAGTTTCTAAATGCTTTGATAATTTTTTCTCTCGGTTAACTAAAAACGTTTGTTGAGGCGGATTTTTATACCTTCCACCATACCAATGTGCAGAGGGTATATATTAGTTTGTGATTCCATTTGTAAATTAAAAAATTAATTTGTGACCCCATAAAGTATAAATCTGTGGTTTTCTAGAATAACCGCGTATGTCATAAAATCAAAATGTTCAGGAGAGCCAAAAAACCTTATATTTGAAATTATGGGCTCGATATAAAGTTTTTAAGACTTTTTATTTAACAGTCCTGTAGATATGGGCAATAAATACTTTATAAAAAATTTTGAGTCAAAAATCTTAATAGGAATATATCCTAGAGAAGGACGAAAAAAACAATATATAAATTACACTTAAAGTGTGTGCAGATAAAGCAATTTATGTCGACATATGTCGTATTCTTTGAAAAAGAAAACTACCAGCGCAACTACAGACGTAGTTGTTGTTGCTTGAAAAATTGATTTTTTTTTTCGTCAACAGAAAGTTAACGGGACTTAGGGTGAGAATATAACAACGTATCAAGAATAATAGTGACAAAAATTAACAGAAATAAACAAACAAGTTTTTACAAGTGGTTATAAACTGAAAACTAATCCAAAATTATTTAGCATTTTTTTCATTAACAACAACGTATGTTGCTATGTGTCGTTTTCGGAGAAAATAATTTGTCAGCGATCAAACGTAGGTTGACATACGTCGTCAGTGCTGCAAATTTATTTAATAAACATTTAAGTTACGTCGTTATTTAAAGAAAAAACTCAGAAATTCTCAATATTAAAAAAAAAATTAAACACAATTAAAGAACGTTAAAAATTATTATATTTGGCATCGTTAACTCAAAACTGACAAAAATGGACATACGCGATTATTCCAGAAAACCACAGATATAATCTTGATCATTATAAAAACTCTAGTCGATATAGCGATGTTCATCTGTCCGTCTGTCAGTCTGTCTGTTAAAATAACGCTCATTCAAAAAATATACCATTTACATGGGTAAACCTAGGATAATATTGTTTATCATATTTTCGAGCAGGTTGGTATTTAAAATGAGAGAAATCAGGCGTCATTGTGCGCAGATATGGCTTAATATATAAAGACACCTCTAAAATATGCTACAAATTCACTGTGTTTGTTACAATAATTTAGTGTTAATTTTATCAAATTGGTCACTTTTCCAAAAATTTTATTTATATTTTTTATAAATAGTTGAATAAGTTCAGATGTTAATGTAAACGTAAAACCCTGGTATCCCTTGGTATCCCTTGCATAGGCGAATTTAACATTCTTGCCAGTTATCTGGTCAGGGTATAACTAACTACTTTTTATTATACCGATCGATTCAGAATCACTTTCTGATTCGATTTAGCGATGTCCGTCCATACGTCCGCCTGTCGCGAATATATTTTGATGAAACTTGCCGTATAAGCTTCTATTGGCTAAAGGACGAACGCTATTGAATTTGGTGAAAAACATTGCAATTTAGACCTAGTCCCCATACAAATGACTCCTATTAGATCAACTTAAATTGCCATAAGATCCAAGTATAGATCACGGTCAAATTGGGTTTGTATGTATATTCTACATCCATTAATCAGTAATCCCAAAATAAACCCTACAATTCTTAGTCATAACCACCGTATAAAGCTGCTTTCCGATCTGTACTCAAACCTATCAAAAACAAAAATATTGCTCAGATTTTTTTGTATATGTTTCTATATGTATATAAGTGACCTTACCAAATATAGTCAGGATCGGTTCATTTTTCGACGTAGTAAATATAGCATCCGATATGAACTTTTTCATATTCGCAGACAAAAAAAATTAATAACAATGTCACTCAAATTTGGTTTATGCTTAGTTTCTATATCTAATTAGTTGGACCTAGGACTAGACCGATTATTATATTCTTATTTGGTATAATTGAATTTTACCATCTTCCCGACTAGGTAGCAATTTGAAACCTTTCGCATTTATGTAAAGTGAATGACCACAAATTATTAAATTATGTATTTATTTATTTCTTTTGCTGTTGACCTGAAACAAATATCTTCAAAAAAATTTTTGAAGATATTTATACAATCTTGGAATGCATTTAAACAATTTGGAACTAAAATTATATAATTTTAAAAATATATTCGAAAAATTTTTAATAATAAAAAAAAACACTTTTGAATATGGTGGAGATGGACCTAAAATTTTTCATATAGGTTTACATGGCTTATCTGATAAAAAAAATATTTAAATTCGAAGCTCATCGAAGGCTAACCAAAAATTGTTTAAAAATAAACGCTGTACTTTTAACTTGTATATGGATTTATAGTACAAATATTGTTAATATATCGATATTTTTAGCAGCAATTTGCTGAAAATATCGCTAAGAATTTTTCAAGGATTTATATACCTATTGAAGATCCTGATAATTTCGAATACTATAATTGTTTAATGGTACATTTCTGGAGCGATCACACACGAAGTTGTTATCGCTAAAATGAAACAGCAACCTTAATTTTTTTTTAACTTAGTATTTGACTCACATATCTAGCGTAAATATTTATCAAAAATTATTCTTTTAGATTTGCACCCATCATCCCATAAATAATTCATAAACAAAAAATACCTAATTACATACTCGTTCATTATGGTATGATTTGCGTTTTGGAATATTAAAAAAAAAAAAAAATATGGTTTATATTTTTATCTTATCTTTTATTTAAATGTAACTTTTTATTTTAGCCCTATAGAAGAACCGAAAGTCGTTCTGTGTTATCTTTCAAAAGACGCATCGCATCCAACGAGGTCAATGTCATCATTTACGCTTCATAATATTGTAGAAAAAAAAATTTGCCTTTTCTGTGATGGTCCAATTCAAGTGTACGAGTAGTTACACAATAAGTGTAGAGTTTTGTAAATTATTCATTCCGAATTGGAGGTCACGCGATCATAGTTGCATGTTAAATATAAATATTTATTTGAACCACTGCAACGAGTACTTGTTTTGTTTTAGTGTTGCCCCGATTTTTCAAAAAAATAATTCGTCACTAAAGTCATTCGAAATTTGAGAAAAACAAATAACTACTTTCTGAAAAAACCGATGCAAGCCAATAATATAATGAAAGAATTTTGAATTCCATATTCTGCAATTACCCAAATTCATAGGCGACCACAGAGCTTAAGTTAAAAAGTTTCCAGAATTGTTTGTAGCTGAAATTCACATATGTATGTTCTAAAATTCTGAATTCTTCTTTTATCAATCGGAATTAGCTGATTGCTGAATAGACTTTAGGGCCAGGTTAAATTAAAATTGCATATATAGAAAGTATACAGTGAGTTACAATACAATGGAAACTTTTAACAAAATATATTTTTAACGATTTGTACGACCATAAAAACTCTTTTATTAATTTAAAAATTTGTATATTTTATTTATGTAAAAAAGAAAAAAAACATTAACATAAAATAGCTTAACGTCAGAAAAAAATAACAAAATTTAAAAGTATTAATTTTTATGCTGTTGACAAAACATTGGAAACCTTTTCTATATAATAATTGAAAACTTTCCCTCTATTTTGATGGGTATCAATTATCTTTTATTACTGCTTCACAATGCCAAAGAATGGAGTCAGTTAAATTGTAGATGAATTTTTTTTGCAACTCTGAATTTCCTGCCTCTATGAGTTCTGTCTTGTTTGTTTAATTTCGTGTCCGTATTTTTCGTACTACAATTTCCCAAAGATTTTCTATGGGATTGAGATCTGCTGATTGTCTGGTCATTCCAAAACACTATGTCACCCGCAAATGGAGATATTACGCCATTTGGAATTTGCCTATATCCAATTCCAGTGATAGTATCTTTTACTACATGAATTAGACCCATTCTTTGGCCCGAAAAGCAACCTCATACCATAATACTGCCACCGCTAAACTTAACAGATTTATTTATATTAGCAGATTCCAGCGCTCGAAATTCGACTGCAATTTCTAGGCAGCATTATTTTTAAGCTTAGCCAATTCACAAACCAACACTTATTGTGAATGAAGATAAACCCATTAAGAAACACATTAACAAATTTAATAAAACACATATAGCATATGTATAATTGTATGTATGTGTTAGTAGCAACTTTAAATGTAATTTACTCAAAATAAAGGAAAAAATTTAAAAATCTGAAAGTCTGCAAAACGGCTAATAATATACGATTGATCAAAATCGGGATAAAACGGTAGAGCAAAACATCGGTAACAAGAAATCGCTTAGCTTATTAATATTATAGATCTTTTGGGTCTAGTCTTTTCCCTTTGGTCATCTCACAATCGTTCTTCCATCAGCCTCTTAAAGAGAACAGTATTCTAATTCCGCCTTTTCTAGTTCATGTGTTCTTTAGCAAAAATTGTGCGAGCGCGACGATTTTTCTATGATATGGTTTCTTCACAGGACGACCAAGATTGCTCATCAGGAAATAGTTATAGCACATATTTTTAGTTTCAGATTGTTAATGACTTTTGTGGGTAGCAATTATGGACATTTTTTAAACTTTCTTGATATTAAATAATCCTCTCTTTGACTCGTTTTACGGTATTTCTTTCACGACATTTCTTGATAATTTTTGAAATTATGGATTTATTCACAGAATATTTTTTTTTTAATTTAAATAAGATAAAAAGATTTAAAAATGCAAATGTATTTATAAAATTGTTGAAAGAAAACGTCAGATATATAAATATTTAAATAACGGTTAAAATTTTATAAAAATTCTTGCATACCATCTGGTACAGAAGCTTAAAAGTTTCCATTGTTTTGCCATTACTAAAAAAATACTTTTATTTCGTTTATATATTTTTTATTTTTTTTTTTAATTGTATTTTTTGTAACAAATTTGTTATCTTTCGAATTTTGTAAAAGTTTCTAATGTATTGTCACTCACTTTATGTTTTCAATTTCTGATAATTTCTTCAAGATCTGGTCTTTATCTTTTTCATAGAAAAAAAATTTAAAAATTAATATGTTTTGGCTCCAAATCTTATATCTGTGGTCACAAGCGATAACCGCCTAAGTCGACTTAAGAACGATTTGAGTTATGTATGCTATCGTATTCTACTAACAATGCTCTATATTTACGTGAAATCCCCATCTAACGCTGTTATTTAAAAAGTTATTAATGAAAACATACTGACCTAAGTCGTAATAAAGCCCCATTACATTTATATAAACAGTTATTTTTCTCGAAAGAATGATTTTCGCCGATATCAGTTATGTATGCGATCATATTCTACTAAAATATCTTCATATTTACGTGAAATCCCCATTTCTCTAACACTGTTATTTAAAAAGATATTAGTACAAATATTCTGACCTAAGTCGTAATGACGCCCCATTACATTTATATAAAAAGCTATTTATCTCGAAAGCATGACTTTCGAGTTAGGCGGTTATTGCTTGTGACCACAGATATGTAGGTTCTATATCTATTCAATTTATCGTGGTTCTAATAGTTCGTAGTTAGATTGAGATACAAGAGAACCTAATACATACATGTCACAATGGGCAATATTACGTTCGGTTGTTTATGCTCACGGTTGGATAAACTTTTTGAGAGACGAAACAGAGAACACTGAGGTTCCTATCATTGGCCACATTTAAGATAGGTTTCTTTAAGGTTTATCGTACAGAAAGACAACAGCATTTAAGCGAGAGTAATAAATCCATGGCTCGTACATTCACACAAGATGATATTATTTTGAAGTGGTATCGTTGATTCGCTATCTACACAGGCATTTTACGATCTAAGCTGCACATCAAATGGACTTGTCTTTCTTCCTGGTTTTTCATCGAAACTGAAGCTCAAATTCAGTGTTTCAGGAACAATAAGAATTTCATGAAATCAAAAATGTTCGGCCCAAGCTGCATTATGAAAAAGTCGAAAAGATTGCAACCAAAATTTTAGCAATTTTTTTAAACGTGCTTATGTCATGAATAAATACTGTAATTTAGGGTTATAACTTTCTTTAAAATATGTCAGAACATGAACATTATTATCTAAAAAAAAAAGTTATATCCCTTTTTTAAATATAAACACACGAAAACAGATTCGTTCTGGTTACCACATTTATTGCCAACCGAATTGCGATGACGTTAATAACCGAATTTTGAGTTAAATGCAATTAAAATTTCAGTGTCAGTAAATATTATATCAGAATAAAAAATGGCTAGTTAATATAAAATTTCTGTTGATACAACCAAAAATTCCATTATTAAACTTTAAAACAATTTGGTTGGCTAATTTTTTTTTTCTGTGTGTATAAATATGTTTTGGGGGTAATTTCATGGATTTGTATGTAAATTACCTAACTTTGATTTTTGCTATAAAGTATAAGCGGTGACTGTTAAATTATATCGATTATTTCGACAACTTGTATACTTTATGGCAAAAATGTTACCACCGACTCACAATCATTATAATGTTCTTATAAAATTATATTAAATATTATTTATAGGTAAAGACGATATATTTGGTGAAAATCCTTGTATTTATCCAAACATTGGCAAATCAAATGCAAATGTACGTGCCTTAACCTATTGTGACTTGCATAAAATTCATCGTGATGATCTTTTGGATGTTTTACATTTATATCCAGAGTTTTTCGACAGTTTTGTCAATAATTTAGAGATCACTTATGTTATGAGAGATGTAAGCTTGTGTCTTAAAAAAAAAAAAAAAAAAAAAATCATTATACAATACATATACGAATTGAGCTAAATTTTTAAATATTTTAGGAATATACATCTGGCGTAGATGTTAAACATAAATATTTACGCGTTAAAACTATGGATAAAGAACGCAGTACAAGTGATATGAACTCTATAAGAATGTAAGTTTTTGTTTTGCTACATTTATTAATTGAAGGTCTCTTTTTTTATTGCTTTATATATTATTCATAAAATAATTTATAAAATTTTTGTTTTTGTAGTGTGGGCCTTCAATTTAAGTCCAATACCAAGTCATTCGTGCAGAACGCTGCACAAAAAGAAACACCCGATGTTAACTTTTATGTGGGCAAAGATAGTAATAATTATAAATATGGTGTAGCCAAAAGTGGTGAGTACTCGTAGTTGAGTTTCTTGTTTATTTCTTAAATCTTGTTCTCATTCTATCTATTTTTTTTCCAGATTATTTTTAATTGAGGTGATATGTTAAAATTTATACAAATACTACATAGCCTAAGCATATTATTTTACGCGGTTCAATGCTAAATATTACTTAAAAATGTCTAATTAAAATGAGAAAATTTTAACTCCGGCAAGTATGAGAGGACAATAGCTTAACATATATTACATTGTTTGAACTTTACAATACCCGAATTTTAAATATCGATTATAGAAGAGCATATATATAAAAGAATTACAATAAATCAAAGTTTTTCTTTTTTCAACACTTTATCTTTTTATCATTAATAATAAATTCTTATCATTAATAATAAAAATTTATTATAAAACAAGTTTTTTGGCTAATTTTTTTATAGATGACTAGCAACTGTGATTGAGAGAAGGTGGAACAAGTAAGAACAACCTTTAAATTGGTGAAAGCATTAGCTTTGTATAATTTCTATTGTTAAAAATAAATTTAAATTTGGCATGGCATATTTCCTTAACTCACACTCTTCTATTGTAAACCCGCCCATTTATTCCGCTATGCATTACTTGAGTCCTAATCAGAGATCATAAATGAATCAAATTTTAAATATAAGTGAGCAGAGTAGCAATAAATATGAATGCGACATCGAAATCATACTCACACCATCCCAAATCTGTATGATTCATAATTCAAATCAATTTGATTTATAATTTTGGGTAAATACTTATAATATTTACAATTGATTCAAATCATCCATGTACAATTATATATGTACATGTATATTTATACACACGCACAACCCCACAATGAGTATTTAAATGGGCGTTCGAATCTATACACATTGCGTAAAAGAGAGTCTAAATTAACAACATCATAAATGTTGTTAAGTATGAGTATCATGAGTACCTAAAATTTTAAAGTGGATATGAGGTTTGACAACATTTCAATAAGCATGAACGCGTATAAGAACAAAAAATGATGAGTCATGCAGATCTCTGCTCCGAAACAACATTTTCAGTTGGTTATTTGGCAATTTAATAATTGCTAACTAAATGTAAGTTTCTTTTTTTTTCCTAGCTTTAGGATTCCTCTGAAACATTGTTTGTTTTGAAATTACGGAAATTGTTCTTAGTATGCTACTTGAATGTTAAATTACGGATATGTGCAACAAAAAGTAGAACTATCGGTGCAACAGCTCTAAAAACACAAAAATAAAATGACGCATGGTCAACTGTTTCAGATTTGGTATTACACATACCATAAATCCAGAAAGAGATGTGCCTAGACACGAGTTTCCATACGTCTTCGAAATTCGCTGCAGCCATGCCTGAAAAAAAAATTCCTTAAAGAACTGTTACACGTCTTCAGGATTCTGGACTGAGAAGGCCAGGAAGAATACATAGCACTCAGAATACAACAATAGCTCCTTAACATCCATCTAGTTCCTTCAAATAGCCATCAACAGTAGACTCCACCTTATCATTGTTGGCAAATCTTTTACTACCGAGTCATTTTTTCAAGTTTGTAAATAGAAAATAATCCGAGCAGCTAAATCTGCCGAATAAGGTGCGCGGTGAAGTAATTCGAACTTAGCTAATACCCACCGTTGATTGTTTTTCCGTTTTGGAGATCATCAAAAGTATCCCTTGCGCATATTAAAAAGCAGACTCCATAACCTTGCATGCAGATGGAACTGTGTTCGCCTTCTTTGGACACGATTCTCCCATATCAGTCCACTGGTTTAACTGTTTCTTTATCTCAGGTGTAAAGCGGTGAAAACATGTCTTGTACATGGTTACGAACCTAGAATTCGGCTTTATTGCGCTGTTTTTGTTCGATTGTGAGCACACGCGGCACTAATCTTGCGTACAGTTCCTCATCTCCAATGTGTAGCACTTTTTGAGATGCCTATCATTTCAGCTAGCTTACGCATCTTCAACCGACGATCATCTAATGCCATTTTGTGGATCTTTTTAACTGTTATTGGGGTGGCCGTCTCAATTGGTCGGTGTTTATCTTGCCAGTTCGTACAACCTCGTTTAAACTATGCCACCCAATATTTTATAATCGCAGAGTAGAATCAAGCTCGGCTTTAATATTGAAAGTATTTAATTACTTAACGGTGATCAACTCTTTCTATATTTACAAATTCACTGAGATCGTTTACTTTTGAAAAATGCTAAACAACGTTGCCACTTTTCACAATAATATTTTTTTCACACTGTTGCCGTTATCTATATGTCAGGTTGGGTTATTTTGGGAACGCCATCAAAACAGCAGAAAGTTATACGCTGTGGTCGGACGAATCAAAGTTCGAGATGCATTATGTTCTTTTCGGAAAAAGGTGCTTAATGGGAATAGTAACGACATGTTTTAGCAATGTTTCTTTTTAAGTTTTACTAGAGGACCCCTGCTGCTCCGCAGCATTATATTATATTATATTAATTTTTATAATATAATACCAAAATTTGCCAAGAGAAGTTAACGTACAGTAATGCCAAAATATGCCAAGAGATAACGTACAGTAAAAGTAAAGTTGATTCTCCACGCATAACTTTCCTCAAACCCAACGAATTTAAGCAGTTAATAGCTCAAAAGAAGGAGCTTGAACCACTGAGTGTTCTTAGACCTATGTCAATAGCCTACGTTAATTAGAACTCTAGTTATAGAGGTTTGAGAGAAGAAAAATATTGAAAAAAATCTTGAATGCAAAGTTTATTCATAAATTTTTTTAATATATAAGATTAGATCTTTGCACAGCATGGTACCTAAAGTCAAACGGCTGGTGGTGTGAAAGAAATATCAATTTGCGAAGGTTGGATGAAAGGTATGAAAGCTAATTTAACCTTTTAACCTTTTGGCAAACATAGTCAACAGACTTCAATCCAATAGAGTATTTGAATAAGACAACAATATTAGTATAATGTCACGAGCAAGCTTAACAAGAACATTTCGTGGCGAGTGTGTTAAAATTCTGGAAGATACATACATTACTGAAATTAGTTTCAAACATCCGAGATAGATAGAATATATTTAAACACTGTAAATTCTTTAATACACATTAAATATGGAATAAAGATTAAAAATGTCTGTTGTATTAATTATAAAATTCCATTAAATGTTTCTATTACAATTAATTCTCTTTAAACCAGGGACTGAAACAATGAAAAAAGCGGATCGGGTTCGGGTTAATCAAAATAAAAAAATTAAGGTTCGGGTTCTGTTCAGGGTTCGGGTTCAGGAAATTTATTTATTTTTCAAAGAAGTTTACGTTAAATTTTATAATTAATATTTTTCAAATTTTCTTTTTTTTAATTTGTTCTTTGTGGCGAAAAAATGAATTTCAAGGCTGAAAAGTACCTCTCGACGCTTATTTACGTAGCAGGTACTGCGAATATAATAATGTCGATACCGTTTCACGTTGCTCCCAAAATAGTAGAATGTTTTTTTCTTTTCCCAGTCTGGGATATTTTTCATATATTTCAATTTAATTTTTAACTAAGTTACCAATCGAAGTGGTGACATTTACATTTGAAGAATTTGATTTAGAAAATCTATCCCAATTTTTTAGAAGTTGTTCGAGCATCATTTTCTAAAGAAAAACATTTTCAACATCTTCCGGATTTAACATTAACTTAAATCTCCTATCTAGATATACTGCTGCAATCAAAAGTGGATTATTAATAAAATGGTTTTCTCCCTTTATCTATCTATATACATATATAAAATGGAATGTGTGTTTGTTTATTTGTTTGTTTATTTGTACCTTATAGGAGACCAAACCTCTGGACCGATCTTCCTGAAATTTTCACAGCATTTAACTGGGACTCTGGCATGATTAATAGGGTACTTTTTCGACCACGCCCACTTTTACGCCCACTTTTTTAAAATTATGTAATTTATCCCATATAGTTTTTAACAGATTTAGTTCAAATTGTATACACATTATACTCCAGGCGAGGTAGAAATAAACATTCCTTACGCCACGCTCCCTTTCACGCCCCTTTTCACACCAAATTTTGTTTGAAAGTTTTAAACTTTTTGTTCACTGTACAAATTTGTTCCTTCCAACGGATTTTTTTTTATTTGGTAGTATATTGCTCTTAATACTGTTAACGTCGCCATATAACTATGAACTACGCCCACTTCACCGCCCCCTTTTTTTAATTCAGATACTTACTTATACCACTAACAATGTTTGCTATACAAAATACTTTTTTTGTAATATGTATTTACTTAAAGTTTTATACACTTTTTATCTACAGGTAAGGTAGCCATACATTTTTTATTACCAAATCCCCTTTTTCGCCCCATTTTACCTTAAATTATAATTAATCTGCTTCCAATCTATCTATATATATAAAAATGAACGTGTGTTTGTTTGTGCTTTATAGGAGGCCAAACCCCTGAACCGATCTTCCTGAAATTTTTACAGCGTGTTACTGTGGCTCTGGAAGGAATAATAGGCTATATAAATTTTTGATTGGACAAAGGGGCGGTGCCACGCCAATATAACCAAAAATTTGAAATCGTCATATCTCGTGAATTTTTTGACCTACGGCGGTCATTTTGGTACATATGGTATTGGCATGAATAGAAATACATACCAGAAGAAAAGTGGGCGGGACCACGCCCCTTTTTAGAAAAAAAATCGTAAAATCTTCTAAACTACTGGAAGGATCGTCATGAAATTTTCACGGAAGGATATTTTTGCGAAATAATAAGTCCTTAACTATATAAAATTGTTAGTGGGCAAAGGGGCGTGGTCCCGCCCATATAACCCAAAATTTAGAATCGTCATATCTCGGCCATTTGTTAACCTACGGCGATGATATTTGGTATATATCGTATTGAAATTAATAGAAATAGTACTACAAGAAAACTGGGCGGGACCACGCACTTTTTAGAAAAATTAAAATCCATAATAACTTCTATTAAGCCCTTGACTATATAAAGTTGCTAGTGCAATAATTAATTCTAAATTAAATAAATAATATTTTGTTAATGTATAAATATTTTTTTTTTATTTTATTTTATTTTATAACGATGAGGGGTAGCAAAGCACACCGGGTTCAGCTAGTAATATTTAAATATAATTCCTTTGATAATGATTTTGTTTTGTAAACTTTTGTTAGCTCAAATTTAAAACTAATCCATATTCGCCTAAATCCTCTGTTTTTCTTGTAGTTTCAAGGTTAATATTTTAACAGGTGCAAAAGCTTCTATGAATTCTTCTCAAATATTCAAAATACTATCATTCATAATTAATTCAGTATCCATTAATTCCAAAGAAAAATTTCTATATTCCAATAAGGCTTGAACCATGTCATAACAGGAATTCCATCTAGTTTGACAGTCTAGTACGGCTTTTTAAAGTTTAGCTTCTTAGCTAAAAAAGAAATATTTGGTGTTCGCAATTTTTACAAATAGCTCTGCATTGATCAAGTATTTTCTTAACCAAAAGATTAGATATAGAGTCGAGTACTGCCAATTGTTAACTATGAGCAACACATCTGAAATGAATAATATTTGGGTGTGAATGTGCTAATGTTTCTGCTCCTTCCAGTTCAATATTAGAAAGCACATTTGATTCATCTGCGTCAAATTCATCTTCCATGTCAAAGTTTCTATATTCGTCTTTTAATGTAATTGAATATACTTGCTGCAATTTGATGTTGTAACACTCAAAAACTCTAATGATATGATTTTTTATGTCCAAAGTTCGTATTTTTATTTTTCCGTCAAAAATATGTTGAATATTTATCTCTACAATACATCGACCAGGACAGAATCAATTGAAATAAGTTTTTTGATATTCCACATTTAATTTTGTTTCTTATGTCCCTTGATATTCTGATCGAATATTTCTTTCATGCCAGAATCTTCAAAGATTGTAAAAGGACGGCCATTAACGGTTACTAATTTTACGCATGAATCAATGAAACTTTTTATTACATGGTTTCATCTTGATAACATTTAAATACTGTTCAAGTGATCTGACTGAATTTAGATGTTGATGTTTTTGGGGTACTCTTTTGCGCTTTTTGCTTGAAAAAAGTTGACATCGCTGAATACTGCCCATCTCATGTTGCTATGCCTTAAGATGCAGGGCTGTGGAGTCATAAAAAAAAAAATTCCAACTCCACCTCCGACTCTTTCTGCTGAAATTTTTAAAATCCAACTCCGACTTCTACTCCAAATCTTACTCCGATGCTAAATGTATATAATTATACAGTTCGTAATTGATATCAATGAATCAATATAACATTTATTTTTGGAAATATTTCATTTATCTATATTAATAGGCTAGGTGATTTCTTGTGATCGATGTTTTGTTCTACCGTTTTATCCCGATTTTGGCCAAACGTATATTTTTTGAAAGGTAATTCTTTTTAGCCGTTTTGTAGATTTACATATTTTTAAATTTTTTCCTTTATTTTGAGTAAATTGCATTTAAAGTTGCTACTAACACATACATAAAATTATACAATGCTATGTGTGTGTTTATTAAATTTTTTAATGTATTTGTAATAAAAATGAGTTTTTTTTGTGTTGATTTGCGAATTGGCTATAATTGATTAGCATATCTTTAGGGTCTTTATTTAATGAAAAAATAAAATTTCCTAGAAATTGCGATCGAATTTCGAGGGCTGGAATCTGCTAGTTTTCATTAATTCTTTTAATGATAAACAAAATACTATAAGATCGGAAACTTAAAATAACAAAACTTCAAATGGCAAATCTAAGATAAAAAAAATAACTCTGCGTTTGTCTTTAGAAATAGGATAGCCTCAATAATATCTGGCTTCATTGATGCTCTCAAATCGGATCTGATGATTCTGAGTGCAGTACATAATAATTCTTTGGAAACGCGGTGATCAGAGCAGCACCCTGCATAATGTCAGGGTACCTTGGGATTGCATCTTTTTTGCTAAATTTTAAGAACGTTCTAATTTCTGCCTGTTAAAAGTCTATTTTAATTGTGTTTTTAGTGACTGTTGGATTTGAAAAGATAGACAGTGTTAAATATTGGATTTTAGTATGTAAAGCCACATGTCAAAACAATCAAATGATAATTGCTGCAATATACAGATCACCCACTTATGGAGAGTCAGAGTTTCTCAAAAATTTTGAAGAGGTAATAGAAGAAATCAGTGATTATAATTGCAATAGTTTAATAACGGGAGATTTCAATATAGACTGGTCCAAAAATTCGCAATGTAAGAATCAATTGGAATACATACTAAATGACAATGGTCTCAGACAATTGGTCAGTGAATATACAAGAGTCACAAAAAGTTCAAGTACCATAATTGACTTTGTAATAACAAATAACTATGATATATCAGTACATAATAGCAATACAAATAAAATATCGGATCACGAAATGATAAATATTTTAATTATGAGTGAAAGAAATGATCATACCACAATAGAAAATAAAGAAGTTGAAATTTTTAAGTACAACAAAGAGACATTTAACACCGAGTTAAGTAAAAATATGGCATATAATGAAAATAAAAACATTAACGAAAATGTAGTTCTATTTGATAATAGTTTTAAAGAAATTATAAAAAAATTTACTAATAAGAAAATTATACAAGAAAAAAACAATGTAAATCGGTGGTTTAGTAATGAAGTACGTGTAATGAAGAAGGATAAAATAATTAAATATCAAAGAGCAAAATTAAAAAAAACAAATCAGGCATGGACCAATTACGAAACGGCAAGAAATATACATATATAAAGTAAAAACCGAAAACGAAAAAAATAAAAAGCAAAAGCAAATGTGGAGAGAGATCAAAGACTTAGTATTAATTAAAAAACAACATAACGAAATCAAAAATGTGATATTCAACCAAGTAGAATATAAAGATAGTATAGAAATCGCTAACCAATTCAATAATTACTTTGTAGACAGTATTAAATTTATAAGAGACTCAATTGAAAACGTGCAATATGAAAACAAATAACTGTAACTTTAGAACTTATGAATATAATTATACAAATAAAAAATAAAACAGACTGTGATAAAATATGCAATAAAATCATTCTTGATAACTGGAACATAACTGGAAAAACATTATTAAAAATTATAAATAAATCATTAGAGACAGGGGAATTTCCTGACAACTGGAAAAAAAAAGTACGATAACGCCAATTGAAAAAGTACCAAAAACAAATAAATGCGAAGAATACCGACCGATAAATACATTGAAAACATGTGAAAAAATCTTGGAAAAGGTTGTGAAGAAGCAATTAGAAAAATATATTTAAAATAATTCAATATTGTCAAAGTATCAATCTGGATTTCGTAAAAAATACTCATGCGAAACGACTGTGAACTATGTCATAAGTAAATGGAAAAATATAGAAAAAACAAAAAAAAGTGATGGAAATATTTCTCGATTTTAAACGAGCCTTTGAAACAATAGACAGACAAATAATGTTGAAAAAACTATATATGTATGAAATACAAGGCAGAGAATTAAACTGGTTTGAGTCATATTTGAAAAATAGAAATCAAATAACAAAGGTTAATAATGTAATATCGGATGAAATCGAAAATGATTTCGGTGTACCTCAATGATCTTCTATTTATTATATATATTAATGATATGCCAAAGGTATTAGACAGAAGTGAAATGGTCCTATACGCAAATGATACGTTAATATACACAGAAGGAGACGATGATGAAAGCTGTAGAAGAAATATGTACCACGACATCAATAAAATTAACACTTGGTTAAACATGAATAAATTAAAACTTAACGAAAGTAAAACAAAAATAATTGAAATAAATATGAATACTGAAGCAATATTTAAAATTAACGATAAAATAATAGAAAAGGTAGAACACATAAAATATCTCGGTTTTATAATAGATAAAGAATTAAAGTTTAAAGAACATATAGACTATACATATAAGAAAATCGGTAAAAAAAAACCGATTTTTTAAAAGAATAAGAAACAAAATATCAAAAACAACTGCAATAAATATTTATAACACGATAATTAAACCACATTTTAAATATAGATCGACGATAATTTATACATGCTGCAATGATAGTCAGATAGAAAGAATGCAAAATCTCCAAAACAAAGCAATGAGGGTTATTCTTAAATGCAATCGATATACACACATCATCGAAATGCTTAGAGAACTAAAATGGACGAATATTAATCAAAGACTGAAATACAATACTTTAATTTTCATTAAAAAGATGAAACAAGGTGATGCCCCAGAATATCTCTGCGATCAAATAAAATGAGTTGGAGATGTACAACCGTATGGATTAAGGAATGCTGAAGATTTTCGAATCCAAGGAGTCACGACAACACACATGAAGAAATCTCTTTCTACAAGGGCTTCAAACTATTTAATGAGTTACCAAATAATATGAAACTTGAAAGAAATTACAATGTATTTAGAAAAAAATTTACAAATTTTGTAAGATTCCATGTATTTATGTAGAGCTTATAACAAATGAATTAAGAATTGATGTAATATTTATTTGTGAATATATTCAAAGTATTTTTAATACTAAAAAAAAAAAAAAAATAAAAAAAAATTTCTGTGTGTCCGCTACATTATACTAAATTTAAGCGACGACTGCTCCTGCTCGTCTAAATTTTTTTCAAAATCATCATGTGTCTATAAGTATTTTTTTTAAATTTTTATTAAATAAAAATTTTTAATTATATTAAATAGTTATTTGGAGCTCAAATTAATTATTTGTATGCTCACATGAAACTTAAACTCCACTTTGACTTTCAGTTTTCAATGTAATTATTTGTTTTTGAATATAATATAATATCAACTATTTTATTGCTTACAACACAACAAATCAATTTTAATTTTATGCTGAATATTGTTCAAATTCAATTAACTTAACCACAAACCTTAAAAGCGCCACAAACATCTATTTTCAACTTGATCAATAACCAAGTATAAGTTCTGCTAATACAATTTAAATTCCTGCCCGCACTACTAAATAAAATACCAAAATAATTTAAATTATGAGACACTTTTATATTTTTTAATTTACGAGTAAGTACTGGAAAGATCTTAAATAAAATAATATTAAAATCTACTTATTCATACGTCGCCAATTTTGAAGAATTCTTTTTTGGCATACATATATTTTAAAAATTATTTAAATTTTTCATGCACGTACAATAACGAATAATTTTGGAGATTGCTTAACAATTCGCATTACCCCACCCGTAATAAATTTTAATTAAATTTTGACTTTAGAACATTAGATTGCTTACCAGTGCTGCATATTTAGCTTTTCCCACTGGATTAAATTGTAATATGTTGGTCTTAAGTTGTCGTTTTTCAAGTGTAATGACTATTATCTATGTTTTATTACAAATAAAGAAACCAATATTATTAATAATACCATTTAACTTGTTAGATCTTGACAATTTCTAAAATAACGATTATTTTTCTAATGAATAAAACTATTATCAAAATAAGTAATTAATAGTAATAACAAATATACAGACAGCGATATTCACATAAACTCATATTCAGTTAGCCAGTCAGTCATTCGCCCATATGTACATATATAAAAAAAACACGGTAACAATCTCAATAATTGTTTCATATAAATAAAAATATATGTATAGATACCTTGAAATTGGAAAATAAATGTAGTTTACATATACAGAATATAGAATAAATTTAGCTGGGATTTTTTTTTGCCCATATGTTTTTGCTCTTCTTGTTCTTCATCCAACATACCAAATAAAATAACTCTCGAAAAGAGAAAAATACCCCTATTTTTTATTATTTTAAAATTAAGTTGTTGTTGCTGTTGTTTTGGTTCTTTAGTAGCGCTTTTTTAAGACGCGGGTAAGGAATACACCTATCCCTTGAACAATTCAAACTCCTCTACGAGAATAAACGGAGATGTCGAGTCCAGATCGCAATCAGATAAGTTCATCTGAAATGAGTCCACAGATACCAGTAAATACTTCTCAATTTGGGGAATAGAAACCTTTTACAACAATTATTAGATCGATCGTTTAAGAACTAACAACAAAGAGATTCCCCACATTAATTTCATACAACCGCAACCGACGTGTTATTTAAGGGCTGAGTGTACTTACATTCGCATGGTTAGTGGATGGATAATGGATACATTTGGGAATCGCGCTCTCTTTGTCTAGACTACACACTATACTCGATACGACACAATACTCACTACACTACCATGTGCAGAATTCCAAAATGAAACACAATAAACACGTACGTATAGTGGCACCGCCGTTTGTCATTGTTGTCGTGTCGTCGTTGTATCGTCTCGTATTGAATCGAATGTGTAGATTAAAAGTGAGTGTGTGTTGTACGTACATTAATAATAATAAGAATAATCGTAATAATAATAATAATAATAATAATAATTCTTTTGAACATTTTCTGGGAAGAATTTAAAGTTGTTTCAACATTTTTATTAATTTTAATGAATGAACTCTGCAACAATTTAATTGAAGATGCAATTAAGACAAACACATAAAAGAACCGCCTGGATATTATTAAGAAATGTTGTATTGTCTCATTTTTTTTTTTTTTAAATTAATTTGAAAATAATTAATGAATAAGTATGTGTATCACAATAATTTAAAGTGTTTGTTGAAGAGGCAACTTATTAAAAAAAAAAGAAACAAAATATAAGTACATATATAATAATTTATAAGTAATACTATTAAAATATAAAAAGAATAGAATAAACATTGGTGTGTTTTAATTGCTTGTTCATACATGCTCTTATTTCCAAAATATATACACAAATAATGGTGTCGACAATGTGCGATTTTTTTTGCCGGTTGAAAGAAAAAAAAAAAGAAATAAACAAAAAGACGCATTAGAAATATGAGTGTTTTTCTAAATAGCACAGTGGAGCAAGATACAGCACTGCTGACCTTTATCATGTTGCTAGACTTTTACAATTTTGTGAAGAGTGTTGTGAGATATTAAGCAAAAACCTTAAGCAGGCTTTTCAGCCTCAAAATGATCAAATCTCAGCCGTACTGGGCAATAGAGCTAGAAAAAAGTATAAACGAAAACCAGTTTTAGATTAGATGAAATTTGAACATGATATACCATGAATGTCGAAAAAATTCCATGTTCCAATCTATACTGAAGTCAATAATGGACATTGAAAATAAGCATGAACCAAATTTGAGTGTAATTGTTATGAATTTGTTGCCTACAGATATGAAAAAGTTCATATCGGTTATTGATGTGTAAACATCTATACGCGCAGGGGGGTAAATTTCTATTTCACAATACAATCACAAAAACAGCGTAACTCATATCGGTGTGAGCTGAAGCAGATAACGCTGTGTGACTTATGATTGTATTGGTGAAAAAATTATGATATAAAATTGTTTTTTTATGCCACTTTTTTAAAAGCGTCATCTATGTATCACTTATATACGTTTATATTAGGATATTTTTAACGTTTCACAGCAAAGGGTTGTTGAATTAGCTGAAACAGTTTTTGCTATAAGTGATACATAGATGACGCTTTCTGTTTGAGTTTAAAAAATGACATAAAAAATCATTAATTACTAGATGTTTACACATCTTCCCTGTGATCGGACTCACATGATTTTTTTTTGATATGGGGATTAGATTGCACAAGTAAGAGTGTTAAATTCATACCCTCCAGCCGTGTTCTAAATACAATATTATAACCATGGCTGTCAACTCTAAGCGACAAGAAAGGCTAGATGCCAAATTATAATGGCTAGATTTTTTACAATTCAAAATTAATAAGATAATTACAAAAATTTTAGGTATTTTCAAGCAATTATCAAATGAATTTAGACACATACAATTAAATTTTTGCTTGTTTGTTTACTAGCGATGCATACACATTTTTTTTTTTGCTTGTTGTTGTGTTTTTCTTGTTCATGTAAATGTTCACATGTAGAACAAGCATATCTGATAATTATTTATATGTACATGTTCTGTTCGTATAAACATTTTTCACTATTTGGAGTTTTTTATAAGAAATTTTATCACGAAATTTTCGCACGGCATTCATCACATAGCCAACTGCTGCAGATTATGACGAATATTTTAAGAGCCAACCACTATTGCAGATAGGAGAATGTTTTCATTAGACAGACAGACGCTCATCGCCAGATCGACTTCACCTTTTATAAGAATCAAGAATATATGTAGTTAATGGGGTCTCGGGAATTTATTTCGATGAGTTATAAACGGATTGAGAAACTGAGATTTATCCTCTCCATAGTGGTGTGTAGGGTCTACAAATTGAGTGATCACGATCATACATAGTAAGATCACTTTTATTTCAAAAACCACAAATACTAAACAAATTTGAGTAAATTCAATGCTGGGCATAGCTTTATATTGGGACTATGATTAAAAATGATCCTACAGGGTTTGTTTTGAAACTATTTGATATTGGCAAATTTTTTCAAGAGATATGTATACGATAATCCTGATTTCAAGGTAATTTAAGATTTACTCGTAAGAGTTATTTGTATAGTTGAATAGTTGAATTATAAGATTTATCGGATATCGATATATCGCTACATTATTCTGAGTCGAAGGTGAGTCTAGGACTAGCAATAGGTCTAGGTAATTTTTATAGCAAAAACTTTTTACCCTAACCTTAAGGTGGTATATGTTACACAAATTTCTGAATTTTTATTATAATAACAATAGTTTTACGCGAAATATTAAAGAAAATATTGCTTTGATTTGCCTATTATACCTTCCACACCACAGAGTGTATATATTAGTTTGTCATTCCGTTTGTAACGAATCGAAAAACTAATTTTCGAACCAATACTGTGCATATATTCGTGATTCTTATAACAACTATCGATATAGCGATGTCTGTCCGTCCGTCTGTCCGTCTGTCAGTTGAAATCAGTTTCATTTAGAAAATAAACCATCTACCTAGATAAATTTAGCATAATATTGTTTGTGATTATTTCGAGCAGGTTGGTATTTAAAATAGGGTAAATCCGACATCATTGTGCCGAGATAGAACCTAAAATATGGAGGCACCTCAAAAAATGCTAAAAATTGACTGTGTTTGTTGTAATAATTTAGTATTAAATTTTGCAAATAGTTTACTTTTTAAAATAGTAATGTAAACGAAAAATGCGGGTGGAGAGTATCAAAAATATGGCATAACTGAATTTAGTACTCTTGTTATTAAATAATTTCTTAATTTCACTTAAACATAATTAAAACTCTCAAAACTCTTATGATAAGTGTCCAAATATATAAAATCAAATCTTCATAAATTCAAATTTCAAACGGTTTGAACCGCTTAAAAAAACGCGTTTAAACTTACTGATTTGTAAAAAACTCTAATATATAATTTTGTATAATTATAATAAACTGAGTATTTAATAAGTCAATTCGCGATGATTCTTCTTCGAAGACATTTCAAAAAACTTCTTCGTTCCATTAAAAGATTAATTTTTAAACCCTCCACACCACTGTTCAGTGGGTATATATCAGTTTGTCATTCTGTTTGTAACGCATCAAAAAACTCCAGTCGATATAGCGATGCCCGTCTGTCCGTCTGTCTTTCTGTCTGTTAAAATCACACTCATTCACAAAAGAAACCATCATTGTTCGCAATATGTCCTAATATATGGAGACATCTCTAAAATATGCTACAAATTCAGTGAATTTGTTCCAATAATTTAGTATTAAGTTTATCGAATTGTTTACATTTCTTAACATTTTATTTATATTTGTTATAAATAGTGCAATAAGTTCAGATATTAATGTAAACGTAAATGGTAGATGATGGAGGGTATCAAAGATTCGGCATAGCCGAATTTAACACTCTTACTTGCTTTTAACGACGAGTATCACCAGAAATTGTTTACATATTTTGTAATGGTCAAGATCATCATAATTAAATTCAACAGCCCATGTATGGCTAAAAATATTTAATTTCTAGAGAGTTTAAAAATCGTACTGTTTCGACACTGTTTTTTTTTTATATGTATACATACGTACGATTATATACGTATGTTATTGTTTTGTTTTTGATTTTTCGATTTGTTAATTTTTTTATACAAACGGGTCTGATCATTATGATGGACATACAATGATTTCTGTCCAATGACCATAATTTGTTCTTCGGCTGCTTGTGTCTTTCATTTCTGTATGTATGCGTGTCTGTCCGAATGTCCCACTGATTGGTGTCTTCTTCTTTAAAGTGTGTGTTTCATATTTTATGCTTTCGTTCCTTTGTAATTATTGTAGTAATAAAATATTTTATTTGGCTAACCATTTAGACCTAAATCTAAATGCTAAATAACGTCATCAATACTGATTGTATTCATTGTATACAGTAGAAAATTCATTCGTATTACTCATGCGCTTTTCAAAACATTAGTTTTCGCATAGACGTTCGTTTGAAAAGTTGCCTTTAAAATAATACAAAATAAAAAAATATATTTAACAAAAAAAATACTAAAAACACACAAAATATCATAAAAAAAAAACAAAAAATATATAATAATAAAAACACAATATATGGAAAAAATAAAATAAAATAAAATAAAATAAAATAAAATAACTTGGATGAAAAAACACAAAGAAATACACTAAATACAAAATAGTGCAAAGAAAATACAAAAAGTGTCCAAATTAATGAAGTCTGAATGAAACAATTCTTGTTAGCTAGAACGGATATAATATTCTATACAATTTTTTTTACGTTCTTAATCTTTCTTTTAGTTGGTTGTAAAAAGTACGATTTTTTAATATTTAGACTTAAGTAAATTGTTTTTTTTTTTTTTAAAATAAGAACTTTTCATAAAGGAGGAATTCTTTAAAGTGAAGTAAGTAGTAATTTGTTTTTTGCTGATTTATTTAAAATTGAATTTACTAAATTTTTCATTTAATCTTTAAATAACAAAATATTATTCTCAATGCTATAAAAAAAATATTATTTTTTTTTTTAACAATTTCCATTAATTGATATTAATCAAAAAGTACAGAACATAAGGCAAACACGAAATAATTGCATAAAAAAAGTCTTAAACGAAAATATACGTACGTACGTATAATTCTTAGGTTGGCAGTTATTTTACAAGAATCTTTTCCCGACCATATGTTGCTTTTAGGAGTAATTAAATGTTTTAAGTGAAAATAGCAAATTAAGTTTATATTAAAATTTATGGTTTTGGTGAATACCAATTATATAATATGTCGTTTTATTTTAAAGCGTTTACTTAAGCTATATATGTATATTGTTATTTTAAAATTTATTTTATTTATAAATAATTAACGTGTCAATAAAATCTTCCTGACATTTCGAATTATCTAAATTTTAGAAGCTCACGTTGTCTTCTTTAATTGCATTTTTTGATCTTTATGAAATACAAAAATTGTTAAAAGAAAATAAACTGTTTTTTTACGCCCTTTATATTAACTCGTAGTGTCTGCTTGTCGACAAAACTTTGGATCGACTTTTAACCCTTTTCCCGTGATTCAATAAGGCTGAATGCAGCCGGCAGACTCGTGGATTGACAAAAATGATGTAACAATTTTTTTTTTGCAAAAATTTTTTGCAAAAAAAAGTTTTCGACTTTTGACAGATCAATTATTTAACCACATGATGTTGAACTTAAATTACAAAGAAAAGGAGTATAATAAAAACTTGGTTTTTATGGGTTGGTTTTTTACTCCCTTAATTTTAACTCTGCTTATCGACAAAACGTTGGATCGATTTTTCCGTGATCCAATCGAGCTGAAACTTTGCAGGCAGTCTCGCGGCGATTATAAAAATTATCTGACACATTTTTTTTGCAAAAAATTTTTTTTCCAAAAAAAAAAATTAAAAAAATTCCGAAATTCGCAGCGACGATGAAAATAATCTGAAACATTTTTTTTGCAAAAAATTTTTTCGCAAAAAAATATTGAAAAAAAAAAAATTCAAAAAAAAATTTTTTTTCAAAAAAAATAAAAATGTGTCAGATAATTTTTATCATCGCCGCGAGTCTGCCTGCAGTTTCAGTTTTTTCAAAAAAATTTTGTTTTTTTTGCAAGATATTTTTCTAGACATGTTTCATTTTCAATCAATCAATTATTTAACTCCATGATGATAAATTAATTTACAAATAAAGGGAGTATAATAAAAACTTGGTTTTTATGGATCGGTTTTTTAATTTAAGAAAGGAGAAAAATAAAAAAATATATTTTTTTAAAGTTTCCACATAAGAGAGGAAATTTTTAATTTTAAAGTAGATTCTTAGGGATTTAATTAAACAAAAATATAAAGATTTATTTAAAATATATCACGAAGCACCGTGGTTTGAACGATAGGCAGCATAATGACGACTGTTCGTGGATTTATTTTAGATTTAAATATGAATGAATAAATACATAAAAAGGCACCATTTTGGGGGAAAATTGGCATAATAATTATTTTAAGTGTATAGTGAAAAAAAGTAACTTGATTCACAACAAATTAAAGTGCAAATTAAAGCATATAAAATTTATTTGAAAAAATTCAGGAAAGCCACGGATTAATAATTTAATATATTAAATTAAATGCCAAGACATTATTAAATTTCGACAATG
Source organism: Cordilura impudica (assembly GCA_963682025.1). Classification (NCBI taxonomy): domain Eukaryota; kingdom Metazoa; phylum Arthropoda; class Insecta; order Diptera; family Scathophagidae; genus Cordilura; species Cordilura impudica. Next base: position 7,497,750 of record OY821521.1, read on the forward strand.
ATTTTCTTGAATTTGAAAATTTATTTAAACAATCCAAAACAAGAACTCATGCTATGTCTTTTTTTTGCGAAATACATATGTATGTTCATTAGGGTGGGTCGATATAGAAATCAATATTCTGCCATCGATTTTTCGATAGCTTTTGGCATGAGGAAAAAAAATTCCCACTACGACATATCAAAAAATCATTTTCGAGGCACCCAAATATCAATTTTTTTTACTTTTTCTGAACTTTTACTTTTAAGGTGAAATTGTAAGCTAAAAACGATGGCGATAGCAGTTTTTCCATGGGTTAATTTTTTTACGGGTCAATTTTTAAGGTTTTTTTAATATAATTTTTTAAATATATCCTATCCAAGGTAAAATTGTACGCTTAAAACGATGGCGTTATAATTTTTTCGAAAAAAATATGTTTTTTTTGGGTTTTTAGACAGTTTTTTTTTGTCGAATAAACTTTTTTTTTAAATTTTTTACTCTTTTTTGTTTCAATGGTGCGTGGTAGAGAAGAAGAAAGCATACATATAATTCAAAAATTCATAACTACACTGTATTCTTAATCGGACCGGTTTCTGGCATTTCAGCCTTCATCAGCGATTTGTTGTTATTTTTAAGGCACCAAACCCATTTTTATGTAATTTATCTCATATCAAATAGCTCATTTCTAAAGAAAGGCGATGGTGATATCAGTTTTTGAAAAAAAAAAAAAAAAAAAATCATTTTGAACGAGTTTTGATCGAAAAATTGATTTCTTTCGATTTCTTTAAATTTTAGCATTTGTTTGGCAAATAAAAAGCATTTTCGATATTGCTTCTTACCTAGTATGTAATCTTGGAAACGTAATATTAAAAAAAATTAAATCACCTGATTTTGTTATTACCTACCAAAAAAAAACCTTAAAATAAAAGTTGAGAAAAAGTAAAAAATTCAAATTTGGGCGCCTCGAAAATGATTTTTTTTGATATGTCGTAGTGAAACTTTTTTCCTCATGTCAAATTTTTGTCCTTACAAATCGGCCCACCCTAATGTGCATAATATGTATAACATAGAATAAATGTACAGTGGATGAAGATACTTTGGAACTTTTTCAAAATTCTAAATTTGCCAATTTTGTTTTTCTTAATAATTTCGACTAAGTCCTAAAATTATGCGCTATGCTTTATCGAAAGATAACAAATTTGATAAAAGAAAGTAATTTTTATTAGTGATGCCAATACAAAGAAAACTTAAACTTTTGTACCAGAGCTGATTAAGATAACAAAAATAGAAGATGGTGAGAAAGAAAATGTATAAAAACTTAACGAATATTAAAATATTTATAGTTTATGATGCTCTCTTTCATCTACTTCTTAAACACAATTATATTTTTCAATGTTTTATTTTAATCGTATAGTTAATAATTTTAAAACAATGACAAGAACAAAGTTCGAGTATAATTAAAAACCAGAAAAATAGATGCTTTTACTCCTGAGAAATATTTTCTTAATAAATCCATAATTTCAAAATTATCAAGAAATATCTTAAAGAGGTACGGGGACGGGCGGCATGCCCGTAAAACGAGTCACAAGCAGTATAATTTAATAGCAAGACAGTTTAAAAAATGGTCAAAAATGCTACCCAAAGATATCATTAGCAATCTGAAACTAAAAATGATTGCTCGAACTGTTTCCCGATGAGCAATAGAGAAGAAACCACTGATACCAGAGAAAAATCTTCTGGCTCGCATAAATTTTGCTAAAGTACACATGAACTGGCCAATACGGAATTGTAATACTGTTCTCTTCAAGAGGCCTATGATGGAAGAATGTTTGTATGATGGCCAAAGGGAAAAGGACTAAACCCCAAAAATATACAAATAGAACTGTTACGTTTTGGCAATATTTTGGTATGAGGTTGCTCTTCGAGCCAAGGAATGGGTCCAATTCATGCAGTGAAACATATTCTAACTGGAATTGGATACAGGCCAATTCAAAATGACGTAATACATCCATACGTGGAGGAAAATGTGCCCCTGGTTTGGAATTCCAACGTGATCCAAATGGTTACAATCTAATGCAGTTAGGGAATCTATGGGGAATTATAAATCGAAAAATACGGACACGAAATGACACAAAGCATTTAATTCAAAGTGGCAAAAAATTTTAATGGATGGGTGTCATGCCTTGGTATTGTGAAGCAGTACTAAAAAATATTGGATACATACCCAACAAAATATTGAAACCAAAAATGGAGGGAAATTTTGCAAGTATTGTATAGTAAAGGTTTTCAATGTTTTGTTAACAGCGTAAAAATTAATACTTTTAAATTTTGTTTTTTTTTTCTGAAGTTAAGCTGTTTTATGTTAATATTTTTTTTTTTTTTTAAATAAATAAAACAAAAATAGTTTTCAATGCTCCAATTTTTTGGTATTAACCGTTCAAGTCGTCAAAAATATATTTTGTTAGAAGTTTCCATTGTATTGTCACTCATTGTGTATATATTTTTAAAAATTTTTTTAAGAAGAAAAAACAAGAAGAGATAAATTGAATTTAACATTATTAAAATAAGAGATCACTGCTTAAACGAATTGTGGCTCACGGAACCATAATTAAAAACACAGTTACAAACATGTCATGCCGACTAACGGCTCAGGTTAGTAATTACATCTTTTTTTTTTAAATCAAGCGTGTTTCATGAAAAATCCCGCTGAAACAAGAAATCTTCCAAAATTATAGAGTCGGAATGACTTCTATTTTTTATTACTTTTAAAATTTCGGTTTTAAATATACCTGGAGTGTTTTCGCAAAACTTTTTCCTCGCTTAACGCAACAACCGCAAAATTTCGTTTCTGAACTGATTGCCTTAAGTCCCTTTACCCAAGTACGGCTAGATTTGTTTTTTAATCAAAGGCATATAGAAAATACGTGATTTTTGAAGCAATTTTGAAAAAATTAATAAAAAAAAAAAATTGCAACATTTATCTACACAGAAACACAGAAATATATAGTTAGCGCGTTTCGCGAAGTTAGCGCATTTCGCGTTAGATTTAGCGCGTTTGAACTACCGAAAAAGCACTCTTTTATTTTTAGCGTTTTTCTTTTTTAGTGCCTTTAGCGCTTTTTAAATTCAACGGTTTATGTAAAAATAATGTGAGTCCGATCACAGGGAAGATGTGTAAACATCTAGTAATTAAAAATCTTTTTATGTCATTTTTTAAAATCAAACAGAAAGCGTCATCTATTTATCACTTATAGAAAAAACTGTTTCAGCTAATTCAACAACCCTTTGCTGTAAAACGTTAAAAATATCCCAATATAAACGTATATAAGTGATACATAGATGACGCTTTTAAAAAAGTGGCATAAAAAAACAATGTTATATCACAATTTTTTCACCAATACAATCATAAGTCACACAGCGTTATCTGCTTCAGCTCACACCGATATGAGTTACGCTGTTTTTGTGATTGTATTGTGAAATAGAAATTTACCCCCCTATAGATGTTTACACATCAAAAAAATTTACATATTTGAACAACTTTCCTCCAAATGTGAATGTTTTAGTCAAATAGGCTTATAATTGATTAAGAAAGATTCCGATGTGTCAGGTACCAACAGGCTTTATATAAAAATTGCCATTGAAGAAATACTGAATATATGGCTTAAGTTGCAAACTCATTTTAACGTATTTACTGGTGCGTGGTAGAGAATAAGAAATAATATGTATTTCTAAAATTTATAACTACTCTGTATTATTAATCAGACCGGTTTCTGGTATTAAGTAGTAATGAATTTTAGAAATATATCTACTTTATTTTTCTCTACCACGTACCATTAGTAGTAGTAGTAATAATTATTTTTTATTTGTTTTCAAAAATTCAATAGAAATAGTGTACTTTTAAAATTAACTTAGAGAATTTTATATACGGCTATGACATCGTCGTTAGCCGGAAAATTCATTTATATAATTCATATTTATTTACTAACATTTACAGTTTTAATTTTAATGATTGTATTCATTTATTAAAATTTTACGGTATTGTAAAGTTTTGATTATGAAATTTACCAGAGTAGTTTGCCTGTTAAAAAGATTTCCATCCAATATTTTGACTACATTTTCTTCTGATATGTGGAAGGCGATATTCTGCAAACTGAAATAGTGTACGTTTTAAGTACGTTAAATTTAAATTCAGTGTACAATTGAATACTATGTAAATAGAAAAATAGAGTTAAAACTGATATTTTTTGGGTTAAAGTGCTTAACTTCAAAAACTTAGTGAATGAATTCCCCATTTTTAAATTATTAAGTTTCTTTGTAGATATATTGGCTTCTCCATATTCAAACTCTGAAGTCGAAACAGTGTTCAGTGCAATGAATTATTTTAAAAATAAAATAAGAAACAAGATAATTTAATACACATTAAATATGAACTAAAGAATAAAATATAAATTATGAAATTCTATCAAATGTTTCTATTAAAATTAATTCTCTTAAAACATAAAAGAAAACAAAATTTTATATTGAAACAATATTATGGCCTGAAAATGAGGAAGATATGACACGCTTTTATTTGAAAATGAAAAAATATAAGAAAAGTTTTTAATGCTTCATTGAATATTAAATGATGTTAAATACAGTAAGCGAAATAACTATATGAGCATAGACTGTTTTTGCACGTTTAACTCTCCATATTTTAATAATACAACTAGCGGTAAAATTTAAGTATGCAAAAATATTAACGATTCTCTGCACATTGTTGTGTTAAATTGTATTAGTAATTCGTAGTTATCACTTCATTGTCAATAGAAATAATTATATGTGCAAAATTAATATTTGATTTTATTTCAATCCTAGTTAACAAGATACATAAAAAAATTCTTTATTTTTGTAAGCTAATATTTTCATACTTAAATTTTACCGTTAGTTGCATTATTAAAACATGAAGAGTTAAATTTGTAAAAACAGTCTACGCACATATAGTTATTTCGCTTACTGTATACAAATAATATATATATATATATATATATATATATTTTTAATTAATAAAAATAATATCATTATTTACAGACATATAATTAGCGCTTTTTAGAGCTTTTACTTTCATTATAATTTAGCTTCTTGTAGCGCTTTTTGGAGTAGTGTTTTGCGCTTTTTGCTTGGCAAAAGTTGGCATCGCTGGGTTTCATTAAAAAAAAAAATACTTTTAAAAAATAAAATACAAAATTATTAACTTGAAATAAGTTGATTTTCGGTTTTTACCATAGCGCTAAAAATCATAAATTTTTTTTTTAACTTTGACAGAACTCTGCCGGAAGAGTAAGCAACTTAGAAATATAGTTTTAACAGATAGTGATGTAAATTTTTATCTACTTAACCTACAAATGGTTATTTTAATCTATATATATATAAAATGGAATGTGTGTTTGTTTATTTGTTTGTTTGTTTGTACCTTATAGGAGACCAAACCTCTGGACCGATCTTCCTGAAATTTTCACAGCATTTAACTGGGACTCTGGCATGATTAATAGTGTACTTTTTTTCGACCACGCCCACTTTTACGGCCAATTTTTTAAAATTATGTAATTGCTCCCATATAGTTTTTAACAGATTTAGTTCAAATTGTATACACATTATACTCCAGGCGAGGTAGAAATAAACATTTCTTACGCCACGCCCCCTTTTACGCCCCTTTTCACACCAAATTTTGTTTGAAAGTTTTAAACTTTTTGTTCACTGTACAAATTTGTTCCTTCCAACGGCTTTTTTTTTATTTGGTAGTATATTGCTCTTAATACTGTTAACGTCGCCATATAACTATGAACCACTCCCACTTCACCGCCCCCTTTTTTAATTCAGATACTTACTTATACCACTAACAATGTTTGCTATACAAAATACTTTTTTTGTAATATGTATTTACTTAAAGTTTTATACACTTTTTATCTACAGGTAAGGTAGCCATACATTTTTTATTACCAAATCCCCCTTTTTCGCTCCATTTTACCTTAAATTATAATTAATCTGCTTCCAATCTATCTATATATATATAAAAATGAATGTGTGTTTGTTTGTGCTTTATAGGAGGCCAAACCCCTGAACCGATCTTCTTGAAATTTTTACAGCATGTTACTGTGGCTCTGGAAGGAATAATAGGCTATATAAATTTTTGATTGGACAAAGGGGCGGTGCCACGCCAATATAACAAAAAATTTGAAATCGTCATATCTCGGGAATTTTTTGACCTACGGCGGTCATTTTGATACATATGGTATTGGCATGAATAGAAATACATACCAGAAGAAAAGTGGGCGGGACCACGCCCCTTTTTAGGAAAATAAAAAATCGTAAAATGTTCTAAACTACTGGAAGGATCGTCATGAAATTTTCACAGAAGGATATTTTTGCGAAATAATAAGTCCTTAACTATATAAAGTTGTTAGTGGGCAAAGGGGCGTGGTCCCGCCCATATAACCCAAAATTTAAAATCGTCATATCCCGGCCATTTTTTAACCTACGGCGATGATATTTGGTATATATCGTATTGAAATTAATAGAAATAGTACTACAAGAAAACTGGGCGGGACCACGCCCTTTTTAGAAAAATTAAAATCCATAATAACTTCTATTAAGCCCTTGACTATATAAAGTTGTTAGTGCAATAATTAATTTTAAATTAAATAAATAATATTTTGTTAATGTATAAATATTTTTTTATTATTTTATTTTATAACGATGAGGGGTAGCGAAGCACACCGGGTTCAGCTAGTAACATATAAATCTATTTTCAATTAATCATTTTGGGCTAAATTCAAATAATTCTAAGTATTTCTTCAAACTTTATATATATGTTCTTTCTTTAGTTATCATTACATCTAAAATTTTTCTTTTTCTTTTATTCTATAAATTAAAAAGAAAAAAACCAAAAAATTCCACTTTATTGGAATATAAATTCTATATGTCAACTGACAGTTTCGTTTGCTTTCTTAAAAAAAAGAAACATTTTTGTTTAACAAAAAAAAAACATCAAAATTAAAATTGTGGCAGATATTACAAGTTGAAAAAGCTAAATTGAACACTTTTAATTGTTTATAAATTATCTGTTATACTAGAATTCGATAAAATCAAGTTTAACACTTAATATCTATTGGATCTACTGCTAGATCGACACCTTGAATTATACCATGTTCAGACGGCCAAATGAACCACTTAGTTCGTTCTCTGAACCACGATTGCGAACGTTGTTGTTTCATTTTGACGTTTATATTTTTTTTTCCAAATATTTGGCGCGGTTTTTTGTTGTTTGTTTGTTTGTTTTTATTTAAATATATATACGTAAATATAAACTTTTTACTTGTTCAATGATTTTATTTATTTTATTGCACACATTAATTTTTTGTTTTTCTTTGTTTATATTTTTTGACAGCTAGTTCAGATAAACTAGCGATAGTTTTTGATAAAAACTGGAGATGATAGTAAATTCTTCGTGGTTCGCAACTAGTTTCAAAATGAACCAAGATGGTTCGCTCTCAAAATTTTGTATGACAAAATCATTATTGGGGCGCGAACCGTGAATGAGAGAGCGAACCACGAATTTTTATGTCAGTCTGAACATAGCATTAGAGCCCAACATTTAGTTTATTCAATAACTCTTAAGTTACATATTGTTGAGCGCCTGCTCGTCAAATGTGCTACCGTGCGCCGGTTATCAATATTATTTTCGTCTTTGTATAACGAAAATTTGAACTTTTATGTTTATTGTAATTATATAAAATAAATTGTAATTATACAAAAGTTTGTAAGTTTATTTTTGTAGACTAGACGTATCTACAAAAAATCAACACAGATTTGCAACGAGCTCAATTTATTTTCCTTGAAAAAATAATTTAAAAAATCGTTAAAATTTTTTTTGTAAGTTCATTTATTTTTCTTTTCTGTTATAAATTTTAAATTCCTAAGGAAATAAGTATTTAAGGCTGTGCGGCTTATATTACAATTTTATATTTCTTCAATAAAAATACACATAATTAAATATGTGCCACCCTAATTAGTAAGTATGTAGTATCGTAACGTACCGTAGGCCAGTTAGACTCTTATCAGTTAAAGGGAGACCTAGCCAGTTAGTAGCAATATGTGTAGTATTTCGAATGTAAAAAAAATGAAATAAAATTATACGTATAAAAAAAAATATACATAATAAAAGATATAAACAATTTGTATCGATATCATTTCCAGTATGGTTGGCTTTTACTACGAGTACACGTACATATTCCGCTGTATATTGAGTATTTTTTTTTTAGTATTCATTCCTACTTGTTTATATGTAGGTTTATAAGTAGAACAATAACTACAATTATTTTGATTTTCTATACAATTTTGAACAATGTAAAATAAATTGTCTGTTTAAGGATGAACGAATAAATGAATGAATGAATGAGCTGAAATAACTTGAAGTAAAAGAATTTGATTAAATATCAAATCCTTAAGGTTTATTTAATAATGAATTTAAAATTTTGTTACTGGATTTCGAATTTGAATTTAAAAATGAATTTAAAATTTTGTTACTGGATTCATAATTTTGTTGCAAATGTGTATCAACATTTTATTTTAATTTAAAAATAGAAATGAAGATCAATGATCTTTAAATTTTATATTACAGTGCGCGTCATACTTTATTTATTTTTTTTTTGTTGTTCTGAAAGGAAAATATCTATATACAATATATATATGTACATATATAAAATGGGGGAAAAAAAATATTTCAACAATTGATGAGCTAAATCGCAAAATTTAAATTGACAAAAGACTGAATAGTTATAATTTTTTTTTTGTTTGCTAACATTCATTAATAGTGTACAATGTAGGAACAGCAGAGGAGATGCATTAAAATTTTGTGAATTAAATATAATTTATGAGAAAAAACTCAAGTTAAAAATAAGTTTTGTTCGAATAATTGGATGAATCATGCTGAATTTAAAATTGCTAGGATCAATAGAGACTTGGCACTTCGTGCTATGTATGGAAATAGGACGGAATCTTCTGCATCTATAGGAATACGGAAAAAAAACCGTCATTCGGAAGATAAAGAGCAGATCATGCTGAAATTTTTTCTTGAACTGTGATCAAAAACAATTTTGGAAAAAATTACTATCAGTTGGTGCTTCAAATAAAAACCTGACGAATGTCGTTATTGATCTAGACGATTTTAATCAATATTATAGATAACATCAATAATTGTAATGTCATTTGATCAATATTTTTCAAGTGATGCCAGTGGTTTCATGTTCAGATATGACTTAAATCGGATGCTGTTGGTGCTGATGGAATTCCATTGAAATTTATAGAGTTAATTTTTCCTGACATCGTTTCGCATCTCACATGGCTAATTCCACAGACACAGACATGACATTCAGTGATCTTTCTAATCCAATATTATACAGTAAAAGTTTTTCATTGTCCATAAAAATATACAAAATTATGCAGACGGATCTGATCAACATATTAACCATTAGAAAAAGTGAGAAGAAAGTATTATTGTTATTAATAATTGGCGGCAAAAAGCAGTCGTGACAGACATGACAACAAACAGACATCATTTTAGAGGATGTTGATAAAACACAGAAAAGCTCTGAAATTATTTGTATGACAAATAAGAAATAAATAAGAGCTAGTTTGTAATAAATTCCTTTTTAAAGTCTTCCTTTTAACTCAATCTCTCTATCTGTTGTGGGGCAACCCCATTCTCCCTTATCCAATTGATCTGAAACTTGGCCCATAGTCTTGTTGTGACTACAGATTAATTTTGGGGTAGTCACGCCCAGTCACACGTGGTCACGCACAGTCTCGGAGTGATCTAAATGTCTTTTCTCCTCATCCGCTCGATCAGAAACTTGGTACATACACTTGTGTGAAAAAAGATTAACTTTGACTTAATCACGCACAGTCACGCATGGTGACGCACAGTCACGGAGTGATCTAAATATCATTTACCCTCATCCGATCGATCTGAAACTTGGTCGATATACTTGCTGTAAAGAAAGATGAACTTCGACACAGTGACGCACAGTCACGCACAGTCACGGAGTGATTTAAGACCCATTTCCCCTTATCCGATCGATCTGAAACTTGGTCAATAGACTTGCTGTGAAAAAAGATTAACTTTGACATAGTCACGCATAGTCACGCACGGTCACGGAGAGATTAAAACCCCACTTCCCCTCATCCGATGGATCTGAAACTTTGTCCGTAGACTTGTTCTGGCCAAAGATTAATTTTGAGATAGTCACACACAGTTACGCACCGTCACGGAGATATTCAAAACTCATATGCATAAGGAAAGAAAGAGTTTTAATAAAAAATTTTCATACCCTTTTCTTTGAAATGGTATCAATAAAAATTATTTAAATTTAAATTTTAAAATTGGACTTAAGGTCGAACTTTTCATGGAATTACCCACATATATAATAAATTCATATATTGCAAGCTCCTTTTTGCCTTCGGAATGGAAAGTAGGCAAAGTTGTATCTATTCCAAAGGTCAAATGTCCTAGTTCTATTGAAGACTTTCATCCCATTCTCATTTTACCAAGTTGTTCAAAGATTTTTGAGATTTATTTTTCCAAATTTTTCCAAATGCGGGGTAAATATTCTAGCTTATTGGAGCTATATAGGGGTGTTCCGCATGGATCAATATGAGGTCACTGCATTTTTTTGTTGTACATTAATGACATATTTCATAATTTGTCTATTACACTGTTAGGCAGATAATATTCAGTTATTAGGAAATTCAGAATATAGTAACTTAGATATAAACGAAAGGCAAATTAACATAGAGTTGGGCAAGGAAAATTTCTAAGGAAAATTTCTTGGATCTTAATCCCACTAAATCTAAAATGATGGTGTTTTTTGGAAACCTAAATTGTCATCTAGGTGTTTTCTTAAATGGAGAAAGGATTGAATTGGTTAAACCGTATAAGTCTTGACTTCTTGACTTCTACATTGATAACAAATTAAATTTGCGTAGATTGTACAACTTTCGTACCTATCTGCTTTTTTAAGATAAAAAACGAGTTGGACTTGCATTATGCGTTCCCTTATTCTTATAAGGTATAGAAATGTATACTTCCACTGCACGGGACAACTTCAATACTTAAATTGTGTTTTAATAAGTAAAAAAGTTACATTTTCTGTCCAAAAATAAGATCACACGTATCTTTTTTATAAATTATTTTGTTTTTTTTTAATTATTAAATTTCATTGCCCTACATATCTAGCTGATAAGTTTATTTTTACCAATTCTAGCAGATCTAGTTCTTTACTTTTTCCAATGATTTAAAAACTTATTGTGGACAGGTCATTTGTGGTTAAGGTGGTGAGGTTGTGGAATTCTGTGATACCGTATTCAGAAAGGAAATTTAGTGGAACCGTTGAAAATATATTTTAAACAAATCCTTAGAAAAATCTTTAGAAGAATGTTTGATGTGTAAACATCTATGCGCTCAAGGGGGTAAAAATCTATTTCACAATACAATCACAAAAACAGAGTAAGACAAAAACGGTGTGAGGTATGAGTGTATTGTTGTAAAGATTATTGCAGCTAATTCAACAACCCTCAATTGTAACAACGTTAAAAATTTCACAATATAAACTAATTCAACAACCAAAAAGTATAACACAATCACAAATATAACAATATAGAAGAATTATACAGATAATTAAACTAGGTTAAATGTATAACAACTCTAAATTTGAAAAAAAAAATATACTAAAAGCAGAAGTACTTCCAACTTAAACAAATCTTTAGTTACAAGATGTTTACACATCTTCCCTGTGATCGGACTCACAAAGTTTTTTTTCTGTCACTTTGTTATTGTGTAGGTATAAAGAGTATTTAGGGACAGAACTTATTGTTTAAGTAAATATATATTTTATATGAATTATACATATACATAATGAATTCATTTATAAACTTGCTGTCATATTGTTAGTTTTATTTACAGCTGTTTGGCCGAATGGGCTTACAGCTGGCATGAAATATGTATATGAAAATAAATCTAAAATCCAGAGTTTACTACTATTAGGAATGTTGATAGATAAAAACATATTTAATAGTTATGAGCCGCACTATTTATTTAAACTTATGGCATCGAAATGTTTTTCTTTTGCATATTAATCAATTATTTAAAAAAAGCTCATTCTAATCCACCATGCATAAAGAAGCATTATTTTTATAAATTGTTATTCATCAAAGTATTAATTTTGATTTGCTTGATCCCTTTATTCTTTAAATGTATCCTTTAAATCAAATGCCAAATTGTTAATTAGAAAAACCTTGATAAATTCAAACTGAATTTAAATTAAACATAATTTTTAGTGTATTTCTTCAAGCATGGGGAAAGAAAGAAAGAAAAAATAATAACAATTTTTTTTTGGTAAAAAATTGCCAACAATTTACTAATTTAATTTTACAAAAAACATAACTTTACTTAAATAAATAATAATATATCAAGATAATATATTCAAACTCCGATTTTAGTAAAAATTTGATTTTAGTAGCAAATTCCGGCCTCAAATTTAATGTGCTCACCAACTGTGATATAGATTTTTTAGTTTTCGAGAATAAACTTTTTCGCAATAAAAACACGCTGAAATTCAATGGCAGTGTTAATTTTTTTTTTAAATTATGGCTTGTTGAACATAATTCATAGCCCACTACATGGAATCTTGACACGGCACGTTTTTACGCGTGCTTTGTCTTGTTTCGGAATTTTTAAATCGTTCAATAAGTTGGCATACCGTTCGCCATGAGCTTGTTCGCCGATAAGTCCTCTTTGGAGTCTTTGGCGCCGAATCGCCCGAATAAATAAATATTTTATATACTACTGCTTGTCCCCGGTATATAATAATGAAAAGTCTTTTATACATCGTGTTTTAAAACGGTGCAAAAACTCATCCGTATTGCTGGTGAACAGCGTCAAACACTGTGTCAAACGTTGTGTTTATTGAGTTAGAAATTAAATCAGGCTCAAGATTTAAATAAAGCAAAAAAACGTTGGCACATTTGTTCCAAAAATTGGTCTATATTCTGCATCTTGCGAACCATCTTGCGAACAACTTTCTGAAACCCAACTGATCATTTAAAATCGAAATCACAGAGCCATATAAAACTCGCGGACTCTCAGTCTGCGATCGCCCAACACCACATCGTTAATTTTTTGGACATTTTCGGAAGTGAAGGTGATCCCAATTGGTCGTCCAGAAAGTTCGGCGTCACTAGTTCTTGTGCGATACTATGAAATTCTGTAAACCATAATTACCATAGTACTTATCAAGCGTTTCCTTGGTTTAAGTGATGGTTATTTTTTCCACAAAAAATAATGTATTATGAGCATTTTTATTTTTTTTTGCAAAAACTAACGATATTGTATGAAAGTTGCCAAACACCAACTTTATAACGGGGCTTACTTAAAGTTTGATAGTAGTCCAGTATCAGATGGTAGTTGACTGGATTAGTTGGACTACCTATGAGTGTAGTTCAAAAAGTCAACACATGAAACATTTTGTATATGGCTATTTGGCTATTAGCTCAATAATTCGCGTACAAAAAATTTATTTTTTGCTAAGTAAGTGCCTCTAAAGTAAGTCAACTCAAAATTTTTTAATATTTACTGTAAAATTTAAAAACAGTTGTTTCGTTGTAAAGAATTGCGAATAATAAGTATTCAACAGTAGTTGTTTTTGCGATTTTTTTTTTAAGAGATCATCAAAAATAACAAGTTTTTTGGGTGGAACGCAAAATAAGTCTTTTTAGTGGATTCTAAAGAAGCTACTGTTATAACACAAAGAGGGTTACAACTGTATTTTTTTTGCGAAAGACTAGAAAAATCGATGTAAGATTTTTACAGTGGATAGATATGACCACTGTGTATAGTTTTCTTGCAAAAAGTGAAAATTGGAAAATTTAGAGTTGACTCACTTTAGAGGTACAGGTGCGATATGTATATTAAAAAAAATTTTAAATCTATACTTGTTTGTTTGTTTGTAGGGGGTAATCTCCGTAACTACTAGTCTGATCTTTCTGAAATTTTCACATGTTGACAGTGGTAATAATTTCTTTTTATAATTTTAGTGGGCGTGGCACCTCCCATAGAAAGTAAATTTTTAATATCATGTACATATATTAAATACTACTCATATGATAACTAAGGAGAGCTTTGCAAATTTGTGTGATGTCACCTCTTATTAATGTTAGAAGCTATGCCGGAAATGGGCGGGATCGGATAAATGGGCGTGGTACATCCCATACAAAGTAATTACTTAACATCATATATCTCGAGTACTACGACAGAGACAGCTTTGCAAATTTGTCTTATTATCGTGAGTAGTCAGAAAAAAGGGGCGGGATCGGACAAAGGGGGCGTGATTATTCCTCATACAAAGTAAATATTAAATGTCGTATATCTGGAGCAAGCCTTTCATTACGATGCGGGCGGGGGGTAGCGAAGCACACCGGGTTACATCTAGTATTTTATTAAATTTTTTAGATAAAAATACCACCGTCTGAATTAGTGGCATTCTAATTGAGAAAATATAAATTAATATTGAGATAAATACATGTTAAAATTCATAATTGATATTGAGAAATTAAAAATTTTTAATTGGATATTAATATTTTCTGTTAAGGAATGATAAATAGAACACGAGAAAGCCAAATTGACACTGAGAAAATTCAAATTGATATTTAAGGTATAAATTGTTTAGTTTTGGTCTACTGTTTTGTGGGTATAATATACATATATATATATGTAATAATCTGGATCATACGACGATTTAACTCGGTCTGAGAGGGGTTATTTGTGGAGGGCTAGGTTTGCACCGATTTTCGCCATTTTCCTTAGCATTTGTCCTATGGTCGATAAAAGTTTATACACTGAATTTCATGAAAATATATTCGTATTTGCGGCCTGTATTTTGATTACAACGTTTATATGAATACACAGATGGACAGACATACATATAGACAGACGGACGGAAATCGCTAAATCAACTCGAAAAGTGATTCTGAGTCGGCTGGTAAAGGGTGGGTCTTTGTTAAATATTTGTTTTAGTTACAATCATCAGCACAAAATCATTATACCAGCACCACATAGTCGTGCTTACATTGTCGGGAAGTGGTCTCGAATACGGTCTCAAGTACAAAACTGATCACTGAGCTAAATAATAAAAACATAAATTTTGACTAAAAGAATATGGTCAGATATTTACAAAAATCCACTTCTTCTTTATTTTTATTTTGCTCAAAGCGTATGGTATATTTATAAAGAACTAGCATAGCCCAGCACTCGAAATTCGAGTGTAAATTCTAGAAAATATTACTTTTTCATTCAATTTAAAAATTTATGAATATTAAAATGAGCCTAAAGGTATGCTAATCAATTAAAGCAATTCACAATTCAACACAGGGCGTGTCATATACAATTTAAATCATTCTCATTAACAGAGCGTAACAAATTATTATAAATATTTTATTTTAACTAATTTTATATATGTTTAAGACATATACACAAGTTTTATCATTCCCGACGTCTCCTCCATATGAACTATAACTGTGCCACAATTTTCACAACCCTCCATGCCAGCACTTTGCTTAAAAAGGGATTGGAAAATTTTCCTTCACGTATTAATATATAGAATATTTACGAAGCAAAATCGCAGCAGTTCAAGACTCAAGGACACTACACCAACTAAATTATATGCATATATTGTGTAAAAAAATATTAGTTTGTAGTCTCAATATCAATTTATATTTTCTTAATTTTAATTTTTCCATTCTCAATATAAAATTTTATTTCCACAATATCAATTTTTATTTTTTTAATACCAATTTGTCGTTTCTCAATTAAAATTTTTCATTTATTAATATCAATTCGGCTTTTCTTAATTTCAATTTTATAAATTTCTATTTTCTCTATATTAATTTTTATTTCTCAAAGCCAAATTGGTTTTTTCTGAATATCAATTTCGACTTCTCAATTCCAATTCACATTTGCTCAATATCAATTTTCATTTCTCAATATGAGTTTGTATTTTCCGATATTACTTTCGATTTCTTAATATCAATTTGTATTTTCTCAATAGACTCGTAAATTGTATTTTCTCAATTACAATTAGGAAATATGTTGATGTTGAGCATATATTTTTAAATTTAATGTAATATTTTAAGCAACAATAGGAGATAATTTAATTTTCTGGAATGTTATTTTTCACCAATATTTATTTAAACTTTATTTTATGCTTATTTAAACTTGTCCTGGTAATGAGTGAAAATGTAAAGAAATTTTTCAATTTGAAATAGTTATAACATCTTTTATTAACAAATTTTACATGATGTGGAGGTAAACAATATTTTAATATTTAAACCATTTTTAAACTCAAATATTTCTTTTTTCAACTTAAAAGTTTTTACTACCTCAAATTTGAAATTTATTTAAAACAAGTAAGAGTGTTAAATTCGGCTGTGCCGAATCTTTGATACCCTCCACCTCGGTGTGAGTCTTGATAATAAATGTAAATGAAAAAGTAAACAATTTGTTAAATTTAATACCAAATTATTTCAGCAAATTCTTTGGGTTGGTTTTCGTCTTTTCTATTATTTCGGATTTATTTCGCTATTTACTTTTTGGTCAACGTGGTTGCTGATCGGCATGCATTTAGGTTATATACATATATGCATGCGTTTCCGGTTATATGACATAACTTCTCGTTTAATTTAGTTTTTGCTAATTAAATAGCTCGCCCTTACCTCCATTGCAAAGGTAATGGTTGTGTAGGGTGGCTATATGCATGAAATCGTGCTAATATTGCCATATTTGGAAAACATAGAGAATAAATTTATAATAATAAATATTCAAATTAGGGATGCCAAACGCAAAAAACCAAATGTCCCAAACATTTTAAATAAAATAATTTGTTCTCCTTATTTTCTGAAAAACTTCAAAATTTCATCAAAAAAAAAAATTGTGAAAATTTATATATAAAAAATAACATTCTCATCAAATTGCGTTTATTTATGTAACAGTTTTTACGTTCGTAATTCTTAAATATCATTTGACGTTTTCTAAAATTCATTGAATTTAAATTAATGTTTTCTGTAGTGTGATTCTGTAAATTTCAACGATCCGACAATCGCAAAATATATCGACAGCTATTGTTGTTTGCACTAAGGATTAAGTGATTCACTAAGTACATACATCTTAACGACAGTCGACAAATCTATTTTTCTATTTATTTAAATTGTAAACGAGTGGCATCTCTGTCAAAATAAGCGAAAAACACAAAGAAGAATAGAAAAAAACAAATTACTTCGTGTTTGACAGGATGATTTTACTGATAATTTTGCAATTTTCTTTTTTTAACGAGTCGACTATCGTTAAAAGAAGTTACTGAATCGCGGTACTGAAAAGCTATTAATTTCTCCTGAATGTCAATATTTTTTTTAAATGTAAACATTTTTTAAATGTAAACATAAGTATTTGGTGTTTTTTTTTTTTGGAATTTCAATTTGTGTTTAACGAATAAAATTTATATATTAAAGATGCAATTGATGTCTTCTAAATTTAAAATTATAATTTCCGACGTTTTGATATGATTTTCTGAAATTCAATTAATTGTAATTTATAATTGGAAATTTTTAATTCCGGTTTTTAGAATTGATATTTTCTTAAATTTGAATGGAAAATTTAAAAAGTGCAATTTTGTATTTATGTGAATAATAATGCCTTAGTAATTATAAACAATTTTTAAAAATTAGATGTAATCGCAATCAGATATTTTGTAGGTAAAGCAGAATAATAATTCTATATAACTATGTAGAACTGTTTTGAAAGAAAAAGCTCATTGATGAACTCGGTAACTCTATTTTGTAAAGACAACAAAAAGTTAATATGCCAAACTTATGTTCATATTTGTAAAATAATAATGAAAATACGTATGAAATAAAAGACCAGCCCGTGTATACTCTTAACATTGTTCTGTATGATATCCAGTTGAAAATATTAACATCCATGTTAAATAGAAATAACTATTGCAAAGCTAATTAG
Source organism: Cordilura impudica (assembly GCA_963682025.1). Taxonomy (NCBI): domain Eukaryota; kingdom Metazoa; phylum Arthropoda; class Insecta; order Diptera; family Scathophagidae; genus Cordilura; species Cordilura impudica. The sequence continues at coordinate 7,515,820 of OY821521.1, forward strand.
AACAAACAAAAATTGTGGCGCCATCTACTGTGGCATAGTCACGCTGAGCAAAATGAAGTGACACTCTGTTAATGCAAAAGAAATGTATTTTCCCCACAACAAAATATTGCAGAATTTTATGTAAATAAAATAATATACCGATTTATTTCTAACATGCAGTTGTAACATATTAATATGTTTGTATCATTTAATATGTTTATATAAATTTATAAATAAATTTATACATAAAATTTTTTTTTGCTATATTTACATTGTTTTTTTTTTTTTATTAACAACTAGGTATTTTAGCATTATTTGCTTTAGATGTTGGTGAATTTTTACTCCCTTTATATTAACTCGTTGTGTCTGCTTGTTGATTTTCCGTGAGCCATTCGAACTGAAATTTTGCAGGCAGGCTCGTGGTAATAACAGAAATGATCTAACAAATTTTTAGAGTGATGCCCAAACAATGGAAACTTTTAAATTTTTCTACCAGAGTTAATAAAAAATGTACAAAGGGTTAGTTTTTATTATATTATTACCACAACGACCACAAAAACAACAAGTCCAGCTATGACAACAACACAACATTTAGAATAACAACAAGAACAATATAGAAACATCATATTTTTCATATTTTTTTTTTACTTTTTCAGAGATTTCCCTGGACCTGTTCCTCCGATTTTAATGATTTTTGAAATATAAATCTTCCCATGAATTTGTTGAATCATTCTCAATAGAAATGGTCACTGTAGCTGCACTATTCAGGGCGTAATCGTGACAAGAACAACATAGAAAATTATATTTTTTCAAGACTTTTTTTAGTTCTTCATTCAAATCTCGGGCCCTAATTGACCGATTTAGACGATTTTAAATAGCAAACTTTTCAGGATGTTAATGAATCGTTTTTTATGTCAACGAGCACCCTAGCTGCCCGATTGATGCCGTCATCGTGATTTTCACAGACGGACAGACGGACATCGCTATATCAACTCCGGTTGTTATAAGGATCACAAATATAGATATTTTATGGGGTCCAACATTTTTTTTCTAATTATTACAAACGGAATGACAAACTTATATATACCCTCTGCACACTGGAGTGGAGGGTATAAAAACACTTAAGGGATAATCGAAAAAAAATCAAAGCACACACAATGATATCGAATTTATACTTCTTCTTCTTCTTTATGACATTTTTTCCCTATTTCATCGCAATGTCGTCTTGTTAAGAAGTTATCCCAAATCTGATATGACATAAAATATATGTAGTAATGCCCAGTGAGATTATCTAAAGCCATTATTAAGTTATGTTATCATACATTCACATAATCTGTCCAACTGATACGATTTTAAAGATTCGATTTTAAAGCTTTCGATACAAGTTTATTTTTAATATGTCAATCTTTTAGATATTAAACGGTATTTGAGTTAAATTCAAATATTGTAAATGAGTGTTCTTGGCATTTGAGTTTTGTTGGTATATGTATGTATGTGTGTAAATATTTCCATGTTATAAATATTTACGATTAAAAGGGTTAACTTTTGATATGCAAGACTTGTAAGAAATATGTACATTATCGAATATTGACTTAAGTATGTACTCCTATTATTGCAAACAAACAGTACGCGTTCATTGTTCACATTTACATAATAATACCGCACACATACATACATACATACATATACTCTTATAAAGGACAAATAATATACAACGTAGCCAACAACACTAACAATAAGAGTGAGAACAATAACAAAATAGAATAGTCAAACTAGGAAATGTTTTTTCTTCCATTTTCTTTAATGTTATTAAAAATTCAAACATTTACTTTATTAGTTAAATATGCGTGTAAATGAAACAACTCTTTAACTGGGATATACCACTTCACATGCATACATACTTATTAGGGCTTTCAATACCGGTCCCTTATTTGAATGACGATAATGAAAAATACTAAAATAAAACAACAAAGAATGAGTTATAAATCCATAAATAATATATTTGCAGAAAGAGTTAGATCGAAAAAATGTTAACACACGTTTTTCTTGTTCCTTATAATACGAGTCGATATACCGATGTCCGTCTGTCCGTCCGTTCTTACGTCTGTTTTTGAAATCATCATGTTCATTCAAAAAATAAACCATTTACCTTGGTAAGACTAGCATAATATTGTTTGTCATTATTTCGGCCAGGTTGCTATTTAAAATGAGGTAAATCGCGGATCATTGTGCCGAGATATGGTCTAAAATATGGAGACACCTCTAAAAATGCTAAATCGAAGATTCGCCATAGTCGAATTTAACACTCTTACTTGTTTTTTATGTTTAATGACAATCAAAGGTCTGCCATTAAACTGTTTCCAATGTTATTACAAAGTATCAGGAGAATTTGACCAATGATAGGAAATCTGGTTCGAAAAGAAAGAGAGCTCCACATAATGTCTTTGAGGCCAATAAAATATAATGTGTAATAAAAACAGATCTCCCAATACATTCGGTAGAAAAGCAGTCGGGTTAGGTCAGTGCTCGGACTAATTGGAGCGAAAAGTTAAAGCCAGTGCAGGTTTGAAAACATACAAAATCCAAAAATTTTGAGGCAGGAACACTGTAAGAAATGTAGAGACCAAAACCACAAGGAAATTGCAAACAATACTCCTGTGGCATAATGGACGAAGAAACGGTTTGGTGCAAAAGTGAGGCAATGTTTGAAATAAAAATATCAACTATATTTTTTTGCATGATATTTATTAAACAAATTAAAAACTATTTACACAAATAAAAATATCAATCCTTAAAAAAATTAATAAAAAAAATTAATTCATAACTAATAAGTATCTAAAAAATTAACAATTGCCTAATTCGGGGCATTGCCTCATTTTTGCATCAAGGTTCTGTTGATCTAAATTTTATAGTTTATCCAATATATCTTTACTTTTTGCAATTGAGCCATTCAATTTGGAATAGATTTGTACATATTTGATACATAAACCGCAGTAATTTGATTCCATTCAGCCTGTACCCTCTCCTACAGTTCACTAATGCTCTTCGGGGCCTCTTCGTACTCTGCCAGCCGATAAGCCCACATATTTTCGCTCGGGTTGAGATCAGTGCTCTGCGCTGGCCACTCCCTGACCCCAACCATCTGTGAACTGAGCCATTCCTTGACGATTTTCGCAGACTCGTGGCGACGATGAAAAAAGACGTTGAAAAAAAAAATATTGAAAAAAGATTTTTTGACTGTAGAATTTTCAACTGTAGAGCACGACTGAAACGATACGGTAAACATAATTTACAAAGAAGAGGAGTATAACAAAAACTTCGTTTTCATGGGTTAGTTTTTTTGTAAGCTTTAATACAATATCAATTAAATAAAAAAAAAAATCAAAACTCTTGGGTCAATGGTGTCCCATTATCACATTTTATGTATGTTAAGATTTTTTCGATCTAACCAAGGTTCAGAAAATACACACACGAAACACACAATGTTCTGTTCAAAAGCAGCCAACACATATCTTTATTTTCATATCAATTATGTGCGTTTCAAAATTTTCTACGGTACCCAACACAACCATGACTGTGTTCGTTTTAATATTTCGTTATTTACACGAACATTTTTGTATCACATACTTTTTTTTTCAATCACACATAAAGCACACATTTTTGAGTGTTGCTTTATTTGAAGTTGATGTTCTGGTACGTGTAGTGAAAAAAAACACAGAACATGTAAAATAAACAGGTTCGAGTTCAGTTATATTTTAAGTCGTGTTGTGGCTCGTGTAGTAAGAAACAACAGAACATGTACAGTAAACAGGTTCGAGTTCAGTTATATTTTAAGTCGTGTTTAAAATATAACTGAACTCGAACCTATTTATTGTACATGTTGTGTTTTTTCTTACTACACGAGCCGCAACACGACTTAAAATATAACTGAACTCGAACCTGTTTATTTTACATGTTCTGTGTTTTTTTTCACTACACGTACCAGAACATCAACTTCAAATAAAGCAACACTCAAAAATGTGTGCTTTATGTGTGATTGAAAAAAAAGTACGTGATAGAAAAATGTTCGTGTAAATAACGAAATATTAAAACGAACACAGTCGTGGTTGTGTTGGGCACCGAAGAAAATTTAAAAACAAACATAATTGATATGAAAATAAAAATATGTGTGTGTTGGTCTAAGTTATGTTTGTTTACATATATGTACGAGTTTTTTATTCAGTGTGTGTTTTTTTCTGAACTCTGGATCTAACTTCTTATAAAATCAATGCATTTGAAGTTCGAAGAAGTTTGTTGTATAAGATTTCGAAAATATGAAAACTAGTTCAGCTTCGACGCTGGAGTATTTAGTTATACAAATTGTCACCACGTGTGCCATCTTCCTCAATTATATAAATTTATTTTCGATAAAATTTTCAATATTCGTGCTGTTCTTATTTTTATCTCATTATTAATATAAACTATCAGATTCCAGCGATTTCTAGGCAACTTTATTTTTCAACTTAGCCAATTCACAAACCAACACTTTTATGGTTTATTATTATTGTGAATGAAGATAACAAACTCATTAACAAACACATTAACAAATTTAATAAAACACACATAGCATATGTATAATTTTATGTATGTGTCAGTAGCAACTTTAAATGCAATTTACTTAAAATAAAGGAAAAATTTAAAAATCTGCAAATCTACAAAACGGCTAAAAAGAAATACCTTTCAAATAATATACGTTTGGTTAAAATCGGGATAAAACGGTAGAACAAAGCATCGGTCACAAGAAATCGCCTAGCCTATTAATATTATAGATTACAAAATAGAATCAGTTAATAGGAGCAAATTTCAATGTAACAACAGAGATAATATTAATTCCAATTTAGATTTAGTGAAGCTAATTGCAGAATTAAAGGCAACCAGAGCTTTCTAAAATTAAAATTTTTCAATTTATAAGGGTCCGCCATCTAACGCTTTTTTTTTCAACTAGTGCTTATTTCGTGAATGGTAACACTTAGCTCATGTCTGATTTGACAAATAATTAGTTTTATCCTTCCGCTGAACGAATATGGTTGTGTATACGCTTGAACAACGCTGGGAAATATTGCGACATTACTTTGAAAATCATGGTAATGTTGCAGAATGTGTGCGAAAATTGCATAAGGATTTTGGAAGAAGAGAAGCACCGTCAGCTCCGTATGTTCGTTATCTTGTGAAAAAAAGTGAAAGAAGCTGGCATCCTCATCGATAAACCAAAGCGTGAAAAGCCAAAAACAGTGCGTACACCCGAGAATATTGCTGCTGTGGCAGAAAGTGTGCGTGAAGCGCAATCAACATCAATTCACCGTCGTTCTCAAGAATTGAACATTTCGGTGGCATCATTGAGACGAATTTTGCATAATGACCTTGGTATGATGCCAAACAAAGTCCAATTGGTTCAGGAGTTGAAGCCAACTGACCATCCAATGCGTTTTAGCTTCGCTAAGTGGGCCTGCGATCGACTTACAGAAGATGCCGATTTTGCCAAAAAATCATCTTTTCAGATGAAGCTCATTTTGATCTTGGCGGGTATGTAAACAAGCAAAATTGTCGCATTTGGGCCACAGAAAACCCGCATGCATACATTGAAAAGCCGATGCACCCAAAACGAGTCACTGTTTGGTGCGGATTTTGGTCCAGAGGCATAATTGGGCCATTTTTCTTCGAAAATGAGCAAGGAGTGGCCGTTGCAGTCAATGGCGATCGTTATAGGGCCATGTTGAACGAATTTTTGTTCACAAAAATTGAAGAGGAGGATATTGGCAACATTTGGTTTCAACAGGATCGGCGCTACGTGCCACACTGCCGAAGCTACACTCGATGTTTTGTGCCCTTTTTTTGAAGATCGCATTATCAGCCGCAGAGCTGATGTCGTTTGGCCACCTCGGAGCTGCGATATGACACCGTTGGACTATTATTTGTGGGGTGGCCTCAAAGATAAGTGTTACGCCAACAAGCCAGAGACAATTGACGCTTTAAAGGACAATATTCGTGAAGCCATTGGTGAAATACAGCTGCACACAATCGATAATGTGCTTAAAAATTGGACCGATCGTGTAGGCTACTGCATGGCCAGCCGAGGCAGCCATTTGAATGAAATTATTTTCAATTATTAACCGGAAGGATTGTACTTTCAAATAAAAAAAGAAATTTGAGATAATATTCAGTAGTTTTATTTTTATAGCATTTTCCAAAAAAAAAAAGTTATTTGGCGGACCCTTTATTATAGACAATATTTAAAGCACGTTCAAAAAAGCATATTTAAAATTTCACTCAATGAATTAGAGCCCCGTAAAATAATTTATAAATTTCGTGATGAAATTCCGCCCAAAACTCAAAATGAAATTGCACGCCATTTTAGAGAAATGATTTTTTTTTTTTAAATATAATATATAATAATTAATATAAAAGTAGTAAAAAAAATTTGGGAATTATCAATTGCAAGACGCGAAAATTCGCAAACCGTGAATTGGGAAGAAGATTCGAAAAACATGATAAAAAAAAAATACCTACAATCCATGGGCATTGATAAAAAAAAATAATAATATAAAACTGCCCCAGCTATCAATGAGAGAAAGAAAACCAAAATTACTTCGACGCTTCGTCGCAGTTTAAATGCATGACAAATGACAGGTCTTATTTACCGTTGAAGGTAACAAATGGCAGTCAAAGCATTATTTTGGTTCTTACAGTCAGGAAGCACCCGATAAAATCAAAGACGTAGTTCTTAGGAAAGATTTGATTATGGTTGATAATAAATGAATATAAAATATGTACTCCAGCTCTTCAGAAATTTATCTATAATATTAACAGGTAATATAAACAGTTTTCCCTCGATTTTAACCAAACATATCTTATGTGAAAGGTATTTCTTTTTAGCTGTCCATCAGATTTACAGATTTGCACCGTCTGGAAAACTTTTTTGGATTAATGCTCATTTAAATTTGTTACTAATATAAAATTATACAATGCCATGTGAGTGTTTATTAAATTTGTTAATGTGTTTGCAAAAAAAAAAAAGAAATGAGTTTGTTTTCTTCATTCGCAATAATAATTGTGTTGAATTGAAAAATAATTTTGGACATTAACCAATAACGCAATCGATATTTTAAAAGTGTTGAATTGTGAATTGTCTTATAAAATAATTTATTAAAAAAAAAAAAAATGTTTCCTACAATTTGCACTCGAATTTCGAGGTCTGGAATCTGCTAGTATGTATAATAATACCATCGCCGAGACATAATAAGAATATTTGAAACCTTTAGGGCAAAGAGAACGGTTAATAGAAATTATTATAAAATAAAATAATAATAATAATAAAATAGATATTTCTTCCGGTTAATTCTGGAACAGTACATTTTCGGCAATATGGAGCTATAGTTTACCGATGACTGCACTAATTTAGTTTTTCAGTGCCTCAGTCGACGTTGGGTGATTAGCGTAACTCTCATTATTTACAGCTCCCCACAAATAATAGCCAAACGGGGTCAAATCACTCAAAAGATCGATTGTTTCGCTTGCGTGTCACGACTCGCCATCCTATTGAAACCAAATATTGTTCAGATCCGTATCGTCGGATATAGGCTAAAAATAGTCACTTATTTTTGCACGGTAGCAATCACCGTTCATTGTTTGTCTTTCATATCTTCAGAAAAAAAATGGCCCAATGACACCGCCGGCCCAGAAGTCACATCAAACAGTGTATCGTTCAGGATTTTCAGCGTTTATTTGTGGATTTTCTATGGCCTAGATGCGATAATTTTGCTTGATCACGTACCATCGAGATGAAATGAGCTTCGTCACAAAAGATGATTTTTCAGTAAAAATGCTCATCTTCTTCCAGGCGTTCCGTAGCCCAACTAGAGAACCGATAAGGTTACGGATGCGTGGCGATTTGAGGTGCTTGGCTGTTATTGCAGACTCTGGGCAACAGCATTAATGATCCAATTTCACGCACACGTTTGAGAAAATTATCTACATATTGCCTGGAAGTCGCTTCTATTTTTCCGAATTTTGGACGTAATTATCTTGCACTTTCCGTAGAAGATTCACCAATTTGGAAAATCAACTCCTTTCGTAATATACTAACTTCTTCTAATAATACAGCTGATATTGGTGTTGCCATACTCCAAATAATCAGTAGTTCAAAATGCAAGTACTAGAGGGACCACCCTCTATATTTAGTCTTTCTTTACTTTATATAAATTGTTCTTCTTCATTACTTTTTCCGGACAATTATTACTAGATTTGAGTTGTGTTTTTTGAGTACATTGTTAATAAGGTTAACACACATTTCTGGTGGGAAATATCCATTGACTCGCCTAAACCAAAATCTGATTCGTGAATGAAATGTCATGTTCCAAAAACACTAATTTAACCCTTATTTCTCACACACATTTTTGCATTTTTGCCCAGACTTTTGCGAAAAAAAATAAATCTAATACTAAGAAGATTCTGTCTCTTATAAATTCTTTTTCCCATACCTGGGACAACACTGTTTTTTTTTTAATTCTACATTTGGAAATGTGATTTAAAAAAATGTTTGTATGAATGAAGTGTGACTATTTCCATCACCAACTCGATAACAAATAAATTGTCAGTTCTTAAAACTGTTATTTATTATTTCATAACGCTGGATTTCGATGATGATGGATGGAGAACAAAAAAAAAATTTTTTTTTTGTTTGAATAGATTATAACCGAAATACTGGTATGTACCGGTATAGATTTCTTGGTTTCGGTATTAAGAAATCGACATATATAATAGTTTTGGCACAACACTTTTTTTTTTTAATTCTACATTTTGAAATGTGATTTAAAAAAATTTTTGTATGAATGAAGTGTGACTATTTTTATCACCAACTCGTTCTTTAAACTGTTATTTATTATTTCATAACGCTAGATTTAGATGATGATGGATAGTGAACAAAAAAAAATTTTTTTTTTTGTTTGAATAGATTATAACCGAAATACCGGTATGTACCGGTATAGATTTCTTGGTTTCGATATTAAGAAATCGACATATATAATAGTTTTCGCCATACCGATATGGAATACCCTAGTAGTACATACTTATTTGCATGATATTTTGTGCATGATGTGGTTGATTAAAAACTATTTGCATTGTGTACTGTTTGCAAATACATACACATGTGTACATTATACACTCAACTGTATAAAATATGATTTATACTAACTAAAATTAATACACATGGAACATGGCAATTCCATACAACTCTTATTAAATACAAAAACTATATACAATAACGTATACTTTGTAAATTATTCGTCTGCAAGTATGTACATTCAGTGGGACACTCGACAAAATGGGTCAGTGAAATTAGGCTTGAAAAGGTTTTGTTATTTATCGGCAACATTTTTAGAAACAATTTTAATATTATGCAACAACTTAAGAGTTTTATATATAAGATCGATTGAAAGTAAAATTAAAAAAAAAAAACAAGTAAGACAATTATAGTCGGTCTTTAATGATTGGACTAGCAGATTCCAGCCCTCGAAATTCGAGTGCAAATTCTGGGAAATTTTATTTTTACATTAAATAAAGACTAATCAATTATAGCCAATTCACAAATCAACACAAAAAAACAAATTTTTATTACAAACACATTAACAAAATTAATAAACACACACATAGCATTGTATAATTTTATGTATGTGTTAGTAGCAACTTTAAATGCAATTTACTCAAAGTACAGGAAAAAATTTAAAAATCTGCAAAACGGCTTGAAAAAATACCTTTCAAATAATATATGCTTGGTCAAAATCGAGATAAAACGGTAGAACAAAACATCGTTCACAAGAAATCACTTAGCCTATTAATATTATAGATATAGAAAATAAGCATAAACCAAATTTGAGTGTCGACCGATCCTGACAATATTTCGTATTTCAGCTCTATATGGTCGCTATTACTAACAAATCTCCTACAGGGTTTATTTTTGGACTACTAGTGGATGTAATAAACACAATCAAACCAAATATGATAATTTGAGTCTTATGGCAATTTAAGCCGAACTTATATGGGTCATTTGTATGGGGACTAGGTCTGAACATGCAACGATTTTTACCAACTACAACAGCATGCATCATATGGGCCATAAAAGCTAATACACAAAATTTCATCAAAATATATTAAAATTTGCGACCTGTAGTTTGATTAAAAAGTTTACATGGACAAACAGGCGGATAGACAGACGGACGGAAGGACATCTCTAAATCGACTCAGAAAGTGATTATTTTGATAGTTACAAATAGCAGCACAAAGTTACTATATCCCGACCACATAGTGGCATAGGGTATAAAAACTCCAATTTCATTTAAAAAATAAGTCAGATTAAGTTTAACTAACAAATTTTTAGAAAAACTGACTGTAAGAAATCAAATATGATAGAATATAATACATTAAAAGGTTTAGCTATAGACTATTTTATTGAAAAATAAGTTTAGAATTTTTAAAAAGTATTGCTACGCAGTAAAATTGCAAAATTTTTCTGAGTGTTAAAACTTAAATAAGTAAATATCCATGTGTTTATATTTCACATATGAAACTTATGGTTTAAGTTGTTTTTTTAGGTGTAAACATCTATACGCGCAGGGGGGTAAATTTCTAATTCACAATATAATCACAAAAACAGCGTAATATGTGAGCGTAAGATCTTACGCGTAACATGTAAGCATTAAGACAAATCGGTATGACATGATTGTTTGGTAAAGAAATTATGATGAACCTTTTTGTCGCTGTTTTCTGCATTTTATTTATTACCAGATGTTTACACATCTCCCCTGTGATCGGACTCACATGATTTTTGATGTGTAAACATCTATACGCGCAGAGGGGTAAATTTCTATTTCACAATACAATCACAAAAACAGTGTAACACGTAATAGGTGAGAGATGACACATAACGCTGTGTGACTTATGATTGCATTGGTGAAAAATTTATGATATAACATTGTTTTTTATGCCACTTTTTTAAAAGCGTCATCTATGTATCACTTATATACGTTTATATTGGGATATTTTTAATGTGTTACAGCAAAGGGTTGTTGAATTAGCTGAAGCAGTTTTTGCTATAAGTGTTTCATAGATGACGCTTTCTGTTTGATTTTAATAAAGTGACGTAAAAAAATCTTTAATTACTAGATGTTTACACATCTTCCCTGTGATCGGACTCACATGATTTTTTTTCAACAGTGTGATTGCTGATGAATTATGCAGTGTAATTGAATTGGCTTCATGTTAATATTACTTTCAAACACCGTATTAATACGACCTATTAATCCTATATTTTTACCGACCATATTTTTGGTCGTTTCCGACTCGGTAACTGGCTTTGACTGAAAGATTTAGATTTGTGATTTTTTAACATGTTTTTCTCGCTATGAAAATCGTTCTTAAGCTCGCTTAACATTTTCTTACGCAAATCATCCTTAAACTGATCAAACTTTGGACTATGTTTGGTAGTGTAGTGCCTTTTCAAATTGTAATCTTTTAAATCTGCTTTGTATCTCCACAAATCAGACATATACAATTATTAACCATTGTGAAAAAAAATCAATTGACCACTGCTCATTAAATACGCGGCGTTCATTATCTACTCTAATTTTTTTTCGACATCATTATATAGCCGTTATTGCTATTTTGATGTATTTAAATTTTAAATATTCTCACAATAAATTAACAAACAATGGAACATTGTTATATCCATCAAAAATTGAACACTAACTGATCTATCAGTAATGACTTTATTTGTTCATGGTAATACATTTGATGAATTATCGCTAAATATATGAATTCGCGCTATATAGAGCCTACTTAGTTGTTAAGAAAATAATGTTTTATTTTCAAAAAAAAAAAAAAAATTCAAAGTTCTGAGAAATATTTTTTGCGAGTTTAGCAACCAATAAATCTTATGTAACGTAGGAAAATTAACAGACGCCTAGATTTCAAATTTTAAATGAAATAGGAATAGAGTAGTAATGTAATATAGATAAGCTTGTAATGTGTTTAAAAATATTTTTAAAAAAAACTGTAGAAAAAAAATCATGTGCGTCCGATCACAGGTGAGATGTGTAAACATCTAGTAATTATGGATTTTTTTATGACACTTTTTTGAAATCAAACAGAAAGCGTCATCTATGTATCTCTTATATCAAACAACTTCAGGGGCTCTGCTAATATAAAAATATATATTATTTGAACTGGTTAATTTTTAAAAATTAATTTTTAATTTTAATTTTTAATTTTTAATTTTTAACTTTTAATTTTTAATTTTTAATTTTTAATTTTTAATTTTTAATTTTTAATTTTTAATTTTTAATTTTTAATTTTTAATTTTTAATTTTTAATTTTTAATTTTTAATTTTTAATTTTTAATTTTTAATTTTTAATTTTTAATTTTTAATTTTTAATTTTTAATTTTTAATTTTTAATTTTTAATTTTTAATTTTTAATTTTTAATTTTTAATTTTTAATTTTTAATTTTTAATTTTTAATTTTTAATTTTTAATTTTTAATTTTTAATTTTTAATTTTTAATTTTTAATTTTTAATTTTTAATTTTTAATTTTTAATTTTTAATTTTTAATTTTTAATTTTTAATTTTTAATTTTTAATTTTTAATTTTTAATTTTTAATTTTTAATTTTTAATTTTTAATTTTTAATTTTTAATTTTTAATTTTTAATTTTTAATTTTTAATTTTTAATTTTTAATTTTTAATTTTTAATTTTTAATTTTTAATTTTTAATTTTTAATTTTTAATTTTTAATTTTTAATTTTTAATTTTTAATATTTAATATTTAATTTTTAATTTTTATTTTTTAATTTTTAATTTTTAATTTTTAATTTTTAATTTTTAATTTTTAATTTTTAATTTTTAATTTTTAATTTTTAATTTTTAATTTTTAATTTTTAATTTTTAATTTTTAATTTTTAATTTTTAATTTTTAATTTTTAATTTTTAATTTTTAATTTTTAATTTTTAATTTTTAATTTTTAATTTTTAATTTTTAATTTTTAATTTTTAATTTTTAATTTTTAATTTTTAATTTTTAATTTTTAATTTTTAATTTTTAATTTTTAATTTTTAATTTTTAATTTTTAATTTTTAATTTTTAATTTTTAATTTTTAATTTTTAATTTTTAATTTTTAATTTTTAATTTTTAATTTTTAATTTTTAATTTTTAATTTTTAATTTTTAATTTTTAATTTTTAATTTTTAATTTTTAATTTTTCATTTTTCATTTTTAATTTTCAATTTTTAATTTTTAATTTTTTATTTTTAATTTTTAATTTTTAATTTTTAATTTTTAATTTTTAATTTTTAATTTTTAATTTTTAATTTTTAATTTTTTCTTTTTTATTTTACATTTTTAATTTTTAATTTTTTCTTTTTTATTTTACATAAAAATTTTTCATTTTTCGGTCAAAAAATTGGCGGGATCAGACCAATGGGTGTGGTACCCGCCCCCCATACAAAGTAAATTTATAATATCATATAACTAGAGTACTATCAAGGGAAAGCCTTGACATTTTGCACGAGTTGTTGGATATTAATGTGAGTAGTCAGATGAAAAATGGGCGGGATAGGATAAGAGGGCGTGGCACCTCCTATACAAAAAATTTTAAGAACTATGAAAGCGACAGTCTTGAACTTTTTGGCAAGTGCATCAATTACCAATGTGAGTAGCCGTGGAAAATATGGGCGGGATCGCCAAAATCAAAAATCGCGCACAAAAAAATTTTCATAATCAAAAAACGGCAAAATCAAAAATTGCCAAAATCAAAAATCGCTTAAATAACAAGTTGCAAAATGACATTCTAAATTCAAGGTCAATCGTTGAGTTTTACCGGATTTAATTTGGATAATCTATATTTTTCTCATGTAGCTTGCTCGAGAGGTAGGAACGCCGAAAAATTTTATAATTTTTGCGCCAAATGAAAACACAAAAAATAAAAATATAAAATAAAATTTTTGAATCGTACAATACACACTTCGCAGGAAAAATTGATTATGAAAACAAACATATCATTAAGTTCCGGTAAGTCGTAGAGGAGCACGACAAGGCATAGTATATTTTAAAGACGAAGTTCGTAGAAAAGGTTTTATTTTATTGTGGTTGGTCATAAATGAATGTGGTATCAGTGATCCATTCTCTTTCAATGGAGAAATTTATTTTAAAAAAAAATACCATCATCCCGATTTAGCATCTTTACGCTAAGGCTACATTTTTCATTTTTTATCTTACATTTTTTATTTTTTATTTTTCTTTTTTTATTTGTCATTTTTTATTTTTCATTTTTATATTTTTCAATTTTAATTTTTTATTTTTAATTTTTAATTTTTTTTCATTTTCTATTTTTAATTTTTAATTTTTAATTTTTAATTTTTAATTTTTTATTTTTAATTTTTTGTTTTTAATTTTTATTTTTAATTTTTCATTTTTTATTTTTCATTTTTATACCCTATACCACTATGTGGTTTGGGTATAATGACTTTGTGCTGCTGTTTGTAACTACCAAAAATATTTGACCTAGACCCATCTTTTATTATACCGATCGAATCAGAATCACTATCTGATTCGATTTAACGATGTCCGTCCGTCCGTCTGTCCGCCCGTCCGTCCGTCCGTCTGTGTGTCCATGTAAAGCTTGTAATCAAACTGCAGGTCGCAAATATGAATATATTTTGATGAAATTTGGTCTAGACCGACTATAATTTTCTTAAGGTGCTATTACATGATGTGTTTTTTACATATGTACTGTCAAATTTTCCCACAACAAAAATTGTACACATCGTGTGATACATATGAAACATTGTTTATGTACAATACATGAGGAAAGTCACATGTACATTTTTCAATTAGAACAGGTTCTATTTTTGCATGACAAACAAATGAAAATACAACACTGCTTGTGGTGAAAGAAAAACAGAGTAAATTTTAAAGATTAATATTGAAAGAAAAATAAATTGTTTAGTATTAACAACTAAAAAAGTATATAACATTTTTTTTAACAACAAATTTTTGTAAGTTCACAAATTAAATCAGCTGTTGTTTACATTTAGAGGTTATGTCATACGGAAATACGTACGGACGTGTGATAGCAAAAATTATGAATCGTATGTAAAAGACAATTTTGACGGACATGAGGAATTTCATATGGATAAAAAAAGTGACAGTACATATGTAAAAAACACTTCGTGTAATAGCACCTTTACTTGTTTATTTTTAATTTTTTATTTTTAATTTTTCATTTTTTATTTATTATATTTCCTATTTTTTTATTTTTTATTTTTAATTTTTTTTTAATTTTAAATTTTTTATTTTTTATTTTTTATTTTTCATTTTTCATTTTTTTTGTTTCATTTTTCATTCTTTATTTTTCATTTTTCATTTTTTATTTTTCATTTTTCAACAGCCGCAAAAATTTTTTTCACCAATACAAAGTCACACCGATTTTGTCTTACGTCTAACGCTGTTTTTGTGATTGTTTTGTAAAATAGATTTTTACCCCCCGCGCGTATAGATGTTTACACATCAAAAAAATTTCTTAGTGCGTTTTAAATTTTAGTTATTTGTATTTGAGAGGACATAAAAAACTATCGCTCGGGCCGGATGCGGCCCGCGGGCCTTAGTTTGTGGACCTCTACCCAATACCACTCTGTGGTCAAGGTATAAAGAGTTTGTGCTAATGTTTGTCATTAGCAAAAATATTTGGCCTAGACCCACCTTTTATTATACCGATTGACTCAGGATCACTTTCTGAGCAGATTTAGTATACATTTTTTATTTTTATATTTGGCCAGACTATAATTTTAGCGATCCTGATCAAAAAAATATAGTTCTTGAAATTATACAAACAGGCAAAACATATGGCTCAATTGACCAGAGCACTTACACAGTGTATTGCGAAGAGAATAAGGAAAAAATATTAAAATTGTTTTGGAAAAAATTCGTTAATTCGCTTAACTATAAAAATAATACCAGTATATTAACTATTCAACAAAATATGATGAATTAAAAAAAACTTTGATTTTCGACCATCTTTTTCTCTTTTCTTTTCTTCTCAGTTAGTACATATTATGATTTATGTATGTATGTATGTACATTAGGGATATGACTTTTTCATATTTTTTGAATATATCAAAATTGGCAAAGCATAGCGGAATAGTACATAAAAATATAAAAAAAAGTTTCCGCATCGAATATGATGAAGTTTTCTTTACACTATACAACAATCTTCGGACTGTTGCACAGTGTAATTAATCTTTAAATTGTGTTTTTGTAAAAATAATTATGGTTTTTTTATACAAATAATTAATATCTATCTGAAAAATGCATTACACAGTGTTATCAAGCAACCAGGGGCCAAATCGCCGCATTCGATATCGAGTAAAATCAATCGAAATTCCAGATTTTGGTTTATTATTTGAAGAAGACGGACAAACGCTCGACCACGATTCGCTTTTCTTCTTACTCAGAGGCGATAATTCTTCAACTGTGAGAAAGACAAATTATTCTCAGTATTTTATTTTGGGAAATTAAAAAATTATTTCGATCGAAAAATTTCGATAACGAATGCGGTGATTTGGCTCCAGATCATTGCGGTGTTTTTCGTATAAAATTGGCAAAAAAAAAATTGCAAAATTTATTTAATTTTCAATGCAGAGTTTCTCATATTCCCACTTATTAACTCACATTAACTCTAATGTTTCCATATTTATACAATACTGCTGTAGTGAATAGCAATTATGTAAACAACAAACATATATTATAGATGTTCATGGGAATTATGAAAAAAATAAAGTATTTCGAAATCAAAAAGTAAAATTAAATTAAGAAAAGAAGAGTATTTTATTTTTTAAACAATTAAAAGAAGAATACTTGTAGAAAAAGTCATAAGAATTATATATACAAAATGAAAAACAATGAAATTGACAATTTTTGCATTTGTTTTTGCTGTGGTTATTTTTTTTACACAACGGAAAAACGTTCCGCACAAACCTGGTTGTGCTACACTGTAAGCGAAAAAAAGCTATTATTATTATTAAAACAATACCACCCATCACATGGGGCTATGCCCTAAGAATACTTCAAAATTCACATATACCCCTAATGTACATAGACTTTTGATATGCCTTTATTTGCTTATGATTAATGTAAAGCAATGAGTCGCTAAACATATTTTTTTTTTTTTTGGTTTCTTATTTACAAATTAATTGATAATGAAATATAAAGTATTATGTATAACTATATAAATATCAAGTATTTTTAAGTAACTGTGTGTATGTATGATACATACTTATCATAAAATTAACTTATAATTATTTTTTAGTCTTTTTATTTTTCTCTTTCAAATGTTGCTGTAGAGTTGTATAGATTACAGCCAGAATATTATTGACAATGCCGGATAGATTTAAAGTAACAAAGACTGAAGAAAGTGAAGCAGTCCCCGATTATTTGATAGAAGAATCATGTACTGGAAAACTATTAAATGATATAAGTGATAACGGTAAGTTTAACCACAAAAAAAAAAAAAAAGACGGCCACACATGTGATCCTTAAAATCCATTTATTAATTTAAATACAGTTAGTATGCATGGGTATGTGTGTGTGTGTGTACCTTAAAAGTGCTTATAGATACGCGTATAAAAAAGTTCTTATCTCGTTTATTTTTTTTTTTTTTTTGCTTATATAACCTATATATTTTTGTATTTCGAGATACCTAACGCGTATGTGTTACTGACCTACTGCTCGGGTTTATTTAACAAAAAAAAAAAAAAATTCTTTTCTGTTTTCAATTTCATTTTGGCTGTGTTCGTTAAACTAGCTCTGGCGCTGGATGACTAGCTCACTTTTTATTTTGTTTTAACTAACATGTTTTTAAATGGTTTATATTCATATACATATGGTATGTATGTATGTATTTTTAACGGTTTTGCTCTCAATGTTTGAGCATCTCTTTTAGCTGAAAATCTGGGGATGCTTGAAAAGAGGTATTGGTCAACATAAAATAACTTACATAACTACTAGTATATACTGGGGAGTGGTTATGCTTTTTCCGTGTACAAAAGCTTTTTAACATACACATATTAAAAGAAAAAGTAAAAACCCTAGATTTCCTTATCTCACAATAAAAAAAGCTTTTAGGATGAGATATTGGGAAAAAAAGATTACCAACTAACAGTTATAACTTTGCCAAATATTCTTATAAAATAGGGAAAATTAAGATTTAACAATTTATGATTTTTATAGAAGAAAAAGAAACAAATACTGGGCCATACCGAACATTTTCTTCGATCCAATGTACTATACGCGAAGAGTTTTAAATGGTTACTTTCTTAATTTCCAATATTTTTTGTGCATTATTTGGAAACTATGGCAATCTTTTATCTTAATTTAAGGCTCGAAAGCTTTTCTACCAAATATTTGTCAAGGATTTTTATGAGATGCTGCCGTATCATTTACGCTCTATATTTTCTTAATTGTCCTTAATACGCAGGCCCGGTTCAAGATATGGACCTTCTCAATATTTTTACAGCAGCTCCAGCTTATAAACTTTTCACTTTGGCGAAATAATCAGTTCAGTTTAGTTGGAATTTTCACGAAGTAGCACAAACATTTATCTCCAAAAAAAGAAAAAAAATATTAAGCAAATTTTTTAGCTACTCGCAAAAATATATACATATACATATATAAAATAAAAATGAAAAATAAAATTTAATTAATCAATTGAATCATTAAAGCAAACAAAAATCACAGTTTTGATCGAATTTCTTTTTTTTTTAAATAAATTTTCATTTGTGTTATTAACTACATCAAAATGATTTTGATAAACATGCATTTATTTATGTTTAAAAATAAAATTTAAATTAAAAAAGGAAACACAAATTACATAAGCACTTCATATTTATTGGGTGGAATCGAGAAAAAAGAGAAATTAAATAAAAATTCCAAAAAACAAAATTAGGTATTATAAAAATTTGTTTTAAAAAATTATAAAACGAAATTTTATAAAAGAAAAAATGCAGACTTCAAAGGGTATGTACCTTAAAAAAGGAAACAAAAATTTCATGAAGATCTGAAAGAACAGAATTAATTACAAGATTTTCAAATTCATAATCAAATGATAAATTTTTTATATGAAAAATATGTTAATGCTTTAAATTTCTTTATTTCTCTCTTAAGAATAAAAGTGTTTTGAAAACATAACAAAAGTAAAAGCTAGAAAACGTGTTGTAAAAAGGAACGACATTAAAGAACTATTAAGTGAAGGAATTCTTTTTTTTTTTTGTTTTTTCGAAATTCTTTGGTGAGTGAGTGAGTGAGTGCAACACGTCTGGCAGCCAAAATGACAGACAACAGTTTAGGGGATGACGCTTCTTCCGAAATGGAAACTAAAGTAAATGAAACCAATATAGAATCTAATCAAAGTGGTAAGTTCTAAGCAAACAAAATTCTAAATTGAATGTATAAACAAAAGCAAACAATCCAAAAAAAAAAAAAAAAAAAAAATGCTATAACCATTACCCAATGGCATTTTAACCTACTTTCTAAACATTCTGAACATACAAAACCCCTTTCCATCAACCACTAACAGTCTCTTTAGTATTAAAAAATCAATTCAAATTAATTCATTATGTTTATCATTGATTAAATCTCAACGACAATAAGCTTCTTGTTAAGAAAAACAACAACAAAAAACAACAACAACAACAACAATAATGCTCACTATGCATACGATGATAACAATGAGTGAGTGATAAATTCGATAATGTATTTTGCAACAAATGTGATAAATAATGATGTATACCTCAATACACATTCATATACACATTCACATACACATACGAGAGTAGCACAGATGCCAATGTAGAGCACTTAAATATTGTAACATAAAAGTTTCATATGTATGTATAAATTCGTATGTATAGTATTGTATACATATGTAAGTAAAGGTATGTGAGACAGGATTTTGAGTTTTTTTTATTTGAATATATTTTTTTTTTACTATAAAATATAATTATTAACAAATACATTTTTAATTTAAAATGGATTCTTAAAGCGGTTTTGCTAAACTTTAATGCCAACGATTCTCTAAAGTATATCTTTAATTATATAGGACCGTATGCAAAAAAATTAAAGTGTACTTCAGGTAGACAAAATTGTTGATAAAGTCTACTTGAAGTACACTTTACTTGTTTTGCATACTTGCATACGGCCCATAATCTTTAATAAATTTATTGTTTTTTTTTTTTTTTACAAAATAAGCATTCAAATGAAACTTTATTAAGTTTCAAATCAATTATATTTTGATATTTTTGAACTGATAATGAAAGAACTCTATAAGCCGCGGAACATGAATAATCAATTCCGATAGATTTTATCACTGTACATACGAATACTGATTGCAAGTTGAAGTATAACTCAAAAATAAAATATTCAATTTAAAATTTTTAAATTAAAATCTTCATCATATTTTTTTTCAATTATATATTCTTCCTTTATTTACATATTTTAACAAATTTGATATTTACATATGAGATCTTATCTTTACATATAGATATTGCAACAAATAATACATAGGATCTAAAGATATTAAAGTTTTTATTTTATTTTTTAATGATTTTTAAAGGAAAATGGGAGGAAAAAACCTTTATATGAAATCTTCATCATAGAAATATCGCAAAGTTAAGAATTTTCGTTAAAAGATTACGAATATTAAATTAAGGGCACATTCTTTATAGAAACAGTATTAGAATTTAGCTATTTTAATGTAGAAAGGCGTTGTTAACAACACTTTTTTTCTTTGTTGTAGAAAATATAACTTAAGTATCTAGTGTTGTATTCCAAAATAAACCTCCTTGCTTTCGAATCAATTAATTTTCAAAATGTCACTCAATCAAGTAGAGCATCGTAAAATGATTTATAAATTTTGTGAAGGGAATCCCTCCATAGCTGAAAATTGTATTGTTCGCCATTTTAATAACATGCGATTAACTAATCTTTCATTTATAAGCCAGTTAAATTAGTAGAACTTAATTAAAATTATAAAGAAAACCTGCTTAATGAGGAAAATATCGATTAAAACACTCAAAATTTCGGAATAAATTAAAAGCTGAAACCATGGGCCATAGTAGGAAAAAGATTCGAATACCACAAAACCACGATAAAAACATATCTATAAACTATACGGGTAGACATTTTAAAAAAAATAGAGAAATACTGCGCCAACTACCATTCAGAGACATAAAAAAGTGATAAAATACAGGTTGCTTATATTTGCTCAAAATTACTTCGACACTTTCTCTCAGTTTAAATGTGTCATCGATGTCAAAATATTATTTTGGCTATTCCACTCAGGAAGCACAAATTTATATACATACATTTATAAAAACGAACGTATTAATGATTTTTTGTTTGTAGCTTATAGGTGGCTAAACAAATGGACCGATTTTCCTGAAATTTTTAAGCTATAAGTTTTTATATTTTTAGTGGGCGTGGCACCTCACATACAAAGTGAATTCTTAATATCATATATATTGAGTACTATGACATGGAGAACTTTGCAAATTTGTTTAAAGTCACCAAATATTAATGTTAATAGCCTTCCGAAAATGGCGGTACTTTATAAGTGGGCATGGCACCTCCCATAGAAAATACTTTATTCAATATCACATATCTGGGGTACTATGACAGAGACAACATTGTAAATTTGATTGGGGTCATCTATTATTAATGTGAGTAGTCGGACAAAAAATAGTCGTGATCAAACCAATGGGTGTGGCACCCCTCATACAACGTAAATATATAATATCATATAACTGGAGTACTATAAAGGGAAAGCCTTGACACTTTGCACGATATTGTCGGAAACTAATGTGAGTAGTCAGATACAAAATGGGCGGGATAGGATAATAGGGCGTGGCACTTCCTATACAAAAAATATGAAGAACTATGAAAGCGACAGTTTTGAACCTTTTGGCAAGTACATTAATTATCAATGTGAGTAGTCGTGGAAAATATGGGCGGAATCGCCAAAATCAAAAATCGCGAAAAAATAAAAATTTTCAAAATCAAAAAACGGCAAAATCAGAAATCGCTAAATAGCAAATTGCAAAATGATATCTTAGATTCAAGGCCAATCGTTAAGTTTTACCGGATTTAATTTGGTAAATCTATATTTTTCTCATCTATTCAGCTTGCTCGAGAGTAAGAATGCCGAAAAATTTTATTATTTTTGCACCAAATGAAAACACAAAAAATAAAAATATAAAATAAATGAAATAAAAGTGTTGAATTGTACAATACAAACTTCGCAGCAAAAATTGATTATGAAAACAAACGTATTATTAAGGTCCGGTAAGTCATAGGGTAGACAAAGTTCGTAGTAAAGGTTTTATTTTATTGTGGTATCAGTGATCCATTGTCTTTCAATGGAGAAATTTATAAAAAAAAAATATCATCGGCTCGATTTAGCATCTTTACGCTAAGGCTACAATAAAATACTTAAAAAAACCAAAAGAAATCTAACCCCCCAAATGTTCCCCAACTAAAAACTATTTAGGCAAATGTGGAAGAGTAAGTTTTATAGAAACGGCTGCCGCGTAAAAATTAAAAAAGTAAAAAAGCAACTAAACCATTTATACCATGGGAATTCAGAATTACATGGCTGAAGTTCCGAAAAAAGTACGCAAAGCAAAATTTAGTCTTGTTTTGTATCTACGATAAATATTTTAGCATTTTTTTTTTATTTGTTTACATATTATTTTTCCATATTTTTTTTTTGCCTCAGACGTCAACAGCGGTTAAACTTTTGAAGTTAAACATTTTTCTAAAAAATATTTAATGTTTCTTAATTTAAGATAAAAAAATAATATGAAAAATGTCAAGTTTTATGAAATTTTCCACAAAAATATGCCAAAACTTAGGATTTTTCAGAGCCCGATAATTTTTCTTAAAATGTGGCGGAGTTCGTCTTAGCACTGATATCGATGTTGAAAAGCATGTGGTTATTAAAAAAATTATGTGAGTCCGATCACAGGGTAGATGTGTAAACACCTAGTAATTAAAGATGCTTTTGTGTCACTTTTTTAAAATCAAACAGAAAGCGTCATCTATGTATCATCTGGTTAATTTTTAATTTTTTATTTGTCGTTTTTCATTTTTCATTTTTTATTTTCCATTTTTAATTTTTTATTTTTTTATTTTTCAATTTTCATTTTTCATTTTTAATTTTTTATTTTTCATTTTCAATTTTTTATTTTTCATTTTTTATTTTTAATTTTTTGTTTTTCATTTAAAATTTTTCATTTTTAATTTTTAATCTTTTATTATTCATTTTTTATTTTTTATTTTTTATTTTTCATTTTCTATTTTTCATTTTTTATTTTTCAATTTTCATTTTCATTTCTCATTTCCATTTTCATTTTCATTTTTCATTTTTCATTTTTTATTTTTCATTTTTCATTTTTCATTTTCCATTTTTAATTTTTCATTTTTGATTTTTCATTTTTTATTTTTCATTTCTCATTTTTCATTTTTTATTTCTCATTTTCCATTTTTTATTTTTCATTTTTCATATTTCAAAATGTTTTTATAACGCTATTCGCTCCCTCATTTTATATCCAAACACTTCCTAATGAAATCGTGCCTTCATTTTTTTCTCCAAACACTTTCCAATGAATTTGCCCTCCATTTTATCTCCAAACACTTCCTTTTTACTGTAATTCGTTTATTTTTTTATTTTTATTTATTTTTTATTTATTTTTTTATTTATGTTTGATTATCATTAATATTAAATGCAGTGATAATTGTGTTATTTATATGGAATAAATTAAAACGTTAAGAATACTTTTAAATGATTGAGGAAGTTAATTATAAATGTTTATAAAAAGTCAAGAAATATACTGCAGAAAACAGAGACAAAAAGTTATTACATGTCATAATATTTTCACCAATGCAATCTTAAGTCACACCGATATAGTCTTACATCTTACATCTTACGCTATTTTTGTGATTGTATTGTGAAATAGATTTTTACCCCCTGCGCGTATAGATGTTTACACGTCAAAAAATATACAAGAATTTCACCATTGTTTATTTAAAACATATTCAATAATCCATTTTTTCGAATGTATACAATGTAATATATACATACATTCGAATATTTTCCAATATCAATGAAATCACTATTTACGGATTTACACAATTTAAATTTGAAAAGAAATTAGAGTTGTCATTCCTTCCCGTCTTATCTAGCTAAAAATCCAATTTAAAAACATTCGATAAGCGGTAATACTTTAAATTGTATTTGTATTTTGAAGTAATCTAACTCTAATTAATTGACTCTTACAAATATATTACGAGCGACTGATTTCTATTAAAACCCCCTCCGCCCCATTTTTATAATTCATTAATCGTATGTAAAATAAAACCAACTGGAACTAATCTAACTGAAGGTGATAACTAATATTTATTAGTTTGGTAATAAAAAAAAATTTATGGCCATGTTTTTCATTGACAACAGAATAAATTCTTCAACACAAGTGTTTTATTTACAACATAAAAATCAATGGAAATAGTTTTGTTGCCTTTGTAAATTGAATACATTTCTTTTTGGCTCTCGGCTTAATACTGTACAAGATTTTGTACCTATTATAATCTTCTTTAAATGATGAGGAAAATATAAAAACAAAAACAAAATTCGAATATGTACTTAGGTATATTTTTTTTCGTTGGATATTCATTTGTGTAAATCATCTGTTACGAACATTGGCATATATATTATTATGCCAAGAGTTATTCGATTAATCGATCGAATAAAAAAAAATTTTCAATCGAACAAATTAAATACATATTTAGATTTTCTACTAACAAATAATCCAATAACTTTTTGCGGGTTAATCGGATAAATCGAGTTTTTTTATATGCGTTATAAAGAAAACAAGTAAAAGTGTTAAATACGGCTAAATCGAATCTTTCATACCCTCCACCTGGGTTTTACGTTTACATTAATGTTTGGACTTATTGAAAAAGTAAACAATTTGATAAACATAATACTGAATTATTACAACAAATACGCTGAATTTTTTATAATTTTTTTTGAGGTTTCTCCATATGCTGCCCGATATACCGCATTTCAAATAATGGGGTTTAGAAGGAGAAGTAACTGGTTCAAGTTCGCCTGATAAACGCATTATTTTAACACGGGGATGTTATTGGAGATAGCTAGTTGCCTAGGAACTCATTATTTTCACTTTGAAAGTAATGCAGTATGCAAGGAGCTGGCATGAAATATAAGTAGCGGTATAACACATTATTAGTAACGCCTTATTTTCACTTCGGAAGTAATGCAGTGGACAGGGATAGGTCATTATTGGTAATGCAAAAATCAATGAGCTGCTATTAAGAAATTCTTCCTGGGATATTATCCTTAGTTTACCCAGGTAAATGATTTATTTTATGAATGAGGGTGATTTCAACTGAC
Organism: Cordilura impudica; assembly: GCA_963682025.1. NCBI lineage: Eukaryota > Metazoa > Arthropoda > Insecta > Diptera > Scathophagidae > Cordilura > Cordilura impudica. Next base: position 7,541,343 of record OY821521.1, read on the forward strand.
AGACAGACGGACGGACGCTATATCGACTCGAGTTGTTATAAGTATCAAGAATATATCGCACCTGTACCGCTAAAGTGAGTCAACTCAAAATTTAAAAATTTTCAGTAGAGGCAAAAAACGGTTTTTTTAATATTTACTATAAAATTTTAAAACAGTTGTTTCATTGTAAAGAATTGCGAATAATAAGTATACAACAGTGGTTGTTTTTGCGATTTTTTCAGTGATCATCAAAAATAACAAGTTTTTTGGGTGCAACTCAAAATATGTTTTCTTAGTGGATTCTAAAGAAGCTGCTCTTATAACACAAAGAGGGTTACAACTGTATTTTTATGCGAAAGACTAGAAAAACCGATGTAAGATTTTTATAGTGGATAGATATGACCACTGTGTATCGTTTTCTTGCAAAAAGTGAAAATTGAAAAATTTTGAGTTGACTCACTTTAGAGGTACAGGTGCGATATAGGCTTTATGGGGTCGCAAATTAATTTCTTGGTACGTTACAAACGGAATGACAAATTGATATATTTATACCCTCTGCACAATGGATGCAGAGCGTAAAAAAGTTTTTTAATTTCTCAAAAATTATCAATTTATATATAAAAAAAATAGCCAGATGGTAACGCTTATTACACAATTTTGACTTATTAATAATCTAACCCATAAAAACAAATTTTTATTAAAACTCTTTCTTTCCTTACGCATATGAGTTTTGAATCTCTCCGCGGCTGTGCGTGACTCTGCGTGACTATTTTAAAATTAACCTTTGGTCACAACAAGTCTATGGACCAAGTTTCAGATCGATTGTTTGAGGGGAAGTGGAGTTTAAATCACTCTGCGACTGTGCGTGACTATGCGTGACTGTGCGTGACTAACCCTAAATTAATCTATAGCCACAACAAGAGTATGGGCCAAGTTTCAGATCAATTGGATGAGGGGGAATGGGGTTGCCCCATGGCAGACAGACAGAGAGTACGAGTTAAAAGAGTTTAAAAAAGTATGAACTCATTTTTTTCAGTTTTTATATTTATTTTATTTTTTAAATAAACAAATTTACGAAGCTATTTTGAAATATCTCTTTATGTAAAAACAAGTAAAGGCTTAGTTACCCACGCGTAACGGTATCGGCGCGAATCAATTGATTCAACCTGTCTTATGCAAAAGTGCTTACCCAACTTAAGCTAAATATATCGTATCGTTAGCTTCTGTTGATTTTAGATTTTTGCTAAGTTTGTACGTGACATTTGTGAACAGCTGAACAGCTGATATAATTTGGTTATTTTTACACAGCAACATGCTGGTTCGTTTTTTACTTTCTTTAATTGCACTAAATGCCAACGTTACGATACGGTTACATTTTAACAACGTGTGGGTAACTAGGCTTCAGAGTGTTAAATTCTGCTATGCCAAAAATTTGATATCCTATACCTGGGCTTAACATTTACTGGGTTGTACAAAAAATTTGAAAAGATATATTTGATAAACTTAAACTAAATTTTTACAAACAACACACTGAATTTTTAAAAATTTTTAAAAGGGGTCTCCATATTTCAGGACACTTATAGCCACAATGATGCCCGATTTACTTAAGTTTAAGCACCGACCTAGTCGAAATAATTAAAAACAATATTATTCTAAGTTTGCTTAGGCAAATGCTTTATTTTCTGAATGAGCGTGGTTTCAACAGACAGACGGACAGACGGACATCACTACATAGCCTCGAGTTGTTATAAGGATCAAGAATATATATATTTCATTTCTCGATATGTAACAAATAGAATAATAATAAATGCGGAGGTTATAACAAAAAATTTGAAATATGATCTCAAATTTTTTTTTTAAATTAATTTTTTATGTTTATTTGAGTGAATTGTTCTTAAATGTATAAAAAAAATAAATTTTCTGGAAAACTTAGATTTTTTATTCGTTATTTGATCAATAAATAGAAGAATCGCTGGATCGATTAATATTTTTTTTTTTTTTGGAATTCTGAATCTACCAAATTTTAAACCAGAAAAATGTGAGGTGAAAAGTCTGTGGCCTATGAATGAAAAACAAGTTTTTTGATTTCAACTTATTTTCTTTCTGCACTTCTCCTTACATTCCTCTAACATTTCGATACCCTTGGAATATTACGATTTGTCAAACTTTCCAAAATAGGCTCACTTATCTCACTCGCTTAAAATCTCTTTCCCCAGAGTAATATTTTCAAACAAATACCCAAAAAGTATATGAACAACCTCGTTCTTTAAGATGTTAAGCCATCTTATTCACTGTATTCTTTCGATCATCTATAGTATTTTGATTGACTTTTGTATCTGTTCTTCTGTTAACTGCCTCACTTGGGCGATCTGCACGTATCTAATCATCGGTACTTGTATGCCAAGTTTTAATTCCGAAAACCCTTTTTATACCCTATACCACTATGTGGTTTGGGTATAATGACTTTGTGCTGCTGTTTGTAACAACCAAAAATATTCATCCTAGACCCATCTTTAATTATACCGATCGACTCAGAATCACTTTTTGAGTCGAAATAGCAATGTCTGTCCTTCCGTCCGTCCGTCTGTGTGTCCATGTAAAGCTTGTAATCAAACTACAGGTCGCAAATATGAATATATTTTATATTTTGATGAAATTTGGTATATAGGATTTCATCGGCCTTGGGATGAAAGCTATTGAAATTGGTGACAATCGGTCCATGTTCAGACCTAGTCCCCATACAAATGACCCCTATGAAATCGACATAAATTGCCATAAGTTCCAAATTATCATAGAGATCTCAGTCAAATTGGGTTTGTATGTGTTTATTATATCCATTAATCAGTAGTTCAAAAATAATCTCTATAGGAAAATTCTTAGTCATATGCCCCATATGGAGCTGCTTCCCGATCTTCACCTATCAAAAAACAAAAATATTGCACAGATTTTTCTCAAATTTGGTTTGTATATAGTTTTTCAAAGTATTAGTGACTTTACCAAATATGGTCAGGATCGGTCCATTTTTCGACCTAGTCCCCATATAAATATAGTATCCGATATGAACTTTTTCATATCTGCAGCGAAAAAAATTAATAAAAATGCCACTCAAATTTGGTTTATGCGTATTTGCTATATCCAATTAGTTGGACCGAAGAGATAGGGTCTTTAAACCATGGTATAGGGTATCGTATAGTCGGGCTAGACCGACTATAATTTTCTTACCTGTTATCATTGAATACGAAGGTATGACGAATCTTCGCCTTAATGCTTATCAATTTATTTTTTTTTTTGGCTTATAGCGTATTTTTTGCCATAAAAAACAATGTTAAATCAAAACACGAAACTTATTGAAATCTACTTTTCTTTCAGTTTTCAAATGTAGTATCATTGTTATACCTGTAAAACTTTTGTTAATTTGTACTCGCTTCTAGGTACTACTGTATAAATAAAAATGTACTAGTGCCGCCATCTGTATATTTTGTTTTCAATAATAAAGTACCAATTCACAATAGAAAATAGATGTTACAAAAAAAAATATTTTTAGTAATGTCACGTTTAAAATAAATAATTTAATAATTTTTATTGACTCTTTCTATAGAAAACGCTATGGAACAGCGTGTCATTTTCTGGGGGTGAGTATGGGTGACTATGGATCGTATGATAATTATTAAACAAAAAAAAATCATATTCATCATACGCTCCATAGTTGTTCTAATGTTTTTTTTTTCTATTCCTAAAGAAAAATATAAAATGTCATTAAAAAAAGTTTGGTCTGAGAACGCCAAACCCTGGTTTGGAAATTCTCACTCCACAGAATAGCTGTTCTACAGATAAATTATATTTCCAAATTTGACATAAACTAAAGACAAAAATAGAAATTCTTTAGATTAAAATTAGTTGAAATAAACATAAACAGGTCATTAAACTAATTTGGGTGGAGTTTAATGCTCCATTGCTCCGAAACAATGTAATACAATTATAACTCGTATAACAAGCCTATTAAATTATTTATAATTAATATGAAAATAAAAAATTACATGTTATCTATTATGTTCTTACAAACTTGAGGAATTTTTAGTTTGGTAAAATAAACTTTAAATAAACCAAAAAAAAAGTTCAACAGATTTATTTTCTTTTGCATTGCGAATATTTTAAAATATATCTGAGCATTGAAAAATTATCGCTCATATTAGTCACTTCAATTTAACCCTTAAACGTGTAATGTAGCCGTGTGGCAACAAACCATTTTCTATATAAAACAAGTTTCGATAAAGGTCTTAGTTCCAACGTTGCAGAGGTCATAATTGGCTATAGAAAAGAAGCATAATCCAAATTTTTATTTATGGCCTGCAAATATTAAAAGGTTCATATCAGATGATATTTTGACATGACCGTATTTAGTAAAGTCAATAATTTTAAAAACCAAATTGGAGAAAAATCTATCCGAAATATTTTTTTTTATAGATTTAAGGGGAGATCGGGAAACAGCTTTATATGGCGCAATTTTATGCACCATTTTTCAGCAATTTCTAAGCCATCGCTTTATGGCCGACAAAAGTGATTCTGAGTCGTTGGCTATAAAACTTAAAAGGTGGTTCAAGGTCAAATATTTTTGGTAGTTACAAACATCAAACTCACGATTATAACCTGAACCGATGTTATAGGGTATAAAAACTACCTTGGTAACATAGTCTAAACAATTTTTTAAATCTTTTAAATCAAATTTAAAAATCGTGATATTGATTTATCTTCACTTGACTGGCTAGACTTGTATACTTAAAAAAGGGAAATTTTCAAATATCGTTTTTGAAATGTTTTAAGCGTGATTTCCACAAATAAAATTCATTTTCGATTCAAAATCTATAAAAGAGCTGTATGCAGTTTGTTAAGGAATCTTAGCAGAAAATTTTCATATATTTCTTAAAGAAAAAAAAGCACAAAAGTACCTTTCAGTGCAACACAGTAGCAATCAGCTGTTTTCTGTCAATTAATAAGAATTGTGAAATTCAAATTGAAAACAACCATGTTTGCAACTGAAAAAGAACTTCTAATTTTTTAAGCTTATTACATTTTGTTTATGCTTACTTCTCCTGTCAAAATTCCGTTCAGAAAGAACGAAAAATTTGATATTCCTGCTCGAAACCTGGGTTGCCTAACTTAATTTACATCAAAAAAAGTAGTAAAAACAATACTACCTTTTTAAACAGCAGAAATTTTTAGACAGAAAAATTCCTTAAGCATTTCTGAAGCGTTTTTTATATGAAGTTTTTGATTCCTTAGCAATCTGCATACAGCTCTAAAGAAGTGAAAAGAAACTGTTTTTAAATAAAAAATGTTAAGCAACCTATAAAAAAACAAGTAACAGTATTAAGTTCGGCTATGCCGGATCTTTGATACCCTCCACCTGGGTATCAGGTGTACAAAATTATTACAACAAACACACTGTATTTGTAGCATATTTTAGAGGTGTCTTCATATTTTAGGTCATATCTTGGTGCAATGATGCCCGCTTTACCCCTTTTTTAATAACAATATGCGCGAAATAATGAGAAATAATATTATCCTAAGTCTACCCAGGGAAATGGTTTATATTGTGAATGAACGTGATTTCAACAGATAGACACACGGCCGATAAGTCAGATGGACGTCGCTATATCGACTCGAGCTGTTATAAGGATCAAGAATATATAAATTCTATACCTTCTGCACAGTGGGGTGGAGGGTTTAAAAAATAGTTAGAAAAGAAGAGATCATGCGTTCAAAAAAAAAAATATTTTTAGAGCATTAATAACACTGGTCAACATAAGTCTTGTTTCTTTTATTTTTTTTTCTGTTATTGGGTATTTCTCTGGCCCTGACTATTAAAAAAAACTGGGAGAATGCTAATAGCTTTACCTTTTGAAATACACCGTTTTATTACTTTGACAAAAAAACTAAAAAAAAAAATAATACATTATGTTAACAAAATTTCTATTGAACACTAGAAAATGATCTTTTATAAGATTTTCTTGAATGAACGACTTTAGGTAGATCTCGTTGCAAACTCCAGCAATAGTCTGCCATTATATTTGAGCCCCTACCTCCCTGATAACGCTCTTCCATTGTCCGAAAATCTTGATGAAATCTTTTACCCTGCTCCTCACTAAAGTCACCCAGATTTTGTGAAAGTTGGTCTAAATGCGAGTACAGAAAGTTGATTTTTTTTATGCTCATGTTGCACCCTAACTCTTTCGAGCATGCACTCAACAAGCTCGACATGGTCGTCAGATTTCTTGCGCCACTTTTGTCAAGCGCCTCCACAAACTGTTTCATTATGCCGAGTTTAATATAAAGTGGTGGAGGTATGATGCGGTCTTGGCCAACTAAAGGCACGTTTATAACATTTTCTGTATAAACTTTTAGCTCTTCCCGCACTGGCCAAACTTTTTGTGACCGATGGCATTGTTTGTCACGACTTTCTCAGAGACACATGAAACAAGGGAACATTTTGTTCCCGCCTTGTTGACCTAAAAGAAAGTTAATCATTCTCAGATGTCCTATTTGTGGTCTTGATATTTAATTTTTCCCATAACCTTAGAACATTTGCGTATTCTTCTTTTAAAGTCGTCGAATGTGCAATAGGTATAGATCCGTACTTGTTACCATTATGGCTGATTGGTACTGTTTTAATCCCATCTGTTGCAAAAATCACCAACATCGTTACAAAAACTAAATCCTTCTCTTGAGAAAAATACGGTAACAGATGTTTCTCTCAGGTACGATAAAATGGAATGTTGGTTGCCGCAGTAAAATATTTTTTTCTTTTAAAGGAGATGCTAAAATTTCAGAAGCTCCTTTTGGTAAGATCAGATCTCTAAGTCATTTTGTTCTTTCTGATTAAATGGTTGAGGTTATGAAAGGCTACATTTTTAGTCTGAGTCAGAGTCTTCTCTTGATGTATTTCGATCGGGTTCACAGAGATTTGGATCATCAGAAGATTTAGATGTGCTGGGTTGTGCCTCTTGTGATTTTAGTTGAGGCCGTTGATCAGAATATACACTTATGCTCACATAATTAAGTCATGGGTATGCAATGAAATGTTTTTGTAGTTTTTCTCTTAAGCCTATTTCTTCCGGTTCTAACCTTACTATTTTGTGCAACCCTGCTATGCGAGCAGTTGTTTACATTGATTAAAGCAAAACTAAAAATTTGGGTATTCCCCGAAAAATATGGAAAACCTCAAAAAGGTCATATGCGTTGTGCTCACATAATTAAGTCACCACGCGTATCGTGCGCAAATTAGTGCTTTGAAGATTTTTTTGCGGTTTAAATAATAAATAAATTAAAAACAACTAAATTAAAAACAAATAACATCAGCTGAAATGCTATGGGTAAACAAAAAAGTTCAAATTCGGCTGAAGAGAAAATAATATGGGATTGTTTCCAAAGATACAATAATATTGCAAAAGTAGTGGAGATTTTGAACTTTTCTCGGGGTAAAATTACAAATGCCATTACGCATTACAAAAAGTATGAAACTTTTGAAAATATTCCGCGCAAAAACCGAGAAAAACGACTTTAAATGATGACAGACGCATTGCAAACCTGAGTAAAACTGATCCTTTTTTAACTTCGTCGCAAATCAGAGCTCAAATGGAAACGGATATTGGCGTAAAGTTTCGTTGCAGAACATAAGACGACGTTTGCAAGAAAACAATTTGCATGGACGAATGGCCAGGAAGAAACTATTGGTTTCCTTGAAGAACACTAAGAAGCGGCTCCGATTTGCGACTGACCATCTTGCTAAAGGCCTAAATTTTTGGAATTTAATTGTTTGGAGCGACGAATCCAAGTTTAATGTTTTTGGAAATGATGGTAAAACATATGTGCGATGCCCTCCACTTAAGGAATTGGATCCAAAATACACCAAACAAACTGTGAAACACGGTGGATCATCAGTCGTGGTGTGGGGTTGCTTACCGCATTCGGTGTGGGTCCTATAGTCAAGATTGACGGTATAATGAATGGGGAAATGTATAAGAATATACTAAAGGAAAATTTGGCCACCGAATATGCTGACAATTTGCTGCTTGCGTGGATTTTCCAACACGACAATGACCCGAAGCATTGTTCGAAGGTAGTTAAGTCGTGGTTGGCAACACAGTCCATCAAGCTTCTGGAATGGCCGCCGCAGAGTCCCGACTGAAACCCTATCGAGAACTTGTGGGGCTTAATAAAATGAGTCATTGCAGCACGAAAACCGGCAAATAAGGACATGTTATGGAAAGTTATCCAAGAGGAGTGGCACAAAATCACTCCAGGCCAGTGCGCTTCTCTGGCAGCCAGCATGCCATAGCGATGCACCACAGTATTGAAGCAAAAAGGTTGTCCTACTCAATATTGAGGTAAGCTATTGAAAAAATGGGACTCTCGACAAAATTTATTACTTATTTCTACAATTTCAACCATTTTTTTTTCAGATGACTTAATTATGTGAGCAGCTGATTTTCACTAATTTCCAAGTTTTTTAATTTTTTGGAATGAACAAAATTTTGTAATTTTTAACTTCACTGTAAATTGATTGCTAACGTATAAGAATAATAAAAAAAAATTATATTAGAATTTAAAAAAAGGGTTTACGAATTTTTGACAATAATGTCGAGTAGCATACTAGTGACTTAATTACGCGAGCACAAATGTAAGTTAGGATATGATCACTTACTTTAATTTTCATGGTTAATTCCGTTTATTTTCACAACGCAGAAGTAGCAATCGTCATGATGGTCTCGAGGTTCTCGCCAAATCATGGGTGTTATGAACATTATTGCATCTCTTTTTCCACTGAATTATAAACGTAGACATACCGCACATTTTTGGCATACAATTTGTTAAACCCATGGCTTATCCCGATTAAACAATTTTATTTTAAAGTATTGATGATACGCAGTTTTCACAAAGTCCGGTATAGGTTTTCGATATTTTGCAAATATATATTCACCACAAATATACCAAAAACCATCGGGATTAAGCACACAACATCTACTTGATGCAGCCGTATCGAAAACTACAACAAAATATATTTTAGTGTCCAATAAAAAACGAAAATCTAAGTAAAAATAGTAAATGAGGGTAGTTAGCTACCCATAGCAAGTCTTTCGACCAAGTTTCAGATCGATCGGATAAGGGAAAATGGGGTGGCCCCATGGCAGACAGAGAATGTGAGTTAAAAGAAAGAGTTTAAAAAAATCTAACCCATAAAAACAAAGTTTTTATTAAAACTCTTTCTTTCCTTATGTATATGAGTTTTGAATCTCTCCGTGACTGTGCGTGACTTTGCGTGACTATTTTGAAATTAATCTTTCGTCACAACAAGTCTATGGAACAAGTTTCAGATCGATCGGATGAGGGGAAGTGGGGTTTAAATCTCTCCGTGACTGTGCGTGACTGTGCGTGACTACCCCAAAATTAATCTGTAGTCACAACAAGACTATGGGCCAAGTTTCAGATCAATTGGATAAGGGGGAATGGGGTTGCCCCACGACAGACAAACAGAGAGTATGAGTTAAAAGAAAGAGTTTAAAAAAAATAGTCATTAATTTACTTATTTCGTTCTTTTTAACGCGATTTTCATAATATGTTTTCATTTTGATTTCAAGCTTATGTAAAAAACTGAATAACTACAAATATCTTTAGATTTGCGACATTCATTTGTCACAGCTCCAAATGTTCTACTACAGCATCAGCATTATTACTTGTTATGTCTAATACGAATGCAAAAATATTTTCTATTTTTCCATATATGTATGTATATGTAGATGTTTTAAATATGAACGTTACTCATACACCCATATGACCTAGGTTAAAAATATATAATTATATTTTAGTGTAAGCACGATTTAAGTTAAGATATTTTTTTTATTTGTGGTAGGGCTAAACACACAAACAAATAAGAATAAAAATATGTATACAAAATATTTTGTGTGCATGTATTTCTACCTCTACCAAGAACATGCACACACAAACATACCTTCATGCCCATTTACAGGATTTTTTTTGTTGTAAACTGTTTTTTTTTTTTTTTGTAGTTTAGAAATTGAATACAACAGAATTGTGAATACAACATGTTGTTATATTCTATTTATGTATCTGAGTATTTCTATTTACATACTTATGTATGTTAAAATATGTATGTATGTATGTATTTGTGTACGATCTTTTTTGTTATTCTTGTGGAAATATTCCTACATACATATATTTTTTAAATGGAAGAAGATGATGAAATGTATCAGGTGGGTGGTTGATCGGGGGGTTGTAACTCAAGATAGTTGGATATTTTTTATTTTGCTTTTCTCATGATTAATATACATACAAATATGTACATTGTATTTGTATTACATACATATACATATATATCCACACAAACAAACACACTATTGTTAGTTATATTTGTTAACATTACAGGTCACAGGTCTTTTGAGCCGTTCGTATTAAAATGTTTGCTCTTTGGTATTTTTCGTCTGTATGTATATAATATACCTGTGTATATATGTATGTTTTACATGTACACAAGTATATATGTATATACATACTTATTTTTGTACAGTATGTGTGTGCATTTGAATATGTTTTTTTTCCACATGATGCTAACCACTATTATTTATGTTTGTTTTTTTTTTTTTTTGTTGTTCAGTGAAAAAGGCGAAGTTTTTCCTTTTTGGCCTTTAATGATTTATGCCTGTTATGTGATACAAAAAATAAAATATGGGATTTTTTTTTTTTGTTATATCTTGATTTTGTGTTTTTTCACTGCTAACATTTTAATTCTCTGAATTGTAATTAAATACAGAACAACAACAATTTCTATAAAATCTTTTAATATTTCTTATATAAAAATTCATCTCCACAATTTTAACAAAATATAATTATGTCAATTTTTGAAATAATGTTTTCATTCTTTTGGCAACGTTTTGACAATTTTCCTGCATTCAATTCCGATTAGAGTATCTTTGACTACATGAATTGAACCCATTCCTTGGCACGAAAAGAAATCCCATACCATAATATTGCCTTTTTCCCATTGGTCTTAAATTAAACTTGGACTTATCTGAAAATAGAACAGTACTCCAATTCCGTCTTGACGAGTTCATGTATTCTTTAACAAAATTTATACGAGCCACACGATAACAACCATGATCAGCCTTAATTACTCGTCAGGAAACAGTTCGAGCACATATTTTTAGTTGCTTTAAATTATCTGTCTTTGATTCGTTTTACGGGGCCTGTTGCCTAAATGTTGAGAATAACTTTCTGAGTCGATTTAGCGATGTCCGTCCGTCCGTCTGTCCGTCCGTCCGTCTGTGTGCCCATGTAAACCTTGTAATCATATATATGGTGAAATTCGGTCCAAGTTCAGACCTGGTCCCCATACAAATGACCCCTATGAAATCGACATAAATTGCCATAAGATCCAAATTATCATATAGATCTCAGTCAAATTGGGTTTGTATGTGTTTATTATATCCATTAATCAGTAGTCCAAAAATAATGCCTATAGGACAATTCTTAGTTATAGGCCCCATATAGAGCTGATTCCCGATCTTCATTCAAATCTATCAAAAAACAAAAATATTGCACATTTTTTCTCAAATTTGGATTATAAATATTTTTTTTTAAATATAAGTGACTTTACCTTATTTCGACCTAGTCCCCATATGAATATATCATCCGATATGAACATTTTCATATCTGTCAAAAAAATTAATAACAATGCCACCCAAATTTGGTTTATGCTTCTTTTCTATATCGAATTAGTTGGACCGAAGAGATAGGGTCTCTAAACCACGATACAGGATATCGTATAGTCGGTCTAGACCGACTATAATTTCTTACTTGTTTTTTGATAATTTTTGAAATTATGGATTTATTCATGGCATATTTATTACAAACTTTCCTTTAAGACCAGCAGTAAAATCATCTTTTATTCTGGTTTTTAACTCTTCTCAAAACTTTATTCTTGTCATTATTTTATAATAATTAATTATGCAATTAAAACATTGCAAAATATAATTGTATTTTAAAAACAGTTGAAAGAAAACGTCAGAAATTTCACATATTTATATATCTGTTAAGATTTTATACATATTCTCTCATACCATCTTCTAGTTTTATTGTTTTAATCAACTCTTGTACAGAAGTTTAAAAGTTTCCATTGTTTTGTCATCAATAAAAAAAGTACTTTATTTTCGTTTATCTATTTTTTTTTTAGATTGTAGTTTTGGTAACAAATTTGTTACCAAAGAGTGATTTCGCAAAAAAAAAAAACGCAAAATTATTAAAAAAAAAAAAAACGGGCCGACCGTTTGAAAGTATAGAAAGAGAATAAGTCTTGGGGAATTGTAAATGGGAGATTAAATTTGCATGATAATTAGTGGAAATTAAAAAAAAATGTTTCATATAAAGAGAACTTTGTCGTAGAGTGTGAACCGAAGTTTGATTAATGAAAAAAAAAAATGTCATAGATATATCAATTATCGCTTCAGCTTTAAGCGGGATCTATACACACAGAAAAAATTTGCTAATCGAATTGTTTTAAATTTTAACAACTGTTTTTTCGATTTTTTCACAGGAAATTTTTTTGGTATTTAAACATTTTTTTATACTGTTTAAATATTTACCGTAAAGAGCGCAGAATTGTAATCCAAATTCGGCAATACATTCGGTGGAAATAATGAATTTGTTTTCGATGTGCACTAGGGTGGCATACGACCCCAAGCTAATGAAAGACTATTTATTAAAAAAAATCAAATATTTTGTAAGTGCTGTTGAATTTTTAGATGTGACGCATAAAATATAATAACCAATTGTGCAAGTCTTACATGCTAAAAATTTTTAATAAATCGAACAACGTTAATGCATTCCTGGCCTAGGTCAAACTTTGAATATTGGCATATTTAAATAAATTAATTCTTCTAGTAAACTAGATGAAACCCTTAGTATGGGTTGGGAAATAAAATTCACTTAAAAATTCACACATTTCATTTCTAATATATATTTGATAAAACTTTAAGGTGTCAGATCCATTTGTTGAAATTTTGTTTAAAAAAATTTTTTTAAACTTATAAAAGGAGTTTTCAAAATTGTATCAAAAAAATTTTCCATCTTTGGTCTCATTGCGAAATAGGTTAACAACGTGGTAACAAAACAATACTTCATGTCTGAGTACTTGTAGGTATAGAGACAAAAAGAAAAATGATGGCTTTAATTAGTTTCTTAAAGTTTCCGTCAATTTTCACGACCTAGTGTTTTTTGGCACAAAAGTGGTATGGGGCATTTGCTATCTCTTGGCGAGTTTTTATTCGATTTTGAAGTTATATAGCTGTTTAAAAAAATAATTTAGCTGTTTATTTAGTTAATTAATTTAGTTGTTATATTAATTTTAAATCGATTAATATAACAACTAGCCGAAAAAATTACAACTATAGAACGAAATTTCCACAAAATCTGAAAATAGTAATATTTTCCCCATATAAACACACTTGAAATTTTCAATCGCGTTGAGGCACCTCTAAATTTATTTTTTTTTTTTTTTGATTGATCCAAAACTTTGTATTTCTCAGTTTTTTGCTGTTCGCATATTTCTAGGGGGCGAGACTTTAAATAAGAAGTAAAAATACTAAATTAGAAGTAAAAATACTAAATTTTTATTTTATAAAATTTTAAATTTTGGCAATTATTTTAATTTATAAGTACTGTTCATTCAAAGTATTCAGTGGATGCGGGTCCCAGAAGAGGAACTCCGATCGGCCTTAAATGTAAAAATTAATATTTTTACATCTTTTTTAACGTAACTCCAACCTAATGTACGAGGGCGGATCAATAAATCCGAATTTTTTTTTTTAATTATTGGCCAACACTCAGTGGATGTCCGCTACAGGTGCTGTACATTGTGTTGATCTCACGAAAATATGTATTGAATTTTAGAAAAACTATTAGCAAACAAACAAAGTCCTTCCAATTTTGTTATCCCTTTCTGAAGATCTTCGAAATAGGCATTTGTGTGATCAATAATTTCATTGAGCCATTTCTTTAGGTTTGGGAATAAAACATAGTCAGTCGTAGCTAAATCCGTAGAATATGGCGGATAACTAGCTAGCCTAATTAATGAAATTTTGCTATGTCGACTAGACACGTGTGCGCCCGTGAATTCGTCAAATATTCAAAGTTAATTGCTTTTTCCTTTTGAAGGATTTCCCGAAGAAATCCATTGTTCCCGAAGAAATCCATTGTTCAGACTGCTGCTTCGTCTCCGGTAGGTTAGGTTAGGTTGAAAAAGAGGAGCCATGTATACACATAGCTCATATCCGTTTTACCCGGATATACACTTAAGCCAGAAAGTCGGCTTGTTGTGCGCTCTACATCCTCGTGCTCATCCGTTAATCTACTCCTTATTTAACTTAGGAGTTCGGTCTCGATAGCAAATCTCCTGAGTGCTTTCCAGCGTATCCCTCTAAGAGCCGCTAGGCCTGGTATGATGTCGTTGGATAAATATCTGACCCTTGTTCCGGCAAATGCAGGACAGTAACAAAGGTAGTGTTCTAGGGTCTCGTCATCCTCTCCACAAGCTCTGCATATGGCCGATTCTGCCCGTCCTATACGGTATAGATGAGCCCTCAGTTCAGAGTGTCCATTGAGGATGCCAATAATCCTACTCAGTTCCATTCTATTTAGACTAAGGATTTCCTTAGGCTTCGAAGTGTTTGGAGAGCCTCATAGTACCTTCGTAGCCTTACCCACGTCAGTTTCCTCCCAAATTGAAGTATGTGAATTAGTTGCCCACTCCGATAGTTTCAATTTGAGAGCCTGGAAAGGTATTGCGTTTTCCAAATTGACACTCTCCAGGAAAGAACCCTTCCTGTCCAGTTCATCTGCAATCTCGTTTCCCATTATACCACTGTGTCCTGGGATCCAAATGATTTCAAGTCTACCTCTTGTAGTGAAGTTTGCAATTTCTTCTTTACATCTGAGGACAGTCCTTGATCTAGTTTTGTCCGAGGATATCGCCTTGATAGCCGCTAGACTGTCCGAAAATATTTTCACGTCTCCGGGGCTTGGGATTGCCCGTGGAAGGTTTCGTAGAAAATTTTCGTTCAACCAGCTTTCCCTGTCAGGTATCCTTATACTGCAGGGTATGTTTGTCGACACTTCCGCGATTCTATCACAGCTAAAATCCACTGTGTTGAATTCCGGTATCTGGTCCAATATTGTTTTGTGTCTGGTCATGTGGTCGGTGATGTATTCCCCTGTTACTCTTAGTCGTAACATGGCCAGAGCTGACTCATATTTAATTCTAATCTCGATCGGGTGTATAGATAGAATCGTCTCTAAAGCCCTCGTACATGTAGTCCGTATTGCGCCGCTGATTCCTACGCAGCAGAGGCGTTGTATCTTCTGGAATGGTTTAATATAGCATTTCCTGTTCATTGATGTTCATGTGACTACGGATGCGTAAGTTAGAATTGGTCTAACGACGCTTGTGTAAAGCCAATGCGTCATCCTCGGGTTTAAACCCCATTTTGAACTTAAAGCTCTTCTGCAAATGGCCTATATCCGGTGAGCCTTCGCGACTTTGCTCTCAATATGGTCCTTCCAAATGAGCTTTTTGTCGAGAATCACCCCAAGGTATTTAACCGTTTGTGTGATTCTAATCGTTTTGCCCTGGAAGCGGGGTTCATCGAATTCGACTATTCTCGTCTTCCTAGTAAAGAGGCATATTTCAGTCTTTTCCGGGTTCACATTTAATCCCCTTGGTTGTGTCCAATCGTATGCTATTTCGAGTGAATCCGATGCCCTCCTACATAAATTTCTAGGATCTCCGGTATGTTGTAATGAACCTACATTTTATTCACCGTTACAAAACAGCTTAAAAATTATATTTTTGGGCAAAAAAACTCCTTGGAGGTTGTCATACAATTTTGTTTATGGTCAATTATGAGCAAAAGCAGCATCCACCATTCTTTCCGATAGCTTTCTAAGGCCCAATCGATAATTTAAAATCGACATCACGGAACCGTATCTCTCACACTTTGAGTCTCCGATCGGCCAAGGCCATATTGTGATATATGCAACACTAATTGATAAGCCCTCTTATAAGTTTGTACTTTACTAAGGAGGCATCCATCAATTTAAATGCCCCTCCACATATGATTTTTTTTACTGATTTCTAACTACGGGGATTAAAGATTAACAATAACCGCTCGAAATAGTTACCAGCCCAATAAGATTTTCATATGATTATTTTTCCTTTCTTCCATTGCGTCTTTTTCACAATACATTTCGTCAATCATAAGAGCAACTTAACAAACAATCAACGTCAAAAAGTTACCCTCCCGATGCTGCGCCTTCCTGAACATATTAATTTTGTTTTTTTTTTTTATTTATTACTAATTCGTATGCTTTACCCTTTTGCAGAAAAATGTGATGGTCAAAACGTAGAAGAAAACAACGAAAAACCAAATACCGAAGCAAATTTATATTTATATGATGATGAATTGGATACAAGGCCGCATATATCGACATTTATCTCATCACTTGCCAATTATGATAACACCATACCTGCTGCAACTGATCCAGATAGTAAAGCACCAGCGCCTTCAGCGCGTATGGGTATGTACGAGTAGATTAATGAGCAAAAAATGAATATTTACAAAAGCAGGATATTGCTTTCCATTAGGGGTATAAGCAAAATTCGGTCCTAGCAACACATGATGGCCAATATTGTATAAATAATGGAAACAGTTGTTTTAGATAAATCTCTAAAGCCAATTAATGTATTTTTTTTTTAGTTTTATAATTTAAATTATTTCTTCCAGCTCATAGGTCCGCAGGAACTTTTAAAATATAATGCAAAAATGACCTCTGATTTTTTTAAATATATCAACTATTTATTGGAAAAGTGTGGCAGAGTTAAAATATTTATAAATTAGTATGATTTTTTAAATATTTACTTTTCAAGAAGTGACCTTTAGCGGTAACGTTACAAAGAAAGTTCAAAAATAAAGATATGTTTGGTATTTTTACGTGTGTTTTTATATTTTATTAACCAATCTTCAGCGAAGTTTTTTTAACTGCTAAAAAGTAATATAATTTTTTTTTTCATGGTTTGGCTATTTGGTATAGTTAGGGCCGCTTTGATGTTTGCAAAAACTGTTCGAAACTTATACCCCTAATGTACATACTTTTTTTTTTCTTTTTTTTTGTAATTGAATAAAAAAAAATTAACTTCCTTTTTTAAAACACATTTTTTTAAAACTTTATTTATTTCAATTAATTATTTTTTTTCTTTAGGTACACTGATTGGTGTATTCTTGCCATGTATTCAGAACATTTTCGGTGTTATTCTATTCATTCGTTTAACATGGGTTGTTGGTACTGCTGGTGCTATTTGTGGTTTTCTTATTGTTCTAACATGTTGTTGTGTGGTAATTATAAAAACATGTAGATATTGTTGAAATATTTGTTTTTGTTTTATTTTTATTTTTTTGGTTTAGAGAAGGTCTATATGAAAATGATTGACTGACAAAGGATGTTGTCCCAGAAGGTTATTTGGATTTTGTTAACTTCAAGATTGAAAGTGTGATTTTTGTATTGTGTAATATGTGGGAGTTTTGGAGGATTAAGTAAAGCAAATTTATAATTTATTCTAAAGATGGGTGTTCTAAGAATTTTAGGGTTGACATTTGGTGAATAGTTAGTAGGTAGAACATCATGATTTTTCTTAGAAGGAAGTGTAATAAAATAAATGTCTATAAGGAAAACTGCCCCTGAATTTATGAGTTCTCTTGTGGAAAATACTTCAAATCTAAGAGCTTTTCTTAAGGGAACAATTTCCAATAATCTTAGAGTATTGCTATGGAAATAAGTACTTACATATGACGTCTCTTGATGGGATGAAACCAAAAGCGCTAAAACTTAGACATGTAGTAGAAGAAACAAAATTAATGTACCGCATTTCTTCTTATAAAAAATCATGTGAGTCCGACCACAGGGCAGATGTATAAGCAAGCATCTAGTAAATCAAACAGAGAGCGTCATCTATGTATCACTTATAACAATCGACTCAGGGGCTCTGCTAATATAACAATATTTTTTATTTTTTATTATTTCAACTGGTTAATTTTTAATTTTTCGTTTTTCATGTTTTATTTTTAATTTTTAATTTTTCGTTTTTCAATTTTAATTTTTCATATTTTATTTTTAATTTTTTATTTTTAATTTTTTATTTTTCATTTTTTATAATTTTTTAATTTTTATTTTTTATTTTTCATGTTTGATTTTTTATTTTTCATTTTTCTTTAATTTTTTATTTTTCATTTCTAATTTAACGTTTTTGGTTTTTCGTTTTTTATTTTTAATTTTTAATTTTTATTTTTAATTTTTAATTTTTTATTTTTAACTTTTTAATTTTTATTTTTCATGTTTAATTTTTTATTTTTCATTTTTATTTTTTATTTTTTATTTTTCATTTTTCATTTCTAATTTTACGTTTTTCATTTTTATTTTTCATTTCTCATTTTTTATTTCTAATTTTTTATTTTTCATTTTTTATTTTTCATTTTTCATTTTTCCTCTTCCATTTTTTATTTTTCATTATTCGTTTTTTATTTTTCATCTTTCATTTTTCATTTTTTGTTTTTCATTTTTTATTTTTCATTTTAATTTTTCGTTTTTCAATTTTAATTTTTCATTTTTTATTTTTGGTTTTATATTTTTCATTTCTAATTTAACGTTTTTAATTTTTTATTTTTCATTTTTCATTTTTTATTTTTTATTTTTAATTTTCTATTTGTCATTTTTAATTTTCTATTTTCATTTTTTATTTTTCATTTTTAATTTTTTATGTTTTATTTTTCATTTATAATTTTACGTTTTTTGTTTTTCATTTTTCATTTTTTATTTTTTATTTTTAATTTTTACTTTTCATTTTTAATTTTTTATTTTTCATTTTTAAATTTTCACTTTTCATTTTTAAATTTTCATTTTTCAATTTTTATTTTTCATTTTTCATTTTTTATTTTTCATTTTTCCCCTTCCATTTTTTATTTTTCCCCTTCCATTTTTTATTTTTCATTTTTCATTTTTTATTTTTCATTTTTCCCCTTCCATTTTTTATTTTTCATTTTTCATTTATTTTTCATTTTTCATTTTTTATTTTTCATTTTTCATTTTTCATTTTTCATTTTACATTTTTTATTTTTCATTTTTCCCCTTCCATTTTTTATTTTTTATTTTTAATTTTTTATTTTTTATTTTTCATTTCGTTTTTTATTTTTCATCTTTCATTTTTTTTTTAATTTTTTATTTTTCATTTTTCTTCTTTCATTTTTTATTTTTTACTTTTAATTTTTTTTTTTAATTTTTCATTTTTAGTTTTTTATTTTTAATTGTTCCTCTTCCATTTTTTATTTTTTATTATTCGTTTTTTATTTTTCATCTTTCATCTTTCATTTTGCTTTTTTTTGTTTTAATTTTTTATTTTTCATTTTAATTTTTCGTTTTTCATCTTTTATTTTTAATTTTTCTTTTTTCAATTTTAATTTTTCATTTTTTATTTTTCATTTCTAATTTAAAGTTTTTCGTTTTGCATTTTTTATTTTTCATTTTTCATTTTTAATTTTTAATTTTTCATTTTTCATTTTTCATTTTTAATTTTTTATTTTTTATTTTTCATTTCTCATTTTTATTTTTTAATTTTTCATTTTTTATTTTTCGTTTATAATTTTACGTTTTTCGTTTTTCATTTTTTATTTTTCATTTTTAATTTTTTACTTTTAATTTTTAATTTTTTATTTTTCATTTTTAAATTTTCATTTTGCATTTTAAAATTTTCATTTTTCATTTTTCATTTTTTATTTTTCATTTATCATTTTTTATTTTTGATTTTTCCCCTTCCATTTTTTATTTATCATTTTTCATTTTTCGTTTTTCATTTTTTATTTTTCATTTTCCCCTTCCATTTTTTATTTTTTATTTTTCATTTTTCATTTTTCATTTTTCATTTCTCATTTTTCATTTTTTTTTTTTCATTTCGTTTTTTATTTTTCATCTTTCATTTTTTTTAATTTTTTATTTTTCATTTTTCTTCTTTCGTTTTTTATTTTTAATTTTTTATTTTTTATTTTTAATTTTTAATTTTTAATTTTTAATTTTTAATTTTTAATTTTTAATTTTTAATTTTTAATTTTTAATTTTTAATTTTTAATTTTTAATTTTTAATTTTTAATTTTTAATTTTTAATTTTTAATTTTTAATTTTTAATTTTTAAATTTTAATTTTTAATTTTTAATTTTTAATTTTTAATTTTAATTTTTAATTTTTAATCTTTAATTTTTTATTTTTAATTTTTTATTTTTAATTTTTAAATTTTAATTTTTAAATTTTAATTTTTTATTTGTTAGATTTTAGTCATTTTTCAGACATATTGCAATTATTGCAAATTTTAATGCAAATTTTAATTTTGTTTAAATGGTGCGTGGTAAAGAAGAAGAAAGCATATATTTCAAAAATTCATAACTGCACTTGTATTCTTAATCGGACCGGTTTCTGGCATTTCAGCCTTCATCAGCGATTTATTGAACATTGTGATAATTGTTATGTTAATTGAATAGATTGTTTCTATATGAAAATTTTTTCTACTTAGGGCGGCCGTGAGGTTTTGAACCATGAACCTTCACATACACTCGTACTTGCACTTTTTGGTCAGCGCTTTAACACACTCACCTAAAGTCAGGCCTACGAGCAGTGTGGTTAGATTCAGTTTCGTACCATACAGCATTACTTTGTATTAATTTCAGAAGATACAACTCTGTCCAAACAAACAACCGTTATTTTTGAATTTTGAATATTTTTTGCATTTATACTTCTAATTTCCACTATTCTCAGTTTTCGTAAGAGTTGTCATATGTGATGTACGGTTTTGTACATACCTACATATGCACTTTTACATATATTTGAGATGACGCTTTTGAAATTAAATTAAATTAAATTAACAAAATTAAAATTTGCAATAATTGCAATATGTCTGAAAAATGACTAAAATCTAACAAACAAAAAAATTTTCTTCGCTTCAAAAGCGTCATCTCAAATATATGTAAAAGTGCATATGTAGGTATGTACAAAACCGTACATCACATATGACAACTCTTACGAAAACTGAGAATAGTGGAAATTAGAAGTATAAATGCAAAAAATATTCAAAATTCAAAAATAACGATTGTTTGTTTGGACAGAGTTGTATCTTCTGAAATTAATACAAAGTAATGCTGTATGGTACGAAACTGAATCTAACCACACTGCTCGTAGGCCTGACTTTAGGTGAGTGTGTTAAAGCGCTGACCAAAAAGTGCAAGTACGAGTGTATGTGAAGGTTCATGGTTCAAAACCTCACGGCCGCCCTAAGTAGAAAAAATTTTCATATAGAAACAATCTATTCAATTAACATAACAATTATCACAATGTTCAATAAATCGCTGATGAAGGCTGAAATGCCAGAAACCGGTCCGATTAAGAATACAAGTGCAGTTATAATTTTTTATTTTTTATTTTTCATTTTTCATTTATAATTTTACGTTTTTCGATTTTAATTTTTTATTTTTTATTTTTAATTTTTTATTTTTCATTTTTAATTTTTTATTTTTCATTTTTAAATTTTCACATTTATTTTAAATTTTCATTTTTCATTTTTCGTTTTTCGTTTTTCATTTTTCACATTTTATTTTTTATTTTTTATTTTTCATTTTTCCCTTTAAATTTTTTATTTTTCATGTTTTACTTTTCATTTTTCAGTTTTTATTTTTCATTTTTCCCCTTCCATTTCTCATTTTTCATTTCGTTTTTTATTTTTTATTTTTCATCTTTCATTTTTCATTTTTAATTTTTTAATCTTTTTTTCTTTTTTCTTTCATTTTTTATTTTTCATTTTTATTTTTCATTTTTTATTTTTCATTTCTAGATTTTCATTTTTCATTTTTAATTTTTTATTTTTCGTTTTTCATTTTAAATTTTTTATTTTTAATTTTTATTTTAAATTTTTTATTTTTAATTTTTATTTTTCATTTTTCATTTTTTGAATTCTTCAATTTTTATTCTTCATTTTTTATTTCTCATTTTTCGTTTTTCATTTTTAATTTTTTATGTTTAATTTTTTATTTTTCATTTTTAATTTTTCATTTTTAATTTTTTATTTTTGATTTTTTTTCATTTTTCGTTTTTAATTTTTTATTTTTCATTTTCAAACAGGTCATTACACATTAGAATTTTTTCACCAATACAATCACGCGGATTTTGTATTACGTCTTACATCTTACGCTGTTTTTGTGATTGTATTGTGAAATAGATTTTTAAAAAAAGAGGTAGAAAATCAACTGTTTTTAATTTTTTTTTTAGATTTTTATCATATTTGCTCAAAGTAAGTAATACTTTGATATCAAATTAAAAAAGTGTTTTTTGAAAGACCTATAAGAAGTAAGAGTGTTAAATTCGGCTATACCGATACCCTCCACCATGGGTTTACTTTTACATTTAGGTCATATATTGGCACAATGATTTATCCCATTTTAAATTCCAACCTGTTCGAAATAATGGTAAACAATAATAATCTAAGGTTACCCAGTTAAATTGTTTATTTTATGAATGAGCGTGATTTCAAGCGACAGACAGACGGACGGACGGATAGGCGGACATGGTATATACCCTCTGCACAGTGGTACTGGTACAGTTTCAGTTTCAGTGCAGTTGGTAACTTCCCATCAAGAAACATTGCTTGTATAGTATGTACTTTTATGCAAAAATCCGGCTTTTCTAGAAATAATAATCGAGATCTGAGATAAGATTTACTCAAAATCAAAAATTTCAAGGAACTTGAATTTAAGTTAATTAAAATAAATTTAAAGAATATACCAGACATTTGAGTAAATTTGTATAAATTTAAGAGAGCGCAAATAGAAAATTCTAAACCAAGTTTCTTTTATTGTTATTGGTAAAAAAAAAATCTTTTTTAATCGAATAAGTTTGAAATGGTCTTGTCTCTTCTTAGACTATGTTAACGGCGATTTCAATGTCGGCTATAGCAACAAATGGCGTGGTACCGGCGGGCGGCAGTTATTTTATGATATCAAGGTAAATGATTTTTTTCACTGTCATACAAAAAATTACATACATGTTTTCGGTAGATCACTTGGACCTGAATTTGGTGGAGCTGTGGGAATGTTGTTTTATACGGGTACTACTTTAGCTGCTGCTATGTACATAGTGGGTGCAGTTGAAATAGTTTTAGTAAGCTTAGATTAGTTTATTGTTATTAGGAATATAAAATCTTATGATTTGTTTTTTTCTTTATTTTTTATTTTGTTTCACTCACTTAGACGTATATGGCGCCATGGGCTTCAATATTTGGCGATTTCACTAAGGATGCAGATGCCATGTACAACAATTTCAGAGTGTACGGTACATGTCTGCTAGTGTTCATGGGTAAGTCGTTTTATTTTGTTTATGTATTATAACTGCATTTTTTAAGTTAAGTTTAGATAAACATTATGTCAGTCGAACTAAGTAATACGAGTACATGATATATACGATGGCTCATAAATTTGATTTAATACCTTCATTATACCGACATTTGATTATTTGATAATTTCTTCAAACAGGCCTAATTGTCTTCCTGGGTGTAAAATTCGTAAATAAATTCGCTGCCGTGGCCTTGGCTTGTGTTATACTATCAATTATTGCTGTCTACGTCGGTATATTCGATAACATCAATGGCAATGAAAAACTTTAGTAAGTAAACTATGGGCCAAACAACCCAAAATATTAGTTATATTATTTACAATTGTTTTTACTAGAGTTATTGCTTCAAAATAACATAGAGGCCTGCAGAGATTCAATTCAAATGTTATGAATGGATTTTTTTATTTTGTACCACATTTTTTCCCTAAAAAATTTTTTTAGGTTAGGTTAGGTTACGTTAGATGTTTGACTTAATTTTATGGAAAATTAATGATCAAACCTTTTTTTTTGCTTTTAAGACGATTTTTTTTTAATCTTAATTATCAAAATATCGAATATACGACAGGATGTTTGTTTTTTTTTAACCAATTACACTGTAGAATATTTCCGGGGTAATTGTCTGGGCGGTGAGAAATTCCTGAATATGTTGTTATTAAATAAAGTTTATTAAAAGAACATGTAAGAAAGTTTAGTGTAAGGGCTTAGACCCTTTAATGGGATATAGAACATAATCATAAACCAAATTTGGGTACATAGTTAATAATTTTTTTTACCTGTTTATGCGATCCTATGTTCGAAAAGTGGACCCATCCTGACCATATTTGGTAAAGCCACTTATTTTTTGAAAGGAACATATACAAACTAAATTTAAGAAATATGTATCTGTGCAATATTTTTCTTTTTTGATTGATAAATAGATGAAGATCGGGAACTTGCTTTACATGAGGGCTATGACTAATAATTGGCCTACATGGTTTATTTTAGGACTACTGATTTTTGGTTACACACAGAAACCAAATTTGACCGAGATATATATGATAATTTGGATCTTATGGCAATTTAAGTCGATCTCATATGGGACATTTGTATGGAGAATTGATCTGAACATGCACCAATTTCAATAGAGTTCATCCTATGGCCAATATAAGCTTATATACAGTCAAAATATGTTTATGTTTGCGACCTGCAGTTTGATTACAAGTTTTGCAAGAACACACAGACGGACAGACGGAGAGGCGGACATATAGACAGACGGACAGACAGAAGAACATCGCTAAATCGAATCAGAAACTGCTTTTGAGTCGATCGTTTTAGGTTAAATATGTTTGCTAGTTACAAATATCAGAACAAACTCATTACACCCTGACCACAACGTAATAGAGGACATAAAAAGGGGGAAAAAATTACAACTTTTTGAAGATTTCATTCGATAAATTAAGTTCAACTTGATTTCCTAAAGTTATTTGTTGAAGAATGAGCAATCACCAATGGTTCTTGACTTATAGTTAAAAACCTAAGCAAATAAATATCCAGATAAAGAAAGGATATAAAAGGTCAGAAAAAAAGTTTGGCTGAGAACTCCAAACCATTTGGTTTTACTATACTGCCCTATTACTTTCGCCGTGGCTTTGTATTTCTCATCCCCTCTGAATGGCTGTTGAACAGTGTTATTTTTTGTATTTATTAGGAATATCTTATAGAAACTTTGGAATTATACCAATTTGCTTCTTAACTATAATGATATTCATAAAAAATCTTGAAATCGAGGAATCTACATAAAAAACATAAGATAACTTCATATATATTTGGACAGAGAGTTCTGAGAAGCTTCACAAGTTTATTTATGCTTCGAAAGATCATTTTCGATGTCGATTTTTATAGAAATATATGTAAAGAAGTACAATTTGACATTTGTTCCCTTATAGTGCGTTTACATCTAAGTAAAATCTAGAGATTTCCGGCACAATTTAATCATTTTTACTAGATTTCCCATACAAAGCAAAATCTAGCTCGTAACCAGATTTTAGCAAAATCTCACAAAATCTTGTCAAACTTGGGCACTACCAAATGATACCACTCTGTTTTTTTAATATTATAGTAGAAAATTACAACGCAGTACTGAAAAATTGACATTTAAAAACAAAAACAAAAGCAAACAAATTGAATAAAAAAGGAAAAAAAAATATTAATTATTAATAAAAATGACGAACCTATAATAAAAAAATATTTAGTTATTGAAAAGTTATAATTTTTTATACTTATATATGCCCATTCCAATCTGCTTTTTAATAATTGTGGAAAATGCATTTGTTTTTGTTGTTCAAACAATACATTTAGCAATTCCTAGTGTTTTTTTTTCGCAAAATTTCTATTGCAGCTTGTACATTTTTCATTCTTGATGCATAATTTAATAATAAATCCTGTTCCTTTTTGAATTTTATTTTCCTATTTCCATTTTCCTATTGTTTTGTTTATTTTTGGTATTTCTAGTTTATAAGTTTTATTTTAATCAGCTGTTTATTGTTATGGAAAAAAAGTCTCACAAAATGTCAAAAAAGTTAGATGTAAACGGTATAAATTTTGAAATAGATTTCAACTAAAACCTACTAGATTTTCCTTAGATGTAAAAGCACTATTACTAATATTTGAAGGTTATTTCTGACGTTGATTTTTGCGCTGAGTCCGATTTTTGAGATATTCTAACCCTAAAGTGCCCCTTTCGGCCATTTAAGAAAATAATAAATTTGAAATGAGATCATATTCCATATTTTGATTATAACAATAACAAATTTTATAATAACAAATTTTATTTCCAAACTCTGCTCCGTTCAAAAACTATTAATTAATAACTTCGATGCGTTTAAGCCATTGGAATGTGATTGAAAACTTCTGCCAGATTCGAATTCAGTCAGAAATCAACTTCAAAACTTGTAGGCCTGTGTTTCGAATAAGAAATTATTTAAAGCACCGTTTTTTTTTAATTTTTTTGCATAGAATATAACTGATTATACAGCCTGGCCGGTTCTAAATTTACAAAATGCTAACCGGTTTCTTTCAAATAGTACACACAGAAAAAATATTTGTCAACCGAATTGGTCTAAAGTGGAACAACTGTATTTTCGATTATATCAACAGAAATTTAATATCATTTGCAAATTTTCTATTATGATAAAATATTTACTGTTAAGGCAATAGAATTGTAATCATCGTGAACTCGAAAATCGGTTACTAGCATTATCGCAATTCGGTTGGTAATAAATTCGGTAGCCACAATGCATCTGTTTTCTGTGTGTAACTATTCGAATAACCTAGAATATACCGATTAGTTAAATCTGAATTAAATACCTTTTCCTTTTCCTTTTCTGTTTTTTTTTTTTTTTTGTGGTAATATATCAATTAATATTCTTGTGATTTTTTCTTCGATCCTTCCAGTATGTGCGTACTTGGTAAACGGTTACTAAAAGATATACCCATCGATAATTGCACAAAAGATGATACATTCCTTCGAGATTTATATTGTCCGGATGGTACATGTGATGAATATTATCAAAGTAAGTGGGACTAGCAAACGGAAGTTCAATCAATACATAAATATTGCGTGTTTTTTTAGACCATAATGTAACCAAAGTTAAAGGTATTAAAGGCTTATCCAGTGGCGTATTCTATGATAATTTGATGCCCTCGTTCTTAGAGGTAATTGGTAAATTTGGTACTATCTTTATCTCATTATTAAATTACTTTGTTTATTTTAAAGTTGGGACAATTAATAGCATACGGCAAAGCACCGGAAGACATTGATAGAACAGCTCCCTCGTCATACAATCAAGTTATGGCCGACATTACAACATCATTTACTTTACTAATTGGTATATTTTTCCCTTCAGTCACAGGTTAGTATGGTTTGATTAAAGTTGTTAATTGTTTTATGGAGTTGTTGTGTGTGGGAGTTGTTAACTTATTTTACTTGATTTTATATATTATTTTACTAATTATACTAATTAATTGTATGTTATATGCTTTGTTTGACGTTTTTTTTTACCCAAGGTATTATGGCCGGCTCAAATAGATCAGGTGACTTGGCTGATGCCCAAAAGAGTATACCAATTGGTACCATTTGTGCCATTTTAACCACTAGTACTGTTTATTTATCATGTGTGATGTTATTCGCTGGAACCGTTGACAATCTTTTGCTTAGAGACAAGTGAGTGAAATGAACAAAGTTAACACGATAATACTGTTGTTAATTAATTAATCATTTATTTAGTTTGTATTCATTCAATATAAGATTTTTTTTAGTTTTATGGAAATTTGCTACTTTTTAAATCACAGAATGAAATAATATTTATATAAATTAAGAAGAGTGGAAAAAAAATCACAAATATGAGAATTAAAATACTTTTAACATCTTTGTGAATTCCCTTATAAGGAATCGAAGAAGCTCTTTTAGCTTACGGCTCAAATCTTGATTTCTTACAAAGGTCAACAATCTTATAATTAGTTAGTTAGTCCGTTTTGGCCCCTTGAATATAATTCTTATGGGAAAAATCTGCTTTTTTTATTTTGATCCTTTGGATCTTTTTTCCTGAGAAACAATTGAATATGGGCGGTATGCCGTTAGATTCTACTCCCATGGGGCTTTCACCTGATATATGACAACCCTCATTCAGGTCGGCTAGAAATAACCGTTTTGGCCCCTTGAAAATAATTCTTATGGGAAAAATCTGTTTTTTTTTTTTATTTTGATCCTTTGTAACTTTTTTCCTGAGAAACAATTGAACATAGGCAGTATGCCATTGTAATCTACTCCCATGGGGCTTTCACCTGATATATGACAACCCTCATTCAGGTCGGCTAGAAATAACCGTTTTAGCCCCTTGAATATAATTAGAAATAACCGTTTTAGCCCCTTGAATATAATTCTTATGGGAAAAATCTGCTTTTTTTTATTTTGATCCTTTGTATCTTTTTTCCTGAGAAACAATTGAATATGGCCGGTATGCCGATAGATTCTACCCCTATGGGGCTTTCACATGATATATGACAACCCTCATTCAGGTCGGCTAGAAATAACCGTTTTGGCCCCTTGAAAATAATTCTTATGGGAAAAATCTGCTTTTTTTTCTTTTGATCCTTTGTAACTTTTTTCCTGAGAAACAATTGAATATGGCCGGTATGCCATTAGATTCTACTCCCATGGGGCTTTCGCCTGATATATGACAACCCTCATTCAGGTCGGCTAGAAATAACCGTTTTGGCCCCTTGAAAATAATTCTTATGGGAAAAATCTGCTTTTTTTTATTTTGATCCTTTGTATCTTTTTTCCTGAGAAACAATTGAATATGGCCGGTATGCCATTAGATTCTACTCCCATGGGGCTTTCACCTGATATATGACAACCCTGATTCAGGTCGGCTAGAAATAACCGTTTTGGCTACTTTAATATTATATGCTGTTATATGCGAATATACATTATTTTTTATATGAAATTACAAAATAATAACAAAACAAATTTATTATTTGTCAGATACATGTTTATAGTCTAAATTTAATTATTAAAATATTTAGATAATTGGTTTTTTACTTGAATAAAAAAATTCGTTTGCTGAAGTGAAGTACTTAACAGAAAATGTTAACATTAACATTCTCTGTTAAAATTCTTAACAGATATTTATTTCGATATTTAACTTCACACCCTTCTGTTTACAAGGGTTTTAAGCGTTATCATGAATACCCTTATTGTAAAACATTTAGAAATTTTAATGTGAAATCTAGTTTTTTGTCTCTTGGTTATAATATTGTGTTTAGAACACAACTGGAGGGTATGAAAAATTCGGCACCCTTTTACATGAGTGTATTAAAGTTATAGTTTTTCGAAATTCTACTTTTTCTCACTACTCGTTTAATGGTACATACTATTCTAAGAAGGAGTCTTAAAATTATATTTTGTTTTCTGGATATTTTTACCATTTTTAAGAATGATATTTTGATAAAATTATTTGGACTTTAATTTTTAGATTCGGTCAATCAATAGGTGGAAAATTAGTTGTAGCAAACATGGCCTGGCCAAATCAGTGGGTTATTTTGATTGGTTCATTTTTATCAACACTTGGAGCTGGTCTACAGAGTTTAACAGGTGCACCACGTCTTCTACAAGCCATAGCCAGAGATGAAATTATACCATTCCTGGCACCTTTTGCCAAATCATCTAAACGTGGCGAACCCACCAGAGCTTTGCTCTTGACCATATGTATTTGTCAATGTGGTATATTATTGGGTAAGTAGACAGACAATAATTTAATAGGAATTAAAATTCAATCTCTCTTAACATTCAGGAAATGTTGATTTGCTGGCTCCCTTGCTGTCCATGTTTTTCCTTATGTGTTATGGTTTTGTTAATTTGGCTTGTGCCGTACAAACTCTATTGAGAACGCCCAATTGGAGACCACGTTTCAAGTATTATCATTGGTCATTATCACTTATTGGCCTTACTTTATGTATATCTGTAATGTTTATGACATCTTGGTACTTTGCCTTAATTGCCATGGGTATGGCGGTTGTGATTTATAAATATATTGAATATCGAGGGTAAGTTTAATCAAAAGGGATGTTTATATCGAAATGAAATCTGTCGATATCTTGAAAATTTAAAAAGGAATTGTGATTGATAAGAACGTTTTAGATATTATTTGGTATAAAAAGCTGTTGACTAATTTGAAAATTTTGAAATTTTAGAGCCGAAAAAGAATGGGGTGATGGTATTAGAGGTATGGCTCTGACAGCGGCCAGATACTCTTTACTACGTTTAGAAGAGGGTCAACCTCATACAAAGAATTGGCGTCCACAAATATTGGTGCTCTCGAAACTGAATGATAACATTATGCCAAAATATCGTAAAATCTTTGCATTTGCTACTCAACTCAAAGCAGGGAAAGGTTTAACTATCTGTGTATCCGTAATAAAGGGAGATCATTCGAAAATTGGTAATCGTGCCATAGAAGCCAAACAATCATTACGCAAATTCATGGATGATGAAAAAGTCAAAGGTTTTTGTGAAGTCATGGTGGCTAAAGAAATTGGTGAAGGTCTTAGTTCAGTGTAAGTTGTTTTTGTTTTTCTTTTTTTTCTTATCGAGGGTAACTAGATATAGAATGATCGTGTCTTTAGTATACAAACAATTGGTTTGGGTGGCATGAAACCCAATACTGTGATCGTTGGTTGGCCCTACAGTTGGCGCCAAGAGGGCAAACAAAGTTGGAAAACATTTATACAAACTGTACGCACTGTAGCTGCCTGCCATATGGCGCTGTTGGTACCAAAGGGTATAAACTTTTTCCCAGAATCAAATCATAAGGTAACTAGGCCCCATTGTTTAGTAAAGATTTTGGATTATTTTTGTAACTTAAGCCCATTTTAAAGATTGGTGGTAATATTGACATCTGGTGGATTGTTCACGATGGTGGTCTATTGATGTTATTGCCATTCTTATTGAAACAACATCGTACATGGAGAAATTGCAAATTGAGAATTTTCACTGTCGCTCAAATGGAGGATAATTCAATACAAATGAAAAAAGATCTCAAAACATTTCTTTATCATCTGAGAATTGAAGCTGAGGTTGAAGTTGTTGAAATGGTAAATACAAAAAAAAAATAATAAAATCTTGTTTTAAGAAGTATTATATTTGGGATGGAAAGCTGCTAACTTTGGTTATTTTTCTAGATGAACAGTGATATATCAGCTTATACCTATGAAAGAACATTGATGATGGAACAAAGAAATCAAATGTTACGTGAACTAAGATTGAATCGCATAGAAAAAACTAAAGTCGTATGTGTACCAATTATTTTTACATTTATTGACAAACATATAAACACAATAAAGAAAAAAAGAAAAGTTTTGAATTTTCTGAAAATCCGGAAAAACAACTTCTCTTTTTTGTATTGGAGATACTCTAACATTTACCACATTTAATAACACTCTCATAAACATTCCCACAGTCGTAATGTTAATCATAATATTTTTCGTTCGCATAAGATTATGTATTTTATAATTTAACTTTTAAATCATTGGACTCAAAAAATTCTATATTTTATTGTATAAGTTTTTTCTTATGAACTACATTTATTTCTAATTATATATATATATATATATATCTGTATATATATATATATCTGTATGTATATTTGTTTATATTAATACTACTACTTTTTTTGTAAAATGAACTTACAATTTACAAAAAAAAAAAAAAAACAGAATTTAGTGGACAAGAAATCAACAACTGGGGAGGATAAAATGCCATTGGTAAAAATAATATAAAAACAATTAAACTTTAAATTTTTTTTTATAACTATTATTATACGTTTATAAATGTTTCAATACATAAATACATTACATTACATATCTCATTCGTACACGACACCTGGGCGGAATTGGCAAACTGCTGAAAAAATATTCCACAAAAAATTAGCTTTGTTTTTAATAGCACGATATCACAGCTTTCAATAAAAAATCGTTAAGGACGTGGACTTAATTGAATTTTTTTTTCTTTTTTGTTTTTTGTGCTATTATTTTTTTTTTTTGCAATTTTTTTCCGATAACAATAAAAAAAGTTAGACTTCGCAATAAACGCAATAAACCCTATTGAAATAAAAAAGAATTTTGGTGCGGTTTTCAAGTAATGGTTATTTTATTTTTTGATGTGTAAACATCTATACGCGCAGGGGGTAATTTTCTATTTCACAATACAATCACAAAAACAGCGTAACATGTGACAAATTCGGTGTGATTTATGATTGTATTCGTGAAAAAATTATGATATGTAAAATAACCTGTTTGAAAATGAAAAATGGAAAATAAAAAATTAAAAATGAAAAATAGAAAATGAAAAATAAAAATGAAAAATAAAAATGAAAAATAAAAAATAAAAAATTAAAAACGAAAAATGAAAAGTAAAAAATGAAAAATGAAAAATAAAAACTAAAAATAATAAAAAATAAAAAATTAAAAACGAAAAATGAAAAGTAAAAAATTAAAAATTAAAAATGAAAAATAAAAAATTAAAAACGAAAAATGAAAAGTAAAAAATGAAGAATGAAAAATAAAAACTAAAAATAATAAAAAATAAAAAATTAAAAACGAAAAATGAAAAGTAAAAAATGAAAAATAAAAAATGAAAAATAAAAAATTAAAAATAAAAATGAAAAATAAAAAATTAAAAACGAAAAATGAAAAGTAAAAAATGAAAAATGAAAAATAAAAAATAAAAAAAGGAAAAATAAAAAATGAAAAATAAAAAAACGAAAAATTAAAAATGAAAAATTAAAAATAAAAAATGAAAAATGAAAAATTAAAACTGAAAAATTAAAAATGAAAAATAAGTAATCTAACCCATAAAACTCTTTCTTTCCATATGCATATGAGTTTTGAATCTCTCCATGACTGTGCGTGACTTTGTGTGACTATTTTAAAATTAATCTTTGGTCACAACAAGTCTATGGTTGCAGTTTCAGAACGATTGGATGAGGGGAAATGGGGTTTAAATCACTCCGTGGCTGTGTGTGACTATCTCAAAATTAATTTTTAGTCACAACAAAATTATGAACAAAGTTTCAGATCGGATCGGATTAGGGGAAGTGAAGTTTTAATCTCTCCGTGACTGTGCGTGACTGTGCGTGACTGTGCGTGACTATGTCAAAGTTAACCGTTTTTCACAGCAAATCATTAAATCATTCCGTGACTGTGCGTGACTATGCGTGATTGTGAGTGCCTATGTCAAAGTTAATCTTTTTTCACAGCAAGTCTATCGACCAAGTTTCAGATCGATCGGATGAGGGAAAATTCGTTTTAAATCTCTCCGTGACTGTGCGTGACCATGCGTGACTGGGCGTGTCTAAGTCAAAGTTAATCTGTAGTCACAACAAGACTATGAGCCAAGTTTCAGATCAATTGGATAAGGGGCAATGGGGTTGCCCTGCGACAGACCGACAGAGAGTATGAGTTAAAAGAAAGAGTTTAAAAATGAAAAATAAAAAATTTTAAATGGAAAATGAAAAATTAAAAATAAAAATTAAAAATAAAAAATGAAAACTGAAAATGAAAAACGAAAAATGAAAAATTAAAAAACGAAAAATTAAAAATTAACCGGTTGAAATAATAAATAATAATTATTATTTTTACATTAGCAGAGCCCCTGCAGTTGATTGCTATAAGTGATACATAGAAGACGCTTTCTGTTTGAGTGCCATAAAAGATCTTTAATTACAAGATGTTTACACAACTCCCCTGTGATCGGACTCACATGATTTTTGTTTTGTATTTTGTTTCAATTTTTTTAATTATACAGTATTATCTTTTTTATATGCTTTTTTTTCAAATTCATTTTATATTTATATAATTATAATTATTATAATTATTTATTATCTTACCACTGGGAGGATCCCTCCTACTTTTAAAACAACTACTAACATTAATAACCTCAGGAGTCACACAAAGTTTTCAGGTCTTCACCATTTTAGTACATGCATCTTCTTGAAATTTGTACTAAAACCAATTCAAGTTTAGGACCGTGGAGTGAATAGGCTTCAGATTTCCAGACAACATGAATAAAGACAACATCAACATGCGGATATGTTTTAAAGAGCTGTTTTTATTATTAATTTAAATATAAAATGAATTTAAATTTGAAACATAAACAGCTTTTTATATGTAAAAAAAACATAAAAATGAATACTTCACTTTTTGCAATTGTATTTCAGAAAACATCAATTGAATTTAAATTTTTTCAAAACTTTATTCACGATTTCTGTCTTGGTTTTTATATTGTAGCTGATTAAAAAAATGAAGTCCTCTTCTTCTTACAATTAAGAGTCCGCCCTTAATAGTTTATTTTCCAGAAGTATTGGCAAACATTTTCTGTGACTGCAAATCACTAAGAGAAACAATAATAACTTTTAGGCATTGTGGGATAAACTAATTTTTGTTCTGAAATGAAATTTATATTTCCTGAAATTAAATTGATATTTTCTGAAATTTAATTGATATATTCTAAATCACATTTGATAATTTCTGAAATACATTTGATGTTTTCTTAAATACATTTGATATTTTCTGAAATACATTTTATAATTTATGAAATACATTTGATTATTTCTGAAATACATTTGATGTTTTCTGAAATACGTTTGATATTTTCTAAAATACATTTGATAATTTATGAAATACATTTGATAACACTACTGAACAAAAAAAAATATCCTCGACATTTGATACATCATTTCTATGTAGAATTTTCCGCTGAATCGAAATGTGAAGTCAGATAGTTCAAAAGTAGAACAGTTTTTGAGATATTGCAATTTTGCCGTTTTTTTGGTTATAGAAAAAGATGACCTCACTTTTTATGTAATATATTCAACATTTGTTAACCGATTTTTATTTTTTTTTTATCAAATAAAAGAGAGTTAAATAATATTTTCTAAAGTGAAGAAGCTTTTGAAATTCGTTGGAAAACAAAAGAGTTATGGTTAATCAAAGTCTATATTTTGTGTAATATTTCGCCTTGTAGGTCGATAGTTTATTTTGTAACGAGCATTTTGAGCCTCTTTTGATTAAAATTGCTGAAAAAATGACTGAGTTATTAGCAATTTAGCAAAAAACCTGTTTTTTATTCATTAAAATATTTTTAAAGTTAAAGAGAAAAATTACGTAGAAGTTGGCATGACTGTAATACTTATTTCATTGTTTACAAATGGAAACCGTGATTGACATTGTTTTCATTTTGGCGTTTTGGAGTGACTTTTGTTAAGTGCTTTAAAAAAATATTGTATAAAAGAAAGTAAAGAAATGAGCAAACGTAGATATAGTTGCAAAAATAGTCCAAACAAAATTTTACAGAAGCCCTGCAAAAAGCCTTTTCTTTATTTTTTAATAAAGCTCCTAAAAACATTGGTGATCCATGGTCACCAAATGTTGTGTGCCATACCTGCAGAGCAAATTTAAGTATGTGGATGAAAGGTGTCAAGTACGTACTTGCTCTTATTTTCCCTTTTATCAGATAGAACGCTCTAAGAAACCTATTTTCTCTGTTCATAGTAAACATTTGCCATTTGATGTTCCGGGCAACATGGCGGCAACCCATGTATCATGAAACAGACTGTTATTTTTGCCTGACGAAAGTTAAGCAAATTGGACGCCATCGAAGAGTTGAATATGCCAGCGTAAATTTTTTTACAAAGCCAATCCCGCATTCACCAGAAGTTCCGTACCCTATTCGTCCGATGCAAAATGCCCAAAATTATGGCGAGTCCAGCGAATTCAGTAGCAGTGATTGTGAGGAGATGAAAACTAAAAAGCCTCTTACGCAAGCAAAACTGAATGATTGGATAAGGGACTTTGGGATGTCGAAGGAAATGTCAGAGCTGATGACATCGCGAATGAAAGAGCGCGGTTGTTTATCGACAGCAGCAAGTTGAGCTTAAAGGCAGTTTTATTGCATCAAGATTGACATGAAAGAAACTTATGAGTCAATGTCAAAATTTCTTGAAGTTATAAATTACGAACAGCATGGCTGGAAAATTTGTGCAGACCTTAAAGTTCTAGCTATGCTAACAGGTTTACAGCAAGAAAACACGAAGTACTGTTGCTTCCTGTGCAAGTGGGACAGTCGTTCACGGAGCGAGCACCATACTCGTCAAGATTGGCCAAAAAGATTTAATACTACTGTGGGACAAGACAACGTACAATTTAAGCCACTTGTCGATAAAGACAAAAATATACTGCCACCACTACACTTAAAACTTGGGCTATTTAAAAATTTTATTAAAGCTCTGCAAAGGAATGGTAGCAGTCTGGCATTTGAGCATTTGAAAAAAAGTTTTCAAAATTTATCGAATGCAAAAATAAAAGAAGATGTGTTTGTGGGCCCACAAATTAGGAAAATCCTCAAGGACACCAATTTCGGTTCGACGTTATCATTTGGATTTTTTTTTTGCAAATAATCTTGGCGATGAAAGTGACGAACACGGTGAGCGTTTTCATTAAGAAATTAAACAAATGGAATCGCGCTACCAAGGGTATTGGAACTAAGCGATGATGGGCGATTTTTGTTGGTTTCTTGTCCGAGAAACGGATAATAATGCGAAGCGCAAAAAAAATTGTCATCAAAACATTTTTAGTTTAGAATGAATAAAAACAGATTTTTTGCTAAATTGCTAATAACTCAGTCATTTTTTCAGCAATTTTAATCAATAGAGGCTCAAAATGTTCGTTATAAAATAAGCTATCGACCTACAAGGCGAAATATGAAGATATCTTCGTTTTATGTTACAAAAAATTATGTAAAAGTTGGTAAATAGCTAAAAATGACGAAAATTTACACAAAATATAGACTTTGATTAAGCATAACTCTTTTCTTTTCCAACTAATTGCAATAGCTTCTTCACTTTAGAAAAGATTATTTAACTCTCTTTTATTTGATAAAAAACAAAATAAAAATCGGTGAATAACTGTTGAATATATTACATAAAAAGTGAGGTCATCTTTTTCTATAACCAAAAAAAAAAAAACGCTAATTTTGCAATAGCTCAAAAACAGTTCTACTTTTGAACAATCTGACTTCACATTTCGATTCAGCGGAAAATTCTACATAGAAATGATGTATCAAATGTCGAGGATATGAGAATTTTTTAAAATTTGTGGTGTAGTGTAATTTATGAAATACATTTGATATTTTCTGAAATACATTTGATAATTTATGAAATACATTTGATACTTCTGAAATAAATTTAATAATTTCTGAAATACATTTGATACTTTTTGAAATACAATTGATTAATTCTGAAAATCAATTGATGTTTTGTGAAATATAATTGATACTTTCCGAAATTTAATTCATGTTTTCTGAAATACAATTGGAAAAGGTGTATATAATAATAATAACAATATATAATAACAAAAAAACAAAAAAAAAACAATTAAAAACTAACACAAAACTAACATAAAACAAAAAACAAAGTACAAAAAAATGTGCGTTACTCGAAAACCGCTCCAATGAATTTGTTTATTCTTTCAAAACCAAAAAACAAAAAAAAAATGGCCAAAAAATTCTATTCTTCGCGAAAAATCGCTCAAATAACCTTATCTCGATTTTTTGCTTGTTTTGAAAGTGATGATATAGTGCTATGCTTTTTGTGAAGTTATTATTTCAGTAGTTCGTCAATTCCGGCCAGGTGTGACACCTAAAGATGTTCCTTCTATTGTTCTTTAAACATTTGCATTTTCATTTGAGTTCATCTTATAAACATCATTTATCTTTCAATGTTGCTCTTAAAACTTTAATTAAATATTTCTTTCATTTCTCCCATTGATTCTACATCAACGTCATTGAGACATTCATCATATTTGGATTTATAGTTATGGAAAGGCCATTAAAAAAAATCATCTGAAACTGTTTTAGCCCCATACTCTTAACGCCTCAACAATTCGAATAAAACATACATATTCAAGCCATTAAACTATTCAGTATCATTTTTTGATCTCTATGGATGTTTTGTTTTATGAAGTGCCTTTTTATTTGTACCCACTGTTATTTTTATATAAAGTGTGATAATTTTATTAAAAAATTATATAAAATATCCAAAAATTATATAAAATAAGAATCACTGTAAAATTGAATTATTATTTGTTATAAAATTGTCTTTGTTTTATTTGGATATATCTATTCAACGATAAAAAAAATTTTAATTATCACACGTTGTATTTAAAATATAATTTCAAGCACTTGTAAAAAATTTCCAACAGCATGACAAGACAGTAGGTACATGTTTATTTTGCCGTTAGAGTGTTAATTTCTGTTAGCAAATGAAGACTGCAAAAAAAAATATACTTAATTTCTTTAAGTTTTAAACTATAAGTTAAAATTACACTGTGCTACAAAAACAAGTTTTTTAAATAAACTCATTAACTAGTTTGTTGATCTGCTTGAGTACATCACAAAACCGTACCTTTTTTTAATTTCTCATATACCATCAAACTTTCGGATTAGGATATTTAAACGTTTTTAATGGCTCGCGTAATATGAGTTTAAAAACGGGTTTCCATTTATTATTATTGTTTATTTTTTAATTTTTTAATCAAATAATACTGCTTTCTTAATGCAAAGCCTTATGGCTTGACCGCAGAAAGAAAAGAAAATGTTTTTTTATTTTTGCAACTCTTAAAGCGAAATATGAATTTTTATTTCTCAAAAGATTTTTTCGGATTTCTTAAATGTCGATAAGGTGTTGCTGAAATCGATGTTATCAAAATAAAAAAAAAATAAGGTTATGAAACATAATTTTTTTAAATTTTTAATCTCGTCCTTAGTTTTCACAAAACCAGCTAAATCACGCCTTAAGAGTACTAGTTTAATAAACAAAATTATCAGCGGCAAAAATTAGTGGTTTAAGGGGAACTTTGATGATTTCAAAATTATAAATGAAATAGTTCTCAACTTCAAACCTCAATTACTGAAACAATATGCAATATTTTTCTCCGACAGATAGGCCTTCAAAATACATTTAATTTCATTTCATTTCATATACAGTAAAAGCCCAATTATTTGGAGTGCTAATGTATGAGAGTATTCCGGATAATCGAAAATTCCGGATAATTTAATGTTTCATTAAAATTAGAAATTTTACGAAAATTTCGCTTGATGTCATTATTTTTTAGGATTCTCGTTTATTTATTTTTTTTTAATTATGTGCCAGAAAACAATTTTTTTATACATCAGTTGATTGAATTTTTGAAAATAAATAAATATTATACGAGTACCCAAAATTTTTAAAAAATTCATAAATTAATGCAATTACAAACTTTAATAATAACAAGAAAGAAAATTATAGTCGGTCTAGTTCATGCCATATCTCTTAGGTCCATCTAATTGGATACAGAAAATAAGCATAAACCAAATTTGAGTGGCACTGTTATTAATTTTTTTGCTATTGAATATGAAAAAGCTGATATCGGTTGCTATATTTTTATGGGGACTAGGTAGAAAAATGGGCCGATCCTGACCATATTTGGTAAGGTCACTTACTTTGCAAAAATATATAAAAAAAAAATTTGAACAAAATCTAAACAGTATTTTTGTTTCTTGATAGATATAAGTGAAGATCGGGAAGTAGCTTTATATGTGGGGGCTATGACTATGAAGAATAGTGCTATAAGGTTTATTTTTGGAATAATGATTAATGGATATAATAAACACACACAACCCCAATTTGATCGAGATCTATATTATAATTTGGATCTTATGGGAATTTAAGTCGATTTCATAGGAGCCATTTATATGGGGCCTAGGTCCGATTTTTACCAACAGGGTTCATGCTACGGCCGATGGAAGCTTATATACCAAATTTCATCAAAATATATTCATATTTGCGACCTGCAGTTTGATTACAAAGTTTACATGGACAGACGGACGGACATCACTAAATCGACTAACAAAGTGATTCTAAGTCGATCGGTTTAATAAAATATGGGTCTTGGTCAAATATTTTTGATAGTTACAAATATCAACACAAAGTCATTATACCCTGATCACATAGTAATACAGGGTGTAAATATTTCCTAAAAATTAAAATTCCGGTAAAGTGAGTGTTTCGGTTAATTGGATGCCGCATAATCGTGCTTTTACTGTATTTTCGGTAACTTTAAAACAAATATTACAAAAAAATAAAAGAACCACAAGAAAATTATTTATTTAAGGCCAGTTTACACTATCACACTTTGTAATACGATCTGTCAGAAATTCGAGTATTATGAAAAAGTCGTATGATGTAAAAAGCTTTTGTTATGAAATTGACAGTCTGTAGGATTTCATTTTCGAAGTCCGATGGTTTTTGAAACATTTCTAAAAACTTGCCATTTTCATCGGACCAGAGTTGTTTTTTTTTGGTAATATTAAAAAAATGGTAAACAAAAACAAAGAAAGTGAAAATAAAATATAAATTTCAAAATAAATTTGCTTATTATTCTAAACAGTTGTTTTCATAAGACTTGAGTGTTATGGTGTAAACGGCCTAAGTATGCAGAAATAATGTCGGTACGACTTTATGACAGTCCGATGAATTTCATCGGATTTTTATTTCGAAAAATCATACGACTGAGTGGTATCATGTAAATGGGCCTTTACCCCAATGATGGTGTAAAAGGAATGTTATTTCGAAGATGCATATAATTTCTCAGTAATTGGGAAATGCTTAATTTTTACTTTCAAGATCTTTAAAGTAGGATAGTGATCTTCAGAAGTGATTTATCAGGTTTTGTTGAAAAAAGGCATCAGAGAATAAAATTTATATTTCATAATATCATTTGTGGATAAAATCAATTTCAGCAACCCCGTACCGACCTCCAAAAATTTAAAAAATTTTCAAAAATCTTTTGGGCCTAAGAATTCATATTTAACAACATTATTTAGAGATTTTTCAAAAAGATCTAAAAGTTTTGTATTTTTTTTTAAACTAACCTTTGTTTATAAAATTTTTTGGAAAGCAGGCTTCCTTTTAAAGCCCTTTTAAAATTCGAAATCGGTTCGAAAATGACGGAGCTACAAATTTTTAAGGGCACATTTTTTTTTTGCCCTAGGAGTATGAAAAATTTTAAACACGAATTTGTAATGTACTCAGGCAGACCAACAACGTTCACTCGGTTTTTCGATGAGAAAAAAATCAGTGTCGCACAGTGTTATTATGTTATTATTTTTACAGTATATTATAATTTATTTTATGTTTTGAATGTTCATCCAAATTTAAATTAAATGTATTATGAAATTAAACAATACTTAAATTACTTTTTTTACCAAATTTTGGAAAAAAAATTTTAAATATTATTATGGCTTAATTGTTTGTTTTTTTTTTTAATTGTATTATGGTCGTGTGTGAAATGAAGAGTACCACATCAGAAATGTACAAAATATTTTTTCCCGTAGTACCTTGCTATCCTTTCACACACGCCCTATATACACAATATTTTTTTTCAAAATTTTGATTATTAGAAAAAAAAAATTTTTATTGTTTTCTAAATACCAATTTGAAAAAAGATTATTATTATGATTTTTGTTTAATTTTATAGGTACAAACAATAATTGATCATCATCATGAAAGTATGAAAAGTTCATCTAAAGTTCGATTTGCCGATCCCACAGTAGAAGAAAAACACGAAAATGTCAGTTCTACTCCAAAAATTAAAATAACCAAACACAATTTTCGTTACATTACTAACCAGCAAAAACATCAAAAATTCTGTTTGTTTCTTTCATTTTCGATAACCAAATTTTAGGAGTCTAAAGATGACGAAAATAATATCAGTAAAGCCTATGAGGCCAATGATGACAATAGAGAAAAGCATAGAGTTGATGATGACGATGACGATGGTACTGGCAGTAATGATGAATATGTAGAAAAAAAACCGTAAGTATTCGGAAAAATAACTCTGAATTCATTGCTTTAAATGTTAACGAAATTCTAAAGAATTTAAATAGGACAAAATATTTTGTTAGGATTTTCGGTGGCGAAAAGTCATATCTGGCTATTTTTGACGGTGATTGTCAAATTTTGCGACCAAAATTTTGTTAATTTTGTTTTCCAACTTCAAATATACACACAATGTTAGAATGAATTTACACATTTAAAATACTTAAATGCAATTTATTGTTTGCATATTTTTTGATTTGTTATAATTATTTATATGCAGAACTAATAACAACTAGTATAGCCCAGCACTCGAAATTCGAGTGCAAATTCTAGGAAATATTATTTTTTCATTCAATTTTTGTCTTCCAATGTTTTTTTTAATATATATATACATATATATAAAATTTATGAATATTTAAATGAGCCAAAAGGTATGTCGTTAATCAATTTTAGCAATTCACAATTCAACACAGAGCGTCTGTTATATAATTTAAATCATTCGCATTAACAGGGCGTTACGAAATATAAATATTTTATTTTATTTAATTTATTATATTTTTAAGATAGATTAAACATAAACTTTATCATTCTCAGCTTCTCATCCATATGAACTATAACTAGGCCAATTTGCACACTCCTCCGTGCCCGCATATTGCTTCAAAAGGGAACTAAAAATTTACCTTCACGTATTAATATATAGATTTAAGACAAAAAAAAATTATAGTTTAGTACAAAATAAGAGAAAATAACAACAAAAACATTACTTAATTTTATTAGCGTCGGGAAAATCTTTACACAGTTCTTCTTTTTCTCTTTTCTGTACTCATTTGCAGATCAACTGACTGTTACTTTTGATGTGTATTGTTATTTTCCTTAATTTATTAAGTTGGTGATAAATTTTTGTATTGGGACAAGCATAATTTCTTGAAATATAGAATTTAAGTTGATTTATTACTATTGCCTTTTGGGGAAGAGTGTGAACGAGTTGTCAGAAAAGTTTTCAGTGACACGAAAAACAATTTATAATGTACTGATGAGGAGGCAAGATTGGTGATAAAGTGAGGAGGTGGTCCAAAGC
Organism: Cordilura impudica; assembly: GCA_963682025.1. Classification (NCBI taxonomy): domain Eukaryota; kingdom Metazoa; phylum Arthropoda; class Insecta; order Diptera; family Scathophagidae; genus Cordilura; species Cordilura impudica. Next base: position 7,584,387 of record OY821521.1, read on the forward strand.
CCAAAATAAATAATCTTACAGAGCGTATAATTAGTAGAAAAATTATTAAAAATCCGAAAATGTCTACAAGAGCACTGGCGGGAGACCTCGAAGAAGAGTATGGTGTTGTTGTCTGTCATGAAACAGTTCGTCATGCCATAATGCCATATTAAAAAACAAGTACTCATCAAGAGCAGCGCGAAAGAAACCACTACTATCTGCAGCAAACATAAAGAAGCGTTTTTCCTTCGCCAACATGAAAGTTTCACAACCCATCGACTATTGGGATACGTCATATTTTGCGATGAGACAAAAATATGATGTTGTATTACAACGATGGGCCGACCATCGCTGGAAAAGCACAACATCATCCCAACTGTTAAATTTGGATAAATGTCGGTAATTTTTGGGGGTGTTTCTATATTTTATAGAATCAACAATGGATGCTTAACAATATTTACAAATTTTAAAGGACCATTTGATAAGCAATGCTAGAATATTCGGGTTCATCGGTGACAATAGACCACAACTCAAATTTTATCAGGATAAGGACCAGAAACATAAGTCACATATGGTGGCTTCTTTATAACCGTGGCAAAGTTAAAGATACTCCTGTCGAAAGTTCCGATTGAACCCTATCGAGAATTTGTGGGTATATTTGAAGAGAATAGTCGCTAAACGTCAACCAAAAAATATGATAGCACTATAAACTAGAATATTGAAAGAGAGGCAGAAGATACTGACCAATTAGATAGTTTCATGAAAAACGCTTACATTGTGTGATAGATGCAGGGCGGTCATATCAAGTATTAAAAGTAAAAAAGAATATCTATAATATTAATAGGCAAGGCGATTTATTGTGACCGATATAAAAATTTTAATTACCAACCGATGTTGACCAAAAATACCCTATTTGAAAGGTATTTCTTTTTAGATCTTCACCATATTTACAGATTTGCACTGTCTGGAAAATTTTTTTTGGAGTAAAACGCATTTAAAGTTGCACAAACACATATTTAAGCTTCAAATAAAAACTATACTATACAATTAAATTTGTGTTGAATTATGAATTGGCTAAAGCTGATTAGCATACCTTTAGGCTCTTATAAAACTATTTATTAACAAACCCAGTCATACATCTTCTGTGTGTTCAATAAATATTTATAATAGAATTTAAAAATAAATTTTCCTAGAATTTGCTCTCTGCTAGTATTTATTAAACGCTACAGATAATGAAAACACACTTCTTAACTATTGTGAAATGAGTTAATTGACCATGCCGAAATTGTATTATATTTGTTATTGTTGTACTTGTTTTTTTTTTTTTTTTTTTTTTTTTTTTGTCTTAAACTCTTATAGGGACTGCATATAATTATAACAATTCGAAAATATGTATTATAAAAAAATAAATTGCATTTCGTTGCCAACGAAGTTGAAAACAGCTTAATTATTTTCGATGTATAAAAGACTCATTCTTGACATACCGCAAATTGATTTTAAAACTAACTGGAGTTGAAAATCGATTAACTATTATTTCCTTTTCTAAACGAAATTGAATCGGAAGATAGAATTAAAGAAGTGAAATTTATATTTGAAAATGTTTCAATAGTTTTAAATCATTTTATAAAAATTGCATCATTACTCTGAATTTTTACTACAAGAAAAATGGTCTCACTTATTATTTTCTGTCGTATAAATACTTGAGAACTTTTTAAATAATAATGTCCTGATCAAAGTTTTTTCTATATAAAATGCCGGATATTAAATTGTTTCTCAAAGATTTATTTTGATTTTATACGCTCCACACGACTGTGCAGACAGTATATATCAGTTTATCATTCCGTTTGTAACTTCGAAAAATTAATGTGCGACCCCATAAAGTATTCATATTCATGACACCTGTAACGATATAGCGATGTCCGTATGTCTATCTGTTGAAATCACGCTCATTCACAAAATGAACCATTAACTAGGTAAACTTAGGATAATATTGTTATTATTATTATTTCGAGCCGGTTGGTATTTAAAATGTGCCTAGATATGGCCTAAAATATGGAGAGACACCTCCAAAAAATGCTAAAAATTCAGTGTGGTTGTTGTTATAATTTCATTTTGTTTATTTTTTCAAATATTTTGTTTACATTTGTTATAAATAGTGCAATAAGTCCAGATATTAATATAAACGTAAGACCTAGGTGGAGGGTATCCAAGATTCGGCATAGTCGATTTAACACTCTTTCTTGTTTTTTGAATTATTAGAAATAAAACATCCTATATAATAATTATTAATTGTCCTATAAATGTGGGATTATTTAAAAGTGCGACCCACATTATATATCAATTTTAAAACTTTTCCTAAGTTTGAAACTATTTGAAGAAGTTGCTTCTTAGCTCAAAGCTAATATTGTTGTTGATTTTTGTAATTTATTTTTTTATTTAGAAATGAAATGAATGTGCGTCGAATGCACACGGCTGTTAAACTTAATGAAGTTATTGTAAATAAATCACAAGATGCCCAATTGGTTATTATGAATTTACCTGGTCCACCCAAGGATGTAAATCTATCTCGTGAAAGCAATTGTAAGCGGATATAAAAAAAACAATTACTTTTAAATTTGGATAACATTTTAATACTTATTTTTTTTTTCTTAAGATATGGAATTTTTGGAAGTTCTTACAGAAGGACTGGAAAAGGTGCTAATGGTGCGAGGAGGTGGGCGTGAAGTGATAACTATTTACTCTTAAGGAGTAAAAAAACAAAAACAAATACAAAAAAACACCACCCCAAAAAGAAAAACACTCACACACACAAACACACAAAAAACAACAACAAACAAAAACAAAAAAGATGATAACAACAATTTTGTAATATTTGAAACTTAGGCAACTTTTTGAATCAATTAATATTCAAGTAGTAATTTTAGGTATTAAAATAAAATAATAAATGAAAAATGCAATTAAAATTATTTTAACTTAATTTTATGTAAAAAGATAATAAAAGAAAATGTTATAGTAAATAATAAAAAAAAATAATAAAAAAACTAATTTAGTAAAATAAATAAATTGATTTTGGCTTTATGTAGAAAAGAAAACGAAGAGGTATTCGAATTTATGCTTTCTAGACCTTATGTTTTACATTCCACAAAAGAATAAATTATTTATATTGTTTAATACTAAGTGAAAAATAATAGGGACAGTAAAAAAAAATTAGAGAATTGCCGCTAGTTAACAGAATAAATTGTTTGCTTATAATCTACAAAAACAAATATCGTTGAGATTTTACTCACATTAAGAGGTCCTTATGAATTATTTATTATTTTATATGCAAAACATATATTTTTTATGTGGAAATAAAAAAGTACATATCTGGCGTTCGAACACAATACAACTAAAAAAACAAAAGATAACAGATTAGATTTGCACTAGTTCCTATTTTCAATACGTTTATAGTTTGTCTAATACTTTATTGAGGACCTTTTGTTGCTCAAGACTTCTCGGCCTCGTCAAGGCATTGAGTCACATAAGATTTCGACATATTGATATTGATATCGCGTTCCAAGAAGCCATAACAAATTGCCAAAGCTCTGTTGGTTGGATGCTAGACTGGTAGCAGCTTGTTTTAATTCTTAATATATGCGTTGTCATTTTTTAGTGGGGCCCAAGTACCCGAAGTGTGTTTATATGGGAAAAAATCGAATAAAAACTCGTCAAGAAATTGCAAATGCCCCATACCACTTTTGTGCCAAATTTGACGGAAATTTTTTCAACTTTAAGAAATTAATTAAAGCCATCATTATTGTTTTATTATCATGTTGTTGACCTATTGCGCAATGAGACCATAGATGGAAAATTTTTTTGATAAAATTTTGAAAACTCCTTTTTTAAGTTTTAAAAAATTTCTTACAAAATTTCAAAAAATTAAACTTGCACTTTAAAGTTTTGTAAAATATATGTTAAAAATGAACTGTGTGAATTTTTAAGTAAACTCCTGTGCTAGAATTTTTTTTACAAGGATTCTTTTTTGCAGATTTAGCGAAAAATTAGATTCTTGTGGAAATCTCCAGTAAATTTTTTTCTTTCTAAATACTTTGTTTCAAAAATAATTCACTTTTCTACTTTTAAATATTATATTTTATCTTAATAGCCTAGGGTTTCGGAAAAAAATAATATGACCCCATTATCCCTTTTGGACTTGGGGTCATATGTTACCCCATAATATCCAAATTATCATATAGATCTCGGTCTATATGGTTTGTGTATGTTTATTAAATCCATTTATCAGTAGTCCAAAAATAAACCCTATATAACAATTCTTAGTTATAGCCCCATATGAAACTGATTCCCGATCTTCACTTAAATCTTTCAAAAACAAAAATATTGCACAGATTTTTCTAAAATTTTGTTTGTATATGTTTAGCAAAAAATTAGTTGTGCCTAAGAGATAGGGTCTCTGAACGCATGGTATAGGGTATCGTAAAGTCGGTCTAGACTGACTATATTTTCTTATTTGTTTTTTTTTTTAATATGTCCGGTGCCTAGTGGTGCCCAAAGTACTTGTTTTCGGCAATCTTTATTTAAAAATGTCATAAAATCCAAAGCTGGCCTTGGCAATTAATGGGTTAGCGTTCTCGGATTTTTCCGAAAATTTGGGAACGGAAGATCTACACACTTGGTTATAATATTTTAAGTAACGTTTTCAATAATTCAACAGCATTTACAAAATATTTGAATTTTTTGAATAAATTGTCTTTTATTAGATTGGGGTCATATGTAACGCCAAGTCCAAAAGGGATAATAGGGTCATATTATTTTTTCCGAAGGAAAAGTGCCAGATCCATTTTTTTAAATTTTGTTTAAGAAAATTTTTTAAAACTTAAAAAAGGAGTTTTCAAAATTTTATCAAAAAAATTTTTCCATCTTTGGCCTCATTGCGAAATAGGTTAACAACGTGGTAATAAAACAATATTTCATGTCTGAGTACTTGTAGGTATAGAGACAAAAAAAAATTATGGCTTTAATAAATTTCTTAAAGTTGAAAAATTTCCGTCAAATTTCACGACCTAGTGTTTTTTGGCACAAAAGTGGTCTGGGGCATTTGCTATTTCTTGGTGAGTTTTTATTCAATTTTAAAGCTATATAATTTTTGAAAAGATAATTTAGTACTGATATCGATTTATACAACTTGTCGAAAAAATTAAACTGTAGAACGAAATTTTCGTAAAATCTGAAAAAAAGTCATATTTTCCCCATACGAACCCACTTCGGGTACTTTGGGCCCCACTAGGCACCAGAAGGCACCGTCGGCTCGAGCTAAAAATTGAAGACCGCATTTATGACAGCAAACCTCATATATATCAATTAAAGAAAAACCACTTAAACCACTTCTCTCTGCATTTTGCCGTGTGGTTTGGATCATTGCCCTTTTGGTATCATATTAGCTTAAAGAATTACAACATAATCTGTTGCCTTCATAATGCCCTGTATGCGATGTAGCGGTCCCACACCCTGATCTGAAAATGTTCGCCATACCATGATGTAACCACCACCATGCTTGATTGATTTTGCAGTAAACTTAGGGTTCTACGCTGTGTTAGCAGGTCTTCTTACGTGATGAACACCTCGATCTGGGTTAAACAAATTAATATTGCTTTCGCCAGGCCAGTTGACATGCCAGTGATTTTCACTAAATTTTAGGCGCATATTATGAGCAACTTTCGATTTTCGATTGTGGTCGAATTAACTGATCGCACGAATTTTCATTTGGTATTATGGCGAACATTCGATAAAATAGCTCTATTGTGAATTTCACTCAATTGGATTATTCACAATAGTACATCTTTATCAGCTGGTACTATAAATAAATATTGTTTGTTTAAAAATTTATAAAAGAAAAAAATAATTATTTATTAACATGGAGTTATGGTTCTATGATTCGTCTGATGAAAATGAATGCTTCATCATGAGAGATGCTTCCAACATTTTGGAAATGGATTCCACTACGTAAGTATGCGAGGTTTTAACAAGTGTACCATTTGTTTACAGATTTATATCAAATTTTCGACTGCAAGGAGGCGTTTATGGAATTGCTGTCTACTACAGATGAACTGCTGCGACAATGTACACAAGGCAGATCAATCTCATGAAATTAAAGTAATTTACAACTTATATTTTCAATAAGTTTTACAAGCTGCCATCCAGCATCGAAAGCAAAATTGTGTTCGATTTAAATTCGTTGTACAACGAAATGTTCGACCATGCTGCCAGCTCATAATACGAATTTGACATTCGATAGTCGATGTTCGATAGCCAGCGAAGATCGAATACAAATCATAATAAGGGTCTTAATCTTTGTTGTACGTTCTTCTGACATAATGTGTACTTTTCGAGGGCTTCGATCTTCAAGGTTTTCATGAATAAGAACTTTGCGGATTGTTGATGAATCAACATCAGCAAGAGGAAACGGAATTTATTTACACAACGCACAATGCTTCTTTTCACTGCAATTTTTTATGGGAAAAAATATATAGAAACAGATGTGGCTATTTTAGCGGGATAGACGCATTTATAGCAATATATTTTTAAAATATACAGTAGGTGTAAGCTTAATTGATCTTAATCTTCATCGTACATTAACTTCTGAACCAAATACGAAAACGCCATTTTAAAGATCGTATTTTTTATTCAAAAATTATATTTACAGTTTGTTTTATTGATTTTAAATAAAATAAAAAGCATTGAGCAGCTTATTTAATGCAAGATAATATTACTTATAAACTAACATAATCTTAGATTTTTTCAGTACTTTTAGTATTTGGTATGAAAACCATTTTGAGATATAATAGCATTAAGATGATTTGGCATTAAGTCAACCAGTTGTTGTGTTGTTTCTGGCTATATTTTACTCCATTCTTCTCGCAATGCTATTTTTAAGCTTTTTTTCTAGAAATGTTGTGTTTGCGGTGTTACTTTCTAACAACGCCCATAAATTCTCGATAACGTTTAATTCAAGAAACTGCGCCGGTGGTTCCATGAGATAGGGACAATTTCATATAAACCATGTCTGCACTACTACCGACTTATGTTGTCCTGGTAGAAATGAAAGTTGCGGTGCAAACCCAGTTTATCAGCAATCTGATAAACAGTGGCTAAGTAATTGGAGATCTTCGAGCGGAAAATATTGGGAAAATGTATTGGCAAAAATGTTCAATGCTATACAAACCGATTCTCCAATTCATGCATACACAGACAATCAGTTGTGACGCCACTCTGCAAATATGTCTAACTGTTTCAGAGGAAATTTGCTGATAATCTATCCCTACATGAAAATACATAAATGAACGACATATTCGATTATGAGCAGAATATAGAGTGGACAGGGTGTTCTTATCTGTCGCCGATACGTGTTTTGAATGAATTAATTGACGATGATCCCGTCCAGCTCGACTTATTGAATTTCTACGTGGAAACTCATCCAGGCTCTCTATGGGCTAAGCCATCTGTGATATTTATTCCATTTATATTATTATAGATTTTATTATATTTATTATATTTATACATACATATGTACATGTATTTACTTAATTGTACAATTTACATTACCATAAATTGTATTTTCGAATACTAGTTATTGTTTTCCTTTCTATAACTGTCATTAATTATTATAATTATTATAACCCTTTTGGATAAGTTAAAACTGTAACTCTACATTTAGCAATTTTGTCTTTTTACATTCCGTGATATAAATGCTCCCTGTTTAGTATAACTATTAACAGTTCTTTAGTTTAAGTGTTATTTATTTTCACGTATATTTATTTTGTTTACAGACTTTCGCTCTATTTGTCATACCCAGTGCCCGGAACAAGCATTTTCTCTATATTTAAAACATGCAATCAGGGTTGTTTTTATTGCTTTAGTGCTTTATTTCACATTAAAAATAGATTGAGAAGAGAAAATTCCTGTAGCTAAAGATATCAAATACCTAATATCAAATACCTTCGTCATGAAGCAAATCTTTTAATTGTAATGATGTTTATAAAACATCAGAATTTGAAATCAAAACCGTTTTATGGCCGGATGAGGAAACAATAGACTTTAATCTAAACATGTGATATTTCTATATATTAAAAATTTTCGTTTGTATAAAATACAAAGAATATTTTCATAGTTTTTTTTATTTGTTTTTATATTATTTAATTTTATTTTGAGTTTTTGTTACTTTTCACAGTTAAAAACTGGGGACCAATCGCCGCATTCGATATCGAGTAAAATCAATCGTAATTTCATATTTTGGTTTATTATTTAAAGAAGACCAAGAAACGTCGGCCCAGTTTCACTTTTAATCTTAACTAGGGGCCGTAATTAGTTAACTGAAGGTCGATAATTTTACTGTAATTCAATACCAAAAATAATGATTTAGACCAAAATGAAACAATTCCAATATTCTACTGAATTTAAATTTATTCGTTTTTCCAAAAAAGTGTTCTGGTGGAATTATTGCGTTTTGTTATGGGCCTCCTCAATTATTCTCAATATATTATTGTGGAAAATAAAAAAATAATGTCGGTTGAAAAATTTCGATACCGAATGCGACGTTTAGACCCCCTGTAGTTGTGAATTATTTATTTTAATTTAGTAAAAAAAAATATATAAATAAGGAGAAAAAGTTGACCACCATGCGTAAAATGAGCTGTACATTAAGTTAAGAGAAGTGTTGATAAAGTGTTTACTTACTTAATTTTGGATTTCTACCGCGTGTTTCCTTCCTCTGTTCCCATTTAACAGCATTTTGTACCATTGTTTTTGAAAATTTGAGTATCTCTGACACATTTCTGTAAGAATTTTCTGCGTTAAACAAATCTTTTTTTTTTGCCATAAATTTTTATTAGACTTTATTAAAAAAATGATCATAAACATTTCTTGCCACTGTTAAATTATTTTAATTACTATTTGTAATAGGTATTTAGTTATTTTTAAACAAATAATTGTAATTTATCTTTTAACCGCTCAAGCACAAGAGAAGTTAAAAACTATAATTTAATGAAAATACGTCACGGAGATGTCAAGATGTTTTTATTTGTTTTTATATTATTTAATTTTATTTTGAGTTTTTGTCACTTTTCACAGTTAAAAACTGGGGACCAATCGCCGCATTCGATATCGAGTAAAATCAATCGTAATTTCATATTTTGGTTTATTATTTAAAGAAGACCAAGAAACGTCGGCCCAGTTTCACTTTTAATCTTAACTAGGGGCCGTAATTAGTTAACTGAAGGTCGATAATTTTACTGTAATTCAATACCAAAAATAATGATTTAGACCAAAATGAAACAATTCCAATATTCTACTGAATTTAAATTTATTCGTTTTTCCAAAAAAGTGTTCTGGTGGAATTATTGCGTTTTGTTATGGGCCTCCTCAATTATTCTCAATATATTATTGTGGAAAATAAAAAAATAATGTCGGTTGAAAAATTTCGATACCGAATGCGACGTTTAGACCCCCTGTAGTTGTGAATTATTTATTTTAATTTAGTAAAAAAAATATATAAATAAGGAGAAAAAGTTGACCACCATGCGTAAAATGAGCTGTACATTAAGTTAAGAGAAGTGTTGATAAAGTGTTTACTTACTTAATTTTGGGTTTCTACCGCGTGTTTCCTTCCTCGGTTCCCATTTAACAGCATTTTGTACCATTGTTTTTGAAACTTTGAGTATCTCTGACACATTTCTGTAAGAATTTTCTGCGTTAAACAAATCTTTTTTTGCCATAAATTTTTATTAGACTTTATTAAAAAAAAAATGAGCATAAACATTTCTTGCCACTGTTAAATTATTTTAATTACTATTTGTAATAGGTATTTAGTTATTTTTAAACAAATAATTGTAATTTATCTTTTAACCGCTCAAGCACAAGAGAAATTAAAAACTATAATTTAATGAAAATACGTCACGGAGATATCAAGATGTGTAACATTTCGTAATATTCTTTGAAATAACCATAAAATACCTTTGTAATGACAATGAAACACTTTTCTAATACTTCTAATTTTCTTTTGCAATAAGTTTTTAGCGCGAATAAAACTTAAAAAAAACTACTCATAAAGGAGCCGGATGTGAAAAATAATTTTAAAAAATCGCTCATTTTCTTATAAAAACGTTGAAATAATTAAAATGTGGCAGTCTTAGAAAAAAATAACAAAAAAACAGCTGATTATAAACATTCGATTGTGTATTTTTTTTACTCTGGATTTTATGAAATAAATATTAAAAGTTAAAAATATGTCTGCTAATAGTATATCTGCCCCTGAGTTTTTTTCCATAGCTCCTCCTTTAATGGATTTTGAATCGGAGTTGATATGGTTGGATTTAACTGAGTCATTTAACCAAAAGGTAGAGTATGACAAAAGCAGTCGCATCAGTACCAACACCAGGGATCTAATGGACCTAGCATTCACTCAACCTTTAAATTTGCAAGATCAAAAACTCCTATTAAATGAGTTGACAAAGAATCCAAATATTATATATGAAATACGTTTAACGCCAGATAAGGTAACTTTTTTTTGGAAATATTTTTCAAAACATTTACTGATTTATCTCCACTTCCAATACAGTTGCCGCGTTTAGTGGAAAACAATCCCATAATATCTATAGAGATTTTGTCAAAACTGATGGATTCTCCAGAAATAACTGAATATTTTCATGTCTTGGTCAACATGGATATAACATTACACTCCATGGAAGTGGTAAATAGGTAAAATAATCGTTAATTTTGTTATACTGTAAAGTTTTAAATTGCATATTTCTCTCTGTACAGGTTGACGACGTCTGTTAATTTACCCACAGAATTTATACATTTATATATAAGCAATTGTATTTCGTCTTGTGAAAATGTCAAAGATAAGTACATGCAATCCCGTTTGGTGCGTCTGGTATGCGTATTCTTACAATCATTGATTAGAAATAAAATTATTAACGTAAAGGTATATTTCGCTCACCTAATTACGAGCTGTTTCCTGGTCATTAATTCTGTTTCTTTTTAGGAGCTCTTTTTAGAAATTGAAACATTTTGTGTGGTTTTCAATCGTATTAAAGAAGCTGTTGTTTTATATCGACTTTTAAAGCATTTGGATATGGGAGAACCGGTACAAAATTCAACTTCGTTAAATGGCGGTGTTTCAAATATAAATTCTTTAACATCTAACAAAAATGATGCAAATAAATAGGGTGTAAAGAAAAATGCTTCATTTCATTAAAACGAAACCGTTTAAAATTCATATCAAAATTTTTAGTTAGTAACTTAATTAGAATGCTTTAATTTTTTTTTCAATCAAATTTTATTTATATCTAGAAAATAATTATACTTTAATGCTTGTAAAGCTTATACATAAAACGAAACGTACTTATTACATTCTTAAAGTTCTCGTCCCGTTCATATTTCTTAATAACCATGTTGCAACATTATAGTCTGCAATACTCTCTTTATCTGTGAGTTTGTATTTAAACGTGATTTAATACCCAAAGTAAATGAAACGGCCAAAATCTCAACAGCATGCTCTTGCAGCAGTAAAGTCATCTCAGCTAGATTATCTATAGCCGTAGCAGCCACCGAAGAGTTATCATCCCGTAAACATTGTACATACGCATTTAGAGCGCATCGGTTAACGTCCGATCGGCCAGGATTATGTTTCAGGTGACGTATAAGTAATATAAAAGCATTAGAACGTATTTGAGCACTCGGCGAAAATATTAATTCCAAAAGGCGATCAAATAACTCATTTAAGAAATTAAATCGTTTTGAAGTAAAACTTTCAATTTCTTGCAAAGGACCGAGAATAGTATCCTCGGCACTCGAGTGCTTAACAATTTTTATTAGATTGGCAAAATGAGGTGATATGTTTGAAGATTTATTTAAAGATCCGGATATGGCAAATGTAACAGCTCCACGACTGTTGATGTCCAAATTTGATAGTTGGTAGTTAGATAAAGAATCTGAAGAATCCGTTTCCATGGGTATGGCGGTCTGAGGATTACGACTTTCTTGCGCTGACGAGGAAGTATCCTCAAAATCGAAATCCTGTTTTATATCAACATTGCTGACCGAAGAAGTTGTAGTCTTTTGCTGGAGTAGTGTTATGCCCTGTACCAGTTGATGCAGTGATTGTAGCGAGTAATAACGATTTGCCAAATCCAATAGAACATCAACATATTGTTCTATAAATTGTAATGCCGACGAGGGATTTGAATTAATGTAGGCTTGTAGCAGTTCTATAAGTTTTATCAAAATGTGGTAAGATTCCTTAACATTGCTGTACTGTTTAAAGAATGTAAAATAACAATCTAAGGCCGATTGAAATTCTTCTTTGTATATATCATCAAAGCAAATGGGTTGTAATAGTTCCAGAGTTCTTAAAATTTGTATAAAACGATGCATGTGATATTCATCTCTTATTACTCTTAAGCTTAATTGACCTCTTCCTTGAATCAGAGATGATAGTACTCCAAGTTGCCTTAGAAAGAGTGCCGGATGAGATGCAGCCATTTTTCTTATTAATAGTTCGGTATCACTGGAGAAGGTCTCGAAATCTTTTTTCGTAAATAAGTTACCCAGACAAGTAATCAAGTTATTGGACACTTTATCGGCCTGGCAACCGTTAAGATTTTGTAATTTGTCGGTATATGATTCCAATTGATGACTGCGTATAAATTTAATGGAAGGATACATTAAATACATTTGCCTTAGTACCTTTAACCTTAATTTTTGAGAACAATCACATTCGAAAACATACTCTATGAACTTAATTAAATTAGCGGTATTCTTCCGGCAAACACGAAACAATAAATTAATGCGACAGCAGAGAATAAACGCATATTGGGAGGCAGAGTTTTTCAGTTCTGATTCGCCTTCTTTTAAAATAAACTCTGTAAACATTTTCAATTCCTTGTCATTTATGAAGAACATATTTTCAGTTGGATCGGTTTTTAAAACACATCTATCTCTACCCTGCCATAATTTTGGATTGTTAATTAAAGCTTGAACAAAATTCAAAACAGCCGAATAATCCAAATCGTGATCCTGGCATTGTAATAAATACTCTAAAGTGGATATGATAGTATCCCAATTAGTTTCATGGCAAATCCATGATAATAAATAGAATCGAAAATCTCCCGAGGACTTTGAAAATAAAAATGGTAGATCCTGTTTGTGATAAACACAACATAATTCCGGATCATTATCAGAAAGTAAATCGACCAACATACCATCACTATAGAGGTTATTAGTGTAAATCGCAGCAGACTTCATACGTTGGCGGAACTCGGTTAACATTTGTTGTAAAGTCAGCTTCGATGGTTTTGTTCGTTGTCTAGGTTGTGTTAAATGTTGCTGGCTATTTCGAGCCAAATTTTGTAGACAATTGCTAAAAACAATTGATTTTGAATCTTTTTGTTTATTTAACAAACAATACTTAAAGAATTTTGAATTTTCATTTATAGCCTGAGGATTTAACTTAACAATTGATCTTGTTAACAATAATATTTGTTTGGCATCCAAGACATTAATTAGTAAATTTTCCATGCTGCCATGTTGTAAAGTTTTCAGAAAACAATGAAGCAAATGAGAGGACTCCTTATTCAAAAGTTGATGTAATAAAATTCGAAATTCCTGTTCATTAAATTGATTAGAACTGGGACATTTCAAAACCCTATAAACCATTTCTTCAGCTTCCTTTTGAGTTAATCCCTTCGAAGAAGTGAATTTAGTTGAAGATCCGACTTTAGGAGCTGCTACTAATTCTTCCAGCTGTATACATTCTAATATATCAGTTCTTATCTTGGGATTATCAGCTACTGTTTGTGAATGGGAGTATAAACCCAAAGCTTGTACGGTAAAATGACCGTTTTTAGCTCCTCTCACTTGCTGTATTTCGATTAGTTGGGCCAAGTATGCCTTGTTCAAGATGGCATTTTTAACTGTATCGAATTGCTCAATAACTGCATGATCCAGCAAAGCCAACAGCTTGGACATCGAATTGATGGGTGTACCAAAGTTTTGTACAAACAATACTATTTGATCGGGCGTTAGCTCTCGTATAGCCGCTTCTATTAGGCGATCTACCGAAGATCTTATCATTTTCAACTTCAGCCAATCCGGTAAAAGTTGTACCGGTTCATGAGGCATATTAGGTATATAGGCAATGGGTACATTGCCTCCCAAAGGAAACCAATAATCCAATATGGGTATTGATTCAGGCATTTGATTGCTTGAATGTGTTAGCAATATAATAAAAGCGTGAATGATATTTAAGTGTAAAGGCAGTTGGATGCCATCATTAAATTGTACCATTAATAAGTCGGGGTATTCAGTCCATTGATAAGTTTCATGATGATCTCTTAGCTTAATAATATAATTATTAAACATTACGAATAAGCACTTCAAAGTCTGTAAACGATTTTCTTCATCCAATTTAGCTAAGTCATCAGTTATGATCGGCACCTGAGTTCCCTCTGCTAGAGGAATAATATGTTGAAACATAGTACTACGTTCAACAATCAATTGAGCCATATCAATGACATGATCCAACATATCGGTAACAGAATCATCTAATGTATTTGCTGCTATAAATTGTATATAAGCCATTACTAAATCGGGCGAATTTTCCACCTGGCAGGCTGATCTCAATTGGGGTATGATAAAAATTCGGACATCATTAAAGTGTGGTATTTGAGGTATAGCACTCAACAACCAATCATTAGGACTTAGTTCTGAACATTTGAATATTATCTTTAAGCCCCTTAGAGCCGATAGTCTTGTCTGCTTTACCGTAGAACATAAACGACGGAATATATAGTCCAGTATCTCACATATGGTTTGTTTGCTATATGTCGGATCCATTATAACATTACGTAAAAAATTTACCAATTCCGCATCACGGCTATTTTCCTCATTTATATTATTAGCATTGAAGAGTAAAAACTCACATAAACATTGTACGGGCAAATGATTAAAATCACCATCACTATTTTGCACCAAATCCGAAAGCCAGGGCATAGATTGTGTTGTGCCCTGACGTTGTATGATATCAAGTAATAAATCGGGTTTACGGCTTCGGCAAAGTAAATGTCCTATTTTTAAAGATTTATTTAAGGTACGCAATTGTTCTAAAACACCACTGGGTACCCGTCGAGCCACACCCATAGGATCCATCAACATTAGTTGCGATGTTAAGATGGCATTTTCTTCGGTTATAACAGCTTGTGAAGTTTGAGCAGCTAAATACGATTCAAATTCAACAATATGATCACGTTCCAGAGGGACAATCTAAATTAAAGATATACAATTTATATATTGCAATAAAGAATAATAAATTTAAAACCGAAATTGAAATTTAAAAAAAAAATTATTTTAGTCACGATTTTTGAATTTTATGCAATTACTTCCTTTTTTTACAACTTATCTTTTTTAAATATAATATTTTAAAGTTAGTTCTTATTGACTACTTAAAATAGTCGAGCTCGAGTTCTGTTTTACTTTTTGTTATAAATATTTTTATTGTCAATATTTCAATTTGCTCCGCTAACCATATCAAATGTCTATATGTGCCGGTAAACTGATAATTAAACTGAAATAACGATAAGAAGTTATACATATATACCCAATTTATCAGAAAGATGTCATATTTAATGAGGAAAACTTTAGAATAACACATTCCAATTTTGATGATGATATTTAAACAATCATAACATAAATTCGTGTTCAGTTCTCATGTTTTTGATCGATGTTCATATTTACGTGTTATAAGTTCCAATTTTATTGTTTTTCCATTGTGTCTAAGATAGATCCTTGAAGATTATTAGCGAAGCAAATGGAAATAAATATGTATAATAATAAAGCTCAATTATTTCTTTTAATTATAAATAAGTCAATGAAAAATTAGCTTTTCTAGAAATTGCGCTTTTTTAAGAATATTTAATTTTTTAAGAAAACGTACTTTTTTAAGAAAATGTACATTTTAAGAAAATGTGGTATTGTAAGAAAATTTACTTATTTAAGAAAAGATACTTTCTTAAGGAATGGTACGTTTTTTAAGAAAATATACCTTTTTTATAAAAATTTGCTTTTTTGAGAGTAACTTTTTTAAGAAACGGTACTTTTTCAAGAAAAGGGACTTTATTAAGAAAATGTACCTTTTTTGAGAAATTGTACTTTAAAAAAATTGTTTTCGTAAGAAAATGTACTGTTTTAAACAATTTCTTTTTTTTTTAAGAAAAGGTACTTTTTAAAAAAACTTAATTTTTTAGAAATCTGTACTCTTTGACGAATATGTACTTCTTAAGAAAAGATACTTTTTTAAGAAAAGTTACTTTTTCTAAAAAAAACGTATTATTTTTAATAAAATTGTACTTTTTAAAGAAAGAGTATTTTTTTAAAAAGGTACTTTTAAAAAGGTACTTTTTAAAAAAATTTGCTTTTTTAAGTAAAGGTAGCTTTTTAAAATATACTTTATGAAAAGGTACTTTTTCAAGAAAATGTACTTTTTTTAACAAAAGGTACTTTTTAAAAAAAATTTACTTTTTTAAGAAAATTTATTTTTTTAAGTAAGAGAATTTTCTAATAAAAGGTACTTTTTTAAGCAAGTGTATTTAAAAAAAAAACTTTAAGAGGTACTTTTTTCAAATAATATACTTTTTAGGTTATTAATATTGAGACGTATGATAATTTTTATGACATTAAATATAAATTATACTGCGTTACATATCAGTGAGACAGAGATGAGTGTAACTATTTATTAAGATACTATTTAACAAAAAAATAAATAACGTAAAAATCACAAAATACCGGGAAAATGCCGTAATTATACAATTCAATTTAGATCGGCATTCCTTGTTTACATTAATTATGAATAAATATATAGGATAATGTGCAAAAAAATTAAAGTGTACTTCAAGTTGACTTTATTGTATGTTTTTCATATAAAATCGTTGAAGTACACTTTAATTTATTTTGCACACGGCCCATAAAGTTTAATTTCCAACCAACTCACCTGTAACTCCTCTTTAGTTATAGCTGCTTCATTGAACTGATTTGTTATGCACATTTCCATTAACATTTTCATGGTGGGATAATGATTCCAACAAAAGGCTCCGAATGTAGATGGATTATGGGCCGAAATCATTAACATTATAAGCCAAGCCTTCCAATACAAAACCGTTATAGCCAATTTTGGTGGTTCATAGTCCGCAGGCAAGTTAATATTTTCAGGATGATGATATTCAGTCATACTAAATAGGAAATCAATAATATCAAACTTATTTGCCTGAACCACCGGGCAATTTGTTATACGCATTGTGGAGGCACGTTTAATTAACGATATAATTATATCAAATGTATCGGGTATAGTGAATGGTATTTCTTTTGTTATTCCTATCAATATTATACGCAAGAGAGTATCTTCATGAATGGGTGTCTCCGATACCAAACGTAATAATGTTGTCCTTTCCGGTTCCGAAGGCCATTGATCATAACGTGAATATTGTTCAGCGTTTTCCAGTAGCAATATCTTATGCAAACCCTGAAAAAATTCACCTGCCTGTAGTTTAAATAGTTCTGGGACAATTTCATACATCCATGATACACAGTCCAATTGTATTTGACACATTTGATTGTAGAACTTCAAAAGAATAGAATTATTGGCTGTATTGTCTTTTGTCACTCTCAGCGATATACTGGCTTCCCTAACTTGTGGTGACACGGACAATAGCATACTTAAGCATGTTATATCGACCATAGAATGGAAGATACGATCACGAAACTCGGAACTTTCAATTTGTTTATTCAATTCTGGTCGACCATTGAGGAAAATTTTACAAAATACTACCAAGTTGATATCATTGCGTAGCATTCTGACTAATTCGCGTAGAAAAACACGTAAGGTGCGTAAGCAATCATCACGTTGTAATAAAAATTCTTTATAGATTTCCGCCAAATGTTTAGCTGAGTCATCGGGAGCTGTTTGAAACATAGTAGCTGAAATAATAATTAGAAAAGTAATTAGATACTGTATTTTTTTTTCCTCTCCTCAACCAGCAAGTTTCATTGTGCTAAATAATATGGATCCATAAATATATATGTTCCTTAACGATTTGTTAAGAATATGAGTATAAATTACTTGCCGGTTGGTGGTGATGGAAAACTTTTTAATTTTAAAACATATTTCCTAATCAACTAACCCAACATTCCCATATTATTAGGATTCCTCGTATTTGACAGTTCATTTTGTACGACCAACTTTAAGACAACATTTAAAATTCCCGGTTCTAATCGTATCATTTCCTTAATACAAGACATATAGAAATTAATTAAGGGTTTTGCTTTTAACCGCATTTTTACGAGAATTGCCAAAACTTCGTGATCCTTAAAATATATTGATCTCACATTGAAGCAGACATATGATAATAATTCTTGAGCAAACTTTACTAGTTTGCCATTATGTATCCACAACTCTAAGCGTGATATACACATGTGACGAACTTCAACAAGTCCCGAAGTTTTGCAAAGGAATTTTAAGAAATTACGTGTATAGCAATCCTGTTGCTGACGTTTATTCAATTGTTCCTTAACGGCATCGGTAACATACTTTTCAACAATACGTTCAGAGTCTATATAACGATCTTTAACTTCACAATAGGATTCACAACCCTGTTTTAAATCACAGGGTTTTGCTGAACCACTAGCTTCCGAGTTATCACAGGAATCATCATCAACATTAATGGGTACCGTTAGCTGTGTCGTTGACTGTGTCGGAGTGGTGGTAGTAGGGGTGCCAGTGCCACTTGTTTGCCCACCTGCAGATTCAGGTTGTAAAATATTCAATTGTGGTGTACGTGTCTTGAAAGCAGCTGCAATATTTTCAATAAACGGTGAACATAAAATATTATCGGCCCAAAAACGATCATTAATTGCATCTTCAATGAAGATGCGCATAAATATCTCCGGCCATTGTTGTTTATCACTGTAGGCCCTGGCCAATAGATTACAGGCCAAGACATGCGAGTATGTAGTTTGTCTCACTTTAATGTTAAAGTCTCTTCTTAGGATATGCAGCAAACCGGAGGTGATAACATCGTTGGCAAAATAATCTGGATGCAATTTTGCCAGATACAAAATACCTAACATGGCTACTGTATCAGGTTTGGACTTGGCATAAGATGATATAAGGTTTTTAATGCAGCCACATACAACCCTAACTAATGTATCAGTATCATGTTGTTCTGCGGCCGCGGTAACTGTCTCTACTATATCTACCGAATCACAATCCGTAGCCATTTGCTCCCACAATTCAATGGAAGGTGCTGATGTGGCAACATCACTGGGTCCCCTAATGGTCGCAGATAGTTTAGCCTTCTTTGCTGCCATTATAGATGTTGTTGGCCCTTGGGGTTCTCGTTTACGTTCCACTGATGATCCACTAGATGTTTTACTAATGGGTATAATTTTAGCTTTCGACTCATCACGATATCCCTTAGATCCTAGAGCAAAAAATTCACTACTCGCATGCGAAGACACTTTTTTCGGAGCCCTCTGTGATGACGATGAAGCTTTATTGCGATCCATTTTTTTCTATTAAAATCAAAATAAAACACAAACAGAATTTAATACCCCCACAAGAAATGAATGACAGAAACTTACAGTTTTTTCTATTTAAAAAACATATGACTGTCATTGTTGATGTTGTAGAGTTGCTTTTTTGAAATTTTATTCGTTAAACAGCAATATGTGTGAATTACCCGCGGGTATTATTCATTAGATATTTTGCTGTCGGAAAGTGAAATTAATTGTGAAGTGTTAACATAAATTGTTAAAATAAACAAAAATATAGACATAAGTAAAGTTAATGCTTTATACATGTATATTAAAAAAAAACTGATTATTTAAATGATTCAACGGATATCGCACACAGAATGGTTAAAGAGTTTAATATGAAAAATAACTCTGCCCAAATAACTTTGCCTCTTCCCGGGATTATAAAAGAAAGGGAGGTTCAATTGGTTTGGCGGCTACAAGTTTAGGTTTAGGAATGCCCAAATAACTTTGCCCCTTCCCGGAATTATAAAAGAAAGGGAGGTTCAATTGGTTTGGCGGCTACAAGTTTAGGTTTAGGAAAGGTAAATAATTAATTAAATTAAAAGTTCAAGTTAATTTTTGTTCAAAATATGTCAGTGAATTCGTTAGTCCCATTCTCAATTGTGGTGGCACGTCCCTCCATTATACCCTTCTTCCACATTTATTTTAAAAAAAAGGTATTAGATTTATTTTATTACATTTATAGCCAACATATCGAAAAGGAAAATATGCATGTTATCATAAAAATATTTGGAAGTAGTATAGCATATAACGGGTGTTTAAAGAAAGTTGATCGCCTTGTATCCAGTGTACCAGAAGTAGATGCACGCTTTTTACACGGCCTTATTGCTCGTCGGTGGGGTGGGTTGTGCGTTGGTCTACACTTAGGCTTGCGCGTTATAACATAATTTTAAAGAAAGGATTATAGCATGCTAGAAAACGAAATTAAAACTGAGACAGGAAAGATAAAGACGCAGGAAAAGAAGAAATGTTGGCTCGTTTTATTTTTGTACAGCAGAGTGAAATTGTTTCGATGTTTTACAATCTCTTCAGCCCTCCCAACCATGACCATACAATACTATTAAATCCACGACCCGATTAATTATGGTCCCATTACTACTCAACCTTGGCTCTAACCGATTAACTTAAAATCAAACAGAGTTATTAAAATTCTAATCACACATAATTATTATTTATTGAAAAAAAAAGGAAAAAAATTCATAACTAATAATTAATTTCAACAATTATGCTTATAATTGATAAAGGAAAGAAATTTGAACATGTTTTAACATATTTATGTATATAAACTTATACCTACTAAGCTTTTTTTTTTTTCTTTGTTTTTATGGGGGTTATAACAATTTTATAAAAGTAATACAATAAAAGAGAAAGATATGAAACTATTCATTTTTTTTTTTAATGTTTAAAAATTCAATAAAAAATCAATGAGTTGCGAAAAACTAATTTTTACAACCGTTTGTATAAATGCAATTAAAAACGGTTATACAGGTCTAGAGATTTAGTAAATAAAGGTAAGAAATTATATTTGCACATACCTAAGCTTGAATTTAACTACGTGAAAACAACAGCTGATGCAAGTAAGCGTTCATTGACCCTTTTTATATACTAAGTCTTTTCATGAATATATACGTATATGACAAAAAATTATGAGAACAAAGAAAGCAAAGGGTGAGACCGAAAAAAAATTCACGCACAAAATTTTTCTGATCAATTACACATTGTAAAATAAGAAGAAAAGGTTTCGATAAATGATATAAATGTATATAATTCTTATGTTGTTTAAGTTACTGAATTCAAATCGTTCTGTTTTTTTTTTCTTTTTGTTTAAATCATATAGGTTTTCATTTTGTTTTGAAATTTACGTTAATTAATTTTTTTTTTTAAATCCACATTCACTCCAGTTAAGGTAACAAAATATAACATTTTTAAATGCTCATTTGAATATAAGAATTGTTAATGTTCAACTTACATACATGAATTGGTGTGTTGCTCCAACGACGAAAGATCTTTCGTAGAAGTGCTGCTGTTGTTGTTGTTTCTTGTATTTTATAGAAAAGTGCTCGAAGTAAGTTTTTTTTTCTCTTGTTGTTGTTTTTTTTTTTTTTTTTTTAGAGGTACATGATGTTGCTAATGAATGTTGCTAGAGCAAACCTAGCGACATTGGAGAAGAATTCTAGGTCAGATTCTGGGTGTGAATTAGGATTTTTCTTTTTTGTTTTTTTTTCTTGTGAACCTTATATTTTTTTAATAGATTCTATATTTTGAAAATTTTTGGTTGTTTTGTTCCTTTTACTTAGACTCTGATATATGTTTGGTTTCTAGACATATATATATATATATATTTACATTCTTGTACATATGTACATATGTCCGTATGGTTGTGAAATTTTGAGAGATCGCCCTTATTTATTTATGAAGTTAACTTTGGAAACAATGTAATATTAAGGAGCTAAATTCTTTTAATCACATTATTAAAATTTTTTTTACGATCACTCAACTTTTCCGAAACCATATATTAATGTATTATGTGTAAATTCTATGTATTTTGTTTTTTTTTTTTTCACTAGATTCTCTTTGTTATTGTTTTCAATTTTTTTCCCCGGCTTCGAATGATCATTAATTTACCGAAAAACTAACCTTACTTAACACTGAAAATCATTTACTAACTAACTAAAATTTAATGAATTTCTAAATTAATTATTATTAGGTTGCAATTGTCACTTTATATGTTACTGTACGTTTTTTTTTTCCACTTTTCGTTTCTTTTTTTTTTTCCATATAATTGAACACACATTAGTACAGCGTTGCTTTAGCACTGATTAGCAAGAGAAAAAAAATCAAACTGTTGATGAAGATGAGGTAGGTGAGACTGCTACTATTAACAGAACGGTAAAGTAAATCTTACACGATGATGAGCGTTCTAGTACAAACCAAATCCATGAAAACAAAGTATTCCATAAGGTACAATGTTTGTGTGAAAGCGAGAAATTTTACCCATTTCAGGAAATGAAAACCCGTACAATGAGGATTGTAATCCAAATAAAATGATGAGGGGTGAGGTAACTTTAGTAAGCTAAAAATTTAATAATTACTTTAAGGTTTTGTACATAAATGTTAATTCATGGAAATAATTACACTTACTTTAGAATAATTAAAACTAACTTTAATTATTATTTAACTTTCAGGAATTCTATCCTAACAAAGGATTTTTTTTTTTTTGTGACAAAGCCGCTGTAAAAATTCGCTAAAGAAAATTTAAAGAAGGAAAAAAAATTGATTTAACTCATGTGTCAGGCAATATTTTTAATTTTATTTTACTCACATTTTCTTTTATCAAAACCAATAATATGATTTCGTTTAGGAAGAAAATAAAATTTCAACGAAGAAATTGAATTAATTGCTATGATAGAAATTATTTTTAGTTTCTAATTTTGGCACTTTTACACAATCACTGGTAGTCGTGTACGAAGCTATAACTTGATCGAAAATGATCATATTCTGCAATTTTAGTAGCCTTTATAGTTTATTGAGAGTACTGTATTAAGTAGCGCTATCTTTCCAGCGTAGCGGTACAGACAAATAGTGTATATAGAAATTTTTGTAACATCGGCTAGATGTTGTATGCGTGGTAAGTTTCAAAAAATGAGACCTAGATGGCACTAAGTGACCATGCAAATTTTATGTTATTAAATGATTTCTTTATTTATTAATTAGATACAAGCGACCACTTCAAAACCCCCAGCCGAAATCAGATTTTGGGGGGGTGATGTAACACGGAACAAAATCTGATCACGCTTGTAGCAGTACCAAAGCTGAGAGAGAGAAAAAAAAAATTATTTTATTGCCTGATATCTTTTGCGTGAAATATCCCTAAATTTCGTCCTTGAAGATCTTCTAGCTCATAATTACAATTTCCTAACTTTCTCTTTATCCTAGCTTTAATAAAAGTTGGTGCGAGTTTAGCATTGTAACCGTGTTCGAAGTTGCTTTGTTTAAAATTCCTTCTAAATACTTCCTGGCCAATATTATAAGAAATTTCTCGAGCTCTGAGATTGTATGACCTTTCATTTCGTTCATACTGTTTTTTCATAGAATCAGCAGCTTTGTTCTGCGCAATGTTTAACGAATCATTTCTATCAAACCTGACGGCTCTGTCCTCCAACATTTCTAATTGTCGTAAAAGCGGATACGTCTTACCATTCGTGATCATGTGCTGGCCAAATACTAAGTAATACGGAGAAGTCCCAATTGCACTGTGTGTTGCCGAACGAAGAGCACTTGATATGTGGATCAAATGTTCATCCCAATTCTTTTGGTCAGGTTTGATGTATGATTTTATTGCAGATAAAACGGAGCGATTAACCCTTTCGGAGGCGTTTGCCTGAGGCGAGTGAATCGCAGTAAACATATGGTTTATACCATATGATTTTAACAAACACGCGAACTGGGAAGATTTGAATTGAGAGCCATTATCAGACACGATGGTCTCTGGTATACCGAATGTGTGGAACAATTCGGTTTCTAAATATTTAATTACTACTTCAGCAGAAAACTTTTTTACTGGCTTTAAAAATGGGAACTTAGTAAAATGATCAAGGGTTATAAAAATTCCTATATGTCCAGATTTTGATCTTGGGTATGGACCAAGGAAGTCAATATAAATTTTCTGGAAGAAACGTTGACTTTCTGGTTTTTTCCCCATTAAAGGACGAACAATTTTGTTAGGATGCTTTGTGGTTTTACAAATTTCGCAAGCGTTTATGTAATTTCTTACATCAGTTACTAAATTCGGCCAGAAGTAGAGACGGCGAATTCTTTCAAGAGTCTTGTTTATACCTCCATGCGCAGCTAAATGATTATCGTGTGCTTTCCGTAGAACTTCAGTAGTCATGTCTTTAGGAATCCATAATTTCCATGCGAGGTCATCATGTATCTGTTCCCCAGTAGAATGTTCTGTACGTCTATAAAGATAACCGTCTATTATTCTAAGGTCAGGCATTTGGTTTATATTCTTTTCAATTGTGTCTAGAAGTTCTTTATACTCTTTTGATTGAAAGTGTGTAGAGTTCAAGTCTACAAATATCCCACTCTCGTCCAATTCAGACAGACAATCAACACCTAAACAAGTCAAGTCATCTGTATTGGCCCTAGATAACGTATCTGGAACTATGTTTTGAGTACCCTTTCGATGTTCAATTTTAAACTTATAACATTGAAGCTTTAAAGACCATCTTGCCAACCGCGTACTAAGGTCAGTCTGGGACATGAGCCACTTCAAAGATGCATGATCTGTGATGATAGTGAATTCATGTCCTTCGACGTAGGCCCTAAATTTTTTTACGCTTAGCATCGCAGCTAAACATTCCTGTTCGGTGACTGAATAGTTGCGTTGGGCTTGGTTGAGCTTCTTTGACATGAATGCGATAGGAACCTCTTCACCCTCCGCATTCTTCTGCACCAATACACTTCCTATCCCTGTCCTACTTGCATCACAGTGTATATAGAATGGCTGAGAAAAATCCGGGCTGTGTAGGACAGGAGCGGTAGTCAAGATGGACTTTAATGCTTGAAAAGCTTTCTCAGCATCTTCAGACCATTCAAATCTGCGTTTAGTTTTTAGCAAATCTGTTAAAGGTGAGGTAATTGATGCATAGTTACAGATAAATTTTCGGTACCAACCAGTCATCCCTAAGAACCGTCTGATTTGCTTCACAGATCGAGGGGTCGGAAAGTCAGTTATTGCAGATACTTTTTCTGGATCTGTGCGAATCACCCCGTTACCAACCAAATGACCTAAATAACGGACTTCACAAACACAAAACTTACTCTTCTGTACGTTAATTGTCAACCCAGCCTTACGTAGACATTCAGCTATTTTAGCCAAGACCTCAAGATGTCGTTCGAAAGTGTCCGAAACAATTAACAGATCGTCGAGATAAACCAACACTTCCGTCCTGAAAGCTGGCGGGATCACTTTGTCCATGAGACGCGACATGGTTTGTGGCGCGTTGCACAGACCAAAGGGCATCACGTTATAGTGGTATAAAGGCCTTCCAGGAACGGTAAATGCAGTTTTATCTTTTGACGCCGAATCAAGAGGAATCTGCCAAAATGCGTCTTTGAGGTCAAGGCTAGTAATAAATTCTGCTTTGGGTAACCTACTTAAAATACCGTCTATTTGGGGTAGTGGATACGCGTCACCTATAGTTACAGAATTGAGTTTACGGCTATCCAGACACAATCTATTTTTCCCAGGTTTTCGGTGCAAAACCACGGGAGACGACCAAGCACTGCTGGACTCCTCGATTACTCCCAGAGATATCATTCTATCTAATTCTTCGTAAATGAGCTTTTCAACCGCCGGAGAGACAGGGAAGTGTCTCTGCTTTATAGGTTGTGCATCTTTAACATCAATAATGTGTGTAAGAATATTCGTTCTACCTAACCCCTCTTTGGCATATGATGGAAACAGCTCAATGACGCTATTTAACTGTTGATTCTGAGCTGGCGACAAAGGTCTTTGATCTAATAATTCAGCAATGTTATTAGAAGATGCCGATTTATCCAACAACGATTTGAAAGCAGTTGGCAATAAATCGAAAGATTCCCAAAAATCCATGCCCAGTACCAGGTCTTGAGCCAAGCTTGGGACAATAAAAATCGTGATGGGTTTTGAAACTTTCTTAAACTCTACGGTAGTGTGAACAAATCCAAGAACATCCTGTTTTCTACCATCAGCTGTACGTACTGACGTATTGATTTTCTTAAAACCCGAACCGGTTGCAATAAAGTTTTTAGCTGCTTCAGAACCAACACAACTTATAGAAGCTCCGGTGTCCATAAGGCCCATCATCGGTTTTCCAAAAAGGGTTACCTCTGCGTAGGGACGAATATCACCTGGCTTATTTAAAATTGTACACACAAACTTACGCCTGAAATCTTTAACTTTTCGCCAAAACGAGCGAATTCTAAGAGCTGACCGGGAGATAGTATCATTCTTACCAAAAATTCTATCACGAGTCTTTTTATAGTTTTCTAATCGGACATGAAACGGTTTAATTGGAGTTATTAAGGGTTCGGTATGGCCATTATCATTCGAAATAGTGTTGCGAGTAAGTAATTTTATTCTTTGTCCATTTCCATCGTTCTGTTGCAGTTTGTAGTGGTACCTTTTAGTAGGGATGAACAATTTGGCCGCACGTTCGCAAAGGCTATTTCTCGCCGGATGTGGGTGGGTTCTTGGCCTATTGTTCCCTTCATTACCAATAACAAAAAAAAATATGAACGTGCTTTCACGGTGCATAAATTGCAATATAAATTCTCTAAGTGAATGAAACGGGACAGACGGACAAAAAAAAGAATTGAGGTTAATAGACCTAAGCCAAACAATACAAAACGATCCTGACCTTTTCCCTCACCTTACACTACGGATTTGGATCGGTGGGTGTTAACGATCCTAGTGCCCTCACCAGCCGTGTTTCTTAAGTTAGTCCAAAAAAAATATTTTATAAGAAACCCCTAATCACACCACAACTACTTACCATGTCTGGCCCTCTTTATACCAAAGAAAAAATTATTCCATGACAAGTGATTTAAATTTTTTCAAGTCAAAACAAATTTAAGCTTTATTTACATTTGGAAAAATCTCATATAAATTATTGTTTAAAATTTTAGAAAATTAATTTAATAACAAAAAAAAATATTAACTTAATAAAAAAAATAATTTTTTATTTTTTTTTTTTTTTTAGGTTAAGAACAGTGAACTTTCATTTAAATATATTTTAATTTTAATTTGTCAAAAGACTTTTTGATAAATTGAGAAAATTTTCAATTTTCAAGTAAATTTTTAATTTTTATAAAGTGGTAACAAAACATTTTGCACTTCACTGTACTTTACTTATGTACATATAATTTTATCAATATTTAATATAACTAATTTAGGTATTTTCGTTCCCTAGTTATTTAATTTGGCCAAATCTTACATAAAAAAATATGGTTAGCAAAAAAATTTTAATTCATATATATATATTAAGAATCTTAAGTAATGTCTAATAGAAAATTTTTGATTTATATAGAGCAACATTTGTATATAAAATTTTAGGAAGAAAAATTTTGATTTATATAGAGCAAAATTGGTATATAAATTTATAGGAAAAAAATTTAATTTATATTGAGCAAAATTTTTATATAAAATTTTAGAAAAAAAACTTTAATTTATATATAGCAAAATTCTTGGTAATTTTTAGGACAACTTTTAATTTATATATAACAAAATATTAAGTTAAGTTTAGCATAAATTTTCATTTAATTTTATAAAGATTTTAGTTTATATTTAGCATTAAGCTTATTTATTTTAGAAAAATTTTTAACTGCATATTAGCATAGGTTTTAAGTTAAATTTTGTACAAAGAAATTTGTTTTGAATATATATATAGTAATAAATGAGTGAATTTACCGCTAGAAGAATGTGGTTGATGCTGGATGCTGTACTGCTACTATTTCATGTTTATAGGTGAGTAATGATGTATAGGGTTGAAGGTGATGATGATGAACCAGTGTTTCAATAAGGTAATTTTTAATTTTTTTTTTTTTTTTTTTTGGTCAAGTTTCTCCACTTTAAAATTTATTTTGTCAAATGTTTAATTTGTTTTGCTTTTGTAGTTGGTAGTTCTACGTTACAATTAAGTTTTTCTTACACTTGTTTTGCTTTTATTTTATATTTAATTTTCAGCTTTTAGCTTTCACGTTTTAAATTTACAGTTGATTTTATTTTTTTTTATTTCTTTATTGTTCTTAAATTTTTATATTTTTTTTAAATTGTAAATTTTATTTTGTTCTTATTGTTTAATTTTAAATTTCGAAGTTTTTTTATTTTATTTTAACTGGTCCTTACTCTTACACTTATTTTACATTTTAGTTAATATTTAATTTTATTATTATTAAACTGTTCTTATCTTTTTTTTTTTTTTTATTCTTCTTAAATTTTAATTTAACTTAATTTATTTTAAACTTCTTAGCCTAACTTTAAATCACTAATCAAAGTAGACGTTCGTCACCAAAACCAAAACTAGAATAATGCGCTTTGCCAAAAATTGCAGATTATATATTTTAATTTTTTCTTTTTTTCTTTTCGAAACTGACCTACATCAATCTTATGTACATAAACAAAAAAAACTCAAACAGGGCTCTCTTCAATAATAGATAATGGTTGTAGTGATCTCTCAACTACATTACTATACCAACAAAAGGGGGAGGGTTTATGAAAGAGCGAAAGCTCAATCACAAATGTTAGTATGCATGTACTAACGAAAACCGGTTTCTGTGTATGACATGTACATAATAAAAAAATTGCACGGTGAGAACCACCAAAGAGTAACTAACGCTGCTTAAGCAATGTATGTAGGAATTATTTCGCGCAAAAAAAAAAATATCAAACGCGTGTTTCTAAAGTATATAGAAATGAACTTGAAATTAATTTTCAAGTTCAAGGTTTTTTGTTGTTTATTTATTTCAGAAATTTATTTGCAACTACACTGAATAGCAGAAGTGTAAAGCCACCGTCACAAAGCAGATAGATTTTCATTAAATTAACCAGAAAATATAGCTGGAAAAGGGTGGTTTAGAAACGTTAGTTTTAAAAGCAATCTAGCCTGGTTTTAAATCTTTGGCATGGTATGTTCCGATCGCATTACCGTTAAGGTCTGAAATTTTATAATAGCAATTGCCAAGCTTGCTAATAATTTTACATTTTATAAATTTAGGCGCTAGTTTAGCATTAAATTTTTCGGATTTCTTACTTAGCACAAAATTACGTCGATATAATACATCGCCTACACCATATTCGATTTGTCGAGCTCTCAAATTATAAGTTTTTTGATTGGTATTGTACGCTTTATCTAACTGTTCTTTTACGTTAGACCGAATAAATTTCAAACGATCGGTATGGTCTAGGCTTTCACCATCTTCTAAACAATTTAAATTTCTCAACAAATGGTATGACTTGGCGTGAGTAATCATAGCGTTACCAAAAAGAACATAAAATGGAGAACTCCCAATAGAGGTATGAAACATAGTGCGCAGTGCTACCGAAATATGGCTAAGATTAAGATCCCAATCGCGTTGATCGTGTTTTAGATACGATCGAATGGCTGCCAGTATAGATCTATTAAGTCTCTCTGAAGAATTCGATTGAGGACTGTAAACGGCTGTAAATACATGTTTGATACCATATTTGGTGATCAGATTTTCGAACGCACCTGACCTAAACTGGGGACCATTGTCGCTCACTATAAACTCTGGAACTCCAAAGATGTGAAATACTTGCGTTTCCAAAAATTCTAAAATCTCGTTAGTAGTGAATTTTCTAACAGTCTTGATAATGGGAAATTTTGTCAAATGGTCTAATACCACAAAGATGCCTATATGGCCCCTCTTGGATCTAGGATAAGGTCCAAGAAAATCCATATAGATCCTTTGAAATGGACGCTCTGAAACTACTTTTGCACCCATCAAAGGTCTCATGATCATGTTTGGAGCCTTTGATTGTTTGCAAATCTCGCATTTAGTTATAAATTCTTTAACTTGGAGAGACATTTTTGGCCAAAATAAATTTCGACGAAGCTTTTCAAGGGTTTTTCCTATACCACCATGAGATGAATTTGGGGGATCGTGTGCTCTACGAATTGTATCCTCCGTCAACTCATGTGGTACCCATAGTTTCCAGGTTGATGATTCGCCTAAAGGGTTGCCATCAGCAAATTGCAAACGCTTATAAATAAATTTGTCAATTATTTTGATATCCGGAAATAAGGATTCATTTTCACGAATTTTATTTCGAAGCTTATCATAATCGTAACTATCGAAAAATTCTGACTCAAGGTCTATTTCGGGTTCTAAATTTTCTAACGATAACGCATCTAACGAAAGTCTGGACAAAGCATCGGGTACGGTATTGAGCGATCCTTTCCGATGTTCTATGGTGAAATTAAAACCTTGTAATTTTAAAGACCATCGTGCAAGTCGTCCATTCAAGTCCGTTTGTTTCATGAGCCATTTTAGGCTTGCATGGTCGGTAACAATTTTAAATTCATGCCCTTCGACATATTCCCGAAACTTTTCAACACACTTTAGGGCCGCAAGACACTCGAGCTCGGTAATTGAATAATTTTTCTGAGCTTGGTTAAGCTTGTATGAAAAAAAAGCTATCGGTCTTTCAATGCCTTCTTCATCCTCCTGAGCCAACACGCCACCAATACCTTGTTTCGAAGCATCACATTGGATGATGAACGGGATTTCAAAATTCGGTGTTATCAAAACTGGGGCGGTTGTGAGGCAATCTTTAACCTTTTCAAATGCTAACTGGGCTTCTTCAGTCCAAACAAAATTTTTAGTCTTTTTAGTCAAATCTGAAATGGGAGTAGTTATCGTGGAAAAGTTGTCTATGAAGCGTCTATACCAACTGGCAAGACCTAAGAATTTTCTAACCTCTCGGACGGACGTTGGTGGTTGTAAATCTTTTATGGCTGAAATTTTTGTAGGATCAGTTTTAATTACACCATTTCCTATGATATACCCAAGATATCGTACTTCTTTTAAACACCATTTACACTTGGCAATATTTATAGTCAAACCTGCCTTCCTTAATAGATGGGCCACTTCTGCTACCAAATTTAGGTGCTCTTCAAAACTTTGTGAAATTAACAATAAGTCATCTAAATATACAAATACCTGATTTCTGAGGGTTGCCGGTATGACGATGTCCATAAGACGGCTCATTGTTTGAGGAGCGTTGGTTAAACCAAACGGCATGACCTTGAATCTATAAAGAGGTCTATTTGGAATCGTAAATGCTGTCATGTCACGAGATTCAGGTGCTAACCCTATTTGCCAAAAGGCATGTTTTAGGTCGAGGGAGGTTATATATTCCGCTTTCGGTAGCCGAGATAAAATATTATTAATTTTAGGTTGAGGATATGCATCCTTCACTGTTACCGCATTTAATTTCCTCGAGTCTAAACAGAGCCTCAATTTTCCGATTTTTCTAACTAATGTTACTGGACTACTCCAGGGGCAGTTAGGAGGGGCAACCTCTATTACACCCATGTCAATCATGTGGTCTACCTCCTCATGAATCAACCTCTCCACAGCGGGAGAAACAGAGAAATACCTCTGCTTTATAGGCTTGGAATCCCTTTCAATTTCTATAGTATGTTCTAATAATGTAGTTTTACCTAACCCATCACGTTCGAATGACGGAAAAAGGCGAACTACATTATTTAGCTTCTCTCGCTGAGGAGAAGATAATTCATGAGTCGGTGTCTCATCCGAAATTCCTAGGGTGATAGCGTCAATTTTCAATGGGTCCAAGTTCAAAAGGTTAAAGGATCTGACAAAGTCGATACCAAGATATAAATCATTTTTAAGATCAGGAATAACAAAAATTTTCATGTTTCTCTTAATATTTCGAAAAGTAACATCTGACCGAATAAAGCCTAAAACTCGATATTTAGCTCCACCAGCAGTTGTGACATACTCCTTAATGGGTTTAAAATCAGAATTTTCCTTTAAAAAAATTTTAGCCGCGTTTCCAGAAAGGCAAGTAATCGAAGCACCTGTGTCTACTAGTCCTACTAAGTCCATACCAAAAATATTTAATTTAACATAGGGCCTAAGGTCATTATCGACTGAATAAAAGGAACTAATAGAACCTCTCAGTGACTTACGCATATTCAAGATGTTGCGCCAAAAACTTCGCATTCGTTTGGTATTTCGCCGGGTATAATTAGGAGTTAAAATTTTCTCTTTAGAAATGTCAACGGGCTCACAAAAGATTCTGTCCCGAACTTTATTATAAGTTAATAATCTTTCGTGGTAAGGTATTAAAGGTTTCAGGGTAGGTTTATGGTCCTCTTCGAAAATTTTCTGTTGAATGCTGGAAGTTTGAGTGGAGGTGGAAATTTTTCCGGAGTCTAATTGTTCGAGCGGAAACCGCTCGCAAATCCGTTTCCCGAATCTGAACATTTAGGGCAATTGGGTTTATAAACGTTTTCCGTGCCACAACCGTAGCAAAATACCATTCTCTCCCCTAAGCATTCGGTAAACCGATGCCCTGGTTTTCGACAATTCCAACAAGTGATTTCGTTCACCCTGCGGACTTCAGAAATTTCTTGATCGCTATAATTTTCATCGTCAACTATTTCGTTTATTCTTTTTGGTGGTATGCGATTTGATCTATCATAATCCAGTAGCAAACTTTCCCTCCTGAGCACTATATTTCGCAATTGGGCAACAGATGGTATATGTAGGTAAAACATTTCTTTTCTCAACTGTGGTTTCATGTTTCTACGTAACATTTCGACCATATCCGATTCTGATAAAGGATATTGCAACCTATCGCATAATTTTAAAACGGATTCATAAAAGTCTTCAAAACGTTCTCCAATTTGTTGTTTGCGCTCCCGTATCATTTCTTTGATATCGTTATCGGAAAAATGATCCGCAAAATGGGCTCTTAAAGCATGGCATAGGGGTTCCCATGTAATACGTGGTACCGTTTGACGATAATGCCAATACCAATCTTTCGCGCGTCCGGTTACTAAAATATGAAAATGATCGCAGACCAATTGAAAATCGCCAGCTAGATTATCTAATACGAGGGAACTAATCACGAAAATAAACTTTCCAACGGGAAAGCTCGCAGAACTACCATCAAAACGTAAGTTCCAACTATTGATTAAATTAGAAATTTTGCTACTATTTGTTATCGCCATAGACGATAACGAAGGGTTAACGCTATTTTGAGCATGGGCTTGATTTAAAACAAAGGGTCGATTATGTTGTGGTACGTTTACCGGTGGAAACATTTCTCGTGGCCACTCTGTACCAGTGCTATGATTTAGACTAAGTTGGTCTAGTCGTTGTGAAAACCTTTCCATCATTTCCTGTAATTTAGACACTTCGTTACGCATCAGAGATTCGTTCTGATTTATTTGGGTGGTGTTTTCAGGATTTAAAAGAGTCGAATTCTGAGTACTATTATCTACCGGTGCGGTAACGTTATTAGACGCATTTCGTTTTTGAGATCTAGTTTGAACTCCGGGAGTTCGAGGAATGGCACCTTGAGAAGATTTGTTAATTGTAGGTAAAGTATACGAAATTAATGAACTATTATTAATATGAGATTTACAAATGGGGCAATATGGTGTAGTACCAAGCCAGGAAATAATACAGTCCTGGTGGAAAGTGTGTTGACATCTAGTCGAAACTATGGATTGTGTACTATTAAAGCCAGTTTTACAAAGAGAGCAAAGTTCGGTATCCATCTTGAGGTAAGATATTCAAAAGAAAAAAAATTCACAATAAATTCAAATTTTCGCAAAAGTTTAAAAGGAGGCAAAAAAAAAAATAAAGTTTTGGATTAATGACAAACAGTCGAGAACAGTAGGGTGTGTTGTGGAGATCAAGGTTTGAATCGAACCCACGTTAATATTTAATTTAATTTAGATATTTAATTAAAAGTTCACGAAAAGTATATATTCGGTTATGTCTAAATATGTAGTATGTAAACAAGGTAGTTATTTATTATAATCATATATGGTAGAATTATCGAGGAGCCAGACATAGGTAGTGTGATAATTGTAGTGTAAGGTAAGGCAAAAATCAAGATATGTAATATAAATGAGATATTAATCGCTCAAGTCCATGGAATCTTAAAGTTATCGGATCACAAGTCGATAATTTCGATAAAGAAAAGTGATAAATCCAGAAAAAAAAACTCCATCATGACATGAGGTCATAATGTCCCAAGTAGTGATTGATACAAAAAAATTTTTTGGTTTGAGAATTGACATAAGGTCGCTAAAAGCTTTGTTTATGGTCAGGTTCGATATGTATACAATTCACAATCGGTCCTGCAGTTCCAATAAACTAGACTTGAATGCTAATCTATGTCAAAAAAAAACAAGTAGAGCAAAGCGAAAAGAAAAAAAATATCCGTTGGTAAGAGTTGTAATTATTACTAAAAAGTTTGAATCACTAAAAGTGTTTTGAAAAAAAGTAAACAAAAGGATCTGTTTATGGTCAGGTTCAATATGTATATTCACAATTGATCTTGCAATTCCAATAAACTGAAACCAGAATGTTACCGATCTTAAGCATACGGACAAGCCCGAAATGTATATCAATCACAATCGGTTTTGTAATTCCAGTATACTGAGTCAAAAAAAATAAAATAAAATTCGGTAGTCTTTTCTTTCGCTGTGCCCCACGTTGGGCGCCATTTTTGTAGTGGTACCTTTTAGTAGGGATGAACAATTTGGCCGCACGTTCGCAAAGGCTATTTCTCGCCGGATGTGGGTGGGTTCTTGGCCTATTGTTCCCTTCATTACCAATAACAAAAAAAAATATGAACGTGCTTTCACGGTGCATAAATTGCAATATAAATTCTCTAAGTGAATGAAACGGGACAGACGGACAAAAAAAAGAATTGAGGTTAATAGACCTAAGCCAAACAATACAAAACGATCCTGACCTTTTCCCTCACCTTACACTACGGATTTGGATCGGTGGGTGTTAACGATCCTAGTGCCCTCACCAGCCGTGTTTCTTAAGTTAGTCCAAAAAAAATATTTTATAAGAAACCCCTAATCACACCACAACTACTTACCATGTCTGGCCCTCTTTATACCAAAGAAAAAATTATTCCATGACAAGTGATTTAAATTTTTTCAAGTCAAAACAAATTTAAGCTTTATTTACATTTGGAAAAATCTCATATAAATTATTGTTTAAAATTTTAGAAAATTAATTTAATAACAAAAAAAAATATTAACTTAATAAAAAAAATAATTTTTTATTTTTTTTTTTTTTTAGGTTAAGAACAGTGAACTTTCATTTAAATATATTTTAATTTTAATTTGTCAAAAGACTTTTTGATAAATTGAGAAAATTTTCAATTTTCAAGTAAATTTTTAATTTTTATAAAGTGGTAACAAAACATTTTGCACTTCACTGTACTTTACTTATGTACATATAATTTTATCAATATTTAATATAACTAATTTAGGTATTTTCGTTCCCTAGTTATTTAATTTGGCCAAATCTTACATAAAAAAATATGGTTAGCAAAAAAATTTTAATTCATATATATATATTAAGAATCTTAAGTAATGTCTAATAGAAAATTTTTGATTTATATAGAGCAACATTTGTATATAAAATTTTAGGAAGAAAAATTTTGATTTATATAGAGCAAAATTGGTATATAAATTTATAGGAAAAAAATTTAATTTATATTGAGCAAAATTTTTATATAAAATTTTAGAAAAAAAACTTTAATTTATATATAGCAAAATTCTTGGTAATTTTTAGGACAACTTTTAATTTATATATAACAAAATATTAAGTTAAGTTTAGCATAAATTTTCATTTAATTTTATAAAGATTTTAGTTTATATTTAGCATTAAGCTTATTTATTTTAGAAAAATTTTTAACTGCATATTAGCATAGGTTTTAAGTTAAATTTTGTACAAAGAAATTTGTTTTGAATATATATATAGTAATAAATGAGTGAATTTACCGCTAGAAGAATGTGGTTGATGCTGGATGCTGTACTGCTACTATTTCATGTTTATAGGTGAGTAATGATGTAT
This sequence comes from Cordilura impudica, assembly GCA_963682025.1. Classification (NCBI taxonomy): domain Eukaryota; kingdom Metazoa; phylum Arthropoda; class Insecta; order Diptera; family Scathophagidae; genus Cordilura; species Cordilura impudica. The sequence continues at coordinate 7,620,654 of OY821521.1, forward strand.
AGGGTTGAAGGTGATGATGATGAACCAGTGTTTCAATAAGGTAATTTTTAATTTTTTTTTTTTTTTTTTGGTCAAGTTTCTCCACTTTAAAATTTATTTTGTCAAATGTTTAATTTGTTTTGCTTTTGTAGTTGGTAGTTCTACGTTACAATTAAGTTTTTCTTACACTTGTTTTGCTTTTATTTTATATTTAATTTTCAGCTTTTAGCTTTCACGTTTTAAATTTACAGTTGATTTTATTTTTTTTTATTTCTTTATTGTTCTTAAATTTTTATATTTTTTTTAAATTGTAAATTTTATTTTGTTCTTATTGTTTAATTTTAAATTTCGAAGTTTTTTTATTTTATTTTAACTGGTCCTTACTCTTACACTTATTTTACATTTTAGTTAATATTTAATTTTATTATTATTAAACTGTTCTTATCTTTTTTTTTTTTTTATTCTTCTTAAATTTTAATTTAACTTAATTTATTTTAAACTTCTTAGCCTAACTTTAAATCACTAATCAAAGTAGACGTTCGTCACCAAAACCAAAACTAGAATAATGCGCTTTGCCAAAAATTGCAGATTATATATTTTAATTTTTTCTTTTTTTCTTTTCGAAACTGACCTACATCAATCTTATGTACATAAACAAAAAAAACTCAAACAGGGCTCTCTTCAATAATAGATAATGGTTGTAGTGATCTCTCAACTACATTACTATACCAACAAAAGGGGGAGGGTTTATGAAAGAGCGAAAGCTCAATCACAAATGTTAGTATGCATGTACTAACGAAAACCGGTTTCTGTGTATGACATGTACATAATAAAAAAATTGCACGGTGAGAACCACCAAAGAGTAACTAACGCTGCTTAAGCAATGTATGTAGGAATTATTTCGCGCAAAAAAAAAAATATCAAACGCGTGTTTCTAAAGTATATAGAAATGAACTTGAAATTAATTTTCAAGTTCAAGGTTTTTTGTTGTTTATTTATTTCAGAAATTTATTTGCAACTACACTGAATAGCAGAAGTGTAAAGCCACCGTCACAAGTTGGGTTTCAGTGCACTCTTGTGTGCACTGAATTTTAAGTTTTTTGATTCAGCACAAAGCCTACAATTTGGTTTATATGTTCCAGGGGCACCACAACCATAACAAAACACGGTTCGTTCGGACAGACAATCGGTATAGCGGTGTCCACTTTTGCGACAGTTCCAACAAGTTAACGATATTGAAGATATCTCTTTCTCATCCACCTCATAATTTTGCTCATCCTTATCTTCGAATTTCGCATCTAACTCAGAAATTCTCCTGCCGGGTTGAGGATTTGCAAATTTAACCTGTCTTCGCCTTATATCTTGCATAAAAAATTCCCTGCGGCGGCATATATCTCTTAAGTGTTGAACCGAATAAACCTCCAAGTTCAACAGCTCATGCTGAATTTCTGGTAAGAGATTTCTCCGAAGAATCTCGACAAGGGTATTGTCGGAAATCGGTTCATTTAAACGGTCGGTTAAATCCACTATTGAATCATAGAAAGTATCAAATGTTTCATTTGATCTCTGCTTCCTATCTCTAATCATCTCCTTGTAATCAACGTCCGTTCTAGAGTCTCTATACTGTTCTCTTAGAGTTTTACATAAATGTTTCCAGCGGATAATTTTTACTTTTTGATGGTAGCGCCAAAACCAGTCATTTGCTTTGCCATCAAATAAAGCGCTGGCATTTTCGCATAACAAATCGAAATTTCCGTGCAATGTTTGGTTCGTCAAAGCTTCTATTCTATAAATGAATTTGTCAACAGACAGACAGTTTGAAACCCCTGTGAATTTAATTCGCCAATTAGAAATAATTTGACTAACCTTGTCAGGACGGAACTTTAGATCTGAATAAGAAGCAGATAGAGGTAGACCAGAAGGACGAGCCGTTACTGGCCGTTGAGTAGCAGAGTTCTCATAGTTCATAGTTTCAGCATTAAGGCCTAACAATTCTTCTAGTGATCTCTGATTATCGTTATTACCTGGTAACTGTGGAGTATTATGTCTGACAGGAGAAGAATTACCAACGGTATCAGACATAGCGGATGAAGGGTTGACGTTTGGATAATTTTCAATATTTAATCTAGAAATACTTCTCTCTACAGTGGTCTCAATTAATTTCGATATCTGATCACTCAAAGTAGCAAGTTGTTGGGTTTGCTGTGCAGCAACAATGGATGAAATCAGTTCTCGTAAATTTTCAGTCTGTACACCAGAAACTTTCGGTAGGCTACCCTCTGGATTGATTTGTGCACTTTGAGAAATGTTAGGTATCGCAGAACGAGTGTTTGATGATACCTTAGAAGTTTTAACTGGATTTTCAAGAGGTAAATTAGCCGAAAATGAAGTTTCTAATTGTTTACTACCAATTGGTACCGATTTGGATCTGGTTTGTATTGAAGATGGTGGTATGGATTTCTCCGGAATTTCTTTGGAGGAAATCGAGGTTTCACAAACTGGACAAGTTGAATTAGACTTAACATAACGGATGATACAGTCTCTATGAAATGGATGACCACAGACAGTTTTAAGCAACTGAATTGGTATATTAATGTTCTTCGTACAGATGGTACAAAAAGGTTCTAGCTCAGCTGCAACGGCTGCAGCGATATTTTCGTTGCTATGAGTCAATGGCATCCTACCAATTTATTTCAAATTTTAAACAAAAAAAAAGTAATTATATCGGGGCAAATTTCTTTAAAAAAAACACAAACCGGAAATGAAATTGGTAAAGGTATGTTCTGTAAATTGAAGGGAATGAATTGAGTAATCGAGGGGGGAAAAAAATACTATCCTAAAAAGTGTGTAAATCTATAAATCGATTTTTGATTCAAAAATTATACAACACCCAGACATGAGTGTTATTTTGTTCTGTTTAAGCAAAAAAAAATTTATCAATAAAAAATAATATTTGTATGATATTTCAAACCTATCAAACAATTTCTAAAACTATGCAATCTACAGGTTTTGAAATAAAATTGGTAATAAACGAATTTCACTCAGATAAATTTATTTAAACTATTTTAATTTTTCTATAATAACTTGATTTTTTTCTTTTCGGAATACCAAAAATAACGTTACTCTGTCTGATTAAAAATTTCTCGGAAGAGGAAGGTTGACTTATCTGCTAAATAAACCGTACAAAAAAACATTTCTTAAAAAAAAAGTTGAAGAAAAAAAAAATGACAAATAAATTAAAAGTTAGACTCAAACGATTCGGCAAGATACTTTATTTTCGAAAAGTTCCTTAATTCCTGAATGGTTAGACATGGGTATTAGCAATTTCTCACTGACGTTCGTTATAGCGGCCAGCCTTAAATCTACGTCCAATAAACTGTTTTCCAGCTAAAAGCTGAACAGACAATGAGCAACTACCGAAAGGTTGGTAATTTAGTAGCATATATTTTCAGGTAACGCGTAAAAGCAACACTGCATTTAATTACAACAAAAAAAAATCCATGAAAATATATAAAACTGAAGGAAATGAAGACTAAAGAAATATAAATAATATAGAAAGAAACATTTGAAAAGTTTGATAAAATCTCCAAGCTGTTAGTCACAGTGGCCAGTATTGGCTTTACTACCAAAAAAAACTGTATTCCAACATAGAGCTAAACATGCAAGAAGCTACAGAAAAACGGTGGTTAAGTAGTATATAAACCCAGGCAAGATGTGAAAGCACTTCTGCATTTAATCACAAAATAATTCCATGGATATATACTACTCGGAATAGAATTTGAAGAAGCAAAAAAGAAAAAATTTGATTTAAATGAAGTTGATTGGAGCCACACTGATGGACAGAAACTGCTATTGTATAACATGTTCTAATGCTGCTAAGCAATAGCTAAAAAGTGTGGGCCCCACGTTGGGCGCCAAAAATTATATTATATAGCATATAACGGGTGTTTAAAGAAAGTTGATCGCCTTGTATCCAGTGTACCAGAAGTAGATGCACGCTTTTTACACGGCCTTATTGCTCGTCGGTGGGGTGGGTTGTGCGTTGGTCTACACTTAGGCTTGCGCGTTATAACATAATTTTAAAGAAAGGATTATAGCATGCTAGAAAACGAAATTAAAACTGAGACAGGAAAGATAAAGACGCAGGAAAAGAAGAAATGTTGGCTCGTTTTATTTTTGTACAGCAGAGTGAAATTGTTTCGATGTTTTACAATCTCTTCAGCCCTCCCAACCATGACCATACAATACTATTAAATCCACGACCCGATTAATTATGGTCCCATTACTACTCAACCTTGGCTCTAACCGATTAACTTAAAATCAAACAGAGTTATTAAAATTCTAATCACACATAATTATTATTTATTGAAAAAAAAAGGAAAAAAATTCATAACTAATAATTAATTTCAACAATTATGCTTATAATTGATAAAGGAAAGAAATTTGAACATGTTTTAACATATTTATGTATATAAACTTATACCTACTAAGCTTTTTTTTTTTCTTTGTTTTTATGGGGGTTATAACAATTTTATAAAAGTAATACAATAAAAGAGAAAGATATGAAACTATTCATTTTTTTTTTTTAATGTTTAAAAATTCAATAAAAAATCAATGAGTTGCGAAAAACTAATTTTTACAACCGTTTGTATAAATGCAATTAAAAACGGTTATACAGGTCTAGAGATTTAGTAAATAAAGGTAAGAAATTATATTTGCACATACCTAAGCTTGAATTTAACTACGTGAAAACAACAGCTGATGCAAGTAAGCGTTCATTGACCCTTTTTATATACTAAGTCTTTTCATGAATATATACGTATATGACAAAAAATTATGAGAACAAAGAAAGCAAAGGGTGAGACCGAAAAAAAATTCACGCACAAAATTTTTCTGATCAATTACACATTGTAAAATAAGAAGAAAAGGTTTCGATAAATGATATAAATGTATATAATTCTTATGTTGTTTAAGTTACTGAATTCAAATCGTTCTGTTTTTTTTTTTCTTTTTGTTTAAATCATATAGGTTTTCATTTTGTTTTGAAATTTACGTTAATTAATTTTTTTTTTAAAATCCACATTCACTCCAGTTAAGGTAACAAAATATAACATTTTTAAATGCTCATTTGAATATAAGAATTGTTAATGTTCAACTTACATACATGAATTGGTGTGTTGCTCCAACGACGAAAGATCTTTCGTAGAAGTGCTGCTGTTGTTGTTGTTTCTTGTATTTTATAGAAAAGTGCTCGAAGTAAGTTTTTTTTTTCTTGTTGTTGTTTTTTTTTTTTTTTTTTTTTTTTTAGAGGTACATGATGTTGCTAATGAATGTTGCTAGAGCAAACCTAGCGACATTGGAGAAGAATTCTAGGTCAGATTCTGGGTGTGAATTAGGATTTTTCTTTTTTGTTTTTTTTTCTTGTGAACCTTATATTTTTTTAATAGATTCTATATTTTGAAAATTTTTGATTGTTTTGTTCCTTTTACTTAGACTCTGATATATGTTTGGTTTCTAGACATATATATATATATATATTTACATTCTTGTACATATGTACATATGTCCGTATGGTTGTGAAATTTTGAGAGATCGCCCTTATTTATTTATGAAGGTAACTTTGGAAACAATGTAATATTAAGGAGCTAAATTCTTTTAATCACATTATTAAAATTTTTTTTTTACGATCACTCAACTTTTCCGAAACCATATATTAATGTATTATGTGTAAATTCTATGTATTTTGTTTTTTTTTTTTTCACTAGATTCTCTTTGTTATTGTTTTCAATTTTTTTTCCCGGCTTCGAATGATCATTAATTTACCGAAAAACTAACCTTACTTAACACTGAAAATCATTTACTAACTAACTAAAATTTAATGAATTTCTAAATTAATTATTATTAGGTTGCAATTGTCACTTTATATGTTACTGTACGTTTTTTTTCCACTTTTCGTTTCTTTTTTTTTTTTTTCCATATAATTGAACACACATTAGTACAGCGTTGCTTTAGCACTGATTAGCAAGAGAAAAAAAATCAAACTGTTGATGAAGATGAGGTAGGTGAGACTGCTACTATCACCGTCCAACCAGTCCAGACACACACTAGCGACATCTACATTTTTCTTTGTGAATTACAGAAATTTTCATAATATTTTTACAACCACTTTCAGAGGAAACAACTATATTAATATAATATGCTGTCACCCTTATACACGTTGTATATTTTTTTTATTATTTATTTCTGCTTATTCATTGTCACAAATTGAAATTTCTGTTGGCAAATTAACGCGTTCTTATTGCAGTTAATTGTATTATAAATTGAAATAAGTGTGTAAAATAAGATTTACATTATAACTGATATTTGCTGACAAAATAATAATGTAATTAAAGTGAGTGTGTTTAACATAACACGTTACAGTAAATAAATTTACAGAAAAATAGTATTCCAGGTAATTTCATTAAAACTCGAAATATAAATAAAATATATTGGAAATAAATAAAACTAATTTTTATTTCTCGTTTAGATAAATCTGTTGCCGATTGCGTTGAAACCTTATTTGGAGCATAGCATATGATGCTAAAGAAGCTAGTGAACCTAGTAGTACTTTTCCTGACTGTTGTTACTGTTTATGGCTCTTAGACTTCGTCCAAATCTCCACTGCTACACTACACCCAATGGCGAAGAAGCGCCGGGTTATACGAAATTTGAACAAGCTTTGAAATATAAATTCCGCGGCAGATCGTACTTGTTGCAAGCCATTATTTATGCCTCATACTCCCAATAGATTGTGTTTAGAATTGTGGGTGATGCTGTATTGGATTATTTGATAAGGCTTTTGTATGAAGACCCTAGGCAACATTCACCTGGAGCCTTAACCGATTTGAGATCTGCTTTAGTTAACAATACCGTATTTGTGTAATTAGCTGTAAGGCATGAAAACCCCAAATATTTTAGACACATGTCTCAGGTCGTAACGAAGCTATTGATCGTTTTGTGCGTATTCATACGAAAAATGGTTATAGTATAAACGAAGAGGTTAATATTATGAAGACGTTGAAATACCAAAGGCATTAATTAGGTGATGTTTTCGAGTCTGTTGCAGGTGCGATATTTTTAGACTCGAATATGTCTTTAGATGCTGTGTGGTTGGTTTACTATAATATGATGCGTATTGAAATTGAACAATTTAGCAATTCGGTGCCAAAATTACAAATAAGGGAACTACTTGGATAAGAACCTGAAACTGCCAAATTTATGTTATTTTTTATGCTTTAACATTTAACTTGTACATGGGATCAAATTTTTAATTTTCAGCAAACCCGAAAAATTAACTGATGGCCGACGTGTTCGTGTTACCGTATAAGTTTTTCGGTAGAAAATATCGGATTGCCAAATGTACTGCTGATAATTGTGCTTTACGTCAGTTGAAAAAATTTTTTTTATGTTTTAATCTATGTTGTGTAGTTAGATCGAAAAATGCAAAAAAAAAAATATATACATTTCATTATGTTAAAGTATCAAAAAAGTTTTTCAAATAAACCATTTTGTTTTAGTTTTGAAATAAATGCCCGTAGTTTCGTTTTATTTTTGCATAGATGCAGAGATAATTAAAAATTTACATTAAATGCTAGTTTAAAATTAAAGCAATCAAAAGGAACTAATGTTGTAGTTAGAGGTTTAACTTTAGCCATTTGTAGTTTTGGCTTTACTTTCGACTTTTTTACGCGTTTTAAGCTCTCTATACATTACTTATAACAATGCACCAATGCATTTGAAACACCTAGCTTCTCCTTACCCAAGACCGCCATGCGTGGTGCAGAACCACATCCTTCTCGAGGTGGTGCTGTTTCTAACAAAACATGGCGGATCTAGACCAGAGAAGGTCGATAAAAAATCAATATGATACGTAACGCTGCAAGATGTTTTTTTTTTATCAATAATGCCTATTTTGCCAATTATATTGTAACTATAATAAACTTTAATTTCTTATATATTTGCAATAAATAAAATATATTTTATAAAAGTCAATATAGTGTTTCTTTATTTAATTTCAATGGCTCCATGGTAAGTAACAATAGAGGTAATCAAAAATACTAAGAAATAAATATAAAACAAGATTGTTAAATTCGGCAACGTAGAATCTGTGATACCATCCACCTGGGTTTTACGGTTACAGCAAAATTTAGAGTTATTACAAATGTAAACGAAATATTTGAATAAGTACACATTTGAATAACACACAGAATTTCAGAATTTTTAGAGGTGTCTGCATACTTTACTTTGTAACCGAAGCAGTACTAAAATATAATTTATACTCACAAATTATTGAAACCAAAAATTGAGGAAAAGTTTTCAATTATTGTATAGGTATGGTTTCCATTGTTTTCTCAACGGCATAAATATGAATACTTTAAATTTGTATTGTGTTGCTTAGTTTTGTATAATTAATATTTATATTTTGTTCTTTAAGGATTGATGGGCTTATGTGGAATATGTAGGTTGTGCTACCATTTCTTCCACTGGTTTGTCAAAATTGCGTTGCGATTCTGCAATTTCGAACAGTACAGTTTGATCATCCCGGTGCCCATAATATCTCTATATATCGGGTGTTAATTTGATTGTTTGGCGTAATCGTTCTCTCCTACTAAGATTTATTTGCTTTCGAGCTGTTGAAAATATAATTCACATATTTTATTAAATTAAAAACATAATTTCACTCTGACCATTACGCCAATTGCACCAACTTACATTTTTTCTATTCGTATTGATTTGGTTGCTTCTATTGTTTACTTTTATCAAAATTGAATCCTCCATTAACTTCATTGCAAGGTGTACAAGTCCGTCTACTTATAGGAATAAAAAAGTATGAAATTAATGTTTTATTTATGAAGCTAACGGTATAGTACCCAATGTGATGGGAATATTACCAGACAAATTACGATGAGAAGCACTGACACGCACTCTACATGCAAGTCATAATCAAAAGCAATAATACAATACCACAATTCAACTTGCGAAAAGTTTCGTCACCAGCAACCGGACCAATGGTTAGCTTAGCTATAGTAATTTGTGATTACTTCCTTTCGGCCCTGGGTTGAGTAGTATTGTATGCAATTGTCTTAAAACAAATTTTTACAAGCATCAGCAAAACCCTCCAAAATGTCACTCAAAACCTTAGAATTGGCTTTTGTCTCATCCAGCTCCTATTTTTACTCAGCCAACTTTTTATGTTGTTTGCGTTCCTTTTTCGATAAACTCAACAAACGTTGACGATGAGCCTCCAACTTCTTTTGTTTCAATTCATTTTCTTTCTCTGCATCTACATAAACATTTTTTATCTTCAAAGCCCACAAACAAGTTATACATTCCAAGTTGAAATTGTTGTTTTTGGCGTTGATTAAATGATTTACGCGACGTACATATTGTGAAAAGAGTCATGTGAAGCTTTTTATCATTGGCAAACACAAAACGGAAACAATTCTTAATATCATGTTTACTTTCATCATCACCAGCAGCATGTGTACTTTTCGTTGTTTTTGCCTCTTTTCGATTGCAAAAATTTCGAATCTTCACCATCCAGCATGTCGGCTACATTATCCAGCATCTTCATATTGTTCATCATCGTTGTTTTGTTTCTTCCTTCTTGGCCGCCTTTTTTTGTGCCAGCAATAGAAATTTTTGCTTTCTTCCTTCGGCCCTGGCTTGAGTAGTCTTGAATGTAATTGTCTTACGTAAAACAAATCACAAGCTATGTGTTTTAATATACACCTTTTATACATATTTTTATATCAAAACAGATAATACGATATTATTAATGTTTTTTAAATGTTTATCAATAGCAAATACTCACTATTTTTTCCATTATTATTGTTTTTATGCTTGTTACAAACATGTGTAGCTGTTCACTTGCACACATTATATTTTGTATATTTTATTTTTTAATCTCTTTCTTAAATTTGTAAGAGCAATTCTAAGAAAAAAAAGGTAAACAAAGCCATACGGTTCGTGTTTACTTTTTTGACAGCTGTCAAGTTGTCACGACTGTGTTAGGCTGTGGCTACTATTAACAGAACGGTAAAGTAAATCTTACACGATGATGAGCGTTCTAGTACAAACCAAATCCATGAAAACAAAGTATTCCATAAGGTACAATGTTTGTGTGAAAGCGAGAAATTTTACCCATTTCAGGAAATGAAAACCCGTACAATGAGGATTGTAATCCAAATAAAATGATGAGGGGTGAGGTAACTTTAGTAAGCTAAAAATTTAATAATTACTTTAAGGTTTTGTACATAAATGTTAATTCATGGAAATAATTACACTTACTTTAGAATAATTAAAACTAACTTTAATTATTATTTAACTTTCAGGAATTCTATCCTAACAAAGGATTTTTTTTTTTTGTGTCAAAGCCGCTGTAAAAATTCGCTAAAGAAAATTTAAAGAAGGAAAAAAAATTGATTTAACTCATGTGTCAGGCAATATTTTTAATTTTATTTTACTCACATTTTCTTTTATCAAAACCAATAATATGATTTCGTTTAGGAAGAAAATAAAATTTCAACGAAGAAATTGAATTAATTGCTATGATAGAAATTATTTTTAGTTTCTAATTTTGGCACTTTTACACAATCACTGGTAGTCGTGTACGAAGCTATAACTTGATCGAAAATGATCATATTCTGCAATTTTAGTAGCCTTTATAGTTTATTGAGAGTACTGTATTAAGTAGCGCTATCTTTCCAGCGTAGCGGTACAGACAAATAGTGTATATAGAAATTTTTGTAACATCGGCTAGATGTTGTATGCGTGGTAAGTTTCAAAAAATGAGACCTAGATGGCACTAAGTGACCATGCAAATTTTATGTTATTAAATGATTTCTTTATTTATTAATTAGATACAAGCGACCACTTCAGTAGTTCCTACAGAAATGTTTTCCTTTTAATCGAAAAAGAAAAACGAAAACTTAGCAAATACTAAATAAATACAACGTTCAACCAACTGTAAAACTGCACATCGCACAACTTACAGCTTCCACTAACCTAGTTTTATTGTTATATAAAATAATAATTAAGGAAACATTTACGAATGGTTGAGTCTTTTAATTCTTCAACAACCAACCCAACCCCTTTGAAAAAGATTTTCATTTTATGAATCATCTACACAGACCATTTAATATTTTACAAGCATCTCCCTGTGGTAAAAAAAGTATTTGATTTAAATTTAAATACAACACTGTGCTAGCGCTGTTCTAGCGTTATAGCTGCTAGCTGCTTGCGTCTCGCCGCTTTCACCAGAAACATATTGCAAATTTCTAGCACAAACTCAAAACCGGGTGTTATCCTCGGGCGCTAGAAATACATTGAATGGTATTATAAGCGACTCGCTTGCTACTAGCGCCGCTAGTTATACTACTAGCTATACACAACTCTGATGAGTTACACACAACGACGAGTCACAGGTTTTAAAGCTGCGCTGCGTGGTGTATGTGTATATTTTATACACACATATATAATATACAAGTGTTCTATTTAAATAAAAGCCAAAAAAGAAAATTGTTATTTGTTACAGAATTTTAATCGTTCCAAAAGAAAAAAAAGAGATGGCAGATAAAAGTAAAACACGCATGAACTTAGCGGCCATAAAGAAAGTAGATCCCTATGCAAAGGATATAGTGGAAACATCATCACATGTGGCATTTTACATATTTAACTCTGAACAAAATGAATGGGAAAAAACGGATGTAGAAGGAGCCTTTTTCATATACAGTCGCAATGCCCAACCATTTCACAGTATTTTTATAAATAATCGTCTAAACACGACATCATTTGTGGAGCCGATTACCACCCAGTTGGAATTACAAGCACAAGCTCCATTTTTGTTATATCGCAATGAGAGGAAACGCATAAGGGGATTTTGGTTTTATAATAGTTTGGAATGTGATCGTATTAGTAAATTGGTTAGTGAACTAGTTCAGGCAGCCAGTGGGGGAGAAGTGATTGCAACCGCAGACAATTCCTCACAGGTTGTCGATGCCAAGGAGAATAATAATGTGAATATTTTTAAAATGTTGTCAAATGCTCAACAAGAGTTTACAAATAGCAGCCAGCAAAGCGGCAATAATTCCATAACAACGGCCAATATTGCAAATTCGAGCCAATCACTACACACGCCAACACAACAAAATATTGCTTCGGGTAATGTTTTAAAGTTTTTCGAATCAGCTAAGCCCACAGCAGAGGTGTCAAACTATCAAACAAAACGTATATTACCTAATACGTTGTCAGTGGAACAATTAGAGAAACAGCAACGTGATATTGCTCCTAATCAAACTCTTCAATCCCAATCTAGTGGGATTGGTGCAGCAACTGATGAAGTCAATAATTCTATGTATCATAACCAACAAGAAAATATAACAAATCGTCTTTCTTGTTCTCTACTGGAAAGTACGGCTTTGGAAACGACAAGTACTATGTTTAATCAGCCTGTACCACGACCGGGTAGTGGTCATATGGAAATAAAACCTATAATGTCCCGGGGGCCAGATTTTGGTTTCGCTAAGGCATTAACAGCTGCTACTTGCGCGCCCGGTCAGTTGCCGGGAGAACAAATTTCTTTGAGTAAAATATTTTCTAATCTCAACTTGCAGCAAAGTCTGCCATCATTCAGTTCGGCAATGTCCGTCGTAGGTGATGTGGTTAACAAGCCTGCTCTTATGCCACCTACAATGTTTGACAAACCGGCTACTTCCGTCTCTTCGATGGAGCCATTAATAATACCTTCAATAACTCCCAAACATGAGCCTTTGAATAAATTTCAGTTTGCACAAGCATTTAACTATTTAATACAAAATGACGAGGATTTTGTGCAAAAATTACATGAAGCTTATCTTAAGACAGTTTCCAAATTTGGCACATATCAATAAAAACACGAAAAATATATAGAAAGTAATCAAAGCTACACATATGTATGTTTTGACATATTCCTATAAACTAATATCTTGATATTTCACTCACAAAATTAGATGACAGGAAAAACAAGAATGTTTTTAAAAAATTTTTTTATTTGTTTTTTTTTTTAGATTAAATGTTAAACTTGGATTTTGAGCAGTATGAGCAGTTTATAATAATCTTTATTCACTATCCGAAGAGGATTCACTTGAATCATCACCCTGTTCTATGAGTGCCTTAAAATCTTTCACTTTAATCTTTTGTGGTACGATCTGCAGTAGAAATTCTAAGCTATCTTCATTTTGTACCAACTCCGCCAGATGTTCATATTTTAAGGTTGTTGGTCGTTTAGCATTGTGATAGGATTCTTTACTAAAATGTTTAATAAACATTTCCTAAAACAATGCATAGTAAAATTATAACACCAATAGTACAAATGGAAATAGAAAACGTTACTGCCTACTCACTGTTGATTTTGTCATTAGATATAACACCTCACTGCTTATAGTTCCAGTATCCAAAGAACTCTTCATGATTGTGCGTATACGTGAAAGTGGTAATTCTGTGTCCATGTTTTTGTTTTATTTTTTTTAGCTAACTTCGAGTTGTTAAGAAATGTATCGGCTTGAATGTTTGTTGTGCTTATTTTATTTATGTTTAATTCAAGTCAAATGCGCCTTTGCAGAAATTATAATTTGCAACTATCATATGTTGTATACAATGCAGATGGAACAATGTTTCAAAATTTCATGTTTTCACAATTTCATAGTGATGACAAACAGTATTTGATAAAAAAATAATCGATAGCGAGAAAGTTGAATCCGTTGTTATCGATGATAAAAAATAATTGAAATGTTAACGTCGATGTTACAAAAAATAAATTAAATCATTTCCTATCTTTAATTATTAAATCGAAGGTTACCGATATCTGTACTGTGTAGCATTTTAAATATATTGTGGTGTGAAAGGCAAAACGGGATTAACAAATTGGAAGCTAAAGGCCAGTTTACACCATCACAATTTATAATACGATCTTTCAAAAAGTCGTATGATTTTATTTTCGAAGTCCGATGGTTTTTTCATTTTTAGAAACATTTCTAATTTTTCATAATTTTTTTTGGTAGTATTAAAAAAAAAATTTGTTATGTTAAACAGCTGTTTTCATAGGACTTGGGTGTGATGGTTTAAATGGCCTAAGTATGCAGAAATGATGTCGGTACGACTTTCTGACAGTCCGATGAATTTCATCGGAATTTTATTCGGAAAAATCATACGAATGAGTGGTATCATGTAAATGGGCCCTTAGGGCAGCCCTTTACCTGGTATCTCAACATAACTTAAATCAACTAACTAATATATAAATAATAAATTGCGACTACTATTTATGTTAGTGTTATTTCTTTTCTTTGCTTTAGCATGATTATGAAAACAGTTGTAAAAAAACGACAAAAACGGTACTATCTATATACCTTTCAAGAAAATTGAGTTTGAAATTGTTCAGAAAATTTTGAAAAACATAACATAAACAAAAGCACGTATTCGCCAGTAGAAAAACATTAAAATCCAAACAGAAAATTTACCATTTTAAAGGTATTGCCGTATAAAAGGCAAAAATTGATTAAAAACGAATTGGAAGCAAACTTCGACAATAGGTTCATAATGGGTTAATGGATTTAAAATTTTTAAATACCAAATGAAAGGCACTCAAGTAAGCTTTCCAATGATATATATATATATATATTGCTGAAATCCGTTAATAATTAACAAAGTTATGTGCAAATCAAGGTCAAACCTTTGTCGGTCCATATTTCCGAAAATAGGTCCGACCGAAAAAAAAACTATTTCTCCTTAATCGCACCAAAAGCCCCTATCATCTCCAAAAGATTAAATAAATTGGGGAGTAGCCACTAAACTAGACTTAAGCCAAAAAAGATTAAAATTAGTTAAAATTTGTCATATGTATATAAGAAATTAATTTATAGGAAGTAAAATTTTTGCAATAATATTTTACAACTGTTGTTTTGACTCCCGCTTTTTTTTTTTTTTTTTGTTTGAGTATTATGGGCCCAATAACTTTTTTCAAATAATAGTAGTTTCAACCCGGCAGTAGTCAAATAATGCAACTTTCTGCATAAAGTTGACATCACTGTTGTCTTCTATTAATTTATCAAGATTTTTTAAACATAGCATCGAACTGTATCGCAGCTAAGTTAAAACCGCGAATAAAGTCATCCATAGCATAGCATAGCATAGCGCAGAGCTTAGTTCGAATTCACACAAGGCAACTTTTGTTGCGCAATTCTTGAGTTTGTAGGAGAGAGGGGAAAGAAGAGTGGTATTTGGTACGGAGTTGGTTGTACTCGGCAACTCGTTTTGTTGTGCAATTCGTAATTATAAGCACGAAGTTAGCTGCAGCTTATTATTTAACATTTCTTTTTATTCTTTGCTTCGCTGTGAAAAATTATTATTATTTTATTATTTTTTTTATTTCATTTTTTCTTTGACTTCCATTTTTTCACACAAATAGATTTTTCCCTTTGGACTAATAATAAATTCTTTTCACACAAGCTAATAAAATGAACTGTCAAAAATGTAAGAATTTGAAAGCAAAAGAAAACGAAAAGTTGCGGCAATAAAAGTTCTCTGTGTGAACATTAAGGCAACTTTAAAAGAGAATTGAAAAAAGTTGCGAATCCAGACTTTTCGCACAAGACAATAAAGTGAACTGTCAAAAATGTAAGAATTTGAAAGCAAAAGAAAACGAAAAGTTGCGGCAATAAATTTCTCTGTGTGAACATTAAGGCAACTTTAAAATAGAATTGAAAAAAGTTGCGCAACAAAATTGCCTTGTGTGAACTGGGTTTTACAGAATACACCACATATTTAAAAAATAGCGTTGCCACTTATTTTCCATATACCTTATTTTGCAAACACTTCACAAAAACTGCATACTGGAAGATGGCAACACTGTGCTAGTTGCACGCGTCTGCAATAATTGCGCAACTTTTTTTTTTTTTGAAAAAGCAAATGATTTTTTCATCGCTCTTCAACATATGCAAGAAAGAGATAACATAGATGTACTCTTGCAGCTCTAAGAGTCACTGTAATTTGGGGGGTCGCCGCGTGCAAGTCTCCAAGAGACAAAGAAGAAGAAGAAAATTTGTAGATATTCTACAATATATAGAATAATAATACGGTCAATAATTTGGATAATGGAATATTTTTAATTCTGCAGTGTAGTGAAAAAAGAATAAAGTGATTTGGCTATTGCAAAATCTGTTTATTAATATGTCAATTCATAAGCTTCACAACCTAAACAATACGAAAATCAAGTAAAATAAATTGGAAAGGCATTGACAAAAATTTACGGAAAATTTTAAAGGAAAATTCAGTAAATTTCATTTTTATAAACGTCGCCTTTCTTCGGCTGCTAGCTGTGTGGAGATTACGATTTGTGTAATTAAATCAATTTTTTTTATGTGTTTCTGTTGTTGGTGTTGTGTATTTATCACTTTTTTTTTGTGTAGATTGACTGTGTGTCTGTCTCTTACACTCCTCATAATAATATTTACAAGAGGAGACAATATTATTTTTATTTGTTTGTTATGTGCACAAAGTGAACAATTTGCATTTGAATATTATTAGTGTTCTTATTAGTATTGATGTATTGCTTAATAATAGAAAATACTACATAAATATGGATTCATGTGTTCTTTCTTTGTAGGCAAAAATGCAGAACCAACAATCGCCAAGTCCAAATACGCAGCAATTGCAACAGCAGGCCGTAACACAAACACAACAGCAACAACAATTGATATTGCCGCACCAGCAACAAACACAATTGGTGCAAAATCAAGGCAATACAGTGGGCAAGATCAATGACACCCAAAGTTTATCATCTGTTGGTAAGAAAATTTAATTGTTCTGATTGTTTCATGTCATGGGGGTGGGGGGGAGGGTGATTGCAAATGGAAAATTTTCAGCAAAAATACTCGTTTTTTTTTTAGGTGGTGGCATATTTTTTCTTTATGTGACATGACACAAAAGTAAGGGTTACCTGTCTCCTTCCTCGTTAGTTGGAAGAGTAGTGTATATGTATGCAAGTGATTACGCGCTTGATTACAGTATTGAGCTGTGTGTGTGTGTGTTTTCACTACATTTTAGTTAGTATGCGTTTACATACAGAAAAACAAATAGTAGGGCTGCCATCAGTCTATTTATTTTTTTTTTTTGCTTTTAAATTTTCCTAAGTTCATAATTTTTTTGTATTATATTAAAAAAAAATTATATCGCTTCAGTTTTACTAAAAATAAGTTGAGCTTTTGTATACTTTTAATTGTATTCTATTTTTAGTCGTGCCAATTAGATTACAATATTTTATGTGAGTTTACCCACAAATTCTTTCATTTCCCAGTAATTTCATGAAATTTTCAATAATTGGCATGCCAGGATTGTATGCGTATATGTACATATGTACTATGCCAGCACTTTTTTTTTGTTTGTATATGAATTTTTTATACCAATTTTCCGATAATGGCCTATGCGCTGTGTTACCGTTCGTTTTTGTTTAGCTTTTATTTATTATGTGTAGAAAAAGCAACAAAATAAGAAAGTTCGACCAACAAAGAACAAAAATTGCTTGCATACTTTATTATTTGTATTTGGTTGGTTGTTATGATATATCCCCGTTAATGATTATCATCGATCCGGGGTATAGAGATGATAAATGCATAAAATTACTGATGACAAGCAAAATCTTATATGACGATGCCTAAAAACGTCACCCAAAAATTACATAAAATGCAATTCATTAAAAATTACACTATTATTAACCTTTTTTTTTACCGACCACCTACCCCTACTTTTAGTTGAGACTTCCTATGTATGTTATTGGGGTTTTTATTTTGTTATTTTTCTTGTTTTGTTTTCTATATGGAACAGATCGTGCTTGTGTAGTATGCCTAATGCATACACATCCTAGCTACATCAATGTATGAGACACTCGTTTTCCCTTTGACGATACATACAAATGTATATTTCTGTTTCATTTGTAGAAATTCACCCTTGAAATAAATGCAAAAGAACCTTGTAAAATGTAATGACAACTGAAAAAAGAATCCTTAACCTGCATCCATAAAAATTTTTAATGAATGGGGGATGTGTTGATACTATAAAAATAAAACATTTGAGAAATATTTAAGTTTTGTAGTTAATAAAAATTTTTAATTCAGAATTACAGTACTACCGTCCATCTTTGGTTAATAAATAGATTTTATTTCTTTAATTCTTGAATTTAATAAAAATTTAAGAAATTAAAAAAAAAAATATTAATAAATTTTAAAATTTTAGAAAAAAAATGTGACCATTTTAAAAAACGAAACGTAACGAAACGTTTAAAATTTTGATGAAAAATTCAAAAACTTTGAAAGATTTTAAAATTTTTTCATATTAATTTCAAACGCTTCTTTACGTTTTGTTTAATAGAATGAGCCCTTAATATTTACACATATTTAACCAAATTAGTAAATGGAAAAAAATTCGAATGTTATTCATCACTTATAATTTGTTTAAAATTTCGAAAGTTCAAACTTTATAAACAACAAAATTTTTTTGTATAATTAAATAATTTTTAGGCCTTTTAGAATTGGCACATCGTGAGTATCAAGCTGTTGATTATGAAAATGCTGAAAAACATTGTATGCAACTATGGCGACAAGATAGCACTAATACTGGAGTGCTATTGCTATTATCTTCGATACATTTTCAATGTCGACGTTTGGACAAATCAGCACAATTCTCAACGCTGGCTATTAAACAAAATCCTTTATTAGCCGAAGCTTATAGGTAGGTTACATCAATGAATTAATAACTACATTACATTTAATTACAATATTTATTTTTTATTTATTTAGTAACTTGGGTAATGTTTTTAAAGAACGTGGACAATTGCAAGAAGCATTAGAGAACTATCGTCGAGCTGTACGCTTGAAGCCCGATTTTATTGATGGCTATATAAACTTGGCTGCTGCCTTAGTGGCTGCTAGAGAAATGGAAGCTGCTGTACAAGCTTATATAACAGCATTGCAGTACAATCCGGTACGTCATTATAAATGAAAACTTAAAATTCAACCAATTTATATTTTATAGAATTGTTTTGTAATAATTTTTGTCGTTGTTATTTTTAGGACTTGTACTGTGTACGCAGTGATTTGGGTAATTTATTAAAAGCTTTGGGTCGTCTTGAAGAAGCTAAGGTAATTTTGACAGATAACAGTCTGGATCGGCATTTGATCTGCATTAAATTCTTTTATAGGCTTGTTATTTAAAAGCAATTGAAACATGTCCTAGTTTTGCGGTGGCATGGAGTAATTTGGGTTGTGTTTTTAATGCACAGGGTGAAATATGGTTGGCTATACATCATTTTGAGAAAGCTGTAACACTGGATCCAAATTTTCTTGATGCTTACATCAATTTGGGTAACGTGCTAAAAGAAGCAAGAATTTTTGATAGGTAAGAAAACACATTTGTAATTTTACAAAATATTTTTAAAATATTATCATTTTATAACAAACAGAGCTGTTGCAGCCTACCTAAGAGCTTTGAATCTATCTCCCAACAATGCTGTTGTCCATGGCAATTTAGCTTGTGTTTATTATGAACAGGGCTTAATAGACTTGGCCATTGATACCTATAGAAGGGCCATTGAATTGCAGCCAAATTTCCCTGATGCCTATTGTAATTTAGCAAACGCTCTTAAAGAAAAAGGCCAGGTAGTTAGTACTTTTAATTTTTTATTTTTATTTTTTCTTTGCCTTAAAGAGTGGTTTTTAATGAATCGTTGTCGTTACCTCTTCAATAGGTTAAAGAGGCAGAAGAATGTTATAACACGGCTTTGCGTTTATGCCCCAACCATGCTGATTCGCTTAACAATTTGGCCAATATAAAACGAGAACAAGGTTTCATTGAAGAAGCCACACGTTTGTATTTAAAGGCATTGGAAGTATTCCCTGACTTTGCAGCAGCCCATTCCAATTTGGCTTCGGTGTTGCAACAACAAGGCAAACTTAAGGAGGCTCTCATGCACTATAAGGAGGCTATACGAATCAATCCCACATTTGCTGATGCCTACTCGAATATGGGTAACACTCTCAAGGAACTACAAGATGTGGCTGGTGCTTTGCAATGTTATTCGCGTGCCATTCAAATCAATCCAGCTTTTGCTGATGCCCACAGCAATTTGGCTAGCATTCACAAGGATTCTGGTAACATTCCCGAGGCCATACAATCGTATCGTACCGCATTAAAATTGAAACCAGATTTCCCGGACGC
The DNA here is from genome assembly GCA_963682025.1 of Cordilura impudica. Classification (NCBI taxonomy): domain Eukaryota; kingdom Metazoa; phylum Arthropoda; class Insecta; order Diptera; family Scathophagidae; genus Cordilura; species Cordilura impudica. Next base: position 7,640,916 of record OY821521.1, read on the forward strand.
CTATTGTAATTTGGCTCATTGTTTGCAAATCGTTTGCGATTGGACTGATTATGAGGCACGTATGAAAAAGTTGGTTAGCATCGTCGCTGAGCAATTGGAGAAGAATCGTTTGCCATCGGTGCATCCACATCACTCGATGTTGTATCCATTGTCACACGATTTCCGTAAAGCTATTGCGGCGCGTCATGCCAATCTGTGTATTGAGAAGATTCTTGTTTTACATAAGCCACCATATAAATTTACACGTGAAATACCGAATGGTGAACGAATTCGAATTGGTTACGTTAGTTCAGACTTTGGAAATCATCCCACCTCTCACTTGATGCAGTCTATACCGGGCCTTCATGATCGTGGTGTTGTAGAGATCTTTTGCTATTCTCTAAGTCCAGATGATGGAACTACGTTCCGTTATAAGATCTCACAAGAAGCTGAACATTTTATCGATTTGTCCACAATTCCCTGCAATGGTAAAGCGGCCGATCGCATCTATAACGATGGCATACACATCTTGGTCAACATGAATGGTTACACAAAGGGAGCACGCAATGAAATCTTTGCTTTAAGGCCAGCACCCATACAAGTTATGTGGTTGGGCTATCCTGGCACTAGTGGCGCCTCATTTATGGACTACATTATAACCGATTCCGTTACAAGTCCAATGGAATTGGCCCATCAATACAGTGAAAAATTGGCCTATATGCCGTATACCTATTTCATAGGGGATCACAAACAAATGTTCCCCCACTTGAAAGAACGCATTCTCGTAGCCGATAAATCGTCATCTATTGTGTCCGACAATGTGGCTGTTATCAATGCCACAGATTTATCTCCTCTCGTGGAGAATAATGGTGTTAAGGAAATACGAGAAGTTATAAATGCCAACAAACAATTGGAAATTACACATAAAGTAGCTGAGCTACCAAATACTACACAAATCGTATCAATGATTGCATCAGGACAAGTACAAACATCGCTTAATGGTGTTGTCTTACAAAATGGGTTGGCCACTACTCAGACGAACAATAAGGCAGCTACCGGAGAAGAAGTGCCACAGAATATTGTCATCACTACCAGACGGCAGTATCATTTGCCGGATGATGCTATTGTCTATTGCAATTTCAATCAGCTATACAAAATTGATCCTTTAACCCTCCAGACCTGGATGAACATTTTAAAGGCCGTCCCCAACTCGGTGTTGTGGCTATTAAGATTCCCCGCAGTCGGCGAACAAAACATTAAAAAATCTGTGGAAGATATGGGTATGGCTTCTTCGGCTGAATTGTTATTTATCTTTTTGAATGAGTAACATATTGATTATTGATCTTTTAATGTATAGGCGTTGCCCCAGAACGTGTTATTTTTTCAAATGTTGCATGTAAAGAGGAACACGTACGTCGCGGTCAATTGGCCGATGTATGTCTTGATACTCCCCTATGTAATGGTCACACTACATCCATGGATGTTTTATGGACTGGCACACCAGTAGTCACATTACCGGGTGAAACTTTGGCTTCAAGGTATGTTATTTTTAGAACAATAGTAAACAATTTCAATACAAAATTTTGAGTTACCTAACAAAAATCTACAATTTTGAGCATTCCTCCAACAATGTAACAATTTTCAGATTCTGCTTGTTACTATAAAATTTATTTAGCTCTTCAACTAAAAATTAATCTGCATTATTTTTCTTATAAATTTTTAGATTTTTTGTTCTATATGCTGTTTTTCTATAAGAAAAAACCATATCGATTTATAACTTTTGTCCGTCGATAAATCGTTTATTTATTTCTCTTAACAAAGGTATCAATAGTATTTTTTTTTAGAGAATTGATCTCTGTTTAAATAAATATAAATACGAACAATTAGTATTAACTAATAAGACGGTAGCAAGCTACACATAAACGTGACATTTACTACATCAAACTCGACCTATATTGTATGAAAAACTTGGTTATTTCGCACCATGGAAGGATGGTCTAAAATAAACGTATATGTATGAAAGCCTTCCTTACAATGTACAAAATTTTTATTTTGTTTTATGAAAGAATATATTAATTTTATAATATTTTATATTATTTTGATATTGTACGAAAGCAGCATGGGTCGTAGATTTACAAAAGAAAAATATTTTTTTAAAGAAAAATATTCTTCAAGTTTATTTTACTTTTAAGGTTTGTTTTAAATTTTGTTGTATTTATTACTGTAAATTTTTAATGGCAATGCTATTATTTAAAAATGTTTTAACACTTTATTCTTGTTATAAATTCACTGCGCAATTATTACAAATTCAAACAAATTTGTCATGAAGGAAATTTAACATGACGACAATACTAATAAAAAAAACTCAGTAGTGTCAACTTCTCTGGCACGCAAAAAGCACTAATTAAAGTGTTGAAAAAACACCAAGTTACCATGACAGAACAAAACACCAAACTTATTTTTTTTATATACCCTCCACACCTCATTGGCAGAGGGTATATATAGGTTTGTCATTCCGTTTGTAAGGCATCGAAATAAATTCCGGAGACCCCAAAACCATATATTTTCTTGATCTTTATAACAAGGGAAGTTGATTTAGCGATGACCGTCTGTCTGTCGAAATCACGATCACGCCTTCAATATCTAAGCTAGACCGTTCGTTTTTATAAGAAATCGTTTATTAACATCCGAAAGGAGTTGCTATTTAAAATCGTCAAAATCCGTTGAAGGGGTCACTAGTTTCTTGTTTTTCGTAAGATATGTTGTATATGTTGCAATTCTTATTGTTGAAGTCATTGCAGTTGTGTGCATATTAATACTGCACGTGTCACATTGGCCTAAGCAAGTATTACCACATATTTTTTATCGTTAAAATTAAATATTAAAAATTAAAAATTAATAAAAATAACAAATTAAAATTAAAAATTTAAATTTTAAAATGAAAAATAAAAAATGAAAAACTAAAAATGAAAAATTAAAATCTTATATATTAAAAGAATTTATGAATAAACTTTGCATTCAATATTTTTTTCTAATTAACGTAGGCTGTTGACATAGGTCTAAGAACACTCAGTGGATTAAGCTCCTTCTTTTGATCTATTAACTGCTTAAATTCGTTGGGTTTGAGGAAAGTTATGCCTGGAGAATCAACTTTACTTTTACTGTACGTTAACTTATCTTCGCATATTTTGGCATTACTGTACGTTAACTTCTCTTGGCAAATTCGTTGGGTTTGAGGAAAGTTATGCATGGACAATCAACTTTACTTTTACTGTACGTTAACTTCTCTTGGCATATTTTGGCATTACTGTACGTTAACTTCTCTTGGCAAATTTTGGTATTATATTATAAAAATTAATATAATATAATATAATGCTGCGGAGCAGCAGGGGTCCTCTAGTTATAATTAAAATTAAAAATTAAAATTCAAAATTAAAACTTAATTAAATATTGAAAACTAAAAATTAAAAATTAAATATTAAAAACTAAAAATTAAAAATTAATAAAAAATTTAAATTTAAAAAATAAAAAATAAAAAATGAAAAACTAAAAATGATAAATGAAAAATGAAAAACTAAAATTAAAACTAAAAAATAAAAATTCAAAATTAAAAATTAAAAACTAAAAATTAAAAATTATAATTAAATATTAAAAATTAAAAGTTAAAAATTAAAAACTAAAAATTAAAAATTAAAAAATAAAAATTGAGAATTAAAAATTAAAAATTAAAAATTAAAAATTAAAAATAAAAATTAAAAATTAAAAACTAAAAATTAAAAATTTATAATTAAAAATTAAAATTTAAAAATTAAATATTAAAAATTAAAAATTTATAATTAAAAATTAAAATTTAAAAATTAAATAATAATTAAAAATTAAAATTTAAAAATTAAATAATAATTAAAAATTAAAAATTAAAAATTAAAACTAAAAATTAAAAATTAATAAAAATTTAAATTTAAAAATGAAAAATAAAAAATGAAAAACTAAAAATGATAAATGAAAAATTAAAATTAAAACTAAAAAAAAAAAAAATTCAAAATTAAAGCTTAAAAATTAAAAACTAAAAATTAAAAATTTATAATTAAAAATTAAATATTAAAAATTAACAATAAAAACTAAAAATAAAAATTAAAAATTAATAAAAATTAAAAATTTAAATCTAAAAATGGAAAATAAAAAATGAAAAATGAAAAACTAAAAATGATAAATGAAAAATTAAAACTAAAAAATAAAAATTCAAAATTAAAGCTTAAAGCTTAAAAATTAAAAACTAAAAAGTTAAAATTTATAATTAAATATTAAAAATTAAAATTTAAAAATTAAAAAATAAAAATTAAAATTAAAATTAAATATTAAAAATTATAAATTAAAAATTAAAAATTAAATATTAAAAATTAAATATTAAATATTAAAAATTAAAAATTAAAAGTTAAAACAAAAATTAAAAATTAAAAACAAAAAACTAAAAATTTAAAATTAAAAATTTTAGTTTCATTATTTAGTTTCTTACTGGTTTTTATTAATTTTGTTTTTTTTTTTTGTATTAAATAAAATTATTTTAAAATTTCCTTTTTTTAATATTAATAATTTGTAGCCAAGAATCATTCGATTTTTTTTTTTTAATTTTCGTATGACTTCTACGGTCTCAAAACAGGCTTATAGGGATAAAACTTTGGGTATTATTATGAAGCGATTGCGTTGAGTAATGAATTTCATTAGTGTTCTATGAAGTGCTTAGGGGTTTTCTACTCAAATAAAAGAAAAATAATTAAATCTTTGAAATTATAATTAATTCTTTGAAGGGTCATTGTTTTTATAATAGAAATTGGCGAACAAGAAAACCAATTAACTTAAAATTTAATTGGTATTCGGATTTAATGTTTCAGTATCGGCAAAAATGGTTCAAAGTGGTAGCCGAACCCAATATTGGGTGGAGCATATCAGCCGAATTTGACACTCTTACTTGTTTTTTTTTTTTTTTTTTTTGGTAAAATTTTTTATTGATTTTTCCGGTGTAGTTATATAATTTATGTTAATAATCCAAACAATCATATACACTAAGGGAATTAAATAGATCAAAACCTAGTATTTGATAAGGGGTTAATATTTGCAAAAAGCTCAAACCTTTAATAAAACTGTACAATAATCCGAAAATTGTTGAACAGTGTAATGAATTTTTCAGATAAAAATTAATTATTTCTATAAAAAGATTAATTAAAACGATTAACTTTAAATTTAAACGATATTAGAATTTAAACATTAATTACACTGTGCAACAGTCCCAACATTTTGTACAGTATAATAATTTGTACTGCACGTGATATTTAAATACAAAATATTTATGAAGCGACGAAGGAAAAATTTAAGAAAAATATCAAGTCATTCGATTCTCGTTGATTTAAATCAAACAAAAGTAAGATCGAGCCAGAATAATTTCTTATTCATTCATTAACTTGATAAATATAAAATTTTTTATTCTTTTAAATAAAAAAGAATTGTTTAATTTATTAGTTTTATTGTTAAATTTATTGTTTAATGCAACAATCATATGGTTAAACATTTCTTACTTATAGAAACAAATTTGTTTTTGTTTTTCTTTCATTGGTGTTTTTGTCTTGTATTCTAATCGATTTTTTTTTCTTCTACTTTTACAGAGTGGCTGCTTCTCAGTTAGCTACCTTGGGTTGTCCAGAATTAATAGCTAGTACCCGCCAAGAATATCAAGAAATTTCCATACGTTTAGGCACAGATCGTGAATATCTCAAAACGTTGCGTGCCAATGTGTGGAAGGCACGCGCTGAAAGTCCACTCTTTGATTGTTCACAATATGCCAAAGGTTTGGAAATGCTATTCTTGCGCATGTGGCAAAGGTTTTTACGGAGTGAAACGCCAGATCATATTGCCGCAATTGAAAATAAATAAATTAATAAACAACACATCCATCACATATACACGTCGTTTTAAAATAACCACACTCCCCCTCATACGCTCATTAATTCGACCTTACTCCTCTCCCCCTCTGCCCCTCGCAACCCTCACCTCGATCCCCCTTACTCTAACTTACACTTACAGTTTTTATTAAATTATTTAGTTTCAAAACAAAAACAAACAAAAAACATCCAAAGAAATCAAGAATTTCGTCTTTATTTAAATTAAACAAATTATATAAATATTTTATCATTGTTGGAAGACACCGAGCGAAAAATGAAATATATAAAAATTAAAATATTAACCTTAATCTAGTTGATATACAAAAAGAAAAAAAAAAAACAAAACAACACAAAACAAAAGTATCCTGTTAACTTGAATGATGTATAAACACAAAAATAATTAAAAAATTTAGCTAACTCGTCATTCTATTGTATTTATAAAGTGTTATAAATAATAATTACGATAAACATAAAAAACTGGAAGAAAAAAAATTCAAAAATAAATTTTTATTTTTTTTTGTTTTAAACAACTTCGTTTTTTCTTTGACTTTGCTGCAATTCTTATCTAAGCTTTTAAACTAATTGAACTCTTTTTTTTTAATAGTACGAATTTTGTACATTTATTTATGTTTATATGTAGTGTCTGGCTGCTTAAATTAATTTTTATTACCATTAGAATGAGATTATTATCTAAATGCTTTCATACAACCAAGTCACAGAGAATAATTGTGAAAACAGTTTAAATATTTGAAGGACTCTGTTTAACGAAATGCATAATTTCTTCGAATTAAAAAAAAATAATCTTAATTTCATAACACTTACCATTAAATAATATCAGCTATGTCTTTATAATTTCATTGAATCCAATTTTTTTCTTATCTGTATACCTACATATATACATATATGTATTTACACCACTATATATAACTATATATTATATATACATATATATATATACAATTCATATTTATAATTTTTTTATAGTGTTTAAGGTGTTACTACTTTTAATAAAAAAACAACTAAAAACAAACAAACAAAAATCATTAATGGTAGTATACAAATATCTAATTTTTTTAAAATAGTAATCAAAGGATTGCCATTTCAATTGTGTCTAATTTCAATTTGTTTTGCTATGGTTTTAATGATTTTTGTATTAGTAGTGGTAAATATTTATTGTCTTTTTGTGGTTTACTTTTTGCCAACATCAATTTAAACAATTATACTAACAAAAAAATACTTTATACTTTAGGCAGAAAAAATAATGGTTTATTTAGTTTATATATAAATATATGTATTGTCTTTAATAAAACAAAACAAAACAAAAAAAACACAACAACAACAACAATCTAGTACATTTATTAAATAAATGCTTTAATAAGAATTATATTTTGAAAAAGAAAAAAACATGATAAAACAATTAATTGAAATAAATACATTTCAAATTGTAATTAAACAGGATATTTACATAATCTCTGGTTAAACACACGGCAGATGATTGATTAGAAATTTTCCATTTTCAGTGCTGGTGCTGGTTAAGTTTTAACAAAAGATTGTGAAGATAACCAATAAAGTTCTTTAAATTACATAATAACTTTTAGTTTGAAATTTTTAGCCGAATTTAATATAACAAATTCAACTGAGCATAACATGGACAAGGATCGTGACAACTTTAATGGAGGTTTTTTTTTTTTTTTTTGTATATAAGAATCATTAAAACAATATTTTTACTTGCTGGCTTATGAACTTTTATTTCAAAGGTAAGCTTAATCTATTTTACTTTTGACACAACTACATTATTAACTGTAAAATATATTGAGAAAAACTAATTAGTGTAAAATTTAAATATAACAAAAAGCTAACCCATAAAAAAAAAGTTTTAATTACACTCCCTTTCTTTCGGTACGACTTTTCACATTAACAATTTTCAAAGCTCTCTCTGTTATAGAACTTGAGATATTTGATATTGAATATTGATATTTAGGAGATTAATTTTTAATAGTTTAGTAGAATAATCATCTAAACAACTTCAATTTTTTTTTTTTTTTGGCTTTGCAAAGTTTAAATAACATATTTGTTTGCCATTTAAACATCTTTTTTTTTCTTCTCTCTTTTTCTTTTCTAATTGTACTTGAATTAAATTAAATTTTTTTTTGCTCTGGATTTTTGATTTTCCTTATGGATCTCTGGAATAATCTAGGTCCTATTGCTAGTGATAACGGCTATTTGCGTGGATGTCTTGGAAATTTTCGTAAGGGCCTTAAGGTAGGTCATTTCAATTGTGATTAACATTCGAGGTTATGCATTGTTGAGGAATGATCGACCGGGATTAAGGCGCGGTGGAGGAGTGGCATTTCTTGTATCCAAGAAAATTAAACATAAAGTTGTTTGTCGTTCGGTAGAATCTCGATTTTGTGAATACATTTTTTTGGAGATTGATATTGGACCTTCCAAAGTGCTTATGGGTGAAGTTTATCTGCCATGTGGTGACATTCTTGCTTTTGATGAAGCAGTTGGTGACATAGTTGTTAAATATGAGAACTCAATTATAATGGATGACTTTAATCATAATTTATTTTGTTCGTCGAAGTCTGCCTCGATGTTTAGCCTATGCAATAGCTTGAATTTAGCCTATTATCATAACTCATTACCGACGCATTATGGTGTAAAACATAATACTACTTCACTAATTGATTATTTCATACGAAGTTCTAGTATTAAGGTTCGTGCTTCTGGTTAAATGCTATGCCCGGGTATTTCTAGACATGCTTTCATTTTTGCGGTTATGGATTTAACTCTTAACAGTTATGAACAGTATGTTGAATTTCGTAATTATGGGGCAATTGACTTTGGTAGACTAGAACAAGTAACTTACTCGTGTAACTTTGATCCAATCTTTCAGACTAGTGATGTTAATAGTCAGCTCCCTACTTTTATGTCGCATGTAAATGCCTTACATGATTTGGTACCAATTTCCAGACGCAAACTAGAAAATTTTAAAGATAACTCTTGGTTTAAATCAAGGGAAATCGCTTATAATATTTCGCTTCGTGATCTTGCGTATAGGGCGTATATGCAAGATCCCACTTCAGAGAATTGGAAGGTGTATTGTCGGGTTAGAAACAGAACGAAAACGGTAATTAGAAATGCGAAAAGAAGGGCACATGAACATCTATTTAGCGGGCTGAACACTAAACAGATGAGGAATGTCTTGAGGACAAATGGTGGTATGGATTCAGGGGAGGGAGTTGCTGATGTAAACCCTGATATTATTAATGATTTTTTTATTTCGAAGATCAAATCGAATGCAGCTGGCCATGATGACATACAACTTAAATTTATTGAAATAATATTTCGTTTTATCTCTGTCCCATTAACGCACATTATAAATACAGTATTTATGACCTCAACTTACCCCAACTATTGGAAAATTTCGCGTGTAGTGCCGATTCTGAAAGATGGAAATTCAAATATGCTAACCAATTTTCGGCCAATTTCAATGTTACCCATTTTTTCTAAAATTGTTGAACATTTGATTAAGGATCAGATGATGAGTTATAGTAATCGTAATAATTTGCTTCATTCGTACCAATCGGGTTTTAGACAAAATCATAGTACTACAACTCTTCTTATTGGGCTTACAGATTCTATAAGGCGAAAGTTGAATGAAAGGAAAAACAGTGTGTTAATTTCTTTAGATTTATCCAAGGCTTTTGATAAAGTTCTGCACACTAGATTAATAACTAAATTATGTAATATGTTTAATTTTTCTAAGTCTGCCTGTAAATTGACATACTCTTATCTGTCGGAAAGGTCGCAATTAGTCGCGGTGGAAGGTAGAATCTCGCGGACTTTGCAGGTTACAAGTGTTGTTCCTCAGGGATCTGTTGTTGGTCCCATTTTATTTATGATTTATATAAACGACTTTTTTAATGTAATGGATGGTAACTTAGCAGAGACGTATGTATATGCGGATGACGTACAGATTTTATTTTCGGCGGAGAAACAGTTTTTAGATGTTTTAGAGGTAAATATTGAATTTTATCTTAACCAAACTGGTCGGTGGATGAGTGAAAATGGGTTGGACATTAATTCAAACAAAACTAAGGCAATTTGTTTTGGGTTTGATTGTCTTAATTTGAATACATCTGCGGATAGTATTAGACTTAACTTCGTTTCGGAGATGAAATGTCTAGGTATTTTCCTTGATTATCAATTAAGATTTTCGAAGCATATTGATTATGTTTGTGCGCGGGTAAATACCACCATTAGACGACTGTGGTCGCTTGACTTACATATGTTTGTCTCTGAATATGAGAAAACGTGTTGCTAGCGCTCTTTTGATGTCGCATTTGCTTTATGCTATGGAAGTGTTTACAGGAACTAATGTCAGTTTATTCAGGCGTATCAATCTCACTTTTAATCGGATTGTTAGATACATTTTCAAGTTGAGGGCTAGGGCTCATGTCTCTAACTATGTGATGGATTTTCTTGGTTTTTCTTTTGAAAACTTTATTAAATTGAGAATTTTATTATTGTTTTATAAAGTAATTAGGAATAACTGTCCGGAATACATTGTATAGAGGTTTGAATTTTCTAGATCAAGGAGGAACCCGCAGATAATCTGTCACCCAATATCTTTGTCTATATATGAAAGGTCTTTTCATGTTAGATTAACGAGAGTGTGGAATGCTCTTCCAAAGCACTTAAAACTGTTTGGGGTTTCTAATGCCACTTTTAAGCGTAGGCTAGGGCAGCACTTCGATGAATAGTCCTTATAATAGTTTTGATATTGTTTAAAATAAACTAGCTAAAATTTCCCGATATGGTATTTAGTTTTTATTTTACTCTTTTTTTCTCTCTTATATATTATAATTTATAATGTTTATATAGCAATATTAATATATATATATATGTATATATAATTTTTTATTTTACTGTATAATATATAGTAAGTAGTATTGAAACCATATTTGGCCCTAAGGGCTTGGTTTTGGAATTTGTAAATAAATAAAATAAAAAAAAATAATTATTTTGTATGAGAGGCACCACGCCTGATCCGATTCCGCCCATTATCGGTACGACTAACAACAATAGATGATATCACACCAATTTTGATAGCCCTCCCTGTTATAGAACTTGAGATATTTGATATTGAATAATTATTTTGTATGAGAAGCGCCACGCCCCTGATCCGATCCGATCGAAAATTTGTCAGATCATTTTTATCGTCGCCGCGAGTCTGCCTGCAAAGTTCGATTGAATTACGAGAAAAGGGTTAAAAATCGATCCAAAGTTTTTTCGGCAGAGTTAAAATAAAACAAACCCATAAAAACCCAGTTTTTATTGCACTCCACTTTCCTTGTAAATTAAGTTTATCGTATCGTTTCAGTCTTACTCAACAATTGTAAATTCTAAAGTCAAAAATTTTTTGAAATATTTTTTTTATAGCAAAACGTTCATTCATCGTAGCCACAAGCCGGCCTGCAAAGTTTCAGCTGAATTTTTTTAATATAAAGAGAGTAATAACTAGGGACCGGATTTTCATGTAAATACATGATTTTTGTCGTGTTAAAACAACATACATAAATAGAACATCTTTTCGAATCAACGAATTTGCAATAAAATGCCATCGATTTGTTAGTGCATATTTTTGCTTTTTTTTTTTATTATAAATACATATATTATTGTATATTTGCTTAAAAATTTGAAAAAGAATTTATTTTTCATACTGGCAAAATACTGGCATTTATTAATACTAGCGGATTTCAGCGCTCGAAATTCGAGTGCAATTTCTAGCAACTTTATTTCTCAACTTAGCCAATTCACAAACCAACACATTTTTGGTTTATTATTATTGTGAATGAAGATAACAAACACATACATAGCATATGTATAATTTTATGTACGTGTTAGTAGCAACTTTAAATACAATTTACTCAAAATAAAGGAAAAAAAAATTAAAAATCTATAAATCTGGTGAACAGCCAAAAAGAAATGCCTTTCAAATAATATACGTTTGATCAAAATCGGGATAAAACGGTAAAACAAAACATCGGTACCAAAAAATCGCCTAGCCTATTAATATTATAGATATAATAAAATAATAAATATTAAATAAAAAACTATAAGTACATGAGTAATGGAAACATTTTAATACGTTGTGTAATATTAATATATTTTTTAGAGCTAAAGTGCCTAAAGTAAAATAATCGAAGGGCAATGTTTTACAAAAATACATATCCAACAACACTGATGTCCTTAAATCCGATGGAATAAAATTCTAAGTTCTCGAAACAGATTTGTAATATCTCGTTCGAAAATCTTTTAAAATGCCGTACACTTTTATTTCTACACAAACTGGGGTCTAATCGTCGCATACGTGATCGAGTGAATTTGATCGAAATTTTTCATTTTGAAATCACGGCATTCGCTATCGTGTAAGTAGTATCGAAATTTGAGATGATGACATACGATAACGAGCGATCGATCGAGTGTCTTCTTTCTAAATGTCATTCGATACGACAAAGCCAATCGTAAACAAAAGTGTTAAACTTCTTGAGAACAACAAGCGAAAAAATAAAAGCGGGATATATAAAATAATAACTAAAAGGTCTTAAAATTTAAGTAATATTAATCACTTGATAAATTAAAATTTCAAAAATCTAATTAAAAATTTTCAGGGCAAATATATTTAAAATAAATGGCAAACAAAAGGAACTCATAGCTGAATTTATGAAATATAGGGAAAAAATATAGGGAAAAGCTGTTTCAAAGCTATTATGGGATCAGCTTACAATACAACTAAATAAGTTTGGCCCTCCAGTTAAAGATGAAAAGTGGAGAAAGGTACAATTATTTTGAGGTGTTTTTTAAGTGTTCCAATTATACGTACATAGATACATTTTTCTAGCTTTATGCCGACCAAAAACACAATGTCAAAAAAAGCTGTCATTCAATAAGGCATCCAAAAAGAGAAGAACAAATTCTTCAGGCTGCCGGTATAAGAGTTTCTGGTGATGGTCTTTCATCGAACAAATCTTTTGGTTCTTCTAAAACTACGAAACAAATTTGTGCTGATGATATCGAAAAAGCATTTAATGATATGTTAGATGAGGAAGACGACGAAAATATAAATGAACCTGAGGCAGTAGAGAAGGAACCCATTATAAAAGCAAAAACAGTTACTGAACGTGAATTTAAATTAGACCTAAGGTGTCACATCGAAAAATATGAAGATTCCCAACGAAGCATAAACTGTAAGCTTGATCGGTTATTGAATATAAAAGAAAGATCGTTAAAATTAAAGGAAGAAGAACATGTTGCTAATATTCCAATAAAAAGATTGATTATGAAATAAAATCAGTTGAACTAGAAATGCTAGTGGAAAATGGTTATCTGTCGAAGTAATACAAGCTTAATTTTTTTTTTTTTTTTATCAAAATTGATATTTTAACTTATAAATTCATATTCAATACGTGAAGTATATTTTATTTTAGAAACATTTTATTTTATTAATGTTATTTAATTTAAAAGCGTATATTAACGTAGTTCAAATTCCTTTAAATCCACTGTCTTTAAAACCACAATTTCTAAAATTTCAATTCATTTTCATTAAACATGTGTTTTTCTTTATTTACATTAAAAATAAATCTTTTACAATTTTTATTAGATTTCGTTTCGATTCTAATCGTATGCCGTGATTAGGCTATTCGATACGTTAGAGAAATTTCATTCGATACGAAAGCTTACTCGATCACGAATGCGACAATTAGACCCCCTGATCTACACAAGACAACCTGGGTACCTTTTTAAAATGAATAAACACCATTCCACATCGGAAAGAAATGTCGGAAAGACACTTATTTTTAAACTCCATCTGCCTACTATTCAAATTATAAGCAAATAAATAAAGTTTATATATCTTTTCATTTACGATTTTTATTATTTTTTTAACTTTCGCATTAACTTTATCATTTTGCATTGATTGTAATCATTATTTGTCTCTTATTAATATGTTATAATTAATTTTTTTGTCTTCCTTTTTTTTCTAACAAAAATTAATTTGCACCTATATCTCCCCAGTATTGTGTTATAAGACTCGTTCTTGTTATACTGTATTGATAAATAAATAATTAAATAGATAAAAAAAAATTTCATAAAAATGCTAGTTTTGATACCAAATTTAACGTGGAGCAGCATATTATAAAGTTAAAAACATAAGATTTTAAGCGATCGAGCTACCGAAAAGACTTCTCAACCTTTTCTCACTAATAGTTCTGCACTTGAAGATAAATCTGGCAAATTCAATATGGAACTATGTGATGCGTTTCTTTCGGCCGATATACCTCTTCACAAATTAAACAACCCGCAACTAAGATATTTTTTGCAAAAGCACACCAACGAATTTATTCCTGTTGAGTCAACGATTAGAAAAAATTAAGTCAGTAAACTGTATACTCTTCGTCTTACTGAGATAACACAAATATTAAAGGGAAACTTTTTGTGGGCATCAATTGATGAGACAACTGATATTGGAAGGTCGATTTGTGGCTAATGTGATTGTTGGCATTTTGGTTTCAGACGAGGAAAAAGCAAACAAAAATATTTACTGAATATTGTGGAATTGAAAAATGTAAAAAACGATACAATTGCCCGTTCTTTTGAACATTAAATTTCCCAATTGGGCGAAAGTTTTAACAATGATAAAATACTGTTATATTTAACTGATGCTGCTCCATACATGGTGAAATCAGCGAATTTTTTTAAAAGTTTTGTACATGAAAATACTTCATATAACTTGTTTAGCCCAACATCGATTTGTTAATTTCTTACGGAAAAAAAGTATTTTTAAAAGCTCCTTTGCGTGTTAAAACATTTAAAGCAAAATACCCCGAGATAAATCTTCCATCTCAACCCATAGTCCTTAGTAACCAGATGGGGAACATGGTTGGAGGCTGTCGGATATTACGCTAACCATTTTAACGAGTTTAAAGATGTGATAGAAGCAGATGCCATTTCTATTCAGAAAGTTGACATTTTAAATTTACTAAACATCAAAAGTTAATTAGAATTTGTACACACAAATTATGGTTTTCTTGTCAATACAATCGCTCAACTAGAGGGATTTCATTCTTTGACAATAATGCAAGTTGAATAGGTTAAAGTTGCTACAAACAAAATAAATGCTGCAGAAGGTGAAATTAGTGCGACAATAATAAATAAACTTGAAAAGGTTTTACAAAAATTACGGATTTAACGAACGTATGTTTAAAAACTATTTGAGACCCAATCGTGAAAATTTTTCTTTTGACAATTTAAAACAAAACATATATTTACATAAGCAAAACTTTAAATTAAGTTTTCAAATTTATGTACTTTTTATATAGATTTATAAGAATGCAACAGGGCTGATTTTTTTGTTTTTGTTAAATTTGTCTGTTATTTTGTATTAATAAATACTAATCCAATATTTAATTAATAATAAATGCATATTTTTTTAATATTAAGTGCATATTTTTCGATTTTTGGTGCATATTTTATGTGCATAAAACTAGTTTTTAAATGAGAATCCGGTCCCTAGTAATAACTTACAATTTCAATCCAAACAACAAAAATTAAAATTTAGGTTATAATAAACCTCCCAGGAAAAATTTAGTAATAGCAGCACATTGATTTTTGCATTACCAATAATGACCTAACCCTGCCCACTGCATTACTTCGAAAGTGAAAATAAGGCGTTCCTAATAATGTGCTATACAGCTAATTATATTTCATGCCAGCTCCTTGCATACTACATTACTTTCAATGTAAAAATAATGAGTTGCTAGTAATGTGTTGTAGCTACTTCTTTGGCAGTTAAAATCTATTTTTGGAATGGTTATTTAAATTTTCTTCAAATTGTTAATCGAAATTAATTCAAATTAAAATAAATAAAAAACGGATAGAAAAAAAATATAAACATAATAAAGAAAATAGTTTTTTGATTTAAATATTTCTGGTTTTTAATGATTTTAATTGAAATATCTTGTTAATTATAAAAGCGTTTCTGCATACGTATATAATGTCTAAAGTATAGTGGTTTAGGTAATATACATATGACTTGACTCATATTTCTAATATAATAGGCTTTAAGAATGGAAAGGGTCGTACTTTTCCAATAGAATCCATTTTTTTTTTATTTGTAAACAGTTATCTGAAACAAAGAATATTATATTATGTGTATGTAAATAGGAAAATATAAAGGTTTTACTTACCTTTAATTGCTTTCACAGTAAGTATGCAGTTCTGGAACCAAAGTAAAGCCCCTACTATTACGATATGAAGGGAATAATTAACAGTTTGAATAAAAGAGATCATTAAAACTAGAAGTTTTGTAAGAAATTTGAATTGGTCACTATAAAAGGCACTTTTAAGATAAGGTAGTTTTTTAAGAATAGGTACTTATTGGAGAAAAGGTACTTTTTTAAAAAATGCACTTTTTACTTTTTCAGAAAAGGTACTTTTTTTAAAAAAGTAACTTTTTTAGAAAAGGTAAATTTTTTAAGATAATTACTTTTTTGGAAAAGGTAAATTTTTTAAGAAAATTTACTTTTTTTTTACAAAATGTACTTATTTTAGACAAGGTACTTTTTAAGAAAATGTACTTTTCGAGGAAAAGATACTCTTCAAAGAAAACGTACTTGACAAAGCAAATGTACTTTTTTGATAGATGGTACCTTTTTCAGAAAGTGATACCATTTTAAAATTCTTTTTTAGAAAATGTACTTTTTAAAAACAACTTACTTTTTAAAGGAAGGGTACTTTTTTAAGAAATTTTTTTTTTAAAGTAAATGTACTTTCTAAAGAAAATTCACCTTTTAAAGATGTATTTTGTTATGAAAAGGTACTTTTTAAAGAATATGTACTTTTTTAATTTTACATTTGAGAAAACTATACTTTTTGCAAGAAAATGTACTTTTTAAAGAAAATTATATTTTCAAAGAAAACTTACTTTTTTATGAAGAGTTTTTAACAAAAGGTACTTTTTTAAGAAAAAGTATTTTTCTGAAGGTTCTTTTTTTTTAATAAAACTTTTTTGAACAATAATTCCATTCGTATTGAAAAAGATTCATAGCACAGAACATGGGCGATTTACAGAATAATTTACAAATTGAATCGCACCTAACTCATAAAATACTTAATGAGGGAGTAAAACTAGTAAAAACAAGCTTCATTTAATAAATTTAAAAAAAATTTCGAAGATGAAGACTGAAACGTTGTCAGTCACTAATTTATAAGACCGATTTCTGTTAAAATTATATTTGTTTTTTCCTAAAAAATTAAGTAAATTTCAATACTACTCAGCTAGTTACCAAACAGAATAGATAAAGGATTATTTAGGGAATTTTAAATACATATTTATTTATTTTTCTTCGTACATATATTTATTGAATATAATTTCTATAGTACCTACATAATAATATTTTTATGTGTTTATGTACTTAAACTTACATATATATAATAATAATTATGATCTACTTAAATCTCGAGTATAATTTTAAAGAGATAGTATTATAGATAGATTTTGAGTATGTATGTATTGTATATTTCAAATATATATATAGTATATGTATATGAGCGATATCACAAAGAAAAACTAATCACTATTAAATTTATTTTGGAAATTAGTATTTGAAAGTTTGATATTATTCTTTTTAAATACCTAACTACGGGCTAAAGGCTAAATTATTGTTGATTGAATCATTGTCTTCGGCTATGATGGTGGTGGTTATGATGACACAATGTATTCGGTATCATTCCGGTACTCGAGCATTGCAATTACCATGATACATTTTTATGCGACCCTTACAAGTAAAATATTTATCAAAAACATCACTGTAACCATGATCTTTCCACCAGGTACACAGCTGGCGATTCCAAACACAATCGAGACGATAGATGAGATTGGGATATTCGTAACCGAGTAAAGTAAAGAAGTCTTGATCACCCAAATGGCCCTTAAACATATATTTCGAGGTAAGTTTTCGCACCTCTGTATCGTGCAGCTGTTGATGATAAATGTGAGAATTGCGTATACGCTTAAGGTTTAATAATACGACACCGGAATTAAGACCCGGATAACCATGTCTTACACTGTGTCTCTCTGATTTTCTTAATTTATGTTGTGTATGTTGAGACTCTTCTGAAACCATATTATGTATTTCGTTTGTAGACATATAAAAGGGACTGCCGAAATCCGTACTGGGATAATTAGCACGATATCTATATAAAATATGTCGATACACGGGTGTCAATTCAGGTGCCAAACCATAGAGATGGTCGGGGGAAAATCGATCGAATTCATTGAATAAAAGACGGACATCGGTGCGGAAGACTATGTCACAATCTAATAATATTGCACGTTCCATATTTTCGTCGGCAATGCGATGCAAACCCAACGACAGGAAGAATAACGAATCACTATAATAAGATTTGGGTGTCGAACTAAAGTACGGCGTCATTGTGTTGACAATGTCCATTACTTCCTCAGCACACAAATGCATATTATATAAACTATAAATAATTGAACGTCTATAACGACGCACTTCGGCTTCGAAAATTTGATCCACTGAATGGCCACTCGTTTCATCGGTGAGTACATGCAGATGCAGCAGAACACCAGAACTAGCAAATTTCAATAGACTTTTGATGAATAATTCAAGTTTGACATGTAACTGATAGTTCTCCTTGGTATATATGACAAAGATATTGTAGGTCGATGAGGTGGTGCTGCCAATGCCATTTCCTAATACTGATGAACTTAAATTGAATATTTGCACAGAAGCATTTCTCGTTGAAGGTGGCTTTATTAGCAAAGTTTTCCTTATTAAAGATTTTCTAGATCTTTTTCTAGGGGTTGATGATTGCATTGTATCCGAATGAGTTCGCTGCTCTTCATATACGACTATTTCTCCTAATTCTTGATTTTGTTGTGATCTTCCATTGTACTGTTGTTGCTTATCAGGCAGTGTTGTTGGTTTTTCAGAACCTTTCAATAATTCACCACCAGCACTATTGTATGTTGCGTCTGCTGTGGCTGTATTACGATTGCTTAGAAACAAGGCAAACAGTGAACGTCTTCCAATTACGCTTGTATTCGCATAGAATATGATTATACAAACAATGGCTGATATGATTAAAAACATGACTTTGGTCATTTTCAGATGGCCCAGTTTGCGTGTAGCACCACTTATTAATTTATCTCCTGGAGACATTTCGGCCATGTTATGTTTATTCCAGCTGAGATTAAAAAACAATATTTCTTGCTCTCTCCTTCAACTAACCAACCACCAACCGAACGAACGAACCAACTAATTGGCCTAAATAAAATAGCTTAGTACCATGTTTAGTTAAGGAATGAAATGGAATTGGTCAATAACAAAATCAATATGTACGCGAACGGTGCAGGGTAGCAAGAGGGGTAAACAAAAAGACACGATTTCACTTTTTTCATATTTCTCTTTACACTAATTTTTTTCTTGTTACGTTTTATTCTTTTTGTACTTTGAAGTGGCCACTTCAGTGAGATAAAGAATCGCTTACATTTTTATTTAATATTTATGCACAATTACTTTATATATGATGACATCCTTGTACACTTTACGTTTCACTATTTAATTTTTTCCATTTTTATTTGAATATGTATATGTAAATATATACTTTTTATATGTTAAATGTTTCTATTTATTTTATTGCACAAATTAATTTTTTGTTTTTTCTTTGTTTATATATTTTTGACAGCTAGTTCAGATAAACTAGCGATAATTTCTTATCAAACTTGGAGACGACACTCAATGTAATAGCATGTTCAGACGGCAAAATGAACCACTTGATTCGCTCTCTGAATCATGATTGTGAATCTTGGTGTTCAGACGAGTGTTCTTTTTCATTTTGACGTTTATATTTTTTATGCAAATATTTGAAGTCATCCTTCTACACTTTACGTTTCACTATTTCATTTTTTCCATTTTATTTTTTCCAAATTAATTTTTTGTTTTTTCTTTGTTTATATATTTTAGACAGCTAGTTCAGATAAACTAGCGATAATTTGTTTTAAAACTTGGAGATGACACTCAATGTTTCTAGGTTCGCAACTAGGTTCACATTGAACCAAGTAGATTCGCTCTCAAAATTTTGTATGGCGAATCATGTAGATTCAATCATGATTCAGGCGCGCACCGTGAATGAGAGAGCGAACCGCGAATTTTGCTGTCCGTGTGAACATAGCATTAAACTGAATTGGTTTCAACTTAAAACTTTTAAATATTGATACGTTCTGCTATTTGATTAGATATTCTAAATATTCTACTTTTAATAATTTGAATATTAAGTAGGAGCATTCCACGGTAACGTACAGACAAAACCAACTAGTTTTATCTGCTCCTATTTCATATACATAGTTCTTTATTAATTCATCAGATATCTACTCAATTTCTATTATATAATAGAGTACACACTAGTCTTTAATCCTACATATAAACTTTTCAGATAATTCATGACATACTGAAGAAAAATATAGACAAATCCCGTCACGTATGAGACGGTTGCAGTCAACCAACATTCGAATTTTTTATCGTTGCATTCAGATTTCAGTGAAACTATTACATATGGAGATAAAGTGTCTTAAGAAAAAACTTTAATTAAAAGTCAAGCTTGGTGCAGTAGAGAAAAGATTTTTATTAAAACGCATATTTATAATTTAAAAATGGTTTTTATATTTTGTCACGTACAGACTAATCGCGTCACGTAGGTGACATAGTTGAACTTTGATCTAGAAAGTAAGTAATTATTAATAATTTATTATAGCCTTTTCTAGGGATAAGCAATGTTTTCTGCATTCCACAACATTCTTCTTAATTTTAATAAAATGAAACTTTGAACTTCCAGATATTGCTTTGGTTTTGTGTCATGGTGATACAGACCAAATTTTTTCGTTTATTTCCGAGGATGGAATATATATTACGCGTGTTTTTTAGACTAATCTAGAAGCCAAATCAGCAAAAACTTTGGCTGTTTGAACGACATCATGTTCATTTTGACTCATCATTTTCTCTCTTACTATTCTTTTGATGTTTCCGCAAACTCCATTTATAACACCTTTTCCGTGCGATGTAGCAAAATATTTCCAAAAAGGGATTTTTGTATTTTTTACTCAACATTGATGTAAGTTTTACCATATAACGGTTCTTAAATTCCGATGCAGGGCCGTCGCTCCAAATGATTTCCGCTAAAGGTAAATCTTCATTTTCTTTAAGTATCAAGTCGAGCAACTCATTTAGGAAAACAAAAACAGTATATTTGTCTTTAGCGTGTGCATCAGAGGATACGAGGTATTTTTTACTCAACATTGATGTAAGTTTTACCATATAACGGTTCTTAAATTCCGATGCAGGGCCGTCGCTCCAAATGATTTCCGCTAAAGGTAAATCTTCATTTTTTTTAAGTATCAAGTCGAGCAACTCATTTAGGAAAACAAAAACAGTATATTTGTCTTTAGCGTGTGCATCAGAGGATACGAGGTATGTTTGACAATTGCCTTTGTAAAAACTTGCAGCAGTAAACAAGAAAATACTTCTTCGCGACCAAAGTACGCTTTGAACTTCATTCTGGTATTCACAGCCGAAAAACATTGCAAAATCCACTTTAAGGATACGCACATTTGCATTAAGTTTGTATTTTTTAAATTCATTGGCTTGAATTGGCATGAATTGAATCAACAAGATATTCTTTAAGTTCACCTGCACTTGTTTCATGGTTTACTAAACGTAGTTTATTATCAGAGTTTTTTCCTCATTCTTTCCATACATAGATTGTACTTAATTCCATAGATAATAATATATTTTTGCCATCAGAACAAGTATTACATTCATTTTTCCAGCCCCTCGAATCCAAAGAAGTATCACATAAAATCATACACCACCAGTCGTTACAATAGTTTTGTTTTAAACCTTTTACTTTAAGCATAAAATTTTTATCAGTTATAACTACAGTTACAACTACAGTTATCTGAATGTGTGTCTTTCATTAGCAAAATGTTTGGCATTCTCAGACTACAAAATTTTGAAAACCCTATTTCGAAACGACGATTAAACTTTTTAAATGGAGAAGGCTTCCTGTAGATACATGGTCAAGTAAAGGTGCTATTACATGATGTGTTTTTTACATATGTACTGTCAAATTTTCCCACAACAAAAGTTGTACACATCGTGTGATACATATGAAACATTGTTTATGTACAATACATGAGGAAAGTCACATGTACATTTTTCAATTAGAACAGGTTCTATTTTTGTATGACAAACATGTGAAAATACAACACTGCTTGTGGCGAAAGAAAAACAGAGTAAATTATAAAGATTAATATTGAAAGAATAATAAATTGTTTAATATTAATTAACAATTAAAAAATATAAAACTTTTTTTTAACAATAAATTTTTGTAAATTCACAAATTAAATCAGATGTTGTTTACATTTAGAGGTTATGTCATACGGAAATACATATGCACGTGTGATAGCAAAAATTATGAATCGTATGTAAAAGACAATTTTGACAGACATGAGGAATTTCATATGGATAAAAAAAGTGACAGTACATACATATGTAAAAAACACATCGTGTAATAGCACCTTTACGCTTCTGACACTTCTTTTTAATGTCATTTTTCCAAACAATGACGAAATCGTTTTTGCCTGGACAGGTATATACAATATCCGGGCGATAGTAAAATGCTTTCAGAGTTTCGTAACTTGTACTGTTATATGAAATGCTTATGTTTGGACTTTCGACTAGAGCTATGTTCATTTTACGAGATAATTCTGTAACTACCGCCTTTTCCTTTCTTGGTGATTGAGGCAGGGATTTTTAGAGCCTTTTGAACAGCTTTAGATAAAGATTATTTTGACTTGTAGGGAAGATCGGTACTTACAGAAGATTCATCAAAACTTTCAATTTGAACCAGCTTTTTAGCACTTTGCAATCTCTTCTTGTCCCTTTCCTTAAGTCGTATTGCTTGTAGCTCAGTTTTTGAAAGTTTTTCTTGTTTTCTCTTGCGAAGTTCACGCATCCTTTTAGCCTCATTAACGGTGAAATTTGAATCTTCCTTTCTCTTCTCACGAAATTATCGCATACGGCTAGCACTTGTTGATGGTTGTTGATCAGTCATTTTTTTAGATTGAAATTTGTAATACAAAAATTTCTTTTCACGACTTAAAATATAACTGAACTCGAACCTGTTTATTGTACAAGTTCTGTTTTTTCTTACTACACGAGCCACAACACGACTTAAAATATAACTGAACTCGAACCTGTTTATTGTACATGTTCTGTGTTTTTTTTCAGTACACGTACCAGAACATGAACTTCAAATAAAGCAACACTCAAAAATGTGTGCTTTATGTGTGATTGAAACAAAAAGTATGTGATACAAAAATGTTCGTGTAAATAACGAAATATTAAAACGAACACAGTCATGGTTGTGTTGGGCACCGAAGAAAATTTAAAAACAAACATAATTGGTATGAAAATAAAAATATGTGTGTGTTGGTCTAAGTTATGTTTGTTTACATATATGTACGAGTTTTTTATTCAGTGTGTGTTTTTTTCTGAACTCTGGTTAAAAGTAAATTTTGTGCGTTTTTGCAGCAACGGATTGTTTATTTTATTTATTTAGTATAGCCCAGCACTCATAATTCGAGTGAAAATTCTAGGAAATATTGTTTTTTCATTCAATTTTTGTCTTCCAATGTTTTTTAATCTATATATATAAAAATTTTTTGAATATTTAAATGAGCCTAAAGGTATGCTAATCAATTTTAGCAATTCACAATTCAACGCAGAGCGTCTGATATATAATTTAAATCATTCGCATTAACAGGGTGTAACGAATTATTATAAATATTTTATTTTATTTAATTTAATATATTTTTAAGACAGATTAATCATTCTCGGCTTCTCCTCCATATGAAATATAACTATGCCAATTTTCACACTCTTCCGTGTCCGCATATTGCTTAAAAAGGGAACTAAAAATTTACCTTCACGTATTATTATATAGATAAGAGAACAGTTTAAAATTCTTTTTTCCCATTTAATGCTAAAAATATAACAATATGCATATGATATAAATGCACATGGTATTACGAAGGTATGTTTTAGTCCTTCTTAACGCAGATATGCTTCTTTCTGCGAAAGCTGTTGTGACAGGAATGACAATTAAAATTTTTAACAAAATAAATATATATGGAAAAAGATTTTCATCACACATTCCAATGGTATCTAATGGAATAGAAGGTTTTTCTTCGTTATCGTTCCAAAACATAATCGAAAGGGATAGTTCAGCTAATACAACTTGATACAACTTTTCGTTTTAGTTGTCGACATCTCCGCGTATTGAATTTAGGCGATTTTAAACTAAATTAATTTGGTTATAAGCTTTCACAAGCTTAAAAAGAATGAAATATCTTTTTTTTTTCATTTATTACATTAATGACCAAATATGTATATAAGTAAATGGGTATTTTTTTTAGAATTATCGCAGAATTAAATTTCAATTTTAATGAATTAATTATGGGTTGAAAAGTGGGCCGAGGCCCACCCAAATCCCTAATTTAAATTAATATTCATTTTTCCCCAAATATTTATCAAATATGGACTTATGTTTTTAATTTTAGAATAATAATACATTTGTATGTATGCATACTAGGGGTGTAATGAAATCGGCCCTAGCACCACGTGATGGCCAATATTGTGAAACCAAAATTTATATTTTTCGGTTGCTTTTACGTGTTTTTATCCAATTCTTAAATTAAGTTTTTTATATTATAAAAGTATTTCTTATTTTTAAAATGTTTAGATACAAGTTAAGGGTATGTGAGGTGCAATGGCTTGAACGCCATTATGCCGTCTAGACATGTTTGCGGCACCGTCATACCCTCGCCCTCTCAACATATTCAAATCAAGGGCTAGGTTTTTGACTGTCTCAAGTAAAGTTTTTGAAATTTATTTTCCTGTTGTTCCATTTAAGTCTTCAATTTGAATCGAACTTTTGTCAAAAAATCAACTGTCAACTGTTTTTTCCACTGATGTCAGTCGTTAAGATAGAAAAAAAACAGCATCGTTGACTTCTTTGACAAGGTTTTTTTTTCGAATTTCTTTCCCAATCTGTAATATTAATAGGCAAGGCGATTTCTCGTTACCGATTTTAGTGTTTCAGTTTTAATCCTAAATTGACCAAACATTCCTTATTTGAAAGGTATTTATTTTTAACCAGATTTAAAGATTTTTAAATTCAAAATTGTTTTTTTGAGTAAAATCCATTTAAAGTTGCTGCTTACACATACATAAAATTATACAATGTGTTTGTAAAAAAAATGAGATTGTTTTCTTCATTCACAATAATAATTGTGTTGAATTGAAAAATAGTCTTGGACATAAAACAATAAATATTAAATAACATTTTAAAAGTGTTTAATTGTGAATTAGCCTAAATTGATTAGGTTACCTTTAGGGTCTTTATTAAATTAAAAAATAAAATTTCCTGGAATTTGCACTCAAATTTCGAGTGCTGGAATCAGCTAGTTATAGATACTGGCAGATTCCAGCCCTCGAAATTCGAGTGCAAGTTCTAGGAAACTTTATTTTTTTCACTAAATAAAGACCCTAAAGGTATGCTAATCAATTATAGCCAATTCACAAATCAACACAAAAAAACAAACTCAATTTTATTACAAACACATTAGCAAATTTAATAAACACACACATAGCATTGTATAATTTTATGTACGTATGTGTTAGTAGCAACTTTAACTTCAATTTACTCAACATAAAGGAAAAAATTTAAAAATCTGTAAATCTGCAAAATGGCTAAAAAGAAATACCTTTCAAATAATATACGTTTGGTCAAAATCGGGAAAAAACGGTAGAACAAAACATCGGTCACAAGAAATCGCTTAGCCTATTAATATTATAGATTATTATATATATATTATATATTATAGATTATATATATATTATATATTATATATTATATATTATATATTATATATTATATATTATATATTATATATTATATATTATATATTATATATTATATATTATATATTATATATTATATATTATATATTATATATTATATATTATATATTATATATTATATATTATATATTATATATTATATATTATATATTATATATTATATATTATATATTATATATTATATATTATATATTATATATTATATATTATATATTATATATTATATATTCTATATTATATATTATATATTATATATTATATATTCTATATTATATATTATATATTATATATTATATATTATATTATATATTATATATTATATATTATATATTATATATTATATATTATATATTATATATTATATATTATATATTATATATTATATATTATATATTATATATTATATATTATATATTATATATTATATATTATATATTATATATTATATATTATATATTATATATTATATATTATATATTATATATTATATATTATATATTATATATTATATATTATATATTATATATTATATATTATATATTATATATTATATATTATATATTATATATTATATATTATATATTATATATTATATATTATATATTATATATTATATATTATATATTATATATTATATATTATATATTATATATTATATATTATATATTATATATTATATATTATATATTATATATTATATATTATATATTATATATTATATATTATATATTATATATTATATATTATATATTATATATTATATATTATATATTATATTATATATTATATATTATATATTATATATATATATTATATATTATATATTATATATTATATATTATATATTATATATTATATATTATATATATTATATATTATATATTATATATTATATATTATATATTATATATTATATATTATATATTATATATTATATATTATATATTATATATTATATATTATATATTATATATTATATATTATATATTATATATTATATTATATATTATATATTATATATTATATATTATATATATATATTATATATTATATATTATATATTATATATTATATATTATATATATTATATATAATATTATATATTATATTATATATTATATATTATATATTATATATTATATATTATATATTATATTATATATATTATATATTAATATTATATATTATATATTATATATTATATATTATATATTATATATTATATATTATATATTATATATTATATATTATATATTATATATTATATATTATATATTATATATATTATTATATTATATATTATATATTATATATTATATATTATATATTATATATTATATATTATATATTATATATTATATATTATATATTATATATTATATATATATATATTATATATTATATATTATATATTATATATTATATATTATATATTATATATTATATATTATATATTATATATTATATATTATATATTATATATTATATATTATATATTATATATTATATATTATATATTATATATTATATATTATATATTATATATTATATATTATATATTATATATTATATATTATATATTATATATTATATATTATATATTATATATTATATATTATATATTATATATATATATTATATATTATATATTATATATTATATATTATATATTATATATTATATATTATATATTATATATTATATATTATATATATATATTATATATTATATATTATATATTATATATTATATATTATATATTATATATTATATATTATATATTATATATTATATATTATATATTATATATTATATATTATATATTATACATTATATATTATATATTATATATTATATATTATATATTATATATTATATATTATATATTATATATTATATATTATATATTATATATTATATATATATTATATATTATATATTATATATTATATATTATATATTATATATTATATATATATATTATATATTATATATTATATATTATATATATATATAATATTATATTTATATTATATATTATATATATTATAT